>JAOPSE010000088.1:10002899-10602899 GCA_029449295.1 Zea luxurians | reverse complement strand
ACAGACAGTCTGCCAGTCAGACTGGCAGACTGCAAGTCAGACTGCAAAAACAGGTCCTGACACCGGTTGAACCGCCCCTAGGGCCGGTTCAACCGGTATTGACCAGTGAGGTCCGGGAAAAAAACCCCGGCTGAACTTTTCTTGGACCCCGGTTGAACCTCTCTGGACCCCGGTTGAACTTGCCCTGGACCCCGGTTGAACCTGCCTGGACCCCAGTTGAAGTTGAAGTTCAGCTGGAGTTGAGAAAGTTCAACCCAGCTGAAGTTCAGCTCAGCTGCAGCTGAAGAAGCTCAACTCAGCTGAAGTTCAGCTCAGCTGAAAAGCTCAGCTGCAGCTGAAGAAGCTCAACTCAGCTGAAGTCAAGTTCAGCTAGAAAGCTCAGCTGCAGTTGAAGAAGTTCAGCTGCTTTTCAGCAAGAACACTCTAGGTTTCTCAACCCTAACCACGGTCAACCATAGAACGATAAAGAGTTTTTTGCTTTTCAAAAATAGCTTTTGAATAGAGAGGTTTGAGCTTTGGCAAACACCAACCTTCTTTTTGGATCCCCCTTTATAGTACGACGATTCCTATACTCAAGTTAAATAAAATAAAATGAAGTAAACTCCTTGAGTCATTGGTGTCTCATGTGTGATTTCTCCATGGCATTGCTTCATAAGGATCACAAACATCTTTGTCTCACCTTTTGAAGCAAACTCAAATCAAACCCTGTGACTTGTACCATATCACCTTATATGAGTTCAAATCATGGCTTCAAGTCACCTTACTGATGCATCAACATGTTGTAACTCTTCATAGCTGATTAGTTCATCGACTTAGTGCAAGTACTCTCTTCTTCACCTTAGCCATGGTACCTCGGTCTACAAGCCGTCGCTTGGCCTTCACCTTCGCTTAGTTCCTCGAAGCCCTTTCCTTGCTATCTTCACCCTATCAAGCCATTCTTGAGTCACATCCTATTGAGCATCCATTAAGAGAATCATTTCTTCAATATTGTGAACCTTGCTTGAATGTCTTCTAGATATAACTATTAAGATTAATCAAGCTTTAGTTTGATTCTCATATATTCATATATGGACTAATAGTAATATGGTCAAGCCAATTCACGATTCCTCATATCTTATTCACTTTGGCTTGACCAATCCTCTTAATCACTTCAACCTCTATTATGATCATATTTATGCATAGTGATTTCTCAGGACTTGTCCATATATTCAAACCAATATAGAGACCATATTATATCCATTTGCATTGTCTCACTGGTTATTTCACCTTGTGTTGAACCTTGTTCACTGATCATTATACACTATTCAAGTATGTTCATCATACTGAATTTCCTGTTCAACACTTAGCAAACTTGTTAGACCTTTAAATGTGTTGTTATCCAAATCACCAAAACTCACAAAAGGGATGAATGCACTTTCAATCTCCCCCTTTTTGGTGATTGATGACAACACATTTAAAGCTTACATAAGATTTGATAAATAAGATTTTGAATCCTATGATATAGTTTCCTCCCCCTAAACATGTGCATTTCAGAAAATAACACTTTTGTACTCAAATGCCAAAAGCACATATTTAGGTCAAAGTATAGACAACTTATATCATACTATTCATAGGGTGCAGTGTGTCATAAAATAAACGTGATGCTCATGACAGGGAATGCACTCATCAATTTCCTTCATCTTATGTTTTACTTATGATTCAACCCCCTTTTGTCAATTATTTCTCCCCCTTTTCAAAAGTAAAGATAAGCTTTAATGCAAAATTTCTCCCCCTTTGTCATAAATCTCCAAAAAGGATACAAAGAATATAAATGGTAGAAATTATGATTAAGCGAGATGTGAACACACTATCATGAAAGGGATCCTTAGATGGCACAAAGGTAATGGATAAGTGTCATAAGTGATGTACCTTTGCGTTTTACCTTTTCAAGGGGTTTCCAGACTTGTGTTGGATTTAGAATTCATTTGCAAGCTCTTGTTGGCATAATTGTGACATAGGTCCAAGATATCAGATGAAGATTGTCATACTAACTGAAAGATAAATCTTGATACCTGGAGTCTAGATGTCACCTAGCATTTTCTTATCACAACAAGAGGCAACATGAAAATTGCACAAGTATGGATTATGCAACTAGTGATCATGTATGAAAAATATCAATTGAAAAACACCAATTGATACAATTTGATAGATAAATAGATCACTAATAGCATATTACACTAAGTTCTCCTCAAGTTTTAGTGCACACATATATATATATGAATTCAATTGATATCTGTTGAGAGTACTTATTTGCAACTTAAAGTACCATTAGCATAAAAGGAGTATCAATTGAACATAATCATACAACATAAGAAACATGTGCACTATTTAATCAATTAAGTTCTAGACAGAAGAATTTATAAGCTATGCTACTTCGGACATTTGCAATCCAAAAGGATGTGATACATATTTACCAATTTTAGATGACGTTGGAGTAGCATATAAAAGAGAAACTCATTCTCTTATGAAATGTATAAAAGATACAGATACCCATCAAAATTTGCAGTGGAAGCGATTGTCTTTGCCCGAAGATTCCTTTCTAATTCGAGACTACACACATAATAGACTTGGAAATGAAGTTAGTCTCAAAGATTCAAATTATAGACTATTCTCCCCCTAAATGTGTGCATACAAGTGATGAATACTTGTTTAGCTTATGTACTTGGACTTGTGAGGCTAGGGGATTAAGTCCTACAATTTGAACCTTGGTACAAATAAAGTATGAAAATGTGAAATTGTACCAATTTAAGGAATTACTCATAATCAAAAGGTATACTAATAGACATGATATGCAATATTTTAAGCCAAGATTCAAGTGCAACCTTATGATGTGACTTAAGATATTGCATATACATGCATACACTAACTTGTAAGAGCCTAGATACACAAATGTAATACAATAGTTCATGGAGTGACACACCTTTGTTCCATGCCATATGGTCTTCATTATAATCATGAATTTCTATCTTAGCTTTTGATAGGCTTGACATTTCAAAGAGAAACTTATCCTCTTTAAACGATCAAGAGAAACTCATTCTCTTCAAAGAACTACACAAATTCACTAAAAGAAAATGTTAGTCTTAAAGGACACAAGATATAGAATGAGCTCCCCCTAAATGTATGCATCAAGTACTCGAATTACTTGTAACATGCACTTGATTCAATTAAGATTCTTAGAGGAGTTCATCATATATCTTGGTCAAGGCATAATATATTTGAAACAATTGAATTTATGCTAGAGAACACATATCGTTCCCCAAAAGAACTAATCCATGGGTGACATGTGGTAATTATTTGATCATTTCCTTGGAACCACTCATCCTCATTTGATGTTATCCAAGGTGTGAGACTACACAACATGAACTTGAAAGAAATCATTAGTCTCACAAGATATAGGCTAAACTCTCCCTCAATTTGTGCATGCAAGAGTACACAAAGTACACTTATGCACATTAACAATGTGAGGTTAAAGGAGATGTTTGTACTATATCTTGGTTTAACATAACATGCTTTACATAGATGATGAAAATTAAACCAATTGAAAGTTTAAGAACTGAAAGTATATCAATTGAAATTCTGAAGGGTAAAGCATGCTAATATGAACCTCAAACCTCATAATGAAGGATATCATATAAATATGTCACTACATCTTCATTATTTGGTTGACAAAAATGTAACTCCCTTTTTCAATCACTGTGATTTCTTTTCTCTTTATGATTTCATCCAAGGCAATCTTGAACTTCATTCATCTTGGCATGGTTCAATCATACATGGTATGAGACCCATTGAAACTCAATGATTGAAATAACCAAGACTCTTATATCCGTAGATTTTGAATCCATCTTGAAAGCTCTTGGAAGGACCTCGTTGTAACACTTAGAAAAGAGAGCATTAAAAACACAAGAGAGGGTTTCACAAATGATGATCCTTATATGTGGATGGCAAATGAATCATCATTATTGAAACCCAAAAGGATAGACTAAATTCCTTTAAATTAGTGCACACATATAGTTGATGTCAAAGTTATATGCACTATTGAACATTTTATATTGCAAGGAATTTAACCTATACTATGGTACATCCCACTAAGGATAGAATACTAAAACAACTGAAGGAGAGGAAGTTTTCATACCTTGGCCTCTTATCAACTTCTTCTTACTTTAGTTGAATAGTATCCTTTAAGCTTGTGATTTATCCAATTTAAAATTAAGCACCATCTCTCAACATAGATTTTCTATGGATAAACTCAACACAAGAGATGGAATTAGTAGCACAAGCACTAGTTTCTTATTTTGCAACCCTTTATATGTGGAAGGCAAGTGAGTTGCAAAAATAGAGAAACCTCATAATATGGACTAAATTTCCCTTGAGCCCTCATGCACAATATATTTTAAATGACATGAATAATATGCATGGTTGTTCAATGAAGTCTAAAGGGCTGACTTAATCCATATTATGGTGAGTGTCTAATAAAGAAGAATCAAATCCAAATTAACTAGATAGAGAATACGTCACATAATTTTGGATTGTGCACCATATGATAATATTCATTCATCTTCCAATTAGACCTTTATTTCATAATCAACAATTGATGTATATCCTCAAGTGCTTCTTTTTCCTTAGTGGATTCATTATCGAGCACCCAACTTGATCCATTGAAGGAGTGATCCTGCAAAACAAGTTTAAGCTTCATATCTTGGTACCCAATTTGAATTGGGTCCTTTGAGATTAGTAGGAAGAGCCTTGAGTACCCACACAATCCTTATTGTGGCCTTTCTCTTTGTGTAGGCACCAACATATACTTGACAACCATCTTACATGGTTTCAAGTCAATATTTAATCACAGATAAAAACTAGAGTTAAGAATAGGAGCCTTTTCTCCTTTTCTTCATACATCATTGTGTTGCCTTCTTAATGATGAACCTAGCTTGACCTTGGGTGCACCTAGCTTATCAAGGTTAGTCACACAAGCATTCATATCATGAAGACAAGTTATGCATGGAATTTTCAACTTAGTGATCCAATTCAATGTGAAGCATATGGATATCGATTGAAGTAGATTTCTAAAATATCAAAATATGGGTTTTCAAAATTTAGAGAGTATGGATCACTAATTGTACCTTTTACAGTTTAAAAATCATATCCATGTTAGTGCATATGTATGTGATGAATATCAACAAAAAGATTCTTATGCACTTTTAGAATTAACGATAAGGGAATTTTAAACTGCATCAAGAGTAGCTATTTAGAAAACAAAGATTACAATCCATATGAATGAGATACAAATTTACCATTTTGGATTGTCTTAGCATAGCTTACTCAAGGGAAACTTATTCTCTATGACACAAGATATATAATGTTCTCCCACTAGATATGTGCATTAAGTATTTGAATGACTTGGCACATGCACTTTCAATTCAGTTAAGAGTCTCATGGGGAGTACATTACATATCATGGTCAAGGCATGACAAATTTGCAATGAATTAACTTATACCTAAGAATACTTACCACCATATAGAACGTACCATTTGTTGTACCAATTTGAAAGATCTTACTATCGGTGGTGGTGTCACTTTAGTATTCTTCTTTTCATCATTTGTGGAGACTTCCTTCTTTGTTATCTCTTTTCCTTTTAAAACTAGTCGATAAAACACTTTGAAAAGAGGTATTAGTAGTACAAGGAAGTATTTAATGAATGATGATATCTATATATGAATGGCAAACAAATCATCATTTATGAGGCGTAAATGCATAAATTAAATTCCTTTTAAGTTAATGCACATGGAGCAGTGAATTCACAATATGCACTAATTTACAAATTTAAGCCAAAAGGAATTTAACCTTCATATTGACATTCCTTTCCATAGAATATATTATTACCAATTGAAAGAATGCCACTTGGAAGGAACTATTATTGGTCACATACCAAATGAAACAGTAAAAGTCTGCAAAAATAAAGCTGAAAAGGTACTGCAGAAAAAGTGAAAAAGCAATTGATGCGTTCTGAAAAGGTGACCTGACGCGACAAAAAAATGACTGAAAAAGTGCTGCAAAAGTTACTGAAAAGGTGCTGCAAAAGTTGCTGAAAAGGTGCTGCAAAAGTTGATCTGACGCCTGAAAAAGGTGCTGTTGCAGACTGAAAAAGGCGTCTGAAAAAGGGCTGACACAGTCTGAAAAAATGGTCAGACTGGCCGGTCAAACTGTGCCAGACCGGTTCAACCGGTCCTGGACACCGGTTCAACCGGTTTCAGCCAGGGGGATTCCTGGTGAATACCAGCCGAACTGAAGTTCAACACAGAAGTTCAGCTGGTCTCCCCAGCTGAGCTAGAAAGTTCAGCTGGTCAGACCAGTTGAGCTTGGAATGAAAATTTTAAAATAATTTTCCACAATAAACCTCATTTCAAATTTTAAAATGTACACATAGATTGAATGACACACTCTATTTTAGAAACACATTCTCATGTTGTGAAACTACATAATTCACTTAGATAAAAACATTAGTCTCACAACTCTAGTCATATAGAGAATTCCTCTTTTGGTAAGTGCTTTAAGAATTTGAATTTCTTACTTAGCACTCCATTCATTTAAGAACATGAGATAATCCTCTTTATGTCTAGGTCATGGCAATAATACAATGATTAATTTGAAATATGCCACAAGATACATACAATCAATTTAAAGCATGTAGATTGTCACAATATAAAAATATGAACTTGCAATCTACCATATAATTAGATCCTTTCCAAAGCAAGGTAAAATCTTTTAAGTTCATTCACAAGTGCTTCATTTTTCCTATATGGCTACAAAAGACTCAAAGGAATATACCAATTAAAAGCAATGTGCACTTAAGAATTAAATGTTACCATCCTTTGGATATCACTTGGTTGTAGGCCTTTTGCTTGATTCCCACAAAGGTTGATCCTTATTCACTACAACACAAGTTCTTGCTAGAGATGAATATGAAGTTAGTGATTTAACAACTCAATTCATCTTTGGGTCAATCTTAAAGGATAGACAATGTAAGATTGATAGCTTGAGATAAGAATTGAGTTAAACCGCTCAAGCACCCCAAAGCTTCATATCATCTGTGGGTACCTGCAAAACTTATTAAGTACATTTTGGTACCCATTTTTGGATGGGTCCACCAAGGTTAGCTAGCAAGTACTTAGGCACCCAAATGGCCTTTGTGCTAGTTTTAGGTGAACTAATTACCTTTCTAGCACAAATGTCATTTTTGGGTCTCCTAAGCGAATATGAATGAATTGACATGGTAGGCTTAGGATACTTACTCATGGGACAATCCTTGCATAGGTGTCCCTTTCTTCGGCAAGTGTAGCAAATCTGATTTTTAATTTTGCAAGACTCCTTCTTGCCTTGCTTCTTGTTTGCTACATGGTTAGTGAGCCTCTTTCTTTCTAAGGTTAAGCCACTATCTTTTATGTAGGGACATGACTTAATCTCATGTCCCTTCTCATGACATTGATAACACTTTCTAGTGCATCTTCTCTTATTTGGAAGAGTGGCTTGTTTGTTACCTTGTGTGGAGCATGTGGAGACGTGGTTGAGGCACTTGTCATGAGCTTTGGATTTCTTATCTTGATGTTTGCTCATGACTTTCTTGGAAAGCTTGGTATTCTTTTGAAGGGGTTTTGTGCATGCTACGGTTGTCCCCTTCTCAAGCTTTTTCACCATATTATCAAGGTTATCTTGAGAAGGTTGAGCATGACACTTTCCCTTCAAAAGAGTTAAGCTCCTTCTTTGCCTTCCAACTTCTTCCTTGAGCTCTTTATTTTCTTGTGTGATAGAAATATCACTAGTTCCTGAAATTTCTAGCTCAATGGAAGATTGGCTTTCTTGAGAGCAACATTTGTTAGCACATGATAATATAGTTTCTACTTGAGTACATGTGCATATGTGAGGTTGGTATGATTTCAAATTAGTTAACACAACCTCATGAGCCATTTCTAACATGATATGTGAATCCATAAATTTATTATGAGAGCACACAAGCATATCATGTTTTTCTTGCAAAGCTAGATTTTCAATATTTAGCCTTTCTATCGTGTTCTTGAACATAGCATTTTTATTTTCTAATTGAGCAATATATGATGAATGATTAACAGCTTTAATTTGCTCAATTGAAATGTCTTCATACCTTTGGACCAAATCATCATGAGAGCACTTTAGATTCTCATGCTCTTTGGTCAACTTCTCTAAGTCTTCAATTTTTCCGATGAGGATATCTTCTTGCTTATGAAGCATTTCCTTTTGTTCTTCCGCTCTTTTCATGAGTTTGAGCAAGCTCATCCGGTTCTTCTTGCTTAGTTGAGCGAAGAATTTTTGAAGATCATCCTCATCTTCACTATCACTTTCATGCTCCTCCTCATCCTCACTTTCGCTTTCACTGTCACTCTCATTAGCAACAAAGCACATATGAGAAGTGGATTTGAAAGACGAACCTTGTGAAGAGGTGGATTCGTCGTTTGGTCTCCATCGATCATTTTCTTCTTCTTCAATACTTTTCTTCGCCTCATCTTCCTTCATTTTGAGGAACATCCTTTCGGCGATTCTCATGGCAAGATCTATTGCCCTAGGATCAACATCTGCACCAAAAGATGAAGTCGAGACAATCTCAACTTTTTCAAGCTTAGAAGCACTTTCGTTTCTTAGTCCCCCCGACATGATCTTTCCTCACGCGGTTAAGCGTTAGAACGAGGATTAGGCTCTGATACCAATTGAAAGTTGCCTAGAGGGGGGGGTGAATAGGCAAGTTAAAACTTTTTCAACAAAAACTAGAAGCAAACTGGGTAAAACTGAATTGATCTCGAAATTCACCCAGTTAACTTTGGAAATGAGATGTTCTAAATGATCCACATGGTTCAAAGTAGTAGATCTGAGAATGGCACTTCTCAAAATCCACACACCAAAAAGATATAAACAAACCTTCCACGCAATGGTGAGAGAACGAAGAACACAAACAAACACAATGAGCAAGAACACAAGAGACACAAGATTTATCCCGAGGTTCGGTCACACCACCAAGGTGCCCTACTTCCTCGTTGAGGCGCCCACAAAGAGCCGGGTCTCTTTCAACCCTAATCCTCCCTTTGCCGACCACAAAGGTCAAGCTCACACACTAATCTTTGCTCAAACGAGCGGGTAATACAAACTTTATTGTGGTCTTCCACAAGATTTGGAGACTCACAAGCGACACCTAGTCGTCTAGGAGCTAGAAGCTCCAAGAGTAATGAATCCACAAAGAACTCGATGTAGTACCAAAGCTCGAATGAAGAAGAAGAGCAAGAGAGATTTAGAGATGAAGCACAAAACCGCAGCTCTCAAGCTCACTCAAAGATTTCTCTCCAAAGATTTGAAATGGGAGAGGCAAGAGATGTGAGAGAGAGAGAGGGAGGTGTTTCTTGGGTTAGAAATGGAGTTCAAATCGTGCTCACTGCTGTGGGGTGAGAGGTAGGAGTGAGTATATATAGGTGGAGCTCAAAACTAGCCGTTTGGGCAGATTTTTCTGCCTGAGACCGGTTGAACCGCCCCCTAGGGCGGTTGAACCGCCCCTGGCAGGCCTGGCAGCCTGTCTGCCAGTCTGACTGGCAGACTGACGCGCAGACTGACCGCAGACTGGTCAAAGTTGACCAAGACCGGTTGAACCGCCCCTAAGACCGGTTCAACCGCCTGGGGCAGGCTGACAGACAGTCTGCCAGTCAGACTGGCAGACTGCAAGTCAGACTGCAAAAACAGGTCCTGACACCGGTTGAACCGCCCCTAGGGCCGGTTCAACCGGTATTGACCAGTGAGGTCCGGGAAAAAAACCCCGGCTGAACTTTTCTTGGACCCCGGTTGAACCTCTCTGGACCCCGGTTGAACTTGCCCTGGACCCCGGTTGAACCTGCCTGGACCCCAGTTGAAGTTGAAGTTCAGCTGGAGTTGAGAAAGTTCAACCCAGCTGAAGTTCAGCTCAGCTGCAGCTGAAGAAGCTCAACTCAGCTGAAGTTCAGCTCAGCTGAAAAGCTCAGCTGCAGCTGAAGAAGCTCAACTCAGCTGAAGTCAAGTTCAGCTAGAAAGCTCAGCTGCAGTTGAAGAAGTTCAGCTGCTTTTCAGCAAGAACACTCTAGGTTTCTCAACCCTAACCACGGTCAACCATAGAACGATAAAGAGTTTTTTGCTTTTCAAAAATAGCTTTTGAATAGAGAGGTTTGAGCTTTGGCAAACACCAACCTTCTTTTTGGATCCCCCTTTATAGTACGACGATTCCTATACTCAAGTTAAATAAAATAAAATGAAGTAAACTCCTTGAGTCATTGGTGTCTCATGTGTGATTTCTCCATGGCATTGCTTCATAAGGATCACAAACATCTTTGTCTCACCTTTTGAAGCAAACTCAAATCAAACCCTGTGACTTGTACCATATCACCTTATATGAGTTCAAATCATGGCTTCAAGTCACCTTACTGATGCATCAACATGTTGTAACTCTTCATAGCTGATTAGTTCATCGACTTAGTGCAAGTACTCTCTTCTTCACCTTAGCCATGGTACCTCGGTCTACAAGCCGTCGCTTGGCCTTCACCTTCGCTTAGTTCCTCGAAGCCCTTTCCTTGCTATCTTCACCCTATCAAGCCATTCTTGAGTCACATCCTATTGAGCATCCATTAAGAGAATCATTTCTTCAATATTGTGAACCTTGCTTGAATGTCTTCTAGATATAACTATTAAGATTAATCAAGCTTTAGTTTGATTCTCATATATTCATATATGGACTAATAGTAATATGGTCAAGCCAATTCACGATTCCTCATATCTTATTCACTTTGGCTTGACCAATCCTCTTAATCACTTCAACCTCTATTATGATCATATTTATGCATAGTGATTTCTCAGGACTTGTCCATATATTCAAACCAATATAGAGACCATATTATATCCATTTGCATTGTCTCACTGGTTATTTCACCTTGTGTTGAACCTTGTTCACTGATCATTATACACTATTCAAGTATGTTCATCATACTGAATTTCCTGTTCAACACTTAGCAAACTTGTTAGACCTTTAAATGTGTTGTTATCCAAATCACCAAAACTCACAAAAGGGATGAATGCACTTTCAACCTCGCTGACGAAGTAAACTGGCCTCTGAATGGGCAATGCATGCCCCTCTTCTTGCCTATCGACCACGATCGCGGCGCTAACCACCTGAGTGGTAGCGGCGACGTAGACCAAGAGGGCTTCTCCATCAGCTGGGGGTACCAAGACGGGCGCCTGGGTGAGGAGCGCCTTCAGGTTCCCGAGAGCTTCCTCGGCCTCGGGAGTCCAAGTGAAGCACTCGGCCTTCCTTAAGAGACGGTACAGGGGCAGGCCTCTTTCGCCGAGGCGCGAGATGAAACGGCTCAAAGCCGCGAGACATCCCATGACCCTTTGTACGCCTTTTAAGTCCTTGATGGGCCCCATGCTGGTGATGGCTGCGATCTTCTCCGGGTTGGCTTCGATGCCCCGCTCGGAGACGATGAATCCCAGGAGCATGCCTCGGGGCATCCCGAAGACGCACTTCTCGGGATTGAGCTTGACGCCCTTCGCCTTGAGACACCGGAATGTCACTTCAAGGTCGGAGAGAAGGTCGGAGGCTTTCCTTGTCTTGACTACGATGTCATCGACGTAGGCCTCGACCGTGCGACCAATGTGTTCGCCGAACACATGGTTCATGCACCGCTGGTACGTTGCACCTGCGTTTCTCAAACCGAACGGCATGGTGACATAACAGTACATGCCGAAGGGCGTGATGAAAGAAGTCGCGAGCTGGTCGGACTCTTTCATCTTGATTTGATGATACCCTGAGTAGGCATCGAGGAATGACAGGGTTTCGCACCCAGCAGTGGAATCCACGATTTGATCGATGCGAGGTAGAGGGTAGGGAACCTTCGGACATGCTTTGTTGAGACCAGTGTAGTCTACACACATCCGCCATTTCCCCCCTTTCTTCCTCACAAGCACAGGGTTGGCAAGCCATTCGGGATGGAATACCTCTTTGATGAACCCTGCTGCCATTAGCTTGTGGATCTCCTCGCCTATCACCCTACGCCTTTCCTCGTCGAATCGGCGCAGGGGCTGTCTGACCGGTCGGGCTCCGGCCCGAATATTCAGCGAGTGCTCGGCGACATCCCTCGGTATGCCGGGCATGTCCAAGGGACTCCACGCAAAGACGTCGGCGTTTGCGCGGAGAAAGTCGACGAGCACTGCTTCCTATTTGGGGTCGAGCCCGGAATCGATCCGGATCTGCTTGGAGGTGTCGCCACTGGGATCGAGAGGGACGGCCTTAACCGTCTCCGCTGGCTCGAAGTTGCCGGCGTGCCGCTTCACGTCCGGCACCTCTTGGGAGAGGTTTTCCAGGTCGGCGATGAGGGCCTCGGACTCGGTGAGGGCCTCGGCGTACTCCACGCACTCCACATCGCATTCGAACGCGTGTTTGTACGTGGGGCCGACGGTGATGACCCCGTTGGGGCCCGGCATCTTGAGCTTCAGGTAGGTGTAGTTGGGGATGGCCATGAACTTCGCGTAGCATGGCCTTCCCAATACCGCGTGGTAGGTTCCTCGGAACCCGACCACCGCAAACGTCAAAGTCTCCCTTCGGAAGTTGGAGGGTGTTCCGAAGCAGACAGGAAGGTCGAGCTGTCCGAGGGGCGGGACGCGCTTCCCGGGAATGATCCCGTGGAAGGGCGCAACGCCTGCTCGGACGGAGGACAGATCGACGCGCAGGAGCCTGAGGGTCTCGGCGTAGACGATATTGAGGCAGCTGCCCCCATCCATCAGGACCTTGGTGAGCCTTACGTCGCTGATGATGGGATCGACGACGAGCGGGTACTTCCCCGGGCTCGGCACGTGGTCGGGGTGGTCATCTTGGTCGAAGGTGATGGGCTTGTCGGACCAGTCTAGGTAGACTGGCGCCGCCACCTTCACCGAGCAGACCTCCCGACGCTCTCGTTTGCGATGCCGAGCCGAGGCATTCGCCGCATGCCCTCCACAGATCATGAAGCAGTCGCGGACCTCGGGGAACTCTCCTGCTTGGTGATCTTCCTTTTAGTCGTCGTCGCGGGCCCTGCCACCCTCTGCGGGTGGCCCGGCCCTGTGGAAGTGGCGCCGAAGCATGACACACTCCTCGAGGGTGTGCTTGACGGGCCCCTGATGGTAAGGGCACGTCTCCTTGAGCATCTTGTCGAAGAGGTTGGCACCTCCGGTGGGCTTCCGAGGGTTCTTGTACTCGGCGGCGGCGACAAGGTCTGCGTCGACAGCGTCGCGTTTCGCTTGCGACTTCTTCCTGCCTTTCTTCTTGGCGCCGCGCGGAGTAGACGCCTCGGGAGCATCCTCCGACGGGCGGCCTTGGGGCTGCTTGTCCTTTCGGAAGATGGCCTCGACCGCCTCCTGACCGGAGGCCAACTTGGTGGCGATGTCCATCAGCTCGCTCGCCCTGGTGGGGGTCTTGCGACCCAACTTGCTCACCAGGTCACGGCAGGTGGTGCCGGCAAGGAACGCGCCGATGACATCGGAGTCGGTGATGTTGGGCAGTTCGGTGCGCTGCTTCGAGAACCGCCGGATGTAGTCCCGAAGAGACTCTCCCGGCTGTTGCCGGCAGCTTCGGAGGTCCCAGGAATTCCCGGGGCGCACGTACGTGCCCTGGAAGTTGCCGGCGAAAGCTTGGACCAAATCCTCCCAGTTGGAAATCTGCCCCGGAGGCAGGTGCTCCAACCAAGCGTGAGCAGTGTCGGAGAGGAACAGGGGGAGGTTGCAGATGATGAGGTTGTCGTCGTCCGTTCCACCCAGTTGACAGGCCAGGCGGTAGTCCGCGAGCCACAATTCCGGTCTCGTTTCCCCCGAGTACTTTGTGTTAATAGTCGGGGGTCGGAATCGGGTCGGAAACGGCGCCCGCCGAATGGCCCGGCTGAAGACCTGCGGACCGGGTGGTTCGGGCGAAGGACTCCGATCCTCCCCGCTGTCGTAGCGTCCCCCACGCCTGGGGTGGTAGCCTCGGCGCACCCTTTCGTCGAGGCGGGCCCGACGGTCGCGATGAGGGTGCTCGTTGCCGAGGTGGCCCGGGGCCGCAGGCGCGGTGTTGCGCGTGCGCCCGGTGTAGACCGAGGCTTCCCGCGTGAGTCGGGAAGTCGCGGCACGAGGTTCCGAGGGGTACCCCTGCCTTCGGGAGGCAGAGCTCTCAGCCCGCCGGGCCGCAGCGCCTTCCAGGAGATGCTTGAGCTCTCCCTGGATTCGCCGACCCTCGGTGGTTGATGACTCCGGCATCGCGCGGAGGAGCATCGCCGCGGCTGCCAGGTCCTGACCGGTTCCGCCGGATGCGGGTGGCGGCCTGTCCCTGGCATCGTTGGCGATGCGGTGCTGGAGACCCTGGGGCAGGTGACGTATTTCTCCGGCCGGGGGCTGGCTCGCCCATACCTGCCCGACGTCCCGGCGGATCGACTCGAGCGCTCTTGCCTCCTCGTCGAGCCCGGCCTGCGCCCCGCGGACTTGCTCGAGCTGTGGGTCGTGACCCCCCACCGGAACGGGAACCACAACTAGCTCCCGCGGGATGTCGGCGCGAGGCACTGGCCTAGGGGGATCGCCATCCTCCGGCATGCCGAGACGGCTGCCTCCGGAGGGATCCCCTAGCTCGACGTGGAAACATTCGCGGCTCGGGCCGCAGTCCTTGTCGTCAAGGCTGCGGCTGCTGTCGGAACAGTCGGAGAGGCAGTAGTTGCATGCGGTCATGAAGTCCCGCATGGCACTGGGGTTGCCAGATCCAGAGAAATCCCAGCGGATGCTGGGGTCGTCATCTTCCTCGGACCCAGAGGACCCATAGGTCGAAACGCCCGTCAATCGGTCCCAAGGCGACCGCACACGAAACCTAAAAGGGGTTGCACTCGCCTCAACATGAGTGCCCACCAGAGCGAGGTCGCTAGGCGGGTTGAGGTCGAGTCGAAATGACGAAGGATGGGGATCAGTCGGTACCTTTTTGTCGACGAGGAGCGACGAAGTCACATCGGGGGCTGATCGCGCCGTCGTCTTGGGTACGAGGGCGACGTCCTGCAGGCCCTCCGTGAGCGTGCTGGCGTCGTCCGCTTGCTCGGAGTCGGCGTGTTGCGGGGGGACGGCGCTCGCTTTCGCCTCAAAAGCGAGGGTGACGCCCGACGCGTCCTCCGTTGGGGCACTGGGGATGTTGATTCGCTCGACAGTCGACGGAGCGCAGCCTCCCGCTCGGCCCTGGTTGCCCCGCCTCCTCCTCCGATGGCGAGGGAGAGGATGGGGCGAGCTCGAATGTTGTTCTTCCCCCACGCGGGAAAGACGTCGTCGATTCCGCCGCCGGCGGGCGAGCTGTCGGCCGCCACTGTCGTTTTCGCACGGCGGTGGAAGGAGTATCATGTCGTAGCTACCGTCGAAAGACATGAACTCGAGGCTCCCGAAACAAAGCACCGTCCCGGGTTGGAGAGGTCGTTGGAGACTGCCCATCTGGAGCTTGACGGGAAACTGCTCGTCAACACGCAGCAGACCCCTACCTGGCGCGCCAACTGTCGGCGTTTCGAGACCGGGGGGTCCCTAAGCCGACGAGTGAGTGTGCCGCGTGCCCCAGCCCAGATGGGTCGAGCGCGTGGGCGAGCACGAAGGGGGGAGAGCGAGGTGGCCGTAGCCGGGTCGTGAGGGAGGCGGAGATCCCGCGGCCTTCGTGTTCGTCCCGCGCCCAGGTCGGGTGCGCTTGCAGTAGGGGGTTACAAGCGTCCACGCGGGTGAGGGGAGCGAGCGGCCCCAAGAGAGCGCCTGCCCCTGCCCTCGTTCCCGCGGGGCCAACCTTCTCTAAGAAGGCCCTGGTCCTTCCTTTTATAGGCGCAAGGAGAGGATCCAGGTGTACAATGGGGATGCAGCAGAGTGCTACGTGTCTAGCGGGGGAGAGCTAGCGCCCTGGGTACATGCCAATGTGGCAGCCGGAGAGAACTTGGCACCCAGCTGGTGTGGTGTCGTGGCTGTCGGAGGAGTAACGGAGCCTGGTGGAGGGACAGCTCTCGGAATAGTTGGGCTCTTGCTGACGTCCCCCCGCTTCCGTAAGGGAGCTGAGAGCCGCCGTCGTCATGGGTCTAGCGGGGCGCCATCATTGCCTATCTGGCGGAGCTAGCCAGATGGGACGTCGGTCTTGTTCTCTGCAGCCCAAGTCGGCTCGGGGTAGGGTGATGATGGCGCCTCCTGTTGACGTGGCGGACTTGTGCCCTAGGTCGGGCGACGTGGAGGTTCTTCCGAGGCCGAGGTCGAGTCTGTCTTCCATGGCCGAGGCCGAGCCCGAGCTCCTGGGTCGGGTGAGGCGGAGGGCGTTTGGCAGAGACTAGGGTGGAGTCCGAGCCCTGGGTCGGGCGAAGCGGGGTTCGTCGTCTTCCAGGGCCTTAGCCCGAGTCCGAGCCCTGGGTCGGGCGGAGCGGAGTTCGCCGTCTTCCGGGGCCTTAGCCCGAGTCCGAGCCCTGGGTCGGGCGGAGCGGAGTTCGCCGTCTTCCGGGGCCTTAGCCCGAGTCCGAGCCCTGGTCGGGCGGAGCGGAGTTCGCCGTCTTCCGGGGCCTTAGCCCGAGTCCGAGCCCTGGGTCGGGCGGAGCGGAGTTCACCGTCTTCCGGGGCCTTAGCCCGAGCCCGAGCCCTGGGTCGGGTGGAGCTTCCTATGGCGCCTTTGGCAAGGCCTGGCTGCCTGTCAGTCTCACTCTTTGCGTTAAATGCCCCTGCGACTCAGTCGGTCGGCGCGGGTGATTTAGTCAGGGTCGCTTCTTAACGAAGGCAAGGCCTCGGGCGAGCCGGAGATGCGTCTGCCGTAAAAAGGGGGCCTCGGGCGAGACGGAAAACACCTCAGGGTCGGCTGCCCTTGCCCGAGGCTAGGCTCGGGCGAGGCACGATCGAGTCGCTCGTATGGACTGATCCCTGACTTAATCAAACCCATCAGGCCTCTGTAGCTTTATGCTGATGGGGGTTACCAGCTGAGAATTAGGCGTCTTGAGGGTACCCCTAATTATGGTCCCCGACAAAAATGTAAAACTTATCTCTGTAACTTGATACAGATGGTAAAATAGACCCACATGCGATTCGATCATTAATGTCACACAACATATATTTTGCTTTAATTCCTATCATTCACGCATCAAGGGGTTTAGTAAGCTATAACTTATCTTTATAACTTGATATAGATGGTAAAATAGACCCACATGCGACTCGATCATTAATGTGTCACATAACTGACCTAAGTCATCATTTGACTTTAATTCCTATCATTTACGTACCATAGGGTTTAGGAAGGTATACGCATATGCTGAATATATCAATGCTTTTTATATTTACATAGTTAAACTCCAAAAACCGGGCTACTTCAGAGATTCGGACTAAAAAGACAACGTCTAAATTATTCCTTCTAATCGGGTTTCTTAAAAGATGATTATGATTCACTCGCTCTTGGCGTTTCACAGGTGTTATGTGTTAAAATGCCACCGAGTGATGATGCGTGTTGGCCTTAATTTTACAGAACCCCTCCGAGTTCTCGTAAATCAACTTGCAGTCCTCACACCAACCCCAACCACGTTCAGTTAGGTTGGGCACCCCCCCTCGGCCCTCGCAGTCCCCTTACCCATCTCACCACCCAAACCCTATCGCCTCCTCCTCCTCCGCCGCCGCTCCCTAGGGTGAACCCATCGTCGCCCCGCCTAAGCCCACAGCACCCTCCTCTGCCTGTGAGCCAGGCGCCCCTCTCAGTCGTGTGCAGGGCGAGCCGCTGTCATGGCGGCTGTTTTTTGCGAGCGTGAGCTCCGCCCGCTGACGATCTTGGACATCGTGGCTAGGCACCTACCACCCCTCCCTCCACCCGGGACTCCACGTCGCCACACGACACTACGCATCCACTCTTCTTCCTCCCCTCGCTCTCGATGGTTGGCGTCCGCTCCCTCAGCGCCTCCGCCCATGTCCGGCTCCAGCACTTGCCGGCTCCCTGATGGAGATGAATGAAGAAAGGAAGGTCAGCTTACTAGGACTAGTAGATATATCATCGACCTCGATTGGAGGTTTCTCATGGGCTCCCTTGATTTCAGATAGGATCTTTCTAGTTAGTTTGATTTATCCTTTGTAATAATGATTTGTGCACAACTCAGGAACTAGGGCACTCCCTGTTTTTATTTCTATATATTAAACCACAGCGCAAAGACGTAAGAGCAGCCAGTCCACGTAGCCTATATTATTTTACACCGTTCGATCTGATATGTAGAGCCAAGGTCGCTTGAGCAATACACCATACAGGCGGAGGCCACCGGAGGCTTTGAAATGGGGCACGATTTGAACGGGCACCTAGATTAAAAAAAATGAAAATATGAAAGAGATGAGATGGGGCGGGATTAGCATCTTAGCGAGGGGCTACCTCTCCTTTGACAGCGACGACGGCGATTTTACTGGTCATTTGCCTCCTGTTACCCTTCCTCAAAAGCCATGGGAAGCTTCTGGTACATTGGTGCGCCGTCGTCAAGGGTAATCGCGGTACATTGCGCCATCCTCGCCAGCGAGTTCCTCGGCAAGTTATGCGTCTACTCTTCTCATCGGCTTGCGCCATCCTCCGCCGCGAGTTCCACGACAAGTTGTCTGACTGCTCAGCTTATCGGCGTACCCAACCTTCATCATGTGGCAGATTCGTCAAGGTACGCAAACCCTTCTACCTGTGTGTCGCTCAGAGTTGTAGTTTCCCGTCTAAACTCTTGCTTCACACATCCCGAATCCACTCCTCCTTATCGATAAGCAAAGTTAGCCGGATGATTCTTCGAAATTTATGTCCTCCGTATTAGAGCTTGCCTCTCAAGCTTCTTGGTATTGCACTCCCACTCGATTTGTGCTAATCGTGGGGGCAAGAACGTCAAACAAAAATATTTTCTTTCGTTATCCCCTCCTTCAGACGCAAGTTTACGATGGACTAATGAATCTCTACGTTCGGCATGGGATTTACCTTCAGCTACAGACCAAACTTCGTATGTATTCCTGGAAATATTACTTCCTCTCATTGGTTGCTGCAAATGTTATTCTTCATCTGCATTTTTTGGAAATATTGCTTCTTCTCATTTGCTTATTGCAGATGTCCTTCTTAATGGATACCCACTATATTATCTGCCAACGTAATACCTGGGTATTGAACTGTCAAACTAATTAACTTCTGGAAGAGCAAATGGTTAGTAGAAATGTGCAAATGCATAAATGGCCATATAATTGTTTCAACCAATGACTACCAGCGTGTCTTTTAATTGATCCTACAACTCGCGTTGGTAGCTAACTTGGACAAACTGTTACATAATATAATGTCTCCTCATTCATAATTATCTATGGACACACTGTAAATTTTATATTGATCTTTCACTCAGTACTTTCTAAACGTCAGCATCTAACTTGGACAACATGCAACTTCTATACCCAAAACTGGCATGCTATCAATGCAACCTGCTATTTTTCCATATTGATAGATGATAGACAAGATATACAGCTTCGTTTTTTCGCACAATGTCTAACTGAAGCTGACTTGGAAAACCTATAGCTTCTATCCAAAATAGGTATGTTTGCAATGCAAGCCACTATTTTCCATATTGGTAGACAAGATACACACCTTCTATTTTCTTTGCACAAAATCTGATAATTGAAGGAAAAAAACAAATCTAGCACCCATATCTTTTATTAAAATCATGTAGATGTCCACACATGTTTGTTAACTTTACTTTATTTACGTCACTTCCTCGCCTAGATGTGAAAGATA
The DNA here is from genome assembly GCA_029449295.1 of Zea luxurians. NCBI lineage: Eukaryota > Viridiplantae > Streptophyta > Magnoliopsida > Poales > Poaceae > Zea > Zea luxurians. Next base: position 10,583,074 of record JAOPSE010000088.1, on the reverse strand, counting down.
TAATTTATTCATTACTGCCTTTTTTGCATGACCAGTCCTATTTGCTATCGTCGCACAACCATTGCCGAAAGCTGCAAATTCTATCGAAAATAGGTATGTTTTCCTCCTATTCATATTATGTACTGGCTTACATATATATTAATACCTACATATTGCTTACATAGATTTACAATATCACATTGCTTACTGTCTATATACATCGCTGTTTTAACGTATTGTTAAAAGGCTCGCTCTTCCACTCGCGCAAGTGCGAGCAAGTTACTAGTTCTTGATTCCTCGGATCAATATATGTGTTTTTCAGTATTCAAGAGCAGAGCCGGAATTTCAATTAACTCTATTATTATTGTTATTATTATGTTCCCACAGAGTACTGGCTTTGATTCTCTTGCCTACTAGGGAGCTTGCTTACTAAACAGAGTTATGCCGTTGCTTGTGCGCGGGGCGCGGGGCGAGGATGGCATCCCACATTTGATGATGCGGCAGGCAGGGCGGTACATGGCGGAGTACCACGCGTCGGCTAAGGGGAAACTCACATTCGGCCATCGGGTTCGGGGAGCTCCTAGCTGCGAGGTTTTGAGGTGGGATTTTGACCTCAAGGTCCAAGGAGATGCTTATGGCGTCGATGTCAGACATCGAGACAACAAAATGGGGCAGCATGTGGGAACTGGATCAGAACCTTGATCAGCCCAAGGACAAGGATGTCAGTCAATTGAAGGACATGTACAGATAAAAGGTATCGTTTTTGTCCTGCTATCATCGCTACTAGCTTAGTATCTGTGCATATCAGAAAGAAACATGGTGGTTCTTCGATGTGAAATCGTGAACATTAAAGTATTCTATTGATGGTTTAGGGGACTGTCACAATATAAAAGGCTATCAGGAACTGCATGTAATATGTGATGTTACTGTTATTTTTCCTATTGCAGGAATAGTTTTCATATTCTTACAGCTTCTTCTATTTTAGGTACATCACCATTGTATGTTTTCTACACCACATGGTATTGATGAAGACGAGGATGTAATTGGAGCTCTATTGTTGATCATTTTACACTCACTCTCATCCCTCTGATGAAGTATGTTTTTGTTGTCTTGCAAGCTAATGATAATGGCCAAGGTGAGATATGATGTCCTTGTATTTTACAATAATCTGTTGGCTCTTATGATTTCTTTGGTAATTGCAAAATTGTAATGGTTCTTGTTGCATTTACACATTTGCAAAGTATGAGTTGATAGTTCACACAGAGTTGTATAGACCTCTTTTTTCTTTTGCATATGATTTTGTTTATTTTCACTGCAAATATGTGAACTTTGTGTGTGCATTATCCAGTGAATAGATTACAAAAGCTTCTGTTTGTAATCTTCTCATAGCTGGATTCAAATTTGTAATCATTTTATATCATTTGAATATAATAATATATATGTAAAACCTTTCAAACTGTCATACCTTTTTTTGTTATTTATGGCTATGTTCCCTCAACAATCTGGAATGGCATCAGGATTATTGGAAATAGGAGCTTTATTCTATCTGACCTTTTTTGCAGTAGTAGTTCTTTTCAATTCTAACTATACATATGTAATAATATTTTTACAATAACACATAGAGTTTCAAAACAATTCTGGACACATTTGATCCTCCCCCAAATATCACCGTAATGTATGTTATCATACATTTATGCTATGTATTTCAGTTTTCACCTCCACATGAATATCAATAGTCCCTGTACATATTGGATTGCGATTATGCACTTTTATTTACTGTATATAATATTAATAGACATTCTATATTCTGTTACAGAGTTGTATTTTTAGATAATGGAAACATTTCCAGCCTTCCCTTCAATAGAAGTTAGGGCCGAGTACAAAAGCATGACACTACCATCCACAAACAGACACACGCAATAGGAAAGCCATAAGATCTTTATATCTATGGTCAAACTTTTGAATTTGTAGAAATGTATGGGCAAACCTAAATAGGTTTTGTTCTCTTTCCGAGTACTTCATTTCAGGTTGGCAAGTTGTCGACTGGGGATACTCTGGACATGTCTCTCTAGGATGAGGAGGTGATACTGAGAAATGGAGCTACAATAAAGGATATGGAGGTATGCACTTTTTTACTGAAATTGTCTCTTCATGTTCATCAGCATCATTTGTGTTATGCATGTCCTCATGCTGAATGACCTGCATCCTTTTGAAAGCTTCCACAAGAGTCATGTCTTACTTCTCAGCATGATTCATGTATTGGTCAGCAAGAGGATAATGACCCCTGCACATAAAGACACATGCTCTATTTGGCAGCCCAACTTTGGGCTGCATCGGGTACAAGCAGCAGCAGCAGGGGTGGTAATTTTCAGCTGTTGTGGCTATTGTGCTGTTGCAGCTGCAGCCGAAGCAGTAGCCAGCTGAACATGCTGACATGTTATTGCGGGTGGTCAAGGCTCTGGATTTAGAGCAGAAGATGCACATAAATACTGGTGAATGATGCCATCGACGATGATGAATTCATGAAACGATGGATGATGCCATCGATGAAAGATGGAATGGAACTTAAATTTTGGTGGTTGCACAAGTGTGGAGACATGAATTTATATATACTTAGTTAGGCTCAATGTTAGCACAAACAGTTGATGAGCAAGTTTAAAATTAGAGTACACTTATGTATGAGTTATTTGACAATGCTTATTTATGAGATATTGAATGATCTATATTATATTAATTATAGTGTTATTAAATATATATGTATGTATTTTTCTCTTTTAAATTATTATAATGTGGTAATTGAAGAATATACTGCCAAGTAAGTCGTTTCAAATCTTAATAAGACATTTCTCAAAACGTCTAATATCAGTCTCCTAAATAAGACGGTTTTTAAAACGTCCAATAGCAGTCTCCTAAATAAGATGGTTTTTCTGTTGCGAGTGTCTATTATTATAGGATATTCTAGTCAGTTTGATAAATACTTTGTGACTTATAATGTTTGTATTTTCGACAGTTCTTTAGAAGAAGTATCTTAAACAAAACCTAATTTAAGACGGTTTATTAGACAAAATGACTTAAACAAATTCCTTTTTCAGACGGTTATAAATTAAAAAATGTCTTATTTAATATCTTTTAAGACGGTTTATAACCATCTTAAAAATGGAACATCTTTTGCGACTCCATCAAATTTGGACACTTTATAAGCGTCTTAATAACTAAAAATTAACCATCTCATATAACACGATTTGTAGTAGTGCCCGTTGGGGCCCGACATCTTGAGCTTCAGGTAGGCGTAGTTGGGGACGGCCATGAACTTCGCGTAGCATGGCCTCCCCAGTACCGCGTGGTAGGTTCCTCGGAACCCGACCACCTCGAACGTCAGAGTCTCCCTTCGGAAGTTGGAGGGCATTCCGAAGTAGACGGGAAGGTCGAGTCGTCCGAGGGGCTGGACGCGCTTCCCGGGAATGATCCCGTGGAAGGGCGCAGCGCCTACTCGGACGGAGGACAGATCGACGCGCAGGAGCCTGAGGGTCTCGGCGTAGATGATGTTGAGGCTGCTGCCCCCGTCCATAAGGACCTTGGTGAGCCTGACGTCGCCGATGACGGGGTCGACGACGAGCGGGTATTTCCTCGGGCTCGGCACGTGGTCGGGGTGGTCGTCTTGGTCGAAGGTGATGGGCTTGTCGGACCAGTCTAGATAGACCGGCGCCGCCACCTTGACCGAGCAGACCTCCCAGCGCTCTTGCTTGCGGTGCCGAGCCGAGGCATTCGCCGCTTGCCCACCGTAGATCATGAAGCAGTCGCGGACCTCAGGGAACTCTCCTGCTTGGTGATCTTTCTTCTTGTCGTCGTCGCGGGCCCTGCCACCCTCCGCCGGTGGCCCGGCCCTGTGGAAGTGGCGCCGAAGCATGACGCACTCCTCAAGGGTGTGCTTGACGGGCCCCTGATGATAGGGGCACGGCTCCTTGAGCATCTTGTCGAAGAGGTTGGCACCTCCGGGGGGCTTCCGAGGGTTCTTGTACTCGGCGGCGGCGACAAGGTCCGCGTCGGCGGCGTCGCGTTTCGCTTGTGACTTCTTCTTGCCTTTCTTCTTGGCGCCGCGCGGAGTAGACGCCTCGGGAGCATCTTCCGATGGGTGGCCCTGGGGCTGCTTGTCCTTTCGGAAGATAGCCTCGACCGCCTCCTGGCCAGAGGCGAACTTGGTGGCGATGTCCATCAGCTCGCTCGCCCTGGTGGGGGTCTTGCGACCCAACTTGCTCACCAGGTCGCGGCAGGTGGTGCCGGCAAGGAACGCGCCGATGACATCCGAGTCGGTGATGTTGGGCAGCTCGGTGCGCTGCTTCGAGAATCGCCGGATGTAGTATCGGAGAGACTCTCCCGGCTGCTGCCGGCAGCTTCGGAGGTCCCAGGAATTCCCGGGGCGCACATACATGCCCTGGAAATTGCCGGCGAAGGCTTGTTCCAGGTCATCCCAGTTGGAGATCTGCCCCGGAGGCAGGTGCTCCAACCAGGCGCGAGCGGTGTCGGAGAGGAACAGGGGGAGGTTGCGGATGATGAGGTTGTCGTCGTCCGTTCCACCCAGCTGGCAGGCCAGGCGGTAGTCCGCGAGCCACAGTTCCGGTCTCGTTTCCCCCGAGTACTTTGTGATAGTAGTCGGGGGTCGGAACCGGGTCGGGAACGGTGCCCGCCGGATGGCCCGGCTGAAGGCCTGCGGACCGGGTGGTTCGGGCGAGGGACTCCGATCCTCCCCGCTGTCGTAGCGTCCCCCACGCCTGGGGTGATACCCTCGGCGCACCCTCTCGTCGAGGTGGGCCCAACGGTCGCGATGATGGTGCTCGTTGCCGAGGTGGCCCGGGGCCGCAGGCGCGGTGTTGCGCGTGCGCCCGATGTAGACCGAGGCTTCCCGCATGAATCGGAAAGTCGCGGCATGAGGTTCCGAGGGGTATCCCTGCCTTTGGGAGGCAGAGCTCTCGGCCCGTCGGACCGCAGCGCCTTCCAGGAGATTCTTGAGCTCTCCCTGGATTCGCCGACCCTCGGTGGTTGATGGCTCTGGCATCGCGCGGAGAAGCATCGCTGCTGCAGCCAGGTTCTGACCGACCCCACTGGATGCGGGTGGCGGCCTGACCCTGACGTCGTTGGCGACGCGGAGCTGGAGACCCTGGGGCAGGTGACGTATTTCCCCGGCCGGGGGTTGGCCCGCCCATGCCTGCCCGACGTCCCGGCGGATCGGCTCAAGCGCTCCTGCTCCCTCGTCGAGCCTGGCCTGCGCCCCGCGGACTTGCTCGAGCTGTGGGTCGTGACCCCCGCTGGAACGGGGACCACAGCTAGCTCCCGCGGGATGTCAGCGCGAGGCACCGGCCTAGGGAGATCATCGTCCTCCGGCATGCCGAGATGATTGCCTTCGGAGGGACCCCCTAGATCGACGTGGAAACATTCGCGGCTTGGGGCTCAGTCCTCGTCGTCGAGGCTGCGGCTACCGTCGGAACAGTCGGAGAGGCAGTAGTCACATGCGGTCATGAAGTCCCGCATGGCACTAGGGTTGCCAGGTCCAGAGAAATCCCAACAGATGCTGGGGTCGTCGTCTTCCTCGGACCCGGAGGGCCCATAGGTCGAGACGTCCGTCAGCCGGTCCCAAGGCGACCGCATGCGAAACCCCAGAGGGTTTGAACTCGCCTCTACGAGAGTGCCCGCCAAAGCAAGGTCGCTAGGCGGGTTGAGGCTGAATCCAAATGACGTAGGATGGGAATCGGTCAGTACCTTTTGGTCGACGAACGGCGATGAAGTCACGTCGGGGACTGACTGCACCGTCATCTCCGGTACGAAGGTGACGCCCAGCAAGCCTTCCGCGAGCGTGCTGGCGTTGTCCGCTTGCTCGGGATTGGCGTGTCGCGGGGAGACGATGCTCGCCTTCGTCTCAAACGCGAGGTCGACGCCCGACGCGCCCCCCGTTGGGGCGCTAGGGACGTCGACTCGCTCGACAGCCGACGAGGCGCGGCCTCCCGCTTGGCCTTGGTTGCCCCGCCTCCTCCTCCGTTGGCGGGGGAGAGGACGGGGCAAGCTCGAATGTTGTTCTTCCACCACGCGGGGAAGACGTCGTCGATTTCGCCGCCGGCGGGCGGGCTGTCGGCCGCCATTGTCGTTGTCGCGCGGCGGTGGAAGGAGTATCATGTCGTAGCTACCGTCGAAGGACATGAACCCAAGACTCCCGAAACGGAGCACCGTCCCGGGTCGGAGAGGTTGCTGGAGACTGCCCATCTGGAGCTTGACGGGAAGTTGTTCGTCAACACGTAGCAGGCCCCTACCTGGCGCGCCAACTGTCGGCGTTTCGAGACCAGGGGGTCCCTCGGGCCGACGAGTGAGTGTCACCGCGTGCCCCAGCCCAGATGGGTCGAGCGCATGGGCGAGCGCGAAGGGGGGAAAGGAGCGAGGCGGCCGGAGACCGGCGTGAGAGAGGTGGGAATCCCGCGGCCTTCGTGTTCGTCCCGCGCCCAGGTCGGGTGCGCTTGCAGTAGGGGGTTACAAGCGTCCACGCGGGAGAGGGAAGCGAGCGGCCCCAAGAGAGCGCCTGTCCCGTCCTCGTCCCCGTGTGGCCAACCTTCTCTAAGAGGGCCCTGGTCCTTCCTTTTATAGGCGTAAGGAGAGGATCCAGGTGTACAATGGGGGTGTAGCAGAGCGCTACGTGTCTAGCGGGGGAGAGCTAGCGCCCTAGGTACATGCCGATGTGGCAGCCGGAGAGATTTTGGCACCCAGCTGGTGTGAAGTCGTGGCCGTCGGAGGAGCGACGGAGCCTGGCGGAGGGACAGCTGTCGGAGCGGTTGAGTCCTTGCTGACATCCTCCTGCTTCCGTAAGAGAGCTGAGAGCCGCCGTCGTCACAGAGCATGCGGGGCGCCATCATTGCCTATCTGGCGGAGCTAGCCAGATGGGACACCGGTCTTGTTCTCTGCGGCCCGAGTCAGCTCGGGGTAGGGTGATGATGGCGCTTCCTGTTGATGTGGCTGGCCTGCGCCCTAGGTTGGGCGACGTGGAGGCTCCTCCGAAGCCGAGGTCGAGTCTATCTTCCATGGCCGAGGCCGAGTCCGAGCCCCTGGGTCGGGCGAGGCGGAGGTCGTTCGGCAGAGGCCAGGGCGGAGTTCGAGCCCTGGGGTCGGGCGAAGCGGAGTTCGTCGTCTTCTGGGGCTGAGCCCGAGTCCGAGCCCTGGGGTCGGGCGAAGCGGAGTTCGTCGTCTTCCGGGACTTAGCCCGAGTCCGAGCCCTGGGTCGGGCGGAGCGGAGTTCGCCGTCTTCCGGGACTTAGCCCGAGTCCGAGCCCTGGGTTGGGCGGAGCGGAGTTCGCCGTCTTCCGGGACTTAGCCCGAGTCCGAGCCCTGGGTCGGGCGGAGCGGAGTTCGCCGTCTTCCGGGACTTAGCCCGAGTCCGAGCCCTAGGTCGGGCGGAGCTTCCTATGGTGCCTTTGGCAGGGCCTGACTGCCTGTTAGTCTCACTCTGTCAAGTGGCACTGCAGTCGGAGTGGCGCAGGCGGCGCTGTCCTTCTGTCAGGCCGGTCAGTGGAGCGGTGAAGTGACGGCGGTCACTTCGGCTCTACCGGGGGGCGCGCGTCAGGATAAAGGTGTCAGGTCACCTTTGCGTTAAATGCTCCTGCGACTTGGTCGGTCGGTGCGGCGATTTGGTCAGGGTTGCTTCTTAGCGAAGGCAGGGCCTCGGGCGAGCCGGAGATGTGTCCGCCGTTGGAGGGGGGCCTCGGGCGAGACGGAAATCCTCCGGGGTCGGCTGCCCTTGTCCGAGGCTAGGCTCGGGCGAGGCACGATCGAGTCGCTCGAATGGACTGATCCCTGACTTAATCGCACCCATCAGGCCTTTGCAGCTTTATGCTGATGGGGGTTACCAGCTGAGAATTAGGAGACTTGAGGGTACCCCTAATTATGGTCCCCGACACTAGCGTATACCCTCAAATCGTTAGATCGGAACCGTCGATCTCGGATCCAAGCGCTGGCGTTGCGTGTCCATTCATAATGTACCCAAATTTAATCTGTGCCGTCGGCCGCGGATCCAATGGCCCTGTGTGACCAATACCCCTTCGGTCTGGTAAAGTTGCATAAGAGCCCTCCACTTTTTAGTGAATAAACCCGCCGTCCTGTGGGGAGGCAGTCTGTGTCTTGGGAGGATTGTGGATGAACCCCTGGATTTTCTGGAATTTTAGGCCTAGTCCAGAACAGTATAGAATCAGAGAAATTAAATTTTAAATGGATTTTTAATATACAAATAAGTGCTAGAACTTGTAAAACGCATAGAAAATTCATTTTTAGTCCAAATTGACCCATTCCAGTTTCTAAAATTTTGTAATTTTATTCTTTATCACTTAGAGTCTCTGTTTTGACATGAAAACAGTAGGAAAAATAATCTCTCACTTAAACCTATTTCAAGCACATAAAACCTTCAGAAATTCGTAACTTAAAATAAATAACTCCAAATTGATTCATTCCAGTGGCATTTATTTTGCTTAACATTGTTTATCATCTAGTATCTTTGTTTAACCACGAAACTAGATATAAAATTATTCACATGAATAACTCTATTCTAGGCATTAAATAACTTCAGAAAATCATAACTTAATAACCCTAACTCCGATCTTAGTAGTTCTCGATCCCGCGATCAAGTAGCAATGCGTAGATCATTATTATTCAGTTTGTTCTTATGTTTGGTGTGATGTTAATTTTATCTATACCATGTTTGTTTGTATTGCTACGACTAGCATGAGGACACGTGTCATCTGAAAAGCAAGTTGGTACCTGGAATCTCAAGTGTCAGGCAAGTTGTGCCCTTGATTCACTTTTGTTACCCAATAATGTTCTTTATAATCATTTACCATGCATAGGTTTAATTTTGATGGGACCCAATAGGTCACCCTAGATTGTTTATCTCATTACCTTGTTTACCCCTGAATCACATGGGTAGTTTTTGCTATTGCTTTATATGGTTTTGGGATAATCATTTATTATATCCATGTTCCAGTTATTATGTTATTTTATTTATGTTCATGTCAAGATCATTATGTTATTGTTAATTGGAACATGGAGCTTAACTTGCGAAACACGTGCCACCACAAGGGTTTAATGGGACGCCCTTGGCTGACTAATTAGGAAAGCTAGTGGAAGACTACCTTACCCGAAAGGGGCAAGGGCAGTAGGGGAGTTGCATGCAAGGAGGTTCTCGGGTTGATTTAGCTGCGATGGCGGTCAGACGGGGGATTCTTGCAAGTGCTCTTCCCATAAACTGTAGCGGGTTTTCGGAAGCTAGTAGAACTTTGTAAAGGCCTCGTAGTGGATCCCTAGCCATTCACCTCGGTAGTGTCTAAGGGCCTAGTTAACCCTGGCGACATGGGAAACACGACTTGTGGGTAAAGGGTACAACCTCTACAGAGTGTAAAACTGGTATACTAGCCGAGCTCACGGTCATGAGCGGCTCAGGACTCTCCGATGATTAAATTATGGAACCTAACTCAATTTGTCATTTGCATTTGCATGGGTTTATTATTGATTCTGTTCTATTATTTTATTATGGGTTGGTATTCACTTACATTTAGTAACTGCTAATAAAATTTTGACCAACTTATAAAAGCAATGCTCAGCTTTAACCTCTATTGTTGATCAGCCTTACACTTCATGAACTCCCACCTTTGGTGAGTTCATGTCACATTATTCCCCACAACTTGTTGAGCGATGAACATGTGTGAGCTCACCCTTGCTATCTCACACCCCTCACAGGAGAAGAGCAGGTGGTTCAGGAGGAGCCACAAGGCGAGGAGTATGATTTGATCTAGGTGGCGTTTCTCAGTTGACATTGGCGCCGACGATCCTTAGTTCGTTTTATGTTTAATCTTTTATTTTGTAATAAGTCTTCCGCTATGTAATAAATACTCTGATTGTTGTGACATTTATCTCTATACACTCTGTTATTATATATGTTGTCTTCCTAGCACATGTATGAGATGCACCTGACTTTGTTCCTTAAAGCCGGGTGTGACAGAAGTGGTATCAGAGGAAATGTTGACTGTAGGACGAAACCTAGATAGAAATGGACAAACCCTTACCTACTTATCTTACTCTGATTCTTTCTATACTCATCTTGTCTTGATCCTGTCTCACCTTTTGCTATTCTACTCTGATTATTCTTACCTTTACTACTCTAAGACAAGATGGATTTCAAATCTTGGAATCCCTACCCCTATGACATTTTTAAGAGATAGGAGGCCTAAGACCAAACCAAAACTATTTTCTCTATTAAAAAAATGTTGGTTGATTGTTCTGATGATAAATGCTTGATTTGCTTCTTTGATTGATTGCAACATTATAGTTGGGCATCTTAGCATGTACCATCATAAGGTACTAGCTTTAGTGGATAACACACTAATCTACTTAGCTAATAAATCAACCGCAGTAACATTTCTCGTAATTACTCGCCTTGTCTACAATTCTTCCTTTCTTACCCTATGTTTCTAACCCAGATGGGCTACCCCTATAGTGTTAGAAGAGAGCACTATAGACGTGATCCTTGGTATGTCATGGTTAAGAAAGGCTAAGGCAGTTTATTCACTGTGCTAAAGGAACCATATAACTCACCAGTTCCAAAGGAGAAAGATTTGAAGTTGGAATTACAGTAACTACCGCCACCAGACTAGTGGCATTCTTAGTAGATGGAAAGTTTGTTGGTGAAGGCATCCGTGCGGTTAGAGATTTTTCCGGATGTCTTTATAGAGGAGTTACCAGGGATGCCACCGGAGAGGAAAGTTGAGTTTGTCATTGATCTCTTACCTAAGACTGCTCCTATTTCTAAACGGCCATATAGGATGTCCGTAGAAGAACTAAAGGAACTTAAGAAGCAATTAACGAAATTACAAGAGGATGGATACATTCATCCGAATTCTTCACCTTGTGGAGCACCGGTTCTATTTATACAGAAGAAAGATGGATCGCAAGGGATGTGCGTGGATTATAGGACCCTTAATGATGTCACTATGAAGAACAAGTATCCATTACCCCGCATTGAAGATTTATTTGATCAGATGAGTGGTGCAAGGGTATTCTCGAAGATTGATCTCCGATCGGGTTGTCACCAAATGAAGATTAGGCCATCGAATTTTCCCAAGACGAATTTCTCGACCTGATATGGTTTATATGAGTTTACCGTTATGTCATTTGGACCAACTAATGCACCAACCTATTTTATGGATCTGAAGAATAAGGTGCATGATTCGGACAGATTCGTCGTGGTTTTCATGGACGATATTTTTATTTATTCCAAGAGTGATAGTGATCATGAGGAACATATGTGATTGGTACTACAGAAGCTTTAAGATAATTAACGCTACACCAAGTTTAGCAAGTGCGAGTTTTGGATTGATGAGGTGCCATTTCTTGGACATGTCATTTCTAATGGAGGAATATCAGTGGATCCAGCTAAAGTCAAGGAGATAGTGGTGTGGAGCATACCCACTGCCGTTACTGAAGTCCGGAGTTTCTTGGGACTTGCAGGATATTATTGGAGATTTATTGAAGGATTTTCTAAGATTGTGAAGCCTATGACCTCGCTTCTGGAGAAGGCAAGAGAGTTCAAGTGGGATGAGAAGTGCCAAGATAGCTTTGATCAATCAAAGAAGAGATTGATATCGCCACCAGTGTTGGTTATGCCAGATCTATGGAAGGGATTTGACATTTATTATGATGCATGTGGCCAAGGCTTGGGATGTGTGCTCATGCAAGAAGGACATGTGATTGCCTACGCGTCTCGTCAGTTGCGGAAACATGAGTTGAACTACCCACTCATGACTTAGAACCGGCAGCCGTTGTGCATGCGCTTAAGATTTGGAGACATTATATTATGGGAACCAAGTGTCAAGTATACACGGATCATAAGAGTTTGAAGTATATATTCACTCAGAAGGATCTCAGCCTTAGGCAACGTCGTTGGTTGGAGCTTATTAAGGATTAAGATTTGGAGATTCACTATCACCCGGGCAAGGCAAATTTGGTTGCAGATGCCTTGAGTCAAAAGGAGCATGTTCATTCAGATGTTGTTGCCCAGCTACTCGATGAGATTGTTGAGGATTTCAGGAGACTTAACTTTGGGATAGTTGCTCACACAGAAAGAGTTACTATTGATGTGGAATCTACTTTGGAGCAAGAAATCCGCAAAGGACAAATTGGTGATGCGAAAATACAAGAGATCAAGGATCTTATTACAGAAGACCGAGGTCCAGAATTTATGGAAGATGAGCAAGGCACCGTATGGTTCAAGGACAGGATATGTGTTCCTGATATTGAAAGCCTTCGTGAGACTATATTGAAGGAGGCCCATGACTCGGATTATTCTATTCATCCTGGTAGTACCAAAATGTATCAGAATTTGAAGTAGAAGTTCTGGTGGTATGGATTGAAGAGAGATGTGGCTGCACATGTGGCTATGTGCGATGTGTGTCAAGGAGTTAAGGTTGAACACTAGAGGCCAGCTAGACTATTATACCCACTTAAGATACCCGAGTTGAAGTGGGAAGAGATTGGTATGGATTTCCTTACTGGATTGCCTCGCACCCAGAAAGGATATGATGCTATATGGGTGATTGTGGATAGATTGACTAAAGTGGCTCACTTTATTCCTGTCAAGACTACTTATAAAGGTTCTCAGCTAGCAGAGTTAGATATGACTCGTATTGTGTGTTTACATGGAGTACCAAAGAAGATCATTTTGGATAAGAGGATCACAGTTTACCCCTAGATTTTGGAAAACTTTTCATGAGAATATGGATGCGAAGTTGAATTTTAGTTCGGCCTACCTCAGACTGATGGACAGACTGAAAGGACTAATCAAGTATTGGAAGACATGTTGAGCGCTTGTGCCCTTCAGCATGGTAGTAGTTGGGACAAGAGTCTACCTTATGCTGAGTTCTCATATAATAATAGTTATCAGGCCAGTCTGAAGATGTCACCGTTCGAGACTCTGTATGGCAGGAAATGCAGGACTCCTCTATATTGGATTAGACTAGGGGAAGACAGTTCTTTGGACCTGAACTTATTCAAGAGGCAGAAGAACAAGTCCATATAATTCGGGAGAATTTATGGGTAGCTCAGACCAGACAAAAGAGCTACACTGATAATAGAAGAAGACCACTGGAATTTGAGGATGGTGATCATGTGTACTCAAGGTGTCACCCCTTCGTGGAATGAGGAGATTTAAAGTCAAGGGCAAATTGTCCCCTCACTTTATTGGACCATTTAGAGTTTTTAGGCGAGTTGGAGAGATGGCCTATCAACTCGAGTTACCTAATAATCTATCTGATGTACATATTGTATTCCATGTGTCTCAACTTAAGAAGTAGCTTCATGTCCCTGAGGAACAATTACCAATGGAAGAACTCCATGTCCATGGAGATTTGACTTATACGGAATATTCTACCAAGACGCTTGATACATCGACTTGAGTTACAAGAAATAAGGTTATAAAGAAGTGCAAAGTACAACGAAGTCATCATGGAGAAGATGAAGCTACTTGGGAGAGAGAAAAAGAGCTTCACATAGATTTTCCCCATCTTTTCCCTAGTTCTTCCTGAATCTCGAGGACGAGATTCTTTGTAAGGGGGGTAGGATTTGTAGTACCCAAAATTCTATTTTATAAATTCATAAAATTATCCAAGGGTTTTTGAAACAAAATATCTTTAATAAGAATTTTCTTACTGTTCAAGTAACATCTCCTAAATTTAATTTGTTAGCTAACAAAGATTAAATAAAAGGATCCCTATATGAATTTAGTTATTACTTTGTTGAACTATATATTTATAAGTACTCTTAATTAAAACATATCTTGATAAAGGTTATACACTTCTAAAAAATACTTATTTTTGCGTGAATCATGCATTGGGATTATTAAATAAAATACTAAATAAAATGTTTAATTTTGAGAGCATATTGGAGTTTTGGTTGTTGCATTCGATTTTGTGAATACAGAAAAAAATTAATTTGAATCAAATTTGAAACTTTGGACGTGCAAAGGAAAATAGAAATAAAAAAAACTTGCTATATATTTGACCAATCTCTTAATAAATATTTTACACTAGAGGTTATTCCCCTAAAAATGGCAAATAAGTGATGTACATTTATTTTGAGATAACTTTTAATTTGTCTGCACATTCAAAAATAATACTACCCTAAAATAAAAAAATATATGTGAATTATTCTCTTATGAAATTATGTATATAGAAGCATTTATCTAGGTGAATAATTAGTCAATCAATAAATAAAATTTGCATGGCATTCTGGATTTTTTTTGATCGAGCATTTGAATTAAGCTTGAAATTTGAACTTTATCTAAATCCGATTTCAATTTCGATTGTGAAAAATGGAGACACAAAAAAAAAAACAGAACACTAACTGCTTTGGGATTAAAAGCACCAGCCGATCAACTAGGATTAGGCCACAAGTCCTTTGTTTATTATTTCTCTGGCCACTTGCCTCAGCACGACATGAGCATGGCATCATGCATTACATCCCTCACGCCGCACAAGTGACGCCCGCGCATGGGGGCTGGGGCCATGCAGGCAGTTGGCTTCTTCCTGAAGCTGTTACAACCACCCGCATGCACTGGATCTCAGCTAGACTTTTCTCCGCAGACTCCCAGCCTCTATCTCCATAGCCACACGTCGAGCCACAGACAGGGAGACTAGAGCTTTGGCGTTGGAAATAGAGAGAGAATAGAGCCACTGTGACCACGCCTCGCGTTCACCATCGCCCAGCCTCTCGATCGCTGGGGATCGGGCGAGATCACCAAGTCGTGTAGATCGCGCGTATGGTGAGCAGAGCACAGAAGTTGGCGGGGGAGACGAATTGCTCGCCTGAGCCGGGGTGGTCGGATCCTATCACTCGGAGCACCACCGTTGTTTGGCGATCGCTGCATCTTTCGCTCCGGATTCGCCAACGTATGCGGCCTCGAGGTATGGGTTCTAAGGCTAGCAGTTGTACCCCTAATCAAAGCTTCCGAGTTCAATGCTGGCGTCAGTATAGCTCCGTCTACCCCTTCACGTTGTACATCAGTGGTAACCACATTGCTGCTGCTCACAACCCTTTGAGCTGCATCGTAGTATTTCTGTCTCGCCATTTGGTCAATACCGGTTGGCGTTCACTCCAGCGTGCGCGCCGCCGTGGGCATGCCTGTATTCGCCGCTCGGTCAGCTGGAGAAAGAAGATGATCACCAACCGCTGGTTTCCGAAGTCACGGCCCAGATTAGCTTTTGAAGCGCGACGTTTGTAGCCGTAGGATCGCTGGCTTACGGTCCTGATCTGATCTAGCGTATACCCTCAAATCGTTAGATCGGAACCGTCGATCTCGGATCCGAGCGCTGGCGTTGCGTGTCCATTCATAATGTACCCAGATTTAATCTGTGCCGTCGGCCGCGGATCCAATGGCCCTGTGTGACCAATACCCCTTCGGTCTGGTAAAGTTGCATAAGAGCCCTCCACTTTTTAGTGAATAAACCCGCCGTCCTGTGGGGAGGCAGTCTGTGTCTTGGGAGGATTGTGGATGAATCCCTGGATTTTCTGGAATTTGAGGCCTAGTCCAGAACAGTATAGAACCAGAGAAATTAAATTTTAAATGGATTTTTAATATACAAATAAGTGCTAGAACTTGTAAAACGCATAGAAAATTCATTTTTAGTCCAAATTGACCCATTCCAGTTTCTAAAATTTTGTAATTTTATTCTCTATCACTTAGAGTCTCAGTTTTGACATGAAAACAGTAAGAAAAATAATCTCTCACTTAAACCTATTTCAAGCACATAAAACCTTCAGAAATTCGTAACTTAAAATAAATAACTCCAAATTGATTCATTCCAGTGGCATTTATTTTGTTTAACATTGTTTATCATCTAGTATCTTTGTTTAACCACGAAACTAGATTTAAAATTATTCACATGAATAACTCTATTCTAGGCATTAAATAACTTCAGAAAATCATAACTTAATAACCCTAACTCCGATCTTAGTAGTTCTCGATCCCGCGATCAAGTAGCAATGCGTAGATCATTATTATTCAGTTTGTTCTTATGTTTGGTGTGATGTTAATTTTATCTATACCATGTTTGTTTGTATTGCTACGACTAGCATGAGGACACGTGTCATCTGAAAAGCAAGTTGGTACCTGTAATCTCAAGTGCCAGGCAAGTTGTGCCCTTGATTCACTTTTGTTACCCAATAATGTTCTTTATAATCATTTACCATGCATAGGTTTAATTTTGATGGGACCCAATAGGTCACCCTAGATTGTTTATCTCATTACCTTGTTTACCCCTGAATCACATGGGTAGTTTTTGCTATTGCTTTATATGGTTTTGGGATAATCATTTATTATATCCATGTTCCAGTTATTATGTTATTTTATTTATGTTCATGTCAAGATCATTATGTTATTGTTAATTGGAACATGGAGCTTAACTTGAGAAACACGTGCCACCACAAGGGTTTAATGAGACGCCCTTGGCTGACTAATTAGGAAAGCTAGTGGAAGACTACCTTACCCGAAAGGGGCAAGGGCAGTACGGGAGTTGCATGCAAGGAGGTTCTCGGGTTGATTTAGCTGCGATGGCGGTCAGACGGGGGATTCTTGCAAGTGCTCTTCCCATAAACTGTAGCGGGTTTTCGGAAGCTAGTGGAACTTTGTAAAGACCTCGTAGTGGATCCCTAGCCTTTCAGCTCGGTAGTGTCTAAGGGCCTAGCTAACCCTGGCGACATGGGAAACACGACTTGTGGGTAAAGGGTACAACCTCTGCAGAGTGTAAAACTGGTATACTAGCCGAGCTCACGGTCATGAGCGGCTCAGGACTCTCCGATGATTAAATTATGGAACCTAAACTCAATTTGTCATTTGCATTTGCATGGGTTTATTATTGATTCTGTTCTATTATTTTATTATGGGTTGGTATTCACTTACATTTAGTAACTGCTAATAAAATTTTGACCAACTTATAAAAGCAATGCTCAGCTTTAACCTCTATTGTTGATCAGCCTTACACTTCATGAACTCCCACCTTTGGTGAGTTCATGTCACATTATTCCCCCACAACTTGTTGAGCGATGAACATGTGTGAGCTCACCCTTGCTATCTCACACCCCTCACAGGAGAAGAGCAGGTGGTTCAGGAGGAGCCACAAGGCGAGGAGTATGATCTGATCTAGGTGGCGTTTCTTAGTTGACATTGGCGCCGACGATCCTTAGTTTGTTTTATGTTTAATCTTTTATTTTGTAATAAGTCTTCCGCTATGTAATAAATACTCTGATTGTTGTGACATTTATCTCTATACACTCTGTTATTATATATGTTGTGTTCCTGGCGCATGTATGAGATGCACCTGGCTTTGTTCCTTAAAGCCGGGTGTGACATATAAATACTCTCCAATCACCTCCACTCCAACCATCCAAGCATTCACTACTTCTCATTCAATACAAGAGCAAAGTGCAACACTCCAAGACACAAATCAAAGCCACCGATCTGATCAAAGTCCCCAATTCAATTCTAGTGTTTAGGACTTGTGAGAGGATCATACTTGTGTTTCTTGTTGCTCTTGTTTGCTTGGCTTAGCTTTCTTTTCTTTCTCACTTCTTACTCTCAAGTGTTTTGTAAGCGAGGCAAGAGACACCAATTGTGTGGTGATCCTTGCAGGGTCTAAGTGACCCGTGAGATTAAGGAAGAAGCCTCACTCGGTTTAAGTGACCGTTTGAGAGAGGGAAAGGGTTGAAAGAGACCCGGTCTTTGTGACCACCTCAATGGGGACTAGGTTCTTTAGAACTGAACCTCGGTAAAACAAATCACCGTGTCATCCACTTTATTTTCTTGGTTGATTTGTTTTCCCCTCTCTCTCGGACTCAGATTTTATTCTAACGCTAACCCCGGCTTGTATTGTGTTTAAAGTTGTAAATTTCAGTTTCCACCTATCCACCCCCCTCTATGTGACTTTCAATTGGTATCAAAGCTCGGTACTTCATTAGAGTCTAACCACTCGAAGTGATGTCGGGAGGATCCGCCGAGAGGGAGATGGAAACGGGCACAAGCCACGGGAAGGCTCCATCAAAGGAGTCTGGCACCAAAGGAAGGGATGAATCACCTCCCCGCGTTAAGTTGCATCGGAGTGGGGATAAGAAAAGAAGATGAAGAAAGTGGTCAACTACGATACTGATTCTTCGTCGCCCTCCACCTCCGGATTCGACGCCACGTCCATCACTTCTAAGCGCCATGAGCGCAAGAAGTTTAGTAAGATCCCCCTACGCTATCCTCGCATTTCTAAACACGCTCCTTTACTTTCCATTCCATTAGGCAAACCACCAGTTTTTTATGGTGAAGATAATTCTATGTGGAGTGTTAAAATGGAAGGTCATCTAACCTCACTCCACGAAAGCATATGGGATGTTGTTGAGTATGGAGCGCAGGTACCACAGGTGGGGGATAAGGACTATGACTCGGATGAAGTCGCCCAAATACGACACTTTAACTCCCAAGCAACTACTATACTCCTCGCCTCTTTAAGTCGAGAGGAGTATAACAAGGTGCATGGGTTAGAGACCGCAAAAGAAATTTGGGATGTCCTCAAGACCGCACACGAAGGGGACGAGGTGACCAATATCACCAAAAGGGAGACGATTGAGGGAGAGCTCGGTCGATTCATCCTCAACCATGGGGAAGAGCCACAAGCCATGTACAACCGGCTAAATACCATGGTGAACTAAGTGCACAACCTCGTGAGCACCAAATGGGATGACCATGAAATGGTCAAGGTTATTCTAAGATCACTCGTTTTTCATAATCCTACGCAAGTTCAATTAATATGTGGTGATCCTAGATATAAGCTAATGTCTCCCAAGTAGGTTATAGGAAAGTTTGTGAGCTTTGAATTGATGATCAAAGGCTCCAAACAAATCGTCAACTTGGAGCAAGGCGGCACCTCCACACCCGAGGTGCATCCCGTCGCATTCAAAGCGACAGAAGAGAAGAAAGAAGAGTCTACATCAAGTAGGCTCCCCATCGATGCCTCCAAGCTCGACAACAAGGAGATGGTGCTCATCATCAAGAGCTTTCACCAAATCCTCAAGCAGAGGGGAAAGACTACAAACCCTGCTCCAAGAAGGTGTGCTACAAATGTGGTAAGCCCGGTCATTTCATCGCTAAATGTCCTATGTCTAGTGATAGTGACCGGGGCGACGACAAGAAAGGAAAGAGGAAGGAAAAGAAGAAGTACTACAAGAAGAAGGCGGCGACGCCCACGTGTGTCGGGAATGGGACTCAGACTAGAGGTCCACCGACTCCTCTTCCAACGATGATGCCGCCAACATCGCCATCAACAAGGGTCTCCTCTTCCCCAACGTCGGCCACAAGTGCCTCATGGCAAAGGATGGCAAAAGCAAGAAGGTAAAATCTAGAGCGTCCACTAAATATACAACATCTAGTGATGAGGGTAGCTCTAGTGAAGATGAGGATAATTTGCTTACCCTTTTTGCCAACCTTAACATGCAACAAAAAGAAAAACTGAATGAATTGATAGGTGTTATTCATGAGAAGGATGAACTCTTGGATAGCCAAGAGGAATTCCTTATTAAGGAAAACAAAAATCATGTTAAAGTTAAAAATGCTTATGCTCAGGAAGTTGAAAATGTGAAAATTTGACTAAGGAGCTTAGCATTTGCCATGACACCATTTCCAACCTTAGAACTGAGAATACTAGTTTAATTGCTAAGGTTGAAAAATCAAATGTTTGCCATAATTCAATTGCCAATCTTAGAAATGAAAATGCTAGTTTAATTGCTAAGATTGATAAATTGAATGAATCAATTTTTAGCCTTAAAACTGAGAATGCTAGTTGAATTTCCAAGGCTAGAGACTTAAATGTTTGCAATAATTCTATTTCCTGTCTTAGAAATGAGAATGGCATGCTAAAATCTAAGATGGATGAATTAAATGCTTGCAAACCCTCTACATCTACTGTTAATCATGTTACTATTTGTACTAGATGTAGAGATGTTAATGTTGATGCTATTCATGATCACCTTGCCTTAATTAAACAACAAAATGATCATATAGCTCAATTACCTAGTAAAATCAATGAGCATGAGATAGAAAATGAAAAATTTAAATTTGCTAGAAGCATGCTCTATAATGGGAGACGCCCTAACATCAAGGATGGCATTGGCTTCCAACAGGGAAGCAATGTCAAGCTTAATGCCCCTAAAAGATTGTCTAATTTTGTTAAGGGCAAGGCTCCCATGGTTCAGGATAACGAGGGCTATATTTTATATCCTATCGGTTATCCCAAACATAAGATTAGGAGAGTTCATGCTAAGAAAACTCATTCTGTTTCTCACCATGCATTTATGTATAAGAATGAGGCTTCTAGCTCTAGGCAATCAAATCATGTTAAATTGCCTAAAAAGAAAACTCCAACTGCATCAAATGAACCTAACATCTCATTTAAGACTTTTGATGCTTCATATGTTTTAACTAACAATTCTGGCAAATTAGTTGCCAAATATATTGGGGGCAAACACAAGGGCTCCAAGACTTGTGTTTTGGTACCCAAGGTGCTTGTTTCTAACATCAAAGGACCCAAAACTGTTTGGGTACCTAAGAACAAGGCCTAAATTGTTTTGTAGGTTTGTGCATCTGGGGCTCAAGTTGGATTATTGATAGCGGATGCACAAACCACATGACAGGGGAGAAAAGGATGTTCTCCTCCTATGAGAAAAACAAAGATCCCCAAAGAGCTATCACATTCGGGGATGGAAATCAAGGTTTGGTCAAAGGACTTGGTAAAATTGTTATATCACCTTACCATTCCATTTCCAATGTTTTTCTTGTAGATTCTTTAGATTACAACTTGCTTTCAGTTTCTCAATTATGCAAAATGGGTTACAACTGTCTTTTTACGGATATATGTGTTACTGTCTTTAGAAGAAGTGATGATTCAGTAGCATTTAAGGGAGTATTAGAGGGTCAGCTATACTTAGTTGATTTTAATAGAGCTGAACTCGATACTTGCTTAATTGCTAAGACTAATATGGGTTGGCTCTGGCATCGCCGACTAGCCCATGTTGGGATGAAGAATCTTCACAAGCTTCTAAAGGGAGAGCACATTTTGGGACTAACCAATGTTCATTTTGAGAAAGACAGGGTATGTAGCGCATGTCAAGCAGGAAAGCAAGTTGGAACCCATCATCCACACAAGAACATAATGACAACGGACAGGCCACTGGAGTTACTCCACATGGATCTATTCGGCCCGATAGCATACATAAGCATCGATGGGAGTAAAAACTGTCTAGTAATTGTGGATGATTATTCTCGCTTCACTTGGGTATTCTTTTTGCAGGAAAAATCACAAACCCAAGAGGCCTTAAAGGGATTCTTGAGACGAGCTCAAAATGAGTTCGGATTAAGGATCAAGAAAATAAGAAGCGATAATGGGACGGAGTTCAAGAATTCTCAAATTGAAGGCTTCCTTGAAGATGAGGGCATCAAGCATGAGTTCTCTTCTCCCTACACTCCTCAACAAAATGGTGTAGTGGAGAGGAAGAATAGAACTCTACTGGACATGGCGAGGACCATGCTTGATGAGTACAAGACTCTGGACCGGTTTTGGGCTGAAGCGATTAACATTGCCTGCTACTCCATCAACCGGCTCTATCTCCACCGAATCCTCAAGAAGACATCATATGAACTCCTTACCTGTAAAAAGCCCAATGTTTCATATTTTAGAGTCTTTGATAGCAAATGTTTTATTCTTATCAAAAGAGGTAGAAAATCTAAATTTGCTCCTAAGGCTGTAGAAAGCTTTTTACTTGGTTATGACTCAAACACAAGGGCATATAGAGTCTTCAACCAATCCACTGGATTAGTTGAGGTTTCTTGTGACATTGTATTTGATGATACTAATGGCTCCCAAGTGGAGCAAGTTGATCTTGGTGAATTAGATGATGAAGAGGCTTCGTGCATCGCGCTAAGGAACATGTCCATTGGGGATGTGTGTCCTAAGGAATTCGAAGAGCCTCCACAAGCACAAGATCAACCATCATCTTCCATGCAAGGATCTCCACCAACTCAAGATGAGGAACAGGCTCAAGATAATGATGAAGATCAAGAGGATGAGCCACCTCAAGAGGAGGACAATGATCAAGGGGGAGATGAAGTTGATCAAGACAAGGAAGATGATCAAGAAATTCAGGGTCAAAGACCGCCACACCCAAGAGTCCACCAAGCAATTCAAAGAGATCACCCCGTGAACTCCATCCTCGGTGACATTCATAAGGGGTAACCACTAGATCTCAAGTTGCTCATTTTTGTGAACATTACTCTTTTATCTCCTCTATTGAGCCATACAGGGTAGAGGATGCAAAAGAGATTCAGATTGGATGCTGGCAATGCAAGAGGAGCTCAACAACTTCACGAGGAATGAGGTATGGCAGTTAGTTTCACGTCCTAATCAAAATGTTGTTGGAACCAAATGGGTATTCCGCAACAAGCAAGATGAGCATAGTGTGGTGACAAGGAACAAAGCCCGACTTGTGGCCAAATGATATTCACAAGTCGAAGGTTTAGATTTCGGTGAAACCTATTGTCACACCCGGGTTTTAGGGGGTCCAAAACTCGGGCGCGAACATAATCACCAGGTGTGCTAGGACCAAGTCTCACACATATGATGAATCATGGCACAGGATCGAATGTCACATCTTTATATATAACAGGAGTTCTATACAAAATAAATAATTACATTATAAGGAGACAACGGTCCAGCAACCCGAAGTTGACTGGGAGACGACGGCCTAGACCTCTCACGAAAACATCGCAGCATCCTCCATGCGCCTCATCCTGCAGTACTTGTTCTTGACCTGTGGGGTGTGTGAGACAGCAAGAGTGAGCTCACATACGTTCATTGCTCAACAAGTTGTGGGGAATAATGTGCATGAACTCGCCAAAGGTGGGAGCTCACGTGAAGTGTAAGGCTTACCAAAGAAGATGGTTAGAGCTGAGCATTGCTTTTAAAGTTGGTCAAAATTTTATTAGCAGTTACTAAGTATAAGTAAATACCAACCCAGTTAAATAGTAGAACAAAAGTAACAACTTCACCTGCAATGCAATGCATATGACAAATTGAATTTAGTTCCATAATTTAATCATGTGAGGGTCCGAGCTGCTCTTGACCGTGAGCACGGCTAGTATACTAGTTTTACACTCTGCAGAGGTTGCGCATCTTTACCCACAAGTCGTGTATCCCATGTCGCCAGGGTTTGCAAGGCCCTTAGACACTACCGAGGTGAATGGCTAGGGATCCACTACGAGGCCTTTACGAAGTTCCACTAGCTTCCGAAAACCCGCTACAGTTTATAGGAAGTTCCAATGCAGGAATCCCTTGCAGGACCGCCATCGCAGCAAAATCCTCCCGAGGGCCTCCCTACACTGACCACTCCCCTACTACCCTTGCCCCTTTCGGGTAAGGTAGTCTTCCACTAGCTTTCCTAATTAATCAGCCAAGGGGTCCCATTCCTCCCTTGTGGTAGCACTGTTTTCCCGGGTGGTCGCTCCATGTTCCAATTAACATAATGATCTTATCATGAACAATAAATAACAACTGATAACAAAAGTGTAATCATGAATAGTGTATCTCCATACCCAAAACCACATATAGCACTAGCAAGTACTACCCGGAAAGTTCAGTGGTAAACAAGGTATAAAGATAGACAAACTAAGGTAACCTATTGGGTCCCATCAAAATTAACCTATGCAGATCATTATGATTAATTAGAACATGATTGGGTAAAAAGAAGTGATCAAGGGCACAACTTGCCTTGGACTTGAGATTCCAGGTACCAGGATGATCTTCAGGTGACTCGTGACCTCTCTGCTAGTCGTAGCAATTCAAACAAACATGGTATAGGCAAAATTAACATTACACCAAACATAAGAGAAAACTATATAAGAATATTCTACGCGTTGCTACGAGATCGTGGAAACGAGAACCACTAAAATCGGAGTTACGGTTAAGGAGTTATGATTTATGGAAGAATAATGTGATTTAAATATTAAACTATATTATAAATTGGTTAATATACACCGTATGAGAAAATATACTCCTAATAGTTAAGTAAACTTTAATCTAGATTATAATTTGTTTAGAAATCGTATTCTAGAAAAATTATAATTATAGACTTGTCAACCCTGGTTATTAAAATAAATCTACTACTAAAAGGGTAAACAAATATTTAATTATACAAGTATGTGACCTGGTAAAAAAATGTTACTACTGCGTAGACAATTTTATTATGGGACTAACGCAATTTAAACGGGTTAAATCGGAGTTAAAACGAATTAAATATGAAGTAAACATGTTTCTAGAATTATTTCTAAACTAAAAATTATTTTCTGAATTGTTTTATCCCTTTTATTCTTTTCCTGGGCTGCGGTCACCATTTACTAGAAGCACAGGGTGGATTCTGCAAATTCCAGGACTACCTTGTGATGGTTTTATAACAGACTGAGGCTGCGGGTTGATTCCGCAAGAACCCGGGGTCTCTTTAGAAAAATTGCCACGGCGAAGGGGTAAGATCTATTTTGAGCCGTTGGATAAGACACCAAGGGCCTAGATGAAATGCTCACTTTACCGAACCGGTATGCCATCAGGGCCCTTGGATCACGGATCTACGGTCTAGCTTCCATCGCCCAAAAGGGGATCTGCGATTTGATCGTGGCCGTTCGGATCGCATCCTATGGCCCTGCCTACGTTTCCCATCCTAACCAATCGTGATCGTTAATTATGGATCAAACGGCCACGCCCTTCTATTCCCCACGCTCCCGAGCAGAACAGTGGCACAATAGCTCCCCTGTTCACCCGCACGACGGCGCAGCCTACCTACAGCGGCGCCATCGCCGGTGACTCCCGAATCGACGCCCGGACGCATAATACACGAATCAAATAGGTGTTACGCAAGGAGAAGGTGCGTGCAAACGCTAGGCACGATTGCTTACCCGCTAATGATGCGCTAGAATTCCCGTCCGCGGTAACCCGTGGATCAGCGACGGCGATGGAGCTACGACGAGTAATTGCTGCTCCTCCCGTCGCCCACAGCTCCAGGAACCGAAGCGCTCGCGTCAGCCCCCCCCCCCCCATCGCCGACCTCCCCGGCGGCAGAACCTTCAACCCGCCTGGCCATGGTGAGGAAAGATGCCGCAGATGAGATGGCCGACGGTGGTGCACTGGCTTCGGGGACCTCCGATTCAGCGCGCACAAGACCCCGCAATTGGTTCTGGGCGTGGAATAGAGGAGGGAGAAGGGCCACACCGCGCTTTATGGTGCCAGAGAACTCCGAGCGTGGGGGATTTTGTTGCGCGGACAACGCGGTCTTCACGGACGTTCACATATTTGCGTAGGGGAATCGGAGCTGCGCAGGGAGAAGCGGAAGGTTTGTTATGCGGGCGAGGAGATTCCGCCATCATCGCGCAGCAGAAGTGCAGCGCCGTGGAGAAGGAATCACGTTTCTGTTGGAGGTAGGGGAACGAGCTGCCCGAGAGCGCACGGGCTTCTAGGCGAGAAATTCGGCAGGGGAAACGGCCATTATCGTGCGCGGCCAGTGAATTTAGCTAGGATATCCCCAACCATCGGATGAACCAGGCGAGTTCCCAGGCGGTCGTTTGCTATGGTGAAGAAGAAGCTGCGCCGGGGGACCCACGGTCAGCCGCTGCGGTGAGCCCAGGCACGATCGCGCGCAGCGGACAGACGGGTGGGGCCGCCGAGTTAGCGCTTGAGACGCCGGTCAACTCGGCCACGAGCGCGAGCGCGCGGAATCCGTCGCGTGGAATCCGTCTGGTAGGTGGGGCCCACATGTAGGTGCGACCAGAACCAAAGAAAAGGGGAGGGGAAAGAAGTGGGCCGCGCGGATGGGGAAAGGTTTGCTGGGCCGAGGACGGGGGAAAGAAGTCGGCCCAATATAAATGTTTTTTTGTTATCTTTTTCTGTTTTAGTTTTGCAATTCCTTCCAAATTTCAAACTTTAGTTTTGAAATTCAAATCCGTTGATAAGTTTCACACACAAATTAAGTGCACAAATAAGAGTGCCCTCATGAAATGTATATTTATTCATCTATTTTTGTTCCTTTATAGTATATTGTTTCCCTTTCCTTCCCTCTTCTTTTCCTTATTCATTTTCAAATTCTAGATTTTTGATGTAAATTTAATTCCCAATTTCAATCCTTAATATATTTTTATTTCATTTAAATGCACAAACAACTAAGCTCCCACATGATGCAATAGATATATGCTTATTTTAATTATTTTATTTGTTTGGTAGATGTTTTGAAATATGCAACGCACTCGTATGGTTTTCTTTATTTTTAGAAAAATAGTGTTTTAAATATGGGATAAGAGGTAAAAGCTACCCAATAATAAAATATTCATATAAACAAATGCTTATGGTGTGTAATCCTTCAGTTGAATAGAATACCTTTCTATTACTTCTTTTCTAATATAATTCCTTGGTTTTCAAAATTTAGTTCTCAATCAAGTATAATTTGAGATATCTGAAATTACTATTTTATTTCTTTATATATTTATTTTTATTATTAATTTTTTTTCCTATACAGATTTTGGGCATTACAAATCCTACCCCCTAACAGAAATCTCGTCCTCGAGATTTGTAGGAAAGGATGTATACTCATATTGTCTCAACACATATGCACAAACAAAATCTCAGCATGATGCACGATTGATTAGCAATACATTGGTCAATTAGACCTTATTATTCCTTCTAAAATAATATCATATCATCTACTAACTAAAGTAACATCTAGATCTTACAAATAGTAGTAATTTATATATATGTTTATGTAGCTTGGTGGAGCTGGTGGTGGTGGTGGTGGAGGTTGTTGTTGTTGTTGTCTCTCCAACCGCGCTTGCCTTATTTCTTGGCGGACCTGACGTATTTCCTCGCGTTCTTGTCTTATCTGATTTTGCATCTCGGTCACCAGGTCTGTTAATTGTTGTATTACCAGTCTTTGGGCAGCAACCACTTGATCAATTTCAACAGGTGGAGGATTTGGAGGATTCATTTCTGTTTGCTGTTGCGTGATAATCTTTCCTTTCCTGGTATTGACCATGAAAGTTAGAAGCATATGGTAATAGTTTTTGCAAAGGAAATTATTCAATAAGCGGAATGAATAAGCTAGTAGCTGGTTATAATCTGAAGATTCTTTAGTAGGGCTTAATCTTTGTTTTACGTCCAGATTGGGGTAACTAGTTGTTTAAGGTGAATATCCAAGGGTAAGATGGAATCTGTCAAGATGAGAGATATATATGGGTGAGATAGACTACAAGATGTAGGTTAAAAGTTTGTTTGTTATTAGGTGGGAATAGAAAGGTTATACCATCCATCATGGTTCTAGGTTAGGTTAATACATGGCTGGTAGGGTTTAATCACTTCTACTAGTATCACTAATATGTTTAGGTAGACCACATTAGATTAGATCATATTAAATTAGATGGGATCTAGATTAGACCGGTATGACTAGTTTGACTAGATAAGATATACTTAATTTGCATTAGATCATGGTTGTTTAAACTATGGTGAATAAGTATGCTTATTAGGATAAGATGGATCCATAAAGATAAGATAGAATCCTTTGAGACCAGTTAGATCTACTAGGATGAGATACAATCTTTTCAAGATAAGATGAGTATCTTTTAAGATGAGATGGATCTATTAAGATAAGGGAGAATCTTTAAGATAAGATGGGTATTGTTAGGATAGATACTTTATTGAAGGATAATTTAGTCTGTCTAGTTATTTTATAAATATATTTTTATACCTATGTGTATATGCAGATGCAATTGTGGACATTACTCCACAACTCATCACACTCAAACAAAGATCCAAATCAGACAAGTATCATAAGAACAAACATTCAAGCATATAAATATTTACAAAAAATAGTTTTGATTTTGTTCCTAAGATTAGGTCTCCTATTCCTAAAAGTCACTTTAGGTATGGATTTCAAAGTGTGAAATCCACATTTGTCTTTAGAAAGAAAAGATAAGAATATTCAGAGTAAAGCGGAAATAGATGAGAAAAGATTAAGAAAAGTTCAGAAAGAATCAGAGTAGCAAAGGTAAGTAGATAATGGTTGTCCAGTTCTATCTAGGTTTCGTCCTACAGTCAACTTTCCTCTGATACCACTTCTGTCACACCCGGGTTTTAGGGGGTCCAAAACTCGGGCGCGAACATAATCACCAGGTGTGCTGGGACCAAGTCTCACACATATGATGAATCATGGCACAGGATCGAATGTCACATCTTTATATATAACAGGAGTTCTATACAAAATAAATAATTACATTATAAGGAGACAACGGTCCAGCAACCCGAAGTTGACTGGGAGACGACGGCCTAGACCTCTCACGAAAACATCGCAGCATCCTCCATGCGCCTCATCCTGCAGTACCTGTTCTTGACCTGTGGGGTGTGTGAGACAGCAAGAGTGAGCTCACATACGTTCATTGCTCAACAAGTTGTGGGGAATAATGTGCATGAACTCGCCAAAGGTGGGAGCTCACGTGAAGTGTAAGGCTTACCAAAGAAGATGGTTAGAGCTGAGCATTGCTTTTAAAGTTGGTCAAAATTTTATTAGCAGTTACTAAGTATAAGTAAATACCAACCCAGTTAAATAGTAGAACAAAAGTAACAACTTCACCTGCAATGCAATGCATATGACAAATTGAATTTAGTTCCATAATTTAATCATGTGAGGGTCCGAGCTGCTCTTGACCGTGAGCACGGCTAGTATACTAGTTTTACACTCTGCAGAGGTTGCGCATCTTTACCCACAAGTCGTGTATCCCATGTCGCCAGGGTTTGCAAGGCCCTTAGACACTACCGAGGTGAATGGCTAGGGATCCACTACGAGGCCTTTACGAAGTTCCACTAGCTTCCGAAAACCCGCTACAGTTTATAGGAAGTTCCAATGCAGGAATCCCTTGCAGGACCGCCATCGCAGCAAAATCCTCCCGAGGGCCTCCCTACACTGACCACTCCCCTACTGCCCTTGCCCCTTTCGGGTAAGGTAGTCTTCCACTAGCTTTCCTAATTAATCAGCCAAGGGGTCCCATTCCTCCCTTGTGGTAGCACTGTTTTCCCGGGTGGTCGCTCCATGTTCCAATTAACATAATGATCTTATCATGAACAATAAATAACAACTGATAACAAAAGTGTAATCATGAATAGTGTATCTCCATACCCAAAACCACATATAGCACTAGCAAGTACTACCCGGAAAGTTCAGTGGTAAACAAGGTATAAAGATAGACAAACTAAGGTAACCTATTGGGTCCCATCAAAATTAACCTATGCAGATCATTATGATTAATTAGAACATGATTGGGTAAAAAGAAGTGATCAAGGGCACAACTTGCCTTGGACTTGAGATTCCAGGTACCAGGATGATCTTCAGGTGACTCGTGACCTCTCTGCTAGTCGTAGCAATTCAAACAAACATGGTATAGGCAAAATTAACATTACACCAAACATAAGAGAAAACTATATAAGAATATTCTACGCGTTGCTACGAGATCGTGGAAACGAGAACCACTAAAATCGGAGTTACGGTTAAGGAGTTATGATTTATGGAAGAATAATGTGATTTAAATATTAAACTATATTATAAATTGGTTAATATACACCGTATGAGAAAATATACTCCTAATAGTTAAGTAAACTTTAATCTAGATTATAATTTGTTTAGAAATCGTATTCTAGAAAAATTATAATTATAGACTTGTCAACCCTGGTTATTAAAATAAATCTACTACTAAAAGGGTAAACAAATATTTAATTATACAAGTATGTGACCTGGTAAAAAAAATGTTACTACTGCGTAGACAATTTTATTATGGGACTAACGCAATTTAAACGGGTTAAATCGGAGTTAAAACGAATTAAATATGAAGTAAACATGTTTCTAGAATTATTTCTAAACTAAAAATTATTTTCTGAATTGTTTTATCCCTTTTATTCTTTTCCTGGGCTGCGGTCACCATTTACTAGAAGCACAGGGTGGATTCTGCAAATTCCAGGACTACCTTGTGATGGTTTTATAACAGACTGAGGCTGCGGGTTGATTCCGCAAGAACCCGGGGTCTCTTTAGAAAAATTGCCACGGCGAAGGGGTAAGATCTATTTTGAGCCGTTGGATAAGACACCAAGGGCCTAGATGAAATGCTCACTTTACCGAACCGGTATGCCATCAGGGCCCTTGGATCACGGATCTACGGTCTAGCTTCCATCGCCCAAAAGGGGATCTGCGATTTGATCGTGGCCGTTCGGATCGCATCCTATGGCCCTGCCTACGTTTCCCATCCTAACCAATCGTGATCGTTAATTATGGATCAAACGGCCACGCCCTTCTATTCCCCACGCTCCCGAGCAGAACAGTGGCACAATAGCTCCCCTGTTCACCCGCACGACGGCGCAGCCTACCTACAGCGGCGCCATCGCCGGTGACTCCCGAATCGACGCCCGGACGCATAATACACGAATCAAATAGGTGTTACGCAAGGAGAAGGTGCGTGCAAACGCTAGGCACGATTGCTTACCCGCTAATGATGCGCTAGAATTCCCGTCCGCGGTAACCCGTGGATCAGCGACGGCGATGGAGCTACGACGAGTAATTGCTGCTCCTCCCGTCGCCCACAGCTCCAGGAACCGAAGCGCTCGCGTCAGGCCCCCCCCCCCATCGCCGACCTCCCCGGCGGCAGAACCTTCAACCCGCCTGGCCATGGTGAGGAAAGATGCCGCAGATGAGATGGCCGACGGTGGTGCACTGGCTTCGGGGACCTCCGATTCAGCGCGCACAAGACCCCGCAATTGGTTCTGGGCGTGGAATAGAGGAGGGAGAAGGGCCACACCGCGCTTTATGGTGCCAGAGAACTCCGAGCGTGGGGGATTTTGTTGCGCGGACAACGCGGTCTTCACGGACGTTCACATATTTGCGTAGGGGAATCGGAGCTGCGCAGGGAGAAGCGGAAGGTTTGTTATGCGGGCGAGGAGATTCCGCCATCATCGCGCAGCAGAAGTGCAGCGCCGTGGAGAAGGAATCACGTTTCTGTTGGAGGTAGGGGAACGAGCTGCCCGAGAGCGCACGGGCTTCTAGGCGAGAAATTCGGCAGGGGAAACGGCCATTATCGTGCGCGGCCAGTGAATTTAGCTAGGATATCCCCAACCATCGGACGAACCAGGCGAGTTCCCAGGCGGTCATTTGCTATGGTGAAGAAGAAGCTGCGCCGGGGGACCCACGGTCAGCCGCTGCGGTGAGCCCAGGCACGATCGCGCGCAGCGGACAGACGGGTGGGGCCGCCGAGTTAGCGCTTGAGACGCCGGTCAACTCGGCCACGAGCGCGAGCGCGCGGAATCCGTCGCGTGGAATCCGTCTGGTAGGTGGGGCACACATGTAGGTGCGACCAGAACCAAAGAAAAGGGGAGGGGAAAGAAGTGGGCCGCGCGGATGGGGAAAGGTTTGCTGGGCCGAGGACGGGGGAAAGAAGTCGGCCCAATATAAATGTTTTTTTGTTATCTTTTTCTGTTTTAGTTTTGCAATTCCTTCCAAATTTCAAACTTTAGTTTTGAAATTCAAATCCGTTGATAAGTTTCACACACAAATTAAATGCACAAATAAGAGTGCCCTCATGAAATGTATATTTATTCATCTATTTTTGTTCCTTTATAGTATATTGTTTCCCTTTCCTTCCCTCTTCTTTTCCTTATTCATTTTCAAATTCTAGATTTTTGATGTAAATTTAATTCCCAATTTCAATCCTTAATATATTTTTATTTCATTTAAATGCACAAACAACTAAGCTCCCACATGATGCAATAGATATATGCTTATTTTAATTATTTTATTTGTTTGGTAGATGTTTTGAAATATGCAACACACTCGTATGGTTTTCTTTATTTTTAGAAAAATAGTGTTTTAAATATGGGATAAGAGGTAAAAGCTACCCAATAATAAAATATTCATATAAACAAATGCTTATGGTGTGTAATCCTTCAGTTGAATAGAATACCTTTCTATTACTTCTTTTCTAATATAATTCCTTGGTTTTCAAAATTTAGTTCTCAATCAAGTATAATTTGAGATATCTGAAATTACTATTTTATTTCTTTATATATTTATTTTTATTATTAATTTTTTTTCCTATACAGATTTTGGGCATTACACCTATGCACCCGTAGCTAGGCTTGAGTCAATTCGCATATTACTTGCATATGCTACTTACCATGGCTTTAAGCTTTATCAAATGGACGTGAAAAGTGCCTTCCTCAATGGACCAATCAAGGAAGAGGTCTATGTTGAGCAACCTCCCGGCTTTGAAGATAGTGAGTACCCTAACCATGTGTATAAACTCTCAAATGCGCTTTATGGGCTCAAGCAAGCCCCAAGACCATGGTATGAATGCCTGTGAGGTTTTCTTATCACTAATGGCTTCAAAGTCGGAAAAGCCGATCCTACACTCTTTACTAAAACTATAGCAAAAGATTTGTTTGTATGCCAAATTTATGTTGATGATACCATATTTGGGTCTACTAACCAATCTACCTGTGAAGAGTTTAGTAGGATCATGATTCAAAAATTCGAGATGTCTATGATGGGGGAGTTGAAGTATTTTCTAGGATTTCAAGTCAAGAAACTCCAAGAGGGCACCTTCATCAGCCAAACAAAATACATTCAAGACATTCTTAACAAGTTTGGAATGAAGGATGCCAAGCCCATCAAGACACCCATGGAAACTAATGGCCATCTCGACCTCGACACGGGAGGTAAATCTGTAGATCAAAAGGTATACCAGTCGATGATAGGATCTTTACTCTATTTATGTGCATCACGACCGGACATTATGCTTTCCGTATGCATGTGTGCAAGGTTCCAAGCCGATCCTAAGGAAGTTCACCTTAGGGCCATGAAAAGAATCATGAGATATTTAGTTTACACTCCTAAGTTTGGACTTTGGTACCCCAAGGGATCCACCTTTGATTTAATAGGATATCAGATGCCGATTGGGCAGGGTGTAAAATTGATAGGAAGAGCACATCAGGGACTTGTCAGTTTCTGGGGAGATCTCTGGTGTCTTGGGCTTCAAAGAAACAAAACTTAGTAGCTCTTTCTACCGCCGAAGTTGAGTATATTGCCGCAGGATATTGTTGTGCGCACTTACTTTGGATGAGGCAAACCCTCAGGGACTATGGCTACAAATTGAGCAAAGTCCCTCTCCTATGTGACAATGAGAGTGCAATCCACATGGCGGATAATCTCGTTGAACACAGTCGTACTAAGCACATAGACATTCGGTATCACTTTTTGAGTGATCACCAACAAAGGGGGGATATCGAGATAGCTTATGTTAGCACCAAAGAACAATTAGCCGATATCTTTACCAAGCCTTTAGATGAGAAAACTTTCAGCAAACTTAGGAATGAGCTAAATATACTTGATTCTAGGAATTTTGATTGAGACATTGCACACATAGCTCATTTATATACTTTTGATCATATATCTTTTATGTCTACGACTAATGTGTTTTCAAGTGTATTTCTATGCTAAGTCGTAGATTGAAAGGGAAATGGAGTCTTCGGCAAAGACAAGGCTTCCACTCTACTCTATCGGTATCATTTACCCTTTGCCATCACTCCACATCACTCTCAAATTGGTATAATCTTTCACTCATATTTTCTTGTACCAATGGGGAGAGGGACTTTGCTCAGGTTACCGACAGTGGCCCCTGGGCCCACCTTAGGGGAGGATGCGAGCCTGCAGGTGGGGCCAAAGCTTGTACTTCGCCTCAATATGGCCTGATTGGTGATTGGCACGCCATTTCAGCAAGTCTGCTGATGCACCCTCAGTCAATCACCTTCGGTCACGCCAACTGCCATATCTATCCCCGCGGCCCCCACGCCTGGTGGTTTCGTCGGGCCACGCGCGGGGCGCTTGTTACCGCTGCAATGGTTTAAAATAATACCTTCTGCCTTCTGCAGCGGCCCCAAGGAGGCGCTCTACCGGCGCATGCGGCGGTTCGCTCTTTCCGCACCCGAAATCCGACTCGCAAAGTGTATGACCTGTGGACCCGGGCCCCCGAGTCATAGACTGGGCTGCCTAGATCTAGGTGTCCATCGCGCGTGATCTCCTGCGTCGATTGAGGAGCACGCGAAAGGGTTTCCTTGAACAAGGACTCAGGTTTCCTTGAAAAAGGATTCACCCCGCGTGCAGCAGTTACCCTTTCGCATTCTCTTCCAATCGACTGCGCCCCTTTGCCTTCGTGCTCCTTCGTGCCCCTTTTCCTTCGTGCTCTTCAGCTCTACACCCGCGCCGCCGTGCAAGCCATGACTTCGCTTGGCCATCCCGACCGCTTTCAGTCTGAGGAGGCGCTCAATCTGGTGTGTGGCCTGCTTGGGTGGAGCGTGCCAGGGCTCGTCGGAAGAATCCGCATCGGCGCCGTCCCCCTCGGCGATCTTGCCGCCGGGGAGTTCATGTTGTTCACCTCCTACATCTCCTGCGGGTTGGCGCTGCCGATCTCGCCCTTCTTCCTGCTGCTACTGGATGAGTTCGGGCTTCAGCTCTAGCACCTCACACCCCACTCTAACCTCTAGGTGGCCATCTTCGTCCACCTCTGCGAGATGTTTGTAGGTGTGGCCCCCTGTACTTCCCTCTTCAGCTACTTCTTTGTGCTTGTCAAGTCCGGGAAGACTAGGGACCACATCGGTGCCTACTACTTACAAACGAGGCCAGCTCCAGCCGTCGTCTACATCCCCACCCTTGGTGGAGCGAGGTGGGATAACTGGCGAAGCAACTGGGTGATTGCCAGCGCCGAGGCCAACGACCGCCTCGTCCTGCCGTCCGATGGGCCGGCCCTTGACCGCAAGCAGTGGAGGACTAAGCCGTCCCTGTCGCCAGAGCTCCTGCCCATATTGGATAGGATCAAGGTCTTGGCCACGGACGACCTAACATCAATGCACATGGTCGGCGACCTCCTGAAGCGCTGGATCATGCTGCTGGAGAGGAGGCCACACCTGTGCTGCTGGTTCACCGGCCCGAACGACATCGACAGGATACAGCGCGGGCCGGGGACCGATTTGTCCTAGGACGAGCTGGCTGTCCTAGTGGGAGGGATTATCGGGGAGACTTTTGTCACTGAGTCCCTAATACTCTCCCAGGCCACCCCATCGCTCTACGATGACCCAGGGCTGAGGACAGCGATCTTGGCCACGCTACCGACCCTCGGCAACAGCGGCGTGGCAGTTCGCCAGACCGGCGGCCGGGACCCCCTCCGCGGGATTTGGATCTCTGATGCACCGGCTGGAGGTCCCCAGCCCGCCAGTGCGGCCCCCAGCACTAATCCTGTCGTGGCCCCCAGCCCCTTGGACAAGGGCAAGGGGGCTGCTAGCAGCGCCTCCGCCCCAGGCAACTCTAGGGGGTCGGAGGAGGAGAGGCGACGCAGGCTGCGTCGGGCTGATGGGTCGCTTGTTTCGGTCCTCCCAGAAGCGTTAGAGGACTGCTGGTGGGGCTAAGGAGGCCAGCTCCTAGGCCCACGGCGCGCAGAGGCGCGTCAGCCCTCCGATGCCGCCGCCACCACCAGCATTTGGGGGTGATCACCCCTAGGGGCACCAGTAGTAGCAATAGCAACAACAGCAATCGCAGCAGCAACAACAGCAGTGGTCACCCCGCTTCTAGGGTCGCTAGAAAGTCCAGGGCCCCAAGTAAGTGTAGCCCCTTTTTCCATGAGTCTAATTACCATGTCGACAAGTCTTAACTCATCGTCTGTTTGCCAGGGCTTCCTCCTCCGCCGCTCCCAAGGCCACGCCTCCTCCGCTAGGCACCAGGCTGTAATACTCAAAATTGTATAAAAAGAATATATAGAGGTCTCTTTATTTTATGTGCCTTATTTGCATCATAAAAAGAGCATACCTATAACTAAGAGAGACGAATTAAAAACAAACGATAAAAAAATATATATATGCATCATGCTGGATATTTTTGTTTGCTTGTGCATTCCAATAACAGTAACAATAATAGTGGAAACAAAAGAATGGCTTGGAATGTGGAATCAGCCCCAATTTAGAATTAGGGTTAAAGGGTGGAGAGAAATACTATATAAATATAAGGAAAAGATATATAAATAATTGAATGCACCTGTTCATAATGGTGCTTGGATTTGAGCAATTCACTTAAGCATGAACTTCAAACAACATTTGAATTCAAATTGAAATTTGAAATAAGGAAAAATAAGAAAAGAAAAAGATAAAAAAAAGATAAAAAAATCTCACCTGGGCCGGCTTACCATATTTAGCCCACCAGAGGAAGCCATCTGCGCGGCCCATTGTGAACTCCAGCGCGCGTGCCGTGCCGCATTCACTGCTGGTGGGTCCCTTACGTCAGACTGCACCGCTGCGCCACGCTCTCTATGAATCCACTTACGGGTGGGACCCACCCGTCGGGGTCTCCCTCTTCCTCGCGTCGTGCGGTTGCAACCGAACCACGCGCAATTCGCGGCATCAGCTCCACTCACCTCGCGGACGCCCTATAACATCGAAGCCAAAACCCCTCCGCTCTCCTCTCAACCACCAGCGACCCCGAGTCATTCACTCGAGATCTCCAATTTTGCCGTGCAACTCCGCCGCGGAAGGGTGTGCCGCCGCACACGGTGGTGCGTTTTCGTTGGTGGGGAACCCTCGGTGTCAGTCCGTGAAGCCTTGCGGGGTCACCTACAACGTGTCCGTGGTTGCGCCGGGGGGGGGGAATTTGCAAGCATTGGCCGGGGATTTCTCGTCTTCACGCATCTTCCACCTCGCGGCCGCCATTACTGGACGGGGAACTCCACACTGCTCAATACACGGTAATAAAGCCTCTGGTGCATTCCTTGTGTAGTTAGGTTCGTGTTGGTACCTTCGGTTGTGCTTGTGGGGCATCGGTTCGCCTGATCGTTTGTTCACCGGCGTTGGCCGCCGCGGAGGGTGTGCGCCACCGTGCGGGAGACCGTGGGCTAGACGACGGCGCCATGACCGTTGATCCCTTGCACAGCGGTCATGATTAGAGCGTAGGGATACCGATTGGGTAGGTTGAATCTGCGCCGGTGATCTAGCATCGGGCGGTTGGCGAGATTTTTAAATCGTGGCCATTAATACTCGATCCGAGGGCTCTGAGCGCGGACTGGTTCGGCCGAGATCGGATCTAATCCGTGCCCTCAGCATGGGATCCAACGGTCCAAACCTCCATTGTACCCCTTCGCGGTAACGTTTTACATAAGAGACCCCAGAAAATGTGTTAAACAACCCGCAGTCCACCTGGTGGGTCGTTTGTGTCTTAGGAACTTTTGCACCAGTGCCCCTGACCTCTCTGGTTTTTATGGCCCAGTCCAGAGATGTTTAAAAACAGAGAAATATTTATAGAAATTCATTTTTAATACAAAAACAAATCTAGAAACTTGTAAAATTCATAGAAATTCCATTTTTGGTCCAAATTGAACCATTCCAATTTCTAAAATTTTGTAATAATGTTCTCTATCATTTAGTGTCTCTGTTTTGACATGAAAGCAGTAAGAAAATTAATTTATCATTTAATCCTATTTCAAGCACATTAAACCTTAGGAAATTCATAACTTGAAATTTATAACTCCAAATTTAATGATTCTAGTTCCTATGATCTTATTTTAATGTGTAGATTTTTACTGTATATTTTAATTGCATGTTTGATGTGATGTTAATTTATGCTATACTATGTATATATTGTGTTGATGCGAGTAGACGAGCAAGCCACTGTGAAAACTAAGGTTCAACAAGTGGAGATAGCTGAGCAGGAGCTCATTGAAGGCAAGTTGTGCCCTTGATCACTTACTTTTCCCAGCCACGTTCTTATTAATTTTAATGATCTGCATAGGTTAATTTTGATGGGATCCTTTATGTTACCCCAGTTTTGATTATCTTTATACCTTGTTCACCCCTGAAATATTTTTTGGGTAGTACCTGCTATTGCTTTATGTGGATTTGGGTATGAAGATACACTATTCATGATTATTCTGTTATTATCTTGTTATTATTACTGTTTATGTTAAGATCATTAAATTAATGGGAACATGGAGCGACCACCCGGGAAAACAGTGCTACCACAAGGGTTTAATGGGACGCCCTTGGCTGATTAACTAGGAAAGCTAGTGGAGGTCTTCCTTACCCGAAAGGGGCAAGGGCAGTAGGGGAGTGGTCAGTGTAGGGAGGTCCTTGGTTGATTTTGCTGCGATGGCGGTCAGGCAAGAACCCTGCACTGGAGCTTCCTATAAACTGTAGCGGGATTTCTGAAGCTAGTGGAACTTTGTAAAGGCCTCGTAATGTTACCCTGCCTCGCCTCCTCGGTAGAGGTGTATAGGATTGGCCGTCTCTTGGCAGATGGGTAACATGACTTATGGGTAAAGATGCGCAACCTCTGCAGAGTGTAAAACTAGTATACTAGCCGTGCTCACGGTCATGAGCGGCTCGGACCCTCACATGATTAATTATGGAACTTAAATTTAATTTGATATTTGCATCGCATTTGGGATTATTTTACTATTACTTTTCTCTATTATTATTAAGGTTTGGTATTTACTTACACTTAGTAATTGCTAATAAAATTTTGACCAACTTATAAAAGCAATGCTCAGCCTCAGCCTTTATTTCATTGATCAGCCTTACACTTCATGAACTCCCACCTTTGGTGAGTTCATGCCACATTATTCCCCACGACTTGTTGAGCTGTGAACGTATGTGAGCTCACCCTTGCTGTCTCACACCCCCCCCACAGGAGAAGAACAGGTGGTCGAAGAGGAGCCGCCTAACACTGAGGCATTCGACTTGATCTAGGTGGCGTTTCTCAGTTGACATTGGCGCCGACGATCCTTAGTTCGTTTTATATTTATGCTTTTATTTTGTAATAAGTCTTCCGCTATGTAATAAATACTCTGATGTTATTGTGACATTTATCTCTATACACTCTGTTATTATATATGTTGTCTTCTTGGCGCATGTATGAGATGCACCCGGCTTTGTTCCTTAAAACCGGGTGTTACACAGTCCCACTGATGGGTCTAGCTCTCAGCAGTAGGAATCTGTTGGGAGTGGTACCAGCGGTTCGCCTCCAGCCGCTGCCAAGACAGCGCCAGCAGCTTCCCATGCCCCAGTCGGGGGACTGGCGGCAGCGGCGCCAGCATCAGGCGGCGTCGCAGAGGAGGTCCTAGCTGGGGGATCCGCGCCCGCCTCTGACATCACGCCCACTCCCAACACTGGGGGTGACACCGGAGGCACGTCCAGCTCCAACCCCCCGCCTGCACTAGAGGAGATGGAGGTGGTGTTCGGGCGACGGCTCCGGTCAGGTGCCGAGGAAGAAGCTGCGCCAATCCCCCTCCCCCGCATGCTGTCCCGTACCCACCAGGTCCTTAGTGACACTGGGGTAGCAATTTTGCGGGAGTGGGAGGCGCTTGAGGCTGAGCACCAATGCCTCAGCGACTCGCGCACCCAATTGGAGGAGCGCACCAGGACGCCGTCCCGCCAGTTCATCTCCGAGCGGTCCCAACTCGAGCGGGACCGCAAGGAGTACAAGAAGGACCTCCAGAAGGTGTATGCCAGGGAGCTGGAGGAGCACCGGAGGGAGAAGAAGGTGGCCAGGAGGGAGGAGGCCGTCACCCAGAGGGAGGCCCTCACAATAGAATACCAGGCCAAGCTGAGTGCCCTGGACCAAACTCTGGAAGCACAGCGGGCCCAGCAGGTCAAGGCTATGGAGCGGCTGCAAACAATACATCAAAATCATACACTTCCTACGGTTTTGTAACTTCCTACAGCTTTTATAACAAACCGTAGGAAATAAATAACTTTTGAGAGGCAACTGGTACCTCTAGGAAATAAACATAACTTCCTACGGTTTTTTTATAAAAACTGTCGGAAGTTAAAAAACCGTAGGAAGTTATCTAACTTTCTACGGCCGCCTCTAGGAAGTAAAGTTTCATCTGTTGACCAGCCAAACGAATAGCTAACTTCCTACGGCTGGCTTTAGGAAGTTAGCTCCCCAGTTAACTTCCTACGGCCTACTCTAGAAAGTTAGGTTTCAGCTGTTGACCAGTCAAACGAAAATCTAACTTCCTACGGCCTCCTCTAGGAAGTTAGTTGGGCAGCTAACTTCCTACGACCTCCTCTAGGAAGTTAGGTTTAAGCTGTTGACCAGTCAAACGAAAATCTTTCCTACGGCTGGCTCTAGGAAGTTAGCTAGGCAGCTAACTTCCTATGGCCTCCTCTAGGAAGTTAGGTTTCAGCTGTTGACCGGCTGTAGGAAGTTACTTAACTTTCTAGAGTCAAAGTACAAACTCTAGGAAGTTACGTAACTTCCTACGGCTTTACTCTAGGAAGTTATGTTTTTTATTTTTAACCTCCCTCAACCTTATCTCTTCTCTCTCTTCTCTCACCTTTCTCAACGTCTCTCTGTCTCCACGCGTGTCGGCCGCCTCTCTCGCGACCGCCTCTCCCACGCCCAGCCGGCCCTGCCGAGCCCTCGGCCCCGGCCGTCGCTCCTGCTCCCGGCCGACCCCACCCCCAGCCGCGGCCGCCCCCGCCCGCCCCGGCCGTCGCCGTGGCCGCGTCCGCCACGCCCGACCCTCGACGTGTGTGCCCCCGACGCGCCCGCCACCGATGTGCCCGCCCCCGCCGTGACCGGTCCCCGACGCGCCCGCCCCCGCCCGGGGCCTGTCGCGCTCGCTTCCACTCTGCTCCGACGCGAGAACCACCGGTGCCGCGCGCTCGCCTGCGGGGCCGTCCTCGCCTCCGCGCTGCTCCTCGTGGCCACGTCGCGGTTCCGCCACACCCCTGCGCTCCACCTATTCGCTGACATGTGCAATCTCCTCGGCGTGCCCAACACGCTCAACGTGCTCACCGCCTACCCGCTTCTACTCACCGGGGTCCCGGGCCTCGTCCCCTGCCTCTGCGGCAGCGGGTGCTGTAACACCCTAGGTGTTAAGCGCCACTAAAACTTAAGCATGACATCATCTTGAGCATCAACATCCCATGTGATTATTCCGAAAAGGTTAATCATGTGTTGCATTCACATTAAAATAATATAACTTGTAATGCTTATGCATGGTTTGTGATGCAAATGTGTGTCGCTTTGTTAAAAGTCGTATTTAAGAATCAAAATTTTATTTTATGTTCTAAGGTAAAATAAAACTGGAGAAAGCTTTATTTTTATTTCTTGGTAGAAAAAGTTTATTTTGTTACCAGATAGGTCATTTGGCCGAGTAGCAAGGGCTAGTTATTAATAATTGCCGAAATGAGTTAATAATAAACTTAGGGATAAAAAGTTTAAGTTGTTACCAAATAAGTCGTTTGGCCTAGTAATGAATGATCAGTCACAAAATAATTAATAACATGGGGTAATAATAACTTTAGGAATCAAAATTAGGTTTTGTGATTTGTGTCGCATTAATTCGGACCGGCATGAATTTAATTAAAAAAAGTAGATTCGGAATTAGTCAGATATAAATTATTCCAAAACTTTTGTAGTATGAATTCTAATCAAGCGGAGCAGTAATCCTAAGATAATAATTGGGATTATTGTTGTGTACGAATATGAATTGGAGAGAATAATAGATAATTATTAGGGGCATATGGAGATAATATGGGAGAAGAAAGATTTGTCATTTTTTTCTTCTTTCTTAGGTGAACGTGCACATCATCCTAGGAGATTTTTTGTTTTTTTCACATCTTGCTTATTCTCTCTTCTTCTAGGAAATACACTCACGTACCTGTGTAGCTGTTGAACACGTCGGCTCCCTGAGAAAAGAAAATCACGTACATTTCCTTAGCCTGTGCATGCCGGATCCTCAGAAAAATATTCACCGCTCATTTCTTTTACTGCCTCCTTATCCTATACACGTTGGCAGCTCTAGAAGTCTCACGTACACGCGCACGTCCGCCCAGCCGCCCCTACTGCTCGCTAGCGTCGTGCGCTCCTCTGCTGAATTCGACGCTCCGCTGTCCTGCGAGCTCTACCACGCTGAACTGCCAAGCCAGTGGCCAACGTGCTCTGTCCTCACCGTCCCTGCTCGTTCCCCTGCAGCAAGTTGTCGGCTCCAAGGTGCCGGGTTCCCTCCACCTAGCACCGCCACCGGTGCTCGGCTTCATCCGCGACGGTGTCCCGGTGTCGAGCACCTTGCCCAGCTCTGCTACTCCTGACTCGCCAGCAACCTGTGGCTCGGACTTCACCATCGGCTCTTTGCGTGCTCCGCTGCGCCAGATCGCCGCGTCACCATGAAGCTACATGCCTTGCCTTTCGCTGCTGTTGTAGCCGAGTCGTCATCGCCCAAGTGCCGAGCGCCCTGAACTCGCCACCGTTCTGCAGTCCCGCCGTCGACTCACTGCCCGTCTCGCTACATTGTCATCGTTCACTATCCTCGTCCTCGTCGTCTACCTCGCCGGTTCATAGTTGACTGTTATTTATTTGGAACGGTTGGCCGAATACTTAGTGTTACTAGCTTCGTCATCTCCTGCAGCTCCTCACGCCCAACAAGTTGTCACGCTTGGCACGTTTCCTCCATGCGGCCTCACGCGTTCCTCTCGCTTCATCTGCTAGTCGTGGGGTAGTGCAGGTATGGTTATTTGGTTCGGACGTATGTGTGGATGCGGGATAAATTCTGAGGAAAATAGGTTCTTGTGTGATTGTGGTCAGCTGTCGTTAGAGCCATCGCCCGATATCTTATGCTGTGCGTGATGGATCGGTGAAGAAAGAAACTAGTTTGTGTAAAAAATGAAGTTTCGGGCGATTTTCGCCTGATAATTGGTGTGTTACCGGAGTCGATTACGTCACTATTTTGGCGAATCTCCACTCGGCTTTGGAATTTCGTAGGCTTAGATTTTCTTGGAGTACATGTTTATTTAATTGGAGCGTATTCCGTTAGTCGTCGAGTATCTGCGTAATTAGAAATACACTTTTCGTTAGTTGTCAATAATCTACCTAATTAGAAGTATCTTACCGTGGAATAAATAACTTAATGGAAATAATAAAATAATTAAATTGTTGCTCTTATTTTTGGGTTTATGTAAAGTCCTTGGGCCACAATTCGTAAGTGGGTCCATGGCATGTGTAATATATTTTTGACGGTCTTAGGTCTTACTTTACTCGCTTGGTAAATCAATCATAGATTATATCGTTAGTGGAATAATTAGATTTTATACCGATAGTTGTGTGCAACTTTTTTGTGAAGGAATGTTGTACACAAGGGATTTATCGTTTAAATTCTTTATATTGTATCTGTGTCCATTTCATCATCACATCATGATCATAGCATGCATCTTTACTTTACGTGTAGATCACGTTGTCTGTGGATCAATCGCTTGGTGGAGTAATTTTCTAGAGACTGGTCATTACCCTGAAGACTCGTGAAATTTTATTTCCTTAGTCTTCAGCTCTTCTCTGCAACAAAGGCAAGCCCCGGTGCATCCACCACTTTCCTTGTTGTTTACAAAACTTTTATCACTTGATATGATGCATTAGGTGATAGGAGTTGCGTGATCAAACAATTGATGCATTACCATCCTTGAGAATTTGAATAATCATTCCTTGATACCTATTTTATGAAAAACTAGTGCCGCTTAGCCCTGCTTAAAATGATAAGATTTTGAAATTTATTTTGATTACTGGTTATTGTTTTGTGTGAATGAACTTGAGTTAGATAATTAATATGAGACCGGGCGGGTGGCTTGCATCGTGAAATGAGTCGGTGTAGTGCTCCGCCTGTGTCGATTAAGGACCGTTCGATGTAGGCCTGTTGTGGTTGAGACTTTGCAACTAGCCACATGCCTCGGTAAGCCTGAACCCGGCTATTCCATACGTGAAAAGACAACCGCGCACTGGGCGTTGGAGATGGTGGGAGTAGCGTGTACCCTCCTGGCTAGAGGCTGGACAGAGGAGTACTGTGCTCCCGGGTAGCGCGGACCGGTTCACGTTGTGGAGGATCTGTGGGAACAGTTGACATATGCAAGGGTTAAGTGCTACATATGT
Organism: Zea luxurians; assembly: GCA_029449295.1. Classification (NCBI taxonomy): domain Eukaryota; kingdom Viridiplantae; phylum Streptophyta; class Magnoliopsida; order Poales; family Poaceae; genus Zea; species Zea luxurians. Next base: position 10,538,977 of record JAOPSE010000088.1, on the reverse strand, counting down.
CATGTGGTTAGAAATCCCCAGCTGGGTATAATCGGTTCGAATCGTCGTTGCTCCTCGGTTATGGAGACTTGACCCTCCGACCACTCATCGTAGTTAATAAGTGAAACACGAATTGGCTAAAAGAAAGCTAGATAGGACAAGTGAATGCTCTAGTTCAAGAAAATCTAGAATCAGGTAAGAACGTAAATTGATAATTAAAAGATGGCTTCAGGATCCACTATTAGTAAGCGTTTCTGCAAAATGAGTCCTTGATTATTGCTTAGCCTTACCTTGACTCCCTCTAGCCAGCATACCCTTAAGAGTCTTTTCTTTAGTCGGGTAAGTCTTGCTGAGTAATTGCGTACTCAGGGTTTTATTCCCTGTTGTTTTTCAGGTCTTAGTTTTGTGCTGCTGATGGTGGTGTTAAGTGTCGATGGGCTCGGCCTTCTTATAAGTCTAAGTAACCCTTCTATACTTCTTATTGAGGATGGTCCCTTGAGCTATCATATATTTCAAACTTATACTTTTGTAATCACTCTGATGAAAATAATATAAATTTTTTGTAACTTGTAAAATTTGGTAATAAAATTTCCGCTGCAAAAATATTGATGTGTGTGATTCGTGTTTACTTAATCTTGCGATCTTGGTGGTAGTGGTTTATCCGAGGTCCCCTGGGATACTCGGACAGATCCTATTAAGTTATCGGGCACACATGCATAGATGTTTGATGTCTTTGAAACAAAGACAGGTGCATGTGGTCCTATAATTTGGGAGGATCCGCCATAGGTGCTTCGGCGTCAGGTGCCCCCCTTAGCACTTACCCTACCTTTGTTTGATGAAATGTCTAAAGAAGTTCGTCTTATGTCCTAGTCCTAGTTTAGTAATTTGCTTACACCTGAGTCAAGTGAACAGATCGATGATCCTTAAATGAATAAATTTTTTGGCTAACCAATGTTTTTTTGGCATAGTAGTTGTAAAATAGTCTGATCTTTTGAGTCATGCTTGAAAGCTTTGGAACTCAAAAGAGGTCAAGAGGAGGCAATAGGTGATTAATTTTTTTTGCTATTATGTCCGAATGAGGTTCCACCAATCCTGTGGATTTTTAAGTTAAACGAGATGGCACTCATGAATCATGTTGAGAACCTTTGCTTATATGTCTTCTAGCCATCTGCTTGCTTGCTTGAGGAAATGCTTTGCTTTAGAATGTGCAATTTAATCTTGCCATAGTATAGAATGGCTGGGTAATGGGGATTTGAATCATGGGTGTTCAATTAAAAGTAGGTTGATATGCTTCAATGTAAGCCAATAAATGAAATGTGTGCGATCCTCCTACTTTTTTAGATAAGCCTCTTCATGTGAAACTAATCTGGTTTTCTGTGAGGTGTGCTGCTTCAAGAATTTTTTCTATCACTCATGACAACACTCATTGCCTTGGATTAAATTTCACAAATTGATAACATGCCACTTTGTGGAATCAAGTAGCTTTAAACTATATCTGATTTTCTGTGAGGTGTGCTGCTTCAAGAAATTTTATATCAGGAATGACAGCATACTCGTTCCCTTGAAATAAATTTAAAAATTTGATAACATGCCATTTTGTGGAATCATGTAGCTTGAGGTGGGAGGCCTCGGGATGGTTCCTCTTTTATGCTGGGAATGTAGCAGCAGCATTTGGCTCAGCTTACTATCACCTCAAGCCAGATGATTACCGCTTAATATGGGACAGGTTGCTGGTACCTGAACACTACTTTCTTGCTATCACCTTTTCCTCTATTGTTTACTCGTTCCTTTTTGTTTTGGCATGGTTTGGATTCCTTTTTGAGAAATTAGTGTTCAAAAAATGTGTTTTATAATCCAAATCGTTGGCCATAACTAAAACTGTGCACACCTAGGTTTTCAGGGTTTTAAGTCCAGAATGCTAATAACAACAACAAAGCCTTTTAATCCCAAGCAAGTTGAGTTAGGCTAGAATTGAAACCCAACTGAAACCGCAAGTCATGGTTTAGGCACATGAATAGCTATTTTCCATGCACTCATATTCAAGACTAAATCTTTAGTTATATTCTATCCCTTTAAGTCCCATTTACTTATCTTATATTGTTTCATTGGTTGAGTGCAATACATGTATTCTTAATCTGTTGTGATGTTACTTGTTTTGTAGGTACACAATGTTTGCTAACGTCATCGACTCGAGCCAGGTGATGGTTTAGCGTGGAGGTTCATCGAGGTCTGCTGCTCGTAGCTCCCGTCGCTCCACTCAAGATCCAGCAGAAGTGGAGCAACTGCGAGAAGAACTTAGGCGACATCAGGATTACTTGAAGCAACAAGCTGCGCAACATGAATATTATGCTACACAGATTCAGCAACAACAAACACTCATACAAGTAAGTTCAAAAGATAATAGCTTTCACTTTAAGATATGTATTGATTTAAAACGCTGATGTGAATGAGTTCGACAAATTTGTAGCAACTAGCACATGCCTAAGGGATACACGTCCCGGTGCCCCCCACCACCACCTCTCGTTCATTATCCTTGGTCTTCACCTCCACCTATACCTACATCTCCATCTACCGAACATCGGGTATGCATATTCATCATCATTTACTTGTTGTTAATTATATTATGATGTAACTCAGCAAATGTCATTTGTACATGTATATTAGACCCCTCCAGCTACCTTGCAGATGCATGAACAAGAGGACGGGTTAGACTTTGTTGAAACCCTCTTCAATAGTGGAGGTATAGACCATCACTCTTCACTGTAACCCGATGGTGATCGACGACCGTGAGCTTCCATGTTATTGCGTTCTGATACTTGAGACTTTTATTATGACTATTTATGAGATATTGTCTCTTATTAGTACTGGATGATGAGATGTGTCTTATTATGACTATGGATAAGACTTTTGTGATGTAATTGATGAGACTATGGATGAGACTTTTGTGATGTAATTGATGAGACTATGGATTTAAATATTGTTATGTGATTGTGTGTGAGATGTTTTATGTGAAAATATGTTGTGCTATATAGCTGTTGATATATTTGTTATGTTGTGGAATGTGGTGTAAAATATAAACAACATTTGTAATGCTGGTCAAATTGACTTCCTAGAGGCTTATTAACTTCTAGGGGCTACAGTCAGCCGTAGGAAGTTAGTCAGCTAACTTCCTAGGGGCTATAGTAAGCCGTAGGAAGTTAGCTAGCTAACTTTCTGTGGGCTACAGTAAGCCGTAGGAAGTTACTCGTAGGAAGTTAGTCAGCTGACGGCGTGAAACTACTAACTTCCAAGAATCTACTAACTTCCGAGAGGCTTATTAAGCCGTAGGAAGTTAGCTTACTTCCTAGAGCCCTCTAGGAAGTTAAGCTAACTTCCGACAAAAAAATTTCGAGAGCCAAACTTCTGATGGGATGCCTTAACTTCCGAGAGTTTTGCTAACTTCCTAGAGTTTAGGCCTAACTTCATAGGGTTTAGGCTCTAGGAAGTTTACTATTTTGGTGTAGTGAAAAGTGGCAGCAGGAGCTCGAGGGCAAGGCCAGCGACGCCGCCCTCGCCGAAGAGAACTTTAAGGCGAAGGAGCAGTCCCTGTACAGGCGGGAGACGGACCTCGCCAGGCGGGAGACAGATCTCGCTTTCAGGGAGGAAATGCTCACCCGGCGGGGCGAGTTGCTGGCCGAGCATGAGCTCGAGGCAGAGAAAAAGGAAAAATAGCTAGAGGAGCAGATCTGCCAGTTCAACGCGGCTTAGGCGGCACTAGGTCCCCAGGCGGTGGAGGCCACCAGAAAGGCCCTTGAAGATCTCTAGGCGGAGCACAGCGTTGGGGTCCAGCGCATCGCCGAGTGGGCCAGCGAGGCGAGCACGACATTGGTGTCGTTAGGGATGAGCCCCATCCCATTGTCGGAGCTGTCGACGTCGATCTTCGACGCGCTCCCGGTGCTAGACTCCGCCTCTGACCGCCTCCGACGCCTGGACCAGATTCTCGGCGCCCGCCTGGAGGTAGAGGGCAACAATCTCTGTTGGGCGGTGGTTGAGTATGTCTTGACGTGCTTCCGGAGCCATGACCCTGCCATATCCTTGGCGCCGGTGATCGCTGGTCCGGTGGCCACCACAGAAGACGCCGCCCGGGAGAGCGTACAAGACGCCGTGGAGCTGGTGGTTGAGCGCTTCTAGCGGGATCCTGCTGACGACGAGTAGCTGAATCTGCAGAGACAAGGCAAGGGTCCCGCTGGGGAGCGGCTTGTAACAATTTTTGGTTTTGTAAGATATTCTAAGAACCGCTAATGAGATAGCATTGGAACTTAAACTTATCTGTATATTATTTGTCCTTGCTGTGTGTAGCGTTACCAACTTCCCCCTGGTACTTGGCCCCTTAGGAGGTAGGCTCAATGTGTCGAGGCTGGATACAAGTATACCTAAGAGAAAATTAGTTGCCCGGTCCCTAGGAGGTAGTCTCTACGGTTTGATACTACCTGCTTCTGGATTGGGACCTGGACCTGCACACAACTTCGGTTTTGAAGTGTTAGGGGCACACACATAGGACCCACCGTCTGGTATCTGCCATCCTTTGATTCATGCAACAGGACCTGCAGGATTTAGCTTGGGAAGCCAAGCCGTATGCCCGGACCCACAAGATCACAGCTCCAAATACTAGGGTACCTGTTGCAGAGTGGTGGAGGTCCAGGCTTAGGGTACGGAACCAGGCTAAGCGGCTACACCGCTCTGGACCACTCCAGGAAACGAGCACCCATTCTCTGGAACCGGACCCGCAGGTTGCCGGACCCCCTGTAGCAGTAGAGGGGTCCTGAACTGCAAGCCTGACTACTCAATTCGGATGTCATCATACCAGCAAGGGTGGGAACTGTATGGGTGGGTTAGATAAAAAAATAATGCCTAAAAACTGTAGCGGAATAAAACCATCACAAAAGCACATCTGGGGGTAAATCTCTTCCTTATAACTTGATATACATGGGTGTAGACCAACAGGCCGGGCTTATGAGGGCGGACCTCACTGGATTGACGTACACATATGTGCAACCGAGTTACAAAGGAAGAAAACTCAATCCCCCAGTTTTGCTTCTATGGGTAGAACTTATGGAGATGCTCTATTTTCCAGGGGTTGGGAAGAGGCACTCCTTTAGTTGTGGCAAGGCGGACACACCCGGGTCGGCATATTTCCATCACCTTGAAGGGTCCTTCCCAACTGAGGGAGAGTTTGTGGAGCCCTTCTCGGTTCAGTACTCGCCTTAGGACTAGGTCCCCGACCCTGAGCTCCCTACTATGCACGAACCGTTGGTGGTAGCGCCTGAGCGCTTGGTTGTACTGTGCATTTTGGATCGCCGCTCGCCATCTGCGCTCGTCGATGAAGTCCACGTCCTCATGTCGTAGTTGTTCCTGCATAGACTCATTGAAGGACTGGACCCGTGGGGAGCCTAAAATGATTTTCGGGGGAAGGCAGGCTTCGGCCTCGTAGACCAGGAAGAACGGGGTCTCCCCGGTAGCTTGGGTGGGTGTGATCCGGTTCCCCCATAGTACGGACGGAAGCTCTTTGACCCAATTTGCACCATGCTTTTTCAAGCAGTCATAGGTGCTCGACGATCTAAACCATCGTGTCGAGCAAGAAAACAGGCGAAAAACCTAAAGCCAAGTCCCCCTACCTGACGCGCTAAATGTCGGAGAGAAAATCCTCCGGCCGGGTGGCGGAATGCACCCACCCTAATCCTAAAATGAGGATGGGGGCCTAAGCGCTTTGCCTGTTATGTAGATTCGGGATGAACACAAGAGCACGCAAGGGATTATAGTGGTTCAGACCGCCGGAGCGTAATACTCTACCTCCACTGTATGTAAGTTGTATTGAGTGTGTGTGTGTAAGCGTGTGAGCTTGTGATTGAGTCTTGAGAGTCTATGAGGTTCTCCCTTGTAATGTTGTGTGCCTTCCCTTTTATAGTTTAAGGGAGGCACATACAAGGATGCCGAGCCCCAACATGTGGGCCCAGGAGCATAATGGTAGGAATACATTATGTGAATAGTAAATGCTGACAGTACACAAGGATCCTCCACCTTAGTAACGTATGAGTCATCAGCGAGGGTCATGATGACCGTAGTCCATGCAGCATTGATAGTCGAAACGTGCGAGTAATGGTGAGTAACAGCTCGGCCCACGTATCGTGGACTGAGCATGCTGTCTGTCAGTAGAATGGACAGGCACACGTCTCATTCGCAATGAATGCGGAGGCACGCGTAGCCCAGAGGCGTCATGCTAGGTTCCACCCGTTGGCTTATGCCATGCGCAGTATGCCACGTGACAGCATCGGGTCTCCGCCTGAGCGGGGAGCAGGAGTGTATGCGGAGAGGTCCGAATCCCACCAGACCAGGTCTGGACACGTGTCAGCACCGGACCCCCGCCTAGGCCTTGATTAAGGCCTGGGTGTGTTCCATCCTGAAACCTTGGGACCCTACTATGGGCGGCCCGGACCCCATATGGGGGGGTCCGGATCCCATTCCAGGGGTCCGGTCCGTACACGTGGGGGTCCTGCACCAATCTTGGAGGTCCGGACTGTATATCCAGGGGTCCGACACTTTCCCATGGGGGTCCGGACTCACTGTAGATTCCTTGGAGTATATCACTTCCTCTGGACACGTGGCAGCTTCGGACCTGCCCTTGTGGTGGGGTTAGGCGCTGTTGCTGGCCCAGAGTAGTCGCCCGAGGCTGGGGCGAGTCATGGCCTGTCCCACATACAACTCTTTTACCACGCGACAAAAGGTAGCCGCGTGGGTACTGCGTCTTTATATAGTAGCAAGGGGTACCCTAGTTTTAGGTTACCGACAACTGCGTTTGTACGACTAGCGAAACCTAATGAGCAGTTATGCACTGGGGGAGTCTTTATAAAGGCTACGTAGTGTATCCCTGGCCATTCACCTCGGTAGTGAAGATCGGGTCTGTACAACCCAGGCTGGGAAGGGGATCACGACTCGTGGGTAAAGTGTACAACCTCTGCAGAGTGTTAGAAACTGGTACATCAGCCGAGCTCACGGTTAAGAGCAGCCTTGGTATCCTCTTTGATTAGAAGAATTCTAGTTACTTTTATGATGATGGTTAGCAATGATGTTATAAATCTGATCTCTGGTATTTCCTCTTTGGAGGGAGTACTTTTGGGTAATAATTGGGTTTATTACTAAAACTTGGCTCTACTAATAGTAATACATGTTTGACTAACTAAGCAATTGCTTAACCTCAACCCCACATACAGCTAGTCCACTTTAGCCAAACAGGACATTTGCTGAGTACGTTGATGTGTACTCGCCCTTGCTTTACAAACCACCCCACCCCAGGTTGTCCCCACTGTACTCAGTGCTCAGGAGGAGATGCTGGCAACATGGAGGACTTTGAGGAGTTCTAGGACTACGACGAGTTCTAGTTTAGCTTAGTGGCAAACCCCCAGTCAGCTGCCTGTGTAGGCTTATCATCTACGTTTCGTTTTCTCCGCACTTTGATGTTTATGTTAAAGACAATGGTTATGTATTAGACTCAATGGATGTCTTGGACATCTTGATGCAATTAAAGTACATTTTCGCTATTTATTTTGAGCATTATGTGATGATGTCCAATTATGTAATCGTTGTGTACGTGAGTTTCTGATCCTGGCACGTACATGGTTCGCATTCGGTTTGCCTTCCAAAACCGGGTGTGACAGAGAGCCCCTGATCGCTAGGGACCATTAGTTAGTTAGAACAGGCAGGTGCACTAATCCTTTAAGGACCCACCTGAAAGGGAATTAGGCTTACATCTAGTCCCTAATTAATTTTGGTGGTTGAATTGCCCAACACAAACAATTGAACTAACTAGTTTGCTCCAGTGTATAAGTTATACAGGTGTCAAAGGTTCACAACAAGCCAATTAAAAAGACCAAAGTTGGGTTCAAACTAGAAAGCTAAAGGCATCCCGAAAGGTTCCCTGGTCTGGCGCACCGGACTGTCCGGTGGCGCACCGGACAGTGTCCGGTGCACTAGAGATCCACCCACAGAACTCCTCAGCCTCGGGAATTTCCAGGAGCCGGCGCGCTATAATTCACCGGACTGTCCGGTGTACACCGGACAGTGTCCAGTGCTCCAAAGGGATGCGGCTCTGGAACTTGGCAGCCTCGGGATTTTGCAGTGGGCGCTTCGCTATAATTCACCGGACATGTCCGGTGTACACCGGACTGTCCGGTGTAACAGCGGGGCAACGGCTACTTCGCGCCAACGGTCACCTGCAGGCGCATTCAATGCGCGCCAGAAGCGTACAGAAGTCAGGCACACCCATTCTGGTGCACCGGACATTGAACAGTACATGTCCGGTGTGCACCGGACATCCAGGCGGGCCCAGAAGTCAGAACTCCAACGGTCAAATTGCAACGGCTTTGGTGACGTGGTTGTCGCACCGGACATGTCCGGTGTGCACCGGACTGTCCGGTGCGCCATCGACAGACAGCCTCCACCAACAGTCAAGTTTGGTGGTTGGGGCTATAAATACCCCAACCACCCCCACATTCATTGCATCCAAGTTTTCCAGCTTCCAACCACTATACAAGAGCTAGCATTCATTGCAAAGCACACCAAAAGAGATCAAATCCTCTCCCAACTCCACACAAAGCCCTAGTGACTAGAGAGAGTGATTTGTAGTGTACATTTGAGCTCTTGCGCTTGGATCGCTTCTTTTTCTTTGGCATTCTTTCTTGTGATCAAACACTCACTTGTAATTGAGGCAAGAGACACCAATTGTGTGGTGGTCCTTGCGGGAAGTTTGATTCCCAAGTGATTTGAGAAAGAGAAGCTCACTCGGTCCGAGGGACCGTTTGAGAGAGGGAAGGGTTGAAAGAGACCCGGCCTTTGTGGCCTCCTCAACGGGGAGTAGGTTTGAGAGAACCGAACCTCGGTAAAACAAATCCGCGTGTCTCACTTCATTATTCGCTTGCGATTTGTTTTGCGCCCTCTCTCGCGGACTCTATTATATTTCTAACGCTAACCCGGCTTGTAGTTGTGATTATTTTTGAGATTTTCAGTTTCGCCCTATTCACCCCCCCTCTAGGCGACTTTCAATTGGTATCAAAGCCCGGTGCTTCATTAGAGCCTAACCGCTCGAAGTGATGTCGGGAGATCACACCAAGAGGGAGATGGAGACCGGCGACAAGCCCACTACAAGCCAAGGGAGCACTTCATCGGAAGAGTCCCGCACCAAGAGGAGGGAGAAGAAGAAGGACTCCTCCAAACGGAAGGAGAAAAGATCTTCCTCTTCTCACCACAAAGAGAAGAAGGAAAAATCTTCTTCTCACAAGTCGCATCGGAAAGGCGACAAGCACAAGAGGATGAGGAAGGTGGTCTACTACGAGACCGACACTTCATCAACATCCACCTCCGACTCCGATGCACCGTCCGTAACTTCTAAGCGCCAAGAGCGCAAGAAGTTTAGTAAGATCCCCTTACAATATCCCCGTACATCTAGACATACTCCATTACTTTCCGTTCCATTAGGCAAACCGCCAACTTTTGATGGCGAAGATTATGCTAGGTGGAGTGATTTAATGAAATTTCATCTAACCTCACTCCACAAAAGTATATGGAATGTTGTTGAGTTTGGAGCACAGGTACCTTCTGTAGGGGATGAGGATTATGATACGGACGAAGTGGCCCAAATCGAGCACTTCAACTCCCAAGCCACAACCATACTCCTCGCCTCTTTAAGCAAGGAGGAATACAACAAAGTGCAAGGGTTGAAGAATGCAAAGGAGATTTGGGACCTACTCAAGACGGCGCACGAGGGTGATGAACTCACCAAGATCACCAAGCGGGAAACGATTGAGGGGGAGCTCGGTCGCTTTCGTCTTCGCCAAGGGGAAGAGCCACAAGATATGTACAACCGGCTCAAAACCTTGGTGAACCATGTGCGCAACCTCAGGAGCAAAAAGTGGGACGACCACGAGGTGGTTAAGGTTATTTTAAGAGCTCTTATTTTCCTTAACCCTACTCAAGTTCAATTAATTCGTGGTAATCCTAGATATCCACTAATGACTCCCGAGGAAGTTATCGGGAATTTTGTGAGCTTTGAATGCATGATTAAGGGCTCAAAGAAGATCAACGAGCTTGACGAACCTTCCACATCCGAGGCGCAACCGGTGGCCTTCAAGGCAACGGAGGAGAAGAAGGAGGAGTCTACACCAAGTAGACAACCAATTGACGCCTCCAAGCTCGACAATGAGGAGATGGCCTTAATCATCAAAAGCTTTCGGCAAATCCTCAAGCAACGGAAGGGGAAGGATTACAAATCCCGTTCCAAGAAGGTTTGCTACAAGTGTGGTGAGCCCGGTCATTTTATTGCAAAATGTCCTATGTCTAGTGACAGTGACAGGGGCAACGACAAGAAGGGAAAGAGGAGAGAAAAGAAGAAGTACTACAAGAAGAAGGGCGGCGATGCCCATATTTGCCAAGAATGGGACTCCGACGAGAGCTCCACCGAGTCCTCCTCCGACGAGGACGCCGCCAACATCGCCGTCACCAAGGGACTCCTCTTCCCCAACATCGGCCACAAGTGCCTCATGGCAAAGGACGGCAAAAGGAAGAAGGTTAAATCTAAATCCTCCACTAAATATGAATCCTCTAGTGATGATAATGCTAGTGATGAGGAGAATAATTTGCGTACCCTTTTTGCCAACCTAAACATGCAACAAAAGGAAAAACTAAATGAGCTAATTAGTGCCATCCATGAAAAGGATGATCTCTTGGACTCCCAAGAGGACTTCCTAATCAAGGAAAATAAGAAGCATGTTAAGGTTAAAAATGCTTACGCTCTTGAAGTTGAAAAATGTGAAAAATTGTCTAGTGAGCTAAGCATTTGCCATGAGACCATTGACAACCTTAGAAGTGAGAATGCTAATTTATTGGCTAAGGTTGATTCACATGTTTGTAATGTTTCAATTTCCAATCCTAGAAATGATAATGTTGATTTACTTGCTAGGATTGATGAATTGAATATCTCTCTTGCTAGCCTTAGGACTGAAAATAAAAAATTAATTGCTAAGGCTAAAGATTTTGATGTTTGCAATATTGCTATTTCTAACCTTAGAAATGAGAATGATATACTACATGCTAAGGTTGTAGAATTAAAATCTTGCAAACCCTCTACATCTACCGTTGAGCATGTTTCCATTTGTGCTAGATGTAGAGATATTGATATTAATGCTATTCATGATCACATGACTTTAATTAAAGAACAAAATGATCATATAGCATTATTATATGCTAAAATTGCCGAGCATAACCTAGAGAATGAAAAGTTTAAATTTGCTAGAAGTATGATCTACAATGGGAGACGCCCTGGCATCAAGGATGGCATTGGCTTCCAAAAGGGAGACAATGTCAAACTTAATGCCCCTCCAAAGAATTTATCTAACTTTGTTAAGGGCAAGGCTCCCATGCCTCAGGATAACGAGGGTTACATTTTGTACCCTGCCGGCTATCCTGAGAGCAAAATTAGGAGAACTCATTCTAGGAAGTCTCACTCTGGCCCTAACCATGCTTTTATGTATAAGGGTGAGACATCTAGCTCTAGGCAACCAACCCGTGCCAAGTTGCCTAGAAAGAGAACTCCTAATGCATCAAATGATCATGCTATTTCATTCAAAACTTTTGATGCATCATATGTTTTAACTAACAAATCCGGCAAGGTAGTTGCCAAAATTGTTGTTGGCAAACACAAGGGCACCAAGACTTGTGTTTGGGTACCCAAAGTTCTTGTTTCTAATGCTAAAGGACCCAAAACCGTTTGGGTACCTAAAGTCAAGAACTAAAATTGTTTTGTAGGTTTATGCATCCGGGGGTTCAAGTTGGATACTCGACAGCGGGTGCACAAACCACATGACAGGGGAGAAAAAGATGTTCTCCTCATATGAGAAAAACCAAGATCCCCAACGAGCTATCACATTCGGGGATGGAAATCAAGGTTCGGTCAAAGGATTGGGTAAAATTGCTATATCACCTGACCATACTATTTCCAATGTTTTTCTTGTAGATTCTTTAGATTACAATTTGCTTTCCGTATCCTAATTATGTCAAATGGGCTACAACTGTCTATTTACTGATTTAGGTGTTACTGTCTTTAGAAGAAGTGATGATTCAATAGCATTTAAGGGAGTATTAGAGGGTCAGCTATACTTGGTAGATTTTGATAGAGCTGAACTCGACACTTGCTTGGTTGCTAAGACTAACTTGGGTTGGCTCTGGCACCGCCGACTAGCCCATGTTGGAATGAAGAATCTTCACAAGCTTCTAAAGGGAGAACACATTTTAGGACTAACCAATGTTCATTTTGAGAAAGACAGGATTTGTAGCGCATGCCAAGCCGGGAAGCAAGTTGGCACTCATCATCCACACAAGAACATCATGACTAGTGACAGGCCACTGGAGCTCCTACACATGGACCTATTCGGCCCGATCGCTTACATAAGCATCGGCGGGAGTAAGTACTGTCTAGTTATTGTGGATGATTATTCTCGCTTCACTTGGGTATTCTTTTTGCAGGACAAATCTCATACCCAAGAGACCTTAAAGGGATTCTTGAGACGGGCTCAAAATGAGTTCGGCTTAAGGATCAAGAAAATTAGAAGCGACAATGGGACGGAGTTCAAGAATTCTCAAATTGAAGGCTTCCTTGAGGAGGAGGGCATCAAGCATGAGTTCTCTTCTCCCTACACTCCACAACAAAATGGTGTAGTGGAGAGGAAGAATTGAACTCTATTGGACATGGCAAGAACCATGCTTGATGAGTACAAGACACCGGATCGGTTTTGGGCCGAAGCGGTCAACACCGCTTGCTACGCCATCAACCGGTTATATCTTCACCGAATCCTCAAGAAGACATCCTATGAACTCCTAACCGGTAAAAAGCCAAATATTTCATATTTTAGAGTTTTTGGTAGCAAATGTTTCATACTTGTTAAAAGAGGTAGAAAATCTAAATTTGCTCCTAAAACTGTAGAAGGCTTTTTACTAGGATATGACTCAAACACAAGGGCATATAGAGTCTTTAACAAGTCCTCAGGACTTGTTGAAGTTTCTTGTGACGTTGTGTTTGATGAGACTAACGGCTCTCAAATAGAGCAAGTTGATCTTGATGAGATAGGTGAAGAACAGGCTCCATGCATAGCGCTAAGGAACATGTCCATTGGGGATGTGTGTCCTAAGGAATCCGAAGAGCCTCCACATGCACAAGATCAACCATCCTCCTCCATGCAAGCATCTCCACCAACTCAAATTGAGGATGAGGCTCAAGATGTTGAACAAGAAGATCAAGAAGATGAGCCACCTCAAAATGACGGCAACGATCAAGGGGGAGATGCAAATGATGAAGACAAGGAGGATGAACAACCAAGGCCGCCACACCCAAGAGTCCACCAAGCAATACAACGAGATCACCCCGTCGACACCATCCTCGGCGACATTCATAAGGGGGTAACTACTCGATCTCGTGTTGCACATTTTTATGAACATTACTCTTTTGTTTCCTCTATTGAGCCACACAGGGTAGAGGAAGCACTTCAAGATTCGGATTGGGTGATGGCGATGCAAGAGGAGCTCAACAATTTCACAAGGAATGAGGTATGGCATTTAGTTCCACGTCCTAATCAAAATGTTGTAGGAACCAAGTGGGTCTTCCGCAACAAGCAAAACGAGCATGGTGTGGTGACAAGGAACAAAGCTCGACTCGTGGCCAAGGGGTATTCACAAGTCGAAGGTTTGGATTTTGGTGAAACCTATGCACCCGTAGCTAGGCTTGAGTCAATTCGCATATTATTGGCCTATGCTACTTACCATGGCTTCAAGCTTTACCAAATGGACGTGAAGAGTGCCTTCCTCAATGGACCAATCAAGGAGGAGGTCTATGTTGAGCAACCTCCCGGCTTTGAAGACAGTGAGTACCCTAACCATGTTTATAGGCTCTCTAAGGCGCTTTATGGGCTCAAGCAAGCCCCAAGAGCATGGTATGAATGCCTTAGAGATTTCCTTATTGCAAATGGCTTCAAAGTCGGCGAAGCCGATCCTACTTTATTCACCAAAACACTTGATAATGATTTGTTTGTATGCCAAATTTATGTTGATGATATTATATTTGGGTCTACTAACAAATCTACATGTGAAGAATTTAGTAGGATCATGACACAGAAATTCGAGATGTCTATGATGGGGGAGTTGAAGTATTTTCTAGGATTTCAAGTCAAACAACTCCAAGAGGGCACCTTCATTTGTCAAACTAAGTATACTCAAGACATTCTAAGCAAGTTTGGAATGAAGGATGCTAAGCCCATCAAGACTCCCATGGGAACAAATGGGCATCTCGACCTCGACACGGGAGGTAAGTCCGTGGATCAAAAGGTATACCGGTCGATGATTGGTTCATTGCTTTATTTATGTGCATCTCGACCGGACATTATGCTTTCCGTATGCATGTGTGCAAGATTCCAAGCCGACCCTAAAAAATCACACCTTACGGCCGTAAAACGAATCTTGAGATATTTGACTTATACTCCTAAGTTTGGGCTTTGGTACCCTCGGGGATCCACTTTTGATTTGATTGGTTATTCGGATGCCGATTGGGCGGGGTGTAAGATTAATAGAAAGAGCACATCGGGGACTTGCCAGTTCTTGGGAAGATCCTTGGTGTCTTGGGCTTCAAAGAAGCAAAATTCGGTCGCTCTTTCTACCGCCGAAGCCGAGTATATTGCCGCAGGCCACTGTTGCGCGCAATTGCTTTGGATGAGGCAAACCCTGCGGGACTACGGTTACAAATTAACCAAAGTTCCTCTTCTATGTGATAATGAGAGTGCAATCCGCATGGCGGATAATCCCGTTGAGCATAGCCGCACTAAACACATAGCCATTCGGTATCATTTTCTTCGGGATCACCAACAAAAGGGGGATATCGAGATTTCATACATTAACACTAAAGATCAATTAGCCGATATCTTTACCAAGCCACTTGATGAACAATCTTTCACCAGACTTAGGCATGAGCTTAATATTCTTGATTCTAGGAATTTCTTTTGCTAATCTTGCACACATAGCTCATAATAATACCTTTGATCATGTCTCTTTTATATGCTATGACTAATGT
Organism: Zea luxurians; assembly: GCA_029449295.1. Classification (NCBI taxonomy): domain Eukaryota; kingdom Viridiplantae; phylum Streptophyta; class Magnoliopsida; order Poales; family Poaceae; genus Zea; species Zea luxurians. The sequence continues at coordinate 10,523,859 of JAOPSE010000088.1, read as the reverse complement.
GTTTTCAAGTGTATTCCAAACCAAGTCATAGGTATATTGAAAGGGAATTGGAGTCTTCGGCGAAGACAAAGGCTTCCACTCCGCTCTACTACTCATCCTTCGCCGTCGCTCCGCATCACTCTCCAACATTGGTATAATCTTCACTCTCTCATTTTATGACCAAAGGAGGAGAAAGTACTTCGTTGGGCTCTAATAATTCCGTTTTTGGCGATTCATGCCAAAGGGGGAGAAAATATGAGCCCAAAGCAAAAGGACCGCACCACCACCTAATTTTTTTTAAAAAAAAATTTGGAGATTCTCAATTGGTCAATTTCAAATTGGTATCTTATTATGTTCTAAAGGAGGAGGAAGTAGTATTTCAAAAATGATAAATCAAAACCCTCTTGAACACTAAGAGGAGGATCTCATTTAGGGGGAGTTTTGTTGAGTCAAAGGAAAAGCATTTGAAACAAAGGGAGAAAATTTTTAAAACTTAAAAATGCTTTGCAAAAATTCTATTCATTCACCTTTGACTATCTTGCAAAAGGATTTTGAAAAGAATTTACAAAAGAATTTGCAAAAACAAAATATGTGGTGCAAATATGGTCCAATATGTCAAAAACAAAGAAAACAATCCATGCGCATCATGTAAGTATTTATATTGGCTCAATTCCAAGCAACCTTTACACTTACATTATGCAAACTAGTTCAATTTTGCACTTCTATATTTGCTTTGGTTTGTGTTGGCATCAATCACCAAAAAGGGGGAGATTGAAAGGGAATTAGGCTTACATCTAGTCCCTAATTAATTTTGGTGGTTGAATTGCCCAACACAAACAATTGAACTAACTAGTTTGCTCCAGTGTATAAGTTATACAGGTGTCAAAGGTTCACAACAAGCCAATTAAAAAGACCAAAGTTGGGTTCAAACTAGAAAGCTAAAGGCATCCCAAAAGGTTCCCTGGTCTGGCGCACCGGACTGTCCGGTGGCGCACCGGACAGTGTCCGGTGCACCAGAGATCCACCCACAGAACTCCTCAGCCTCGGGAATTTCCAGGAGCCGGCGCGCTATAATTCACCGGACAGTCCGGTGTACACTGGACAGTGTCCGGTGCTCCAAAGGGATGCGGCTCTGGAACTTGGCAGCCTCGGGATTTTGCAGTGGGCGCTTCGCTATAATTCACCGGACATGTCCGGTGTACACCGGACTGTCCGGTGTAACAGCGGGGCAACGGCTACTTTGCGCCAACGGTCACCTGCAGGCGCATTCAATGCGCGCCAGAAGCGTACAGAAGTCAGGCACGCCCATTCTGGTGCACCGGACATTGAACAGTACATGTCCGGTGTGCACCGGACATCCAGGCGGGCCCAGAAGTCAGAACTCCAACGGTCAAATTGCAACGGCTTTGGTGACGTGGCTGTCGCACCGGACATGTCCGGTGTGCACCGGACTATCCGGTGCGCCATCGACAGACAGCCTCCACCAACGGTCAAGTTTGGTGGTTGGGGCTATAAATACCCCAACCACCCCCACATTCATTGCATCCAAGTTTTCCAGCTTCCAACCACTATACAAGAGCTAGCATTCATTGCAAAGCACACCAAAAGAGATCAAATCCTCTCCCAACTCCACACAAAGCCCTAGTGACTAGAGAGAGTGATTTGTAGTGTACATTTGAGCTCTTGCGCTTGGATCGCTTCTTTTTCTTTGGCATTCTTTCTTGTGATCAAACACTCACTTGTAATTGAGGCAAGAGACACCAATTGTGTGGTGGTCCTTGCGGGAAGTTTGATTCCCAAGTGATTTGAGAAAGAGAAGCTCACTCGGTCCGAGGGACCGTTTGAGAGAGGGAAGGGTTGAAAGAGACCCGGCCTTTGTGGCCTCCTCAACGGGGAGTAGGTTTGAGAGAACCGAACCTCGGTAAAACAAATCCGCGTGTCTCACTTCATTATTCGCTTGCGATTTGTTTTGCGCCCTCTCTCGCGGACTCTATTATATTTCTAACGCTAACCCGGCTTGTAGTTGTGATTATTTTTGAGATTTTCAGTTTCGCCCTATTCACCCCCCCTCTAGGCGACTTTCACCACCCTTAGTCGAACCCCACGGCACCGAGCCCGGTGCCAGGCGTGGCAAAGGCTGACAAGTTGTCGGAAGGGAACCACACGAGTGGATCCTGCACCCCACCCTCGACTGACTTGCCATAACACCAGTGGAACCACATGAGTGAACCACATGAATGGACGCATTAACAACTGGCACCGAGCCACAACAGGGGCACCGATCCGCTTCCCACTCATGACCTATGGATCCATCAGACCGCATAGCACTCATGACCCGCGTGCCCCTTGGCCTGAGACGCACTTATGGCCTACCGGACTAGGCCTGAGTACGCAGACCTCTCGCAGGGCACTACATGACGGGCCATGCCGAGTCCTAGGCTACGGAAGTCAGGGGTCAGCGTAGCCCGAATGATGGCGTCGGGGACCATCGCCGCCCCACATCATCCACCGCGATAAATACACGACAACCAGGCAACCCTGGTCCCACAAGTACGCGTGGACTCACCCGAGGTAAAACATTGGTTTTACCCCAGCCTTACGACTCCTTCCTACAGAAGCAGCCGGTGGCCGACCCCTCTCCCGGCCTATAAAAGGGAGAGGATCGCCTCAGGGTAGGGGGATAGATCGACTTGGAGACGACCAGATGCCTTCCGACGGAGACGAGCCCATAAGGACAAACAAGAGGAGGAGGAGGAGTGCCGATGAGGACTAGGAGGCCGGAGCGCCGCCAAGCCAAGACTTATCTAGGACTCCACCTTGCAGCTTCGAAACTTCACTTCCACCCTGATAAGAGATATGAGAGCCTCTCCTTCCTCTCTCAACTGCTTGTAACCCCTACTATGAGTTTGATCATCAATGGTGCCGGCAACGCAAGACATCGATAATTGGATGTAGGGACGTTCTGCCCGAACTAGTATAAATCTTGCGACCTCCACGCACACCATACAGAGCTCGGAACACACACAATAAATTGACTTGTACAAGCAAGGTACGAAACACCAACACGTCTTGTCCCACTGTGCATCCGTGCGAAGGCAGACGGGAGGCACATCGTCCTAGAATCACAACAGGAGTGGCATGATGGAAAGGCGGAAGGTGGCAAGCGGCACACATTGGCAAAAGAGGCTTTGAGCGTTGCCTTTCTTATGGGGATAGATGGGCCTAGCCGCCTCGTGGCGCCGTCAACCGTGCCTGTGGAGAGAAGATATCTTCATTTAGTTATTTTTGTACAAATAATTTGTTATATAGTAAAATCGTGATATTGATTTCTCTACACTAAGTTACACATATAATTTGATCCTAGCACACATATGAGATGCATATGGATTTGCACAAAAATCCGGGTGTGACATTTTGCCATCCATTCTTTAAAATTAAAATGAATTCCATACTTAGAGTCATAAAATCATTGATTACCCAAATAATCACCCCAAACTTTAATTGCACATATAAAACATATATTAGTCACAACAATATTGTATTGTCATTAATCACTGAACCATTAAAGTCTTAGGTGTTTTTAACAGTTAGGTAGTGATAGATCATGAGGGGACGTTCATCTTTGAAAGATGTGTTTGGGTATAATTTCCAGAACAACTTCATTTTCGTAAATTTTCCTCCACCACATGTTTTATCTCTATTAAAACAAAGATTCTAGAAAATAATTCTCTTGGCCTTATTCCATATTCTAAATAGTTTGAATTAATATAGACCTATAACCTAAATTAAATAAATACCAAAAATAAATGTTATAAATAATAAAATAAAACCTTTAGGGAACAATCTAATTTAATCTACATTAAACCCATAATAACTAATATTATAATATAATAATAGAACACATGCACCGATATGTACACATACAAATTATACTAGTATAAATTGAACACGTGTTTGTAAATGTAACTAATATACCTAAACTTTAAGGCGAAGGAGGAGTCCTTGGACAGGCGGGAGACGGATCTCGCCATGCGAGGGACGGATCTCGCCTTCAGAGAAGAAATGCTCACCCGGCGAGGCGAGTTGCTAGCCGAGCACGAGCTCGAAGCAGAGGAAAAGGAGAGGAAGCTGGAGGAGCATATGCGTCAGTTCAATGCGGCGCAGGCGGTGCCGGGCCCCCGGGCAATGGAGGCTACCAGAAAGGCCCTCGAGGATCTCCAGGCAGAACACCGCGCCGGGGTCCAGCGCATTGCTGAGTGGGCCGGCGAGGCAAGTACGACACTGGTGCCACTAGGGATGAGCCCCATCCCAGTGTCGGAGCCACCAATGTCGATCTCCGATGCCCTCCCGGTGCTGGACTCTACCGTCGATCGCCTTCGGTGCCTGGATCAGATCCTTGGTGCACGCCTGGAGGCAGAGGGCAGCAAGCTCTGTCAGGCGGTGGTAGACTACGTCCTGACGTGCTTCCGGAGTCACGACCCCGCCATATCCTTGGCGCCGGTGATCGTTGGTCCGGTAGCCGCCACAGAAGATACCGCTCGGGAGAGCGTACAAGATGCAGTGGAGATGGTGGTCGCGCGCTTCCAGCGTGATCCTGCCGACGCCGAGTAGCTAAACCTGTAGATACAAAGCGAGGGTTCCGTTGGGGCGGCTGTAATAACTTTTGGCCATGAAACATACTTTAAGAACCGTTAATCAAGTAGCACTGGAACTCATCTGTATGTTATTTGCCCTTGTTATGCGTAGCGGTTATTTACCCTTGTTATGTGTAGCGTCATCAACTTCCACGTGGTACTTGCCCCCCTGGGAGGTAGGCTCGACGTGTCGAGGCTGGATACCAGTATACCAAGGGAAAAATTGGGGGTTCGTACCCTAAGAGGTAGTCTCTATAGTTTGAGACTACTTACCTCTGGACTGGGACCTGGACCTGCACACAGCTTCGGCTTTGAAGTTTTAGGAGCACACCCATAGGACCCACCATCCGGTATCTTCCATCCTTTGATTCATGCAACAGGACCTGCAGGATTTAGCCTGGGAAGCCAAGCCGTATGCCTGGACCCACAGGGTCACAGTTCCAAATACTAGGGCACCCATTGCAGAGTGGTGGAGCGTGTAGGCTTAGGGTACGGAACCATGCTAAGCAGCTACATAGTTCCGGACCACTCCAGGAAACGAGCGCCCATTCTCTAGAACTGGATCCCAGGTTGCTGGACCCCTTGTAGCAGTAGAGGGGTCCTGAACTGTAAGTTTGGCTACTCAATTCGGATGTCTTCATACCAGCAAGGGTGGGAAACTGTATGGGTGGGTTAGATAAAAAATAATGCTTGTAAACTGAAGTAGAATAAAACCGTCACAAAAGCACATCTGGGGGTAAATCTTTTCCTTATAACTTGATATACATGGGTGTAGACCAATAGACCGGGCTTACGAGGGTGGGCCTCACCGGATTGATGTACACATATGTGCAACCTAGTTACAAAGGAAGAAAACTCAACCTCCCAGTTTTGCTTTTATGGATAAAACTTACAGAGATGCTCTATATTCTAGGGATTGGGAAGAGGTACTCCTTCTGTTGTGGCAAGGCGAACACACCCGGGTCGGCATATTTCCGTCACCTTGAAGGGTCCTTCCCAACTGGGGGAGAGTTTGTGGAGCCCTTCTCGATTCAGTACTCGCCTTAGGACTAGGTCCCCGACCCTGAGCTCCCTACTATGCACAAACCACTGGTGGTAGCGCCTGAGCGCTTAGTTGTACCGTGCATTTTGGATCACCGCTCACCATCTACGTTCGTCGATGAAGTCCACATCCTCACGCCATAGTTGTTCCTGCATAGATTCATCGAAAGACTGGACTCGTGGCAAGCCCATAATGATTTCCGGGGGAAGACAGGCTTCAGCCCCGTAGACCAGGAAGAACGAGGTCTCCCCGGTAGCTCGGCTGGGTGTGGTCTGGTTCCCCCATAGTACGCTCGGAAGCTTGTTGACCCAATTTGCACCATGCTTTTTTAAGCAGTCATAGGTGCGTGTCTTGAGTCCCCTGAGGATTTCTTCATTTGCCCTCTCAGCCTGGCCGTTACTCATGGGATGAGCCACAGACGCAAAGCAGAGCTAGGTGTCGATGCCCTCGCAATACTCTTGGAAGAGCCGACTTTTGAACTGGGTCCTGTTGTCTGTAATGATACGGTTTGGGACCCCAAATCTATAGACAATCGACTTGAGGAAGGCAACAGCAGCACCCTAGGTGATACTGACCACAGGGGTGGCCTTTGGCCACTTTGTGAATTTGTCGATAGTGCCGAAGAGGAAACGGTACCCGCCGACAGCCCTGGGGAATGGTCCTAAGATATCCACTCCCCATACGGCGAATGGCCAGGAGGGTGGAATCATTTGCAGAGCCTGAGTCGGTGTGTGTATCTGCTTTGCATGGAACTGACATGCTTTGTAGGACTTTACCAACTCAGCTGCATCCTGGAGAGCGGTTGGCCAATAGAAGCCGTGCCAGAAGGCCTTACCAACCAGTGTGCGGGATGACGAATGACTTCCGCACTCACCTCCATGGATCACCGCGAGCAGCTCGTGGCCTCCTTCTAGGTGATGCACCGCATGAGAATGCCATTGGCGCCATGGCGGTATAGATCCCCTTCTACCACCGCGTATCGTTTAGCCAACCGCACTATACGCTCTGCGGACACATGATCTTCAGGAAGGATATTTTCTTTTAGGTAGTCCTAGATCTCAGAGATCCATGCATCAGGACCACTCTGAGCTACTGGCTGTGGTGCTAAGAGGTTGGCAGGACCCCCTGTAGCACACACAATCCTTGGTGGGTTCTGCAGATGGAACATCACCGGGACCGCTAGCTTCGAGGTGCTAGGCTCACCCCCTTCGCCCGGCTCGGCAGGCTGGGTGGTAGGTCTCAGCAGCCGTCTTTCGAAGACGCCCTCGAGCATGGGTGCCCAAGTTGATGCCCTCGTGGAGAGTTCATCTGTTGCTGAGTTGTTAGCCCGAGGAACATGTTGCAGTTCCAAGGCAATGAAATCCTTTTCCAGCTTCCTTACGTGGAGGAGGTAAGCTGCGAGCCTAGGCTCGTTGCAGCTACATTCTTCGCGGACCTGCTTGATAATCAGCTGGGAGTCCCCCTTCACGAGGAGCTAGCGGATCCCTAGGGATAGGGCCACAGACAAGTCGAAGATCAGTGCTTCATACTCTGCCATGTTGTTGGTGGCCTTGAACTCAAGGTGCACCATGTACTTCACTTGATCTCTGCTTGGGTCGACGAGGACCACTCCAGCACTGCCACCCTGCTGGCGGGCGGATCTGTCGAAGAAGAGTGTCCAGTGGGGCTCGATGAAGACCAGAGCCCTAGGCTCTGCAGGTGTGGGGTCCGAGTCGGGATCCAGACCCCCAGGAGCGCTCAGGGAAGGGGTCCATTCCACGATGAAGTCAGCCAGAAATTAGCTCTTGACAGCGTGGCGAGGCTGGAAGTCTAGTTGGAACTCAGCAAGCTCTGTGGCCTACTTGGCGATGTTGTCTGTGGTGTTAGAGTTGTGGAGAATGGCCCTTAACGGGAAGGAGGTCACCACCACGACCCTGTGTGCCTGAAAATAGTAGCGCAACTTCCTGGACACAACAAGTATTGCATAGATAAGCTTGTGCGTCTCAAGGTACCTGGCCTTTGCCTCATGGAGGACTTCGCTGACGTAGTAGACTGGCTTCTGGATGGTTCGGACCCCTGCGGTTGGTCCCGAGTCCTCAAACTCTTGACCTTCCATCAGAATCATGGTGGTCGGACCACCACCTTCTCCTAGGGGAACTATTTGACTCCCTTGGGGATGTTGTGCCATCCTTTCAATTACCAGCACCATGCTTACCACCTCCGTAGCCGCTGCAATGTATAAGTACAACGACTTGCCTGGTTCTGGAGCTACCAGTATTGGTAGGGACACAAGGTGCTGCTTCAACTCTTGAAAAGCTCGTTCTGCCTCCTTGGTCCAAGAGAATGGGTCGGACTTCCGTAATAGCTTGAATAAGGGTAGCGCCCTTTTGGCCAGTCTTGAGATGAAGCGGCTAAGGGCGGCTAGTGACCCCGTAAGCTTCTGGACGTCCTTGATTCGGACCGGAGGCCTCATTGCCTCAATTGCTTTGATCTTCTCTGGGTTTGCTTCAATGCCCCGGTGGAAAACCAGGAATCCCAGCAACGTCCCTGCGGAGACACCAAAGATGCACTTCTCCGGGTTCATCCTCGTACGTGTTGCCCGTAGCTTGTCAAAGACCAGGGTTAAGTCTTCCACTAGGGTCGACCCTCTCTTAGTCTTGACCATGATGTCATCAACGTATACCTCTATCCTGTCTCTAATCAGGTCCCCAAAGGTTTTACTCATCACTCGTACAAATGTCGGCAAGGCGTTCTTCAGACTGTAAGGCATTACAACATAACAGTAAAGCCCATCCACAGTTACAAAAGCAATATGCTTCCTATCTTGCCTAGACATCTGGATCTGATGAAAACCAGAGTAAGCATCTTGGAAGGACAGGAGGTCGCACCCAGAGGTAGAATCCACTTTTTGAACTATTCGTGGAAGTGGATATGGGTCCTTGGGACAGGCCTTATTGAGGTTGATGTAGTCGATGCACATCTGAAGCTTTCCGTTAGCCTTGGGAACGATGACTGGATTGGCCAGCCATACTGGGTGATGGACCTCTTCGATGAAGCCAGCGTGCAGCAGCTTCTAGACCTCCTCACGGATGAAATCCTGCCGCTCAATGGACTGTCTCCGAGGCTTCTGACTCACCGGTTTGGCGTCAGAGTGGATCTTCATATGGTGCTCGATCACCTCTCTGGGGATCCCAGGCATCTGCGACGGTTCCCATGCGAATACGTCGACATTTGCCTGGAGGAAGGCGACGAGCGCGATTTCCTATTTCTCCTCCAGATTGCCCGCGATGCGAGTGGTCTGGGAGGAATCCACGCCGACCTGGATGGTCTTGATGGGACCGCCGTCTACTCTAGATGGTTGCACCTTAGGCACCTTAGTAGGTGCCTTGGTACAGGATGTCGAGGGGTCCCTCCCCCCATCATCCGGGCGAGCAGTTTCTGCCGCCAGGGTGTGCAACTTCTCGACAACTACAAGCGCAGCGGCGCGGTCGCCCCGCACGGTGAGGACCCCAGCAGGAGACGGCATCTTGAGGACCAAGTACTCATAATGGGCAATGGCCATGAACTGGTATAGGGCCGGCCTGCCAATGATGGCATTAAAAGGGAGGTTAACCTCCGCAACGTCGAACTAGACATTCTCAATGCGGAAGTTCTCCTCAGTCCCGAATGTAACCGGGAGTGCGATGCTCCCAAGGGGGTACACCGGTTGAGGGCCCACTCCGGAGAATGGGCGAGAGGGTCCCAGTCAGGATCCTAGGATCTGCAGCTACTTGAATGTAGCATGACTGATGACGTTGAGCCTAGCCCCACCGTCACTCAGGACATGATGCAGCTTCATGTTCGTGATGACAGGGACAGTGATGAGTGTTAGTATGCCGTCCCCTGCCATGTTTTTGGGGCAGTCGGATGCCCCAAAGGAGATAGTGGTGCTCCGCCACCGCTGATGTGGGGCAGCCTTCGGGACCCCTGGGATCGCCGAAAGGACCTCGTGGCGCAGGGACTTCATGTTCCTACAGGAGGTGAGCTCCTAGCTTTTGCCATACATCACGTACAGCTTCTTGCGGCGATCGTTGTCATCACTGGAGTCAGAGTCTCAAGTGAGGATGTCCTTGAGGACTCGCTCGGGGGACTAATACCCGAGGTCCCGTTCTCCCGCGGCCACGTCACCTTCGTCGACCTTCTCCTTGCTAGGCCGGCGACGAGGCGACGAGCCATCCTTGGAGGCCTACTCGTGCCGCTCGCTGATGCACTTCGTGAGCTTGAGGATCTCTCGGTATTTCGAGGCGCTTTGGCAACTGTTGGATGGACAGGGCATGACCCACTGTCACCTCCCTGTTGCCGTGGGCGCTTGCCGCGCTCGTTCCGGCCCCCAGCTGCAACTGCGGCGACCGGAGTAGCAGACTGCGGCCTATCATGACAGTGGTTCTTCTTGTTGTTGTTGTTGCCGTCCTAGGTGGCGACACCCGAGCCACCCATTTGGGTAACTCTGGTCTGTGGTGTCGAGTGCCATGCACGGCCCTCAGCAGCTCTGGCACATTTATCGGCCAGAGCAAAGAGCATAGTGACGGTTTCCACGTCATGCGTCGCTAATTTCTCTAACATCTTCTCATCACGCACCCCCTGTCGGAAAGCAGTGATAATGGAGGTATCAGAGACACGAGGTATAGTCCCTTGTACCTTGGTGAAGCGGGAGATGATAGCCCGAAGAGTTTCCCCGGGTTCCTGCCTCACGGCATGGAGATGAGCCTCCACACCATGCTGCTGATAAGCACTGGCGAAGTTTGCTGTGAACCGTGCATAGAGCTCTTCCCAAGAGTAAATGGACCCTAGGGTGAGGTTCATGAGCTAGGTCCGGGCCAGTCCGGTCAAGGCTACATGGAAGTAGCTTGCCATTACGATAGTGTTTCCACCAGCTGTCGTAATGGCAGTGACGTAGACCTGCAAGAATTCCGATGGGTTGGATGTACCATCGTACTTCTCCGGCAGGTGTGGCCGGAACTTGGGTGGCCAAATCGCCGCGCGGAGATGATCCGCTAGTGCGGCACACCCCACGTCGACCAATTGGACACCCATTTGGATTTGGGTGCCCCTTGGAGTTTGTGGTGCAACTGGAGCGAAGTCTTGGTCGAGGTTGCAACCCTCGAAGTTTTGCTGGCGCTCATGTGCCCTCTCTAGAGAGACTCGAGCATCTTCGCCCACACGCCTACAGTTGAGCTCTGCTCGCAGGTCGTCAGCCCTCTCCAGAGAGATTCGAGCATCCTCGCCCGCACGCCTGTGGTTGAGCTCTGCCCGCAGGTCGTCAGTCCGTGCACCCCTCACTGAGGGTGAGCGCATAGATGCCGACGCCTCGCGTTGATGCCAGAATGACTGAGGCCTGGACCTGGCTGAGCCAGGATGGGCCTGCTGAGGAGACGGTCGACATCTTCGCGCCACTGCCTCATGGCCCCCGGCGAGGCCGTGGAACTTGGAGGGTTGCGTAGCAACTCCCTGGCTGCAGACAATGCCCCACCAGGTGCAGCCCTCGACGGAGCCCTGGATGTCTGCGCAGGCGTGTGCTGTTGCGCAGCGTGCATAGCAGCAGCACCAGGCGCAGGGCGGTTAGAGCCCTATGGCACGGAAGATGCCGCCCCTTCCTCCATCAGGAAGTCCTCGGGAGACAAGTCATAGTGCTCGACGATCTAAACCATTATGTCAAGCAAGAAAACAGGCGAAAAAACCAAGACCAGACCCCCCTACCTGGCGCGCCAAATGTCGGAGGGAAAATCCTCCGACCGGGTGGCGGAATGCACCCGCCCTAATCCTAAGATGAGGAGGGGGCCTAAGCGCTTGCCTGTTTGGTGAATTGTCGATGAACACAAGAACACTCGAAGGTTTATAGTGGTTCAGGCCGCAGGAGCGTAATACCCTACCTCCACTGTCTGTGAGTTGTATTGAGCGTGTCCTTTGTAACGCTATGTCTCCTTCCTTTTATAGTTTAAGGGAGGTACATACAAGGATGCTGAGCCCCGACATGCGTGCCCAGGAGCATAATGAAAGGAATACATTATGTGGATAATTAATGCTGACTAAACCCTAAACAAGGGAGCCGTTCAGATTCCCTCCGCCTTAGTAACGCATGAGCAATCAGCGGGAGCTATGATGACCGCAGTCCATGCAGCATTGATAGGCAGTAACCCTTTTCTTGGAAACGCGCGAGTAATGGTGAGTCATTATCCTTAACATGGTAACGTGTGAGTAACTGTATGGCCCACACAGCGTGGACTGGGCACGCCGTCTGTCACTGGAATGGACAGGCGTACGTCTTATCCGCAATAAATGCAAAGACACGTGTAGCCCAGAGGCTTTATGCCAGGCTCCGCCCGTTGGCTTACGCCGCGTGCGGTACGCCATGTGGCAGCATCGGGTCTCCGCCTAAGCGGTGAGCAGGAGTGTATGTGATAAGGTCTGGATCCCACCAGACCAGGTCTGGACACGTGTCAGCACCGGACCCCTGCCTGGGCCCTGATTAAGGCCCGAGTATGTTCTGTCCTGGAACCCTGGGATCCCACCGTGGGCAGCCTGGACCCCATACAGGGAGGTCCGGATCCATTCCAGGGGTCCGGTTCGCACACGTGGAGGTCCTGGACCAAACTTGGAGGCCCGGACTGTATATACAGGGGTCCGGTACTTTCCCATGGGGTCCGGACTCACTGGTGATGCCTGAGAGTATGTCACTTTCTCTGGACACAAGGCGGTACTGGACCCACCCATGTGGTCGGGTCAGGTGCTGTTGCTGGCCCAGAGTAGTCGCCCGAGGCTGGGGCGAGTCATGGCCCAGTCCCACATACAGCTCTTTTACCACGCGACTAAAAATAGCCGCGTGGGTACTGTGTTTATACAGTAGTAAGGGGTACCCTAGTTTCAGGGTACCGACAAGGTCATTTTCGGTGAAAGGAGAAATTCGACACAAGAAGTGATTAATGATGTTTTCGTCCATTTTCAGGCATGGACAAAGGTAACCCACATGTGCAAGCTTCCTACTATATCATCTATAAAGCCAAAATGGAGGGCTCCTCCCAAAGATGTGTACAAGATTAATTGTGATGGTGCTTTTGTCAGACCTCGCCGGAGATTCAACCTCCTATTGCCGGCGAGCTCCCCCTACAGCCTTTCACAAACGCACGGGACTCACACGAACAGAATAGACACACTCTGATTTTGGTGCTGCATAAACTTGGCAGCTTTTCTGACTCTGTTTCACTGAGTAAAAAAGGACTCCACAGAACGTGGCCAGCCACGCGAGAAGCTCGGCACGTCCCTCTACTTCGTGTGCCATCCCACACGTCAAAGCATGACTGGCCGAACTACTTCCTAAGATTTGCTCGTGTCACACCCGATTCCAGGGGTAGAACCGAGCGCATACCATATGTGTGCCAGGATCCATTTCCACACATATGTTGACGTCACAAGTGTAATATATCAAAAGACAATGCAATAAAGGTGTAAAGAGAGTAGAATACTTTATTACATCATCTGAAACATTGTATCTTTAACAAGTATCACATCAAAGTAAAGCGAAAATAAATAACGGGGGCAATCTCCCACAAGAAGATGACCGGCGCATCGTTAGACTTAGAATTCATCGTCGTCGATAAAGTCTCCATCAAAGTCTCCAGCATCACCCTCTGATCAAAATATTAGCAAGGGTGAGCTCACTTATGGTCGGAGCTCAGCAAGTGGGGGAAATTTAATGCAGGTATAACAAGGTGAGGCTAAGGTTGAGCAGTAAGCATTTTAATTGGTCAACATTTTATTAACAACACCTGTCTTACTAATGAGTGTGAATCCCAAATATCCCATTTAAACAAAGGAATATGAGTATAGCAAAAACACTTAAGTGAAACCACTTAAGCAAATTATTGGCAGATCATCGGATCTCAATTTAATTCCATCTTCAAGTTCAATTATCATGTGAGGAGTCCAGGTCGCTCATAACCGGGAGCACAGCTGATATATCAGTTTTACACTCTGCAGAGGTGGTACAACTTTACCCACAAGCCATGTATGCCATCTAGCCCAGGTTGATCGGACCCTTAAACACTGCCGAGGTGAATGGCTAGGGATCCATTATGAGGATTTCACAAAATACACTTAATACGAAGCAACCCGCTAAGGTTTCTAAAGACGATGGTGGTGGCCCCCTGGGTGAGGTACCTTAGCCAAGAATACGACCCCATGTTAACGTGGGCTGCCAGCACCTACCGCTCCCCCTCTTGCCTATATTTCAGGTAAGGTTGCCAGGTACTAAGCATATAAAGCTAATTACCAAAGCCAGAGCCATGATAGCACTCGTAGTTGCACTGTTATCTTGGGTGGTCACTCCATGTTCCAATTAATTTGTAATAATGTTATCTTAACCATCGGGTTAATGTCATAATTGCCAATTAACATTTTGGAACATTAATACCAATTAATGAGTGACATTAAAATCGTTAAGTTGAGCGGTAGCACAAATTTTGCACAGCTTAATAATTTTTCCAGAATAAACAAGGAATACAGGTAGTAAATCTAGGAAATCCTTAATTAGGTTAACCCATCAAATTATGCAATATATAAAAAAAGTAAACATTATTATATGCAATGAGTAGGTACAAACAGAATATGCAGAGGGAGAATCCACTTGCCTTGCTCAAGCGAGTCCTGCGGATCGTCTTCGAACGAATTCGGTTCGTCTACCGCACAGTCGGCTTCTAATAGAGTCGCATATCGCACATACAAAAATAAAACATACACAAATAAATAAACATGCACCATTACATACACATTAACATATCGCACTAATCACATCTTAAATACGTCCTAATCGCGTAAATACTTATTAATTCAATTATAGCTATTATTGTGAATCCTAATGATGAATTTATGAGTGTGTGCAATAAACACAATTTTAACTAGTATTAATGTATTTTAACCTCATCAATGAAATTAAATGATAATTATCGTCTTTAATACTAATAAATAAATTAATACCTTTTATTATTTCTAACTCAAATTATTTAGTATAGCAAAAATGAATTTAACATTCTAAAAATCCCTATAAATACTAATTGAACTTTTATGACACAAGTGAGGTTATTTTGACATAAACTATTATTTTGCTTACTCTAAAATCTAAGTGCTCAATTTGCGAACGTTTATTTGATTAGCAAAAATCTATTTTCCATCCTACTAATGATATTTTCTCCTTTCTTTATAAAAACAAATGTTAATAAAATAATTAGATAAATCATCTAAAAATCCTATATTATTCATATGACATGAGTTCTATACCGTTTTTCTAAATCCATTAAAATGCACCTATAACTATAATTCTCCAAATAGTTTCTAAGTTTATTGCGACCAAATTTACCTACAAAAATTCCTATCTATTGTTTTTATCACCAACGTGTGACTACTAAATTTTGTCATCTTTTTCTAATCCAAAAATCATTGCATCGATTAACATGAATTCTCACGGTACTAATAATCGCATAAATCTACCAAACAATTCCATAACGCACATACACATAAATTGTGAATCACACGTGTTCATACAACAAACTAAATATACAATTCATGAATCGAATCAAAAAGTATTTTCTAAAATATACAAAATAATTCGGGTCGTCATCAACCTTGGGTTCGCACGTGCGACGGGGAGAGTTCGACGGGGTTCGGCCGGGTGGAGAAAAGCAGGGGCTCGACTACGGACGACGAGTGCGTGGCTCCAGCGACGAACTGCGGCTCCGGTGAACTCCGGCGACGAACGACAAACTCCAGCGACGAACGGCACTAGCGATGAGCGAGGAGAGCTAGAGAGAGAGAGAGGCGAGCTCGGGTAGGCAGGAGAAGAGAGAGAGCTCTGCTGTCCCTTTTATAGAGAGCGGGAGGGAGAGAAAGAGTCTGTCAGGAAGACGTCAATGGCCGGGGGGGCTTCAAGTGCCATCAATGGCTTCGGTTACTTCCCAAGGCATCAATGGGGAGAGCAATGGGGAGGAAGAAACGGTCGCAGTGATGATCCTTAACGCAGTGAGCGAACGGACGCGCGGGTCTGCTCGGGGTCGCGCGCTGGGTTTGGGTGTCGCGGTCGAGCTTGGCAACGGAAGCGGCAGGGCGCTGGCGCGGTCGCGGCTTGGAGCGTGGGGCTCGCGCGGACGTCGGGCGAGGCCGGCCTGGCAGCGGCTTGGCGCGCGCGGCAGGGAGCGCAGCGAGGCTCGGTCGGTCGGCGCGCTTGGCTTGCTCGCGCGCGTGGCGCGATGGTGCCTGCCGCCTGGGCACGGCGGTAGAGAGAGAGAAAAGCGAGAGAAGGAGAGAGATAGGAGAGGGAGAGAGAGATGCAGGGAGGCGGCGGCGGCTGCTTGAGCAGCCAGCAGGAAGCGCGCGTGGTGCATTAGGGTTTAGGAACTCGGCCCCTAGTGGGCCGGCTAGGTTAGGATTTGTTTTTTTTCTTTTTTTTTAATTGCAAAATGAATATTTAAAGAGCTCAAAAATTTCTAAAAATTCATCAAAACTATTTATAAATAAAATACTTGTTTTTAGACTAATAACTATTATATTATTTAATTATTATATTATTTACTAGGATTTTCTTTTAAAAAGAGTTGATAATAAACATTCCGATAATCAATCCAGCGCATACAAAGAAAATGATCAAGATACAAATAATTAAACACTAAAAAAATTATTACCGTATTTACTAAATTTATTATCTTTAGTTGATGGCTTTTGTGGTGTTACAGCTCGCAGCATGAACGTGCATGCTTCTGAGTCACAACCACGCGCACCCAAGCGAATAAACACGCTTGTCAGTGCCCCACTTGCGTATAGCCAACAGATGACCATGCGCCTAACCTGGGAATAAAAAACAGCCTTAAGTAAACTAACTAAGACCCATGCACAAGGATTATTTCAACAGCTTTTACTCCTACTTCTAAAAATGCAGGATGGGGCTTTGTAATCAGAAATCATCTTGGTATAGGTGTAGCAGCAGGAGCAGGTTCTGCATATGCTCTGCTGTCAGCTCTACATGCTGAAGCAATAGCTTGTTTCAAGGGCCACTACCGGAATTCGCGCCTTTGTCGAGTGCCGGTGGCTTTGCCGAGTGCTTTTTATCGGGCACTCGGCAAAGCAGACTTTACCGAGTGCCGCACTCGGCAAAGTCCTGCGCTCGGTAAAGAGCTAGTTTACCGAGTGTAGGACACTCGGCACAGCCAAGCACTCGGCAAAGACTTCTTTGCCGAGGGTCAAGCACTCGGCAAACATGGCTCTCGGCAAAGGGCCGTTAGCGGCCATCTACAACTGACGGCCGTCAGTCTTTGCCGAGTGTCAAATATCTGGCACTCGGCACACATAGTCTTTGCCGAGTGTCCTCTGTAGACACTCGGCAAAGCATATTTTTATTTTTTTTTATTTTGGTCACCAAAATTTTTGTGGTATGTTTCTACACTATGTAGATCTACATGTACCATTTTGGGACAATTATAACAGTGTTTTCTATAGCTAGTACATTTAGTTTGTTTATTTGAATTTCTTCGGAAAATTCAGATTTGAACTGCAGGTCACTTGAAACTTGGAAAACCGTGCATGCAAAAATGATATCCATGCTACATAGCACAAGTTACGACCGATTTCAGGAGCGGACCGGAAACTTCGAGCACCATGCTCACTCAACATGACCGTAAACTTGCCATCCAGGTGTTTAAAAATTGTATAAAACAGAAACAAAGTCAGAAAATCATGAACCCTGTCCACGTGTCATGATATCATATGTAGAGGCTGTGATAAAAATTTGAAAAAGTTTCGAGAAAGCTGTAACGCACTATGTGTACAAACCTAAGAGATCCACATTGAAACTCTATGATTTCATGTGTGGTTCTCTTAGGTTTCTACACATAGTGTCTCACAACTTTCTCCAAACATTCTAAATTTTTTATCACAGACTCTACATATGATATCATGACATGTGGACAAGTTTCATGATTTTCTAAGTTTGTTTGTGTTTTATAAATTTTTTAAACAGTTGTATGGCAAGTTCACGGCCATGTTGAGTGAGCATGGTGCTCGAAGTTTCCGGTCCGCTCCTGAAATCGGTCGTAACTTGTGCTATGTAGCATGGATATCATTTTTGCATGCACGGTTTTCCAAGTTTCAAGTGACCTGCAGTTCAAATCTAAATTTTCCGAAGAAATTCAAATAAACAAACTAAATGTACTAGCTATAGAAAACACTGTTATAATTGTCCCAAAATAGTACATGTAGGTCTATATAGTGTAGGAACATACCACAAAAATTTTGGTTGGCAAAATAAAAAAAATAAAAATGTACTTTGCCGAGTGTCCAAAGAAGACACTCGGCAAAGACTCTCTTTGTCGAGTGCCAGCCTGGCAGCACTCGGCAAAAACAATAAGTTAAGGTTTTGCCGAGTGCCTGTCAGTCGGCACTCGGCAACGATGGCTTTGCCGAGTGCCAGGTCCGCGGCACTCGGCAAAATGTATTTTAAAATTTTTAAAAAATTCTTTGCTGAGTGCCCGCGATCTGGCACTCGGCAAAGCCGTTGAATAATACTCCGGTCGTCTTCCTCTCTTCTTCTCTTCGCTCACTTCCTCTCTTCTCTCTTCTATCTCGCGCCGCCGCCACGCCGCCGGGCCGCGCCCCACCCCCACGCCGCCCCCATGCCGCCGGGCCGCATTCCGCCGCCCCCACGCCACCAAGCGCCGCCGCCCCCACGCCACCAAGCGCCGCCGCCCCCACGCCACCAAGCGCCGCCCCCACCAAGCGCCGCCGCCCCTTCCGTGCCATCTCCGCCACTCCCCGCTTCGGCCATCGATATTTTCCCTGCGCAGACCGAGGTTGGAAATTAGAGTGTTAAATTTTTCTCACACATTTGTCACTCGAGTGATGTTGGGCTTGCAATTAGGATTTAATTTTTGCAATTAGGATTTACTTCTTGTTAAGTTAGAATCATGCAAGTAGAAATAGATCTTTGAAAACCGAGTTCATCCTGAGCTCAGCCTCAGCAATGGAGGAGAGATCGAGACAGGAGAGGGAGAGGCTGCTTACCTAGTGGCGGATGGAGTGTGCTACTGCTACATCCATCATCGATCGGAATAAAAGCAAAGGCGGAGGAGTGTATATATGTGAATGAAATGTGATGTGAGTTGGAGGCTTGAAGTCGGGAGCAGCTACTAGCAGAGCTAGCGAGGGTGACCTCATCTCGGTGGAAATTGAAAGCACAGGGGAGAGAGAGAGGAGGGAGAAAAGTTTATGGGACGTGACACGGTGACGGAGACAGAGTTGCGAGTAGAACTGGACAGTGATGAGATGTGTGTGTGTGGTGGTCAGCCGGAGCGGCAGGGACGACGGAGCAGTGCTGCAGGAAGCATAGCCCTAGATAGCCCAGCTATCGTTTGTGTTTGTGTAAAGCGCGAGGGTGGATCGAATAGATTCACCGGGAATATTCAGCCCGATATCAGGCGCCGCATATGCTTCCGGAGCCGAAAAGGAGAACGTGTGTGTCGCTGCATACGCCGGGCAGGCATGCATGAACATGAATGAACAGCTAGCTAGCTAGCTAGCATTGTTTCATTCGCCAATTCTTTTTATTCTAGTCTTTTTCTGTATTATTTTTTTTGGAGCCGAGAAACGAAGCCGGCTAGTAATAATACGCCACGCCAACCGTGCAGCAGCAGCTGCAGGCAGCTAGTCTGATGATGATCTGATCCCTGACGCCACTGCTACTCAGCTAAGCTGGCGTCAGAAGATAGCTAGCTGCACGAGCGCGTACGGGTACGGCAACAAAGATGTAATGTAATCAGCCCTAATCAGGCGTGGGTGTAGCCCTAGACGCTAGGCGGTTACCTGTGGCCTAGCTAGGGGTAGGGTCACACGCCGCCGCACCCCTGCCCCCACACCGCCGGCGTCCTCGGTCGCCGCGCCCTCGGCCCCCACGCCTACGCCTTCCTCGGCCACTGTCCTCGGCCCACACTCATCCCCGCTCATCCCCGCGCATATTCAAGGTTCGATATTTGTATATAATGTGATGTGATGTGAATGATATTTGTAATTGTATAATATAGTGGAGTAGATTGTTTTTCAAAATTCATTTAGAAAGTAGGCCCCAAAATTCCATAGGAGTGCCGGTGGTTTGACCATTGGATCTCTTGAACTAGGTTGAGTTCGTTTTTTGCTGGCTAGAATCTACAGTAGTAAAATGTAGTGGTAAGAATTATTTGACTTGGAATCGTGTGTTATTTTGTACCCTTGTGGGTTATTTTGTCTTCACAAGGTTGATCTTTCGGTAGATTGTATCCTCTTATAGCATGAAATGTGTGTGCGTGTCAGCCATCGTGTTGTTTGTTTTATTTGCAGGTTTTGGAAACCTCCCCGTGCGGGGGAGGTGCTGCCGAAATTTTTTGTTGACAGGCATGTATTTTTTGCAGAGGTCTTCCTAGCCGCTGCGGGTCTGCCTGCACCGCGTTGCGTCGCCACTGCACCGACCCGCCACAGCCCCACTAGCCTGACTCCACCGCCACCCTAGGTATAACCTCTATTTCCGCATCATGGTCGTAGATCACGTAACCTAGTTAGGCGTCTCCCGTTCGAAAGAGATACGGTGTAGATATGCAGATCTTTGCATATCTACAAATGTATCAGTTTCGAATTGTCCATGTTTTTTGGACAGCCCGCGGTTGCGTAGATGGTGTTAGTTTCCATGCTCTACTCCGGTCCGAGAAAGAGTTTCGGCGTCACCTCCCTGTTGTTCTCCGGACAGTACACTCTCCCTGCCAGGACGTGTATCCGGAGAACAGCGGGGAGGTGCTGCCGAAATTCTATCTCGGATCGGAGTAGAGCATGGAAACTAACTCCATCTACGCAACCGCGGGTGGGATTAGGACCTATCCTCACCTATTAGAAGGTAGGAATGTAGTGTACATGCATTACATGTCTATATTAAACTATACTCAGTTATATATGTTAGAGGATGGAGGACCGTGAGTGGATGTACACGGGCCGCATTCGACGTAATGATGTCACCCCAGAATGGATTAGGAAGACCGATGCTTTCGTGGAACGGGCATATGGCGAAGCTGCTAAAGGAGCTAGCCTAGTCCCTTGTCCGTGCAGCAAATGTGACAACCGGAAAAGAAAACCAAAGAAGGCCATGGTAGAACATATTTGGAAGAATGGATTTACGCCGGACTATACTCGGTGGATCTTCCATGGTGAAGCGCATCGCACGAGAGAGGAGGTGGTGAGACAACGCGTCGAGGATTACGATGCTGATGCCGGGGTAGGAGACATGTTGAACGACTATCACGAGGCACAGTTCGCCGAAGGACGTACGGAGGACGAGCCAGAGGCGACCGCAAAGGCATTCTACGACATGTTTGACGTGGCACAGAAACCCCTTCACGGCAAGACAAAGGTTTCTCAACTGGATGCCATTGGGCGTATAATGGCGTTCAAGTCGCAGTATAGCATGAGTCGAGACGCATTCGATGGTTTGTTGACAGTTATTGGCAGCCTGCTTCCGGAGGATCACGTTCTGCCAAAGAGCATGTACGAGGCACAGAAACTCCTTCGTGCACTCAAGATGACGTATGAGCAGATACATGCTTGTCCGAAGGGCTGCGTCCTATTTAGGAAAGAACACACTGAGGCAAAGTACTGTCCGAAGTGTAAATCATCTAGGTTCATGGAGGTAGACTCTGGTGATGGACAGAAGAGGCAGCTCGACATCCCCGTGACAATCCTACGCCACCTTCCGTTCATATCGAGGATCCAGCGTCTATACATGACAGAGGAATCTGCGAAACAGATGACATGGCACAAAAAAGGCAAACGATACAATCCTGACAAGATGGTTCACGCATCCGATGGTGAAGCATGGACCCACTTTGATGCCATTCACCATGAGAAAGCCAAAGAGGCTCGTAATGTTCGTGTTGCGCTGGCCACAGATGGGTTCAATCCCTATGGAATGACCGCTGCCCCATACACATGTTGGCCCGTGTTCGTTATCCCCATCAATCTCCCCCCCGGCGTATGCTTTCAAAGACAGAACATATTCATGTCGTTGATAATTCCTGGACACCCGGGGAATAAAATGGGCGTGTACATGGAGCCTTTGATTGATGAATTGGTCCGTGCTTGGGAGGAAGGGGTATGGACGTACGACCGAGCTACGAAGACAAACTTCAAAATGCATGTTTGGTACCAGTACTCCATGCATGACTTTCCGGCGTATGGGCTATTTTGCGCCTGGTGTGTTCACGGTAAGTTCCCATGCCCAGTTTGCAAGGAAGCTCTTAGGTTCATTTGGTTGAAGAAGGGTGGCAAATATTCGTCATTCGATAAACATCGACAATTTCTCCCTCCTGACCATGCATTCCGACTAGACATCAAGAACTTTACGAAAGGTGTCGTGGTGACAGACCGCCCACCTGCAATGATGACTGGTGCCGAAGTTCGCGAACAGATAGATGGTCTCGTGGCCAACCCAGAAGGTGGTTTTGTGGGATATGGTGAGCAACATATGTGGACACATAAGTCGGGCTTGACTCGGCTCCCCTATTATGATGACCTGCTCCTTCCACACAACATTGACGTGATGCACACTGAAAAGAATGTCGCCGAGGCACTTTGGGCGACAATTATGGAGATTCCTGATAAGTCAAAGGATAACGTAAAGGCAAGAGTGGATCTGGCAGAGTTATGTGATAGACCAAACCAAGAGATGAAGCCGCCTAGTGGTGGTAAGACATGGAGAAGGCCTAAGGCCGATTTCGTCCTGAGCAGGGCCCAGAGGAAGAAAGTACTACAATGGATCAAGATGTTAATGTTCCCTGATGGGTATGCAGCTAACCTTAGTAGGGGGTGAACTTATCTACTCTATGAGTCTTAGGGATGAAGAGTCATGACTTCCACATATGGATTGAACGAATTCTTCCGGCGATGGTTCGAGGCTATGTCCCTGAGCATGTCTGGCTAGCGCTTGCAGAGTTGAGCTATTTCTTCCGCCAGCTTTGTGCAAAAGAGTTAGCTCGGACCATGATTGCAGACTTGGAAAGGATGGCACCCGTGTTACTGTGTAAGCTAGAGAAGATCTTTCCACCCGGCTTCTTCAATCCGATGCAGCATTTGATTATTCATCTCCCGTATGAGGCACGAATGGGGGGGCCCGTGCAGGGACGTTGGTGCTATCCAATCGAGAGATGTCTAAAGAGTATCCGAAAGAAATGTAGAAATAAATGCAAAATCGAGGCTTCCATTGCAGAGGCATACATACTGGAGGAGGTGTCAACCTTCACAACAACTTACTATGGTGACAAACTGCCGAGCGTGCATAATCCACCCCCTCGTTACAATGATGGCGGCAATGAATCGAACCTCAGCATTTTTCGAGGGCAACTCGGAAGCGCGAGTGGTTCGACCACCAAGACCCTGAGACATGAAGAGTGGCGCCATATCATGCTATATGTATTGACCAACCTTGAAGAGGTGACGCCATACATGGAGCAATTTCTTCATGAATTCTGGCGTCGATCAAGGGACCCAACTCCACAGGAATATGATACCCTTCTTAGAAAGGGTGCGGGAAATGGATTGCCCGATTTCATTTCCTAGTTTAAACATAAGGTACGTGCTTAGTTTGTTATTCCAAGTTGCTCTTACGTGCGAATAATATAACAATCTAGCGTGTTTGAACTTGCAGGGCCAAAGAGAGCCGTCTATGAGTGCCGAGTTGAGACAAGTAGCCAATGGCTTTGCCTATAGGGTCAGGAAATTTTCTGGGTATGACGTCAATGGATACCGTTTTCGCACAACAAGCTACGACCAAAGTCGGCCCAATCGAAAAACCACGTGTTCTGGAGTCTTTACGCCTGGGCTTGACGAGGTCGAGTATTATGGAAGAATTGAAGAAATATATGAACTCAATTTTTATGGTTCCAAACCTCTTACTCCAGTGATATTCAAATGTCATTGGTTTGACCCTGAAGTTACGAGACGGACACATTCTAATCTTGGGCTAGTCGAGATTCGACAGGATTCCACCTTACCAGGAGACGATGTCTATATTGTGGCCCAACAGGCCACACAAGTGTATTATCTTCCATATGCGTGCCAAACGAAACAACATCTTAAGGGTTGGGATGTTGTGTATAAGGTATCACCGCACGCTAAATTACCTGTTCCAAACGATGAAGATTATAACTTAGACCCGGACACATATGACGGAGAGTTCTTCCAAGAAGATGGGCTCGAAGGGCAATTTGAGATAGACTTAACCGAAGCGATCGGAATGGAAGTAGATATTGAAATGGTTGTTGATGACGAGGATGATGAGGTGCAAAATGAGAATGACTTAAAAATACTTGAAGGCAATGCCAATGACGAAATTGCGCCTTCAGATGATGTTGACTATGAAATGGTTGATAGTGATGATGACACTTATGATCCGGCTAACCCGGACACATATGAAGATTATTTTTAATCGATGTAATGCTATATTTCATTTATTTTGCATATGTTTCTAAATACATATTTTTTATCTGTGCTTAATTGTTTACTCTTAATTGCAGGTTGTTGGACAAAGATGGTGGGCGGTGGGACGAGGACGAGGAGGGGGGAGGGGGAGGAGGAGCACCCGTAGGACGGAGGAGGAGGCGCAGCAGGACGACGCCGTACAGCAGCAGGTGGAGCAGCAAGCCGCTGTCGATGCGGCACAGCAGGACGACGACGATGCGGCGCAGCAGGACGACGACGACGACGACGCCGCTCAGCAGGACGTCTCAGGTTCTGGCTCCTCAGGTTCGAGGAGTATCTACCTGCGAGGTCCCGCGAGCCTACCTAAGCGACCCATACTTCGTGACAGACGTCCGCTGATACGACCCGATAGAGAGAGGTAGGTAACTTTAGATGTTGTTGCTGCTTTTTCATATTATATGTTCAAATTAATAATAGAAACTAATACTTCATCTTAATCACTTCGACAGGTCTTGGATGGTTTTGGAGACTGCAGGGGGTCACGGCCGCAACCCCAATGGCATCCTCGGCCTTCTATGCCGGGAACACTTCCCTGGACTTGTCGAGTACGCCGGAGTGACGAGCCCAGCATACACCTTCGACCACTACGCCGTCGCCCCCGATGCAGTAGATCGGGAAGGCAGACACCTTCAACAACAAGGCGGAGCGGGTGAAGCAAGAGCTGTGGGTAAGTCTTCCTCGCACTATATTGTTTAATAAGTCGCATTTGTTGCATATTCTTGAAATAATGTATGGATACATCGTCTTTGTATGTAGGATTTCTTCAGGTGCGATGCTGGATACGAGGCCAGGGCGGATGTGGTGTCTACGACGTGCTGTAAGAAGCTCGTCGTGGACATGCACTACGAGGCGCGCATCCAGGCCATCGTCACTTACCACGGCTCCGTCCTTGGGGAGAAGGTGAACAAGAAGGACGCCCGAACCATGTCATTGACTGCGGACCAGTACTTGCAGGTAAATACAAAACTTTATTATTGGTACTAAATATGCTTATTCTTATCTTCTGATATGTGGTGTACTTATATTTTTTTAGATGATTCCTCATTGGTGCGCCGCGCATCCTGAGTGCTCGGAGAAGATGGTGCAGAGGTGGTGCTCGGCTGAGTGGGATGAGGCGCACAACGCTAGCCGGGAACAGCGTTTGCTGATGCAAGGTCCCTCCCACCATCAAGGCAGCCGCAGCCTGGGCAAATACGCGGAAGCATGGGTACGCGCTCTTTTTTATTTAGGTATATAACTTTCGATTAGACATGATTTCTAACCATATCGTTGGTTTTCTCGCAGTCGGCGGCACATGGTGGCGCGCCTTGCTCCACGTTCTCGGCATATGCCATGGCCCACAAGGGGAAGGCGACGTCCGACGTCACCTACAACCCGGATGACGGGCCCGAGGCGTACACCAACCCCGCCATCCACAGCCGACTCAGTGAGTACACCGCCATGGCCAAGGAGGTCCATGGGCCAGATTACGATCCGAGGACCGAGGACATCGACGGAGATGTCCTCATGAGGGTCGGAGGAGGCAAGAGGCATGGGCGATACTGGATTGCCGACGGGGCAATCGACTCGTCCTCCACTCCCACTCTCTCTCAGGTGCGAGCAAGGAGCACGAGCGTGAGCCCAGCCATACGACCTCAGCAGGACACCTCACAGCATCGTATCCAGCAACTCCAGGTTATTCCTTATCTATTCATCGTTCATTGATTTTTATATATCTTCTCTTTGCATTATCGTAACATTAGGGCGAAATATTACAGACTCAGCTAGATGATGAGAGGAGGCAACGTGAGGAGCTGGAGAAGAGGATGGCGGAGATGTTCGCGTACATGCAGAGCCTTGGCGCCGCACAGGGTCATGCTCCACCACCTCCGTTGTTCCCTGCAGCTGACCCTATAGAGTTCAGTACTCCTGTGAGTATCAAAATTTTAGTACTGCATGATATTTATTCATATGTTCTCACACATACAATCTCTTCTCTGTGCAGGGTCAATCGGCGGCGTCGAACAACCCTCATGCTTCGTCCAGCCCTTCGCCGAACCAGTCCAGATGCCCACCTCGTTGATGATCTATTTTGTGATGATCCAGACTTACCTTTATGAGTGTTGGTGATGTTAGTTAAACTTTATCTTGTGAGATACTTGGTGATGTTAGTGATGACGCAGACTTATATCTGTTTTGTGATGATCCTTACTTATATTTGTGAGACTTTAGTGAGACTTTGTGATATATATGGTGTTGATGATAAATGTGTTCATTCTGTGATGTGATTGATATATAATGTGATGTGAATCATATATATCTTTTGTTTGTTTAGATGGAACAACAAAAGCAAATAAAAAAGGGACATTCTGGTCACTTTGCCGAGTGTAACACTCGGCAAAGGGGCGCTTTGCCGAGTGCTATGACCACGACACTCGGCAAAGAAGGCAACCTGGGAACCGGTAAAGCCATCTTTGCCGAGTGCTGACAACGGCACTCGGCAAAGAAGGAAACCTGGGAACCGGCAAAAACATCTTTGTCGAGTGCCATTGCCAAGGCACTCGGCAAAGGGACTGGCAAAGGGGCCCACTGGAGGGTTCTTTGCCGAGTACCTGTCCAACAGACACTCGGCAAAGAAGCCTCCTTTGCCGAGTGCCTACTAGAGCTCTCGGCACAGGGACTAGCAGTGGGGCCCACTGGGTCAGTCTTTGCCGAGGGCCTCTCGAGCAAACACTCGGCAACATTGACCTCTTTGCCGAGTGCCACAGACGGCAC
This sequence comes from Zea luxurians, assembly GCA_029449295.1. Taxonomy (NCBI): domain Eukaryota; kingdom Viridiplantae; phylum Streptophyta; class Magnoliopsida; order Poales; family Poaceae; genus Zea; species Zea luxurians. The sequence goes on along the minus strand of JAOPSE010000088.1, from coordinate 10,496,907 downwards.
TCGGCAAAGGATCCGTCACCGTTACTTGGCGCCGTGACGGTGACTTTTCTTTACCGAGTGCCCGACAAATAGTACTCGGCAAAGAGGCTGTTGCCTATGTACAGTTCACCGAGCGTTCTTTGCCGAGTGTAAAATTGCCTTTGCCGTGTGTCTAAGACACACGGCAAAGGAGCTGATTCCGGTAGTGGGCTTGGAGTATGCAGCTGTTCTGGGAATCAGAAATGTTATTTTGGAGACTGATGCAGCTGTTCTAGCCGAAGCGCTGTCTAACTCAAGTGTTGATAGGTCTGTGCCAGGAGTTCTGATGGAGGAGATTAAAACCTTTAGATCTAGTTTGGGAACACCATTTTCTTAAGGTATATTTATTTTATTATAAAACAATTAACTAATTTTCCTTGAAAAAATTGAAATTCCTTAGAATAATGATGTTCTGAAACTAGCCCTTACGTATTAAGTTCTCCGGGTTTTTAATATCTAATGTACCCAGATTGTGTAATGTTGTAGCTGATTCTCTAGCGGCCACTTGAACTGTTTGGATGGTCCTGAGAGCACCTAGAGGGGGGGTGAATAGGTGATCCTGTAACACTTCAAAAACTTAAGCCACAAAACTTGGTTACTTGTTAGCACAGTAATATGCCAAGTGGCTAGAGAAGGATCTCAACACAACACAATAACCAAGAGATATCAATCACAGAGATGGCACAGTGGTTATCCCGTGGTTCGGCCAAGACTAACGCTTGCCTACTCCATGTTGTGGCGTCCCAACGGACGAGGGTTGCAATCAACCCCTCTCAAGCGGTCCAAAGACCAACTTGAATACCACGGTGTTGCTTTGCTTCTCTTAATCCCGTTTGCGAGGAATCTCCACAGCTTGGAGCCTCTCGCCCTTACACAAGATGTTCACGAAGAATCACAGAGAAAGGGAGGGATTAGCAACTCACACACGACACAAAGATCACAGCGAATACGCACACGCAAAACCCAGATTTGAGCTCAAGAGACTAGCACACTAGAACGGAGCTCAAATCACTAGAATGTCAAACAAGTGCGCAAGAATGAAGTGTGAGTGATCAATGATGCTCAAAGGATGCTTGGTGTCCTCCTTCATGCGCCTAGGGGTCCCTTTTATAGCCCCAAGGCAGCTAGGAGCCGTTGAGCACAATCTTGGAAAGCCATTCTTGCCTTCTGTCATCGGGGGCACCGGACAGTCCGGTGCACACCAGACACTGTCCGGTGCCCGATTTCCTTCCTTAAATAGCGAAGCCGACCGTTGGCAGCCTGAGAGCCGTTGGCGCACCGGACATGTCCGGTGCACACCGGACAGTCTGGTGCTGTCTTCTAGCCGTTGGCTCGGCCACGTGTCCCGCGCAGATTGCGCGGCCGACCGTTGGCCCGACCGACCGTTGGCTCACCGGACAGTCCGGTGCACACCGGACAGTCCGGTGAATTTTAGCCGTACGTCGCCGGTGAATTCCCGAGAGCAGCCACTTCGCTCGAGCCAGCTTGACGCACCGGACACTGTCCGGTGCACCACCGGACACTGTCCGGTGCACCACCGGACAGTCCGGTGCTTGCAGACTCAGCAGATTCTTGGCTGCTCGAGCCAAGACATTTCCAATTGGATTTTTCCTGTTTCCAGCACTTAGACACAATACATTAGTCCATAAAACAATGTACTAAGTCTAAGAAACATACCTTAATTCTTGATTTGTACTTTGTCCACCTTTTTACACTTAGGCACTTGTGTTGGACACTAAATCACCAAAATACTTAGAAATGACCCAAGGGCACATTTCCCTTTCAATCTCCCCCTTTTTGGTGATTTATGCCAACACAACATAAAGCAAGTAGAACAAGTACAAAATCAAATCAAATAAGAACTCAAAATTGTTTTGATTCAATTTTGACATATATGGATCACTCTATGCCACCACTTGGTTTGTTTTTGCAAATCAAACTCAAATTCCTATCTCTAATTCAAAGCCACTTGTAGAGACATAAAGAGAGGTTTTCCAAAGAAATTTGATCAAGGATTTCAAAAACTCCCCCTTTTTCCCATAATCAACACTTCTCCCCACAAGAGACCAACTTTTGACATAAAAGACAATAAAAGAGTTTTGACAAACCAAAAGCTCTAATCTACTATTTTCAAAATTTCTCAAGTGGTAGCTGATCCATTTATTGCTTTGGCCTTTATTTTCTCCCCCTTTGGCATCAAACACCAAAACGGGATCAATCTTGGCCTTTTAACCCCATTGCCTCACCAAAATCTTCAACTAAGAGCAAATAGGCAATAAGAGTATAACGATGAACTTGGAAGAGTTACTCTTTTCATCGGAGTGCAGTGGAAGTCTCGCATGGTCCAAGTCCACCTTTTCCCTTTCAATTTTCCTTGGAGACTAAAATAACCAAACTCAAGTACATGGTTAGCCACAAAGGGTCAAGTTGTAGTACAGCTCCCCCTAAATATGTGCATCACGTGCAAACAGGACTTGTGAGGTCCAGGGAGTGTTTGTACAACTTGAGCACCACAATAAGCAACAATATGCAGAATGAACATAATCAAAAGCATAAACACATGTATGCTACATTTCAATCCAAATTCCGCGAATCTAAGATATTGAGCTCACTACGCAGCCTGCAAAAGGTCTTCTCATCTAGAGGCTTGGTAAGGATATCGGCTAGCTGGTTCTCGGTGCTAACATGAAACACTTCGATATCCCCCTTTTGCTGGTGGTCTCTCAAAAAGTGATGCTGGATGTCAATGTGCTTTGTGCGGCTGTGCTCAACAGGATTTTCCGCTATTCGAATAGCACTCTCATTATCACATAGGAGTGGGACTTTGCTCAGATTGTAGCCAAAGTCCCGGAGGGTTTGCCTCATCCAAAGTAGTTGCGCACAACACTGTCCCGCAGCAACGTACTCGGCCTCAGCGGTGGATAGGGCAACGGAGGTTTGTTTCTTAGAGTTCCATGACACCAGGGACCTTCCTAAGAATTGGCACGTCCCCGATATACTCTTCCTATCGACCTTACATCCAGCATAGTCGGAATCTGAGTACCCAATCAAGTCAAAGTTAGACCCCTTTGGAAACCAGATCCCGAAGCAAGGCGTAGCGACTAAATATCGAAGAATTCGCTTCACAGCCACTAAGTGACACTCCTTCGGATCGGATTGAAATCTAGCACACATGCATACGCTAAGCATAATATCCGGTCTACTAGCACATAAATAAAGCAAAGAGCCTATCATGGACCGGTATGCTTTTTGATCAACGGACTTACCTCCTTTGTTGAGGTCGGTGTGTCCGTCGTTTCCCATCGGCGTCTTTGCGGGCTTGGCGTCCTTCATCCCAAACCTCTTTAGCAAATCTTGTGTGTACTTCGTTTGGGAGATGAAGGTGCCGTCCTTGAGTTGCTTCACTTGGAACCCAAGGAAGTAGGCCAACTCGCCCATCATCGACATCTCGAATTTACACGTGGTCGGGGTACCGTTCATCCTCGAAGCCAGGGGGCTGCTCCACGTACACCTCCTCCTTGATCGGCCCGTTGAGGAAAGCGCTCTTCACATCCATTTGGTACAACCTGAAAGAATGGTGAGCGGCATATGCTAGCAAGATACGAATTGATTCTAGCCTAGCCACAGGAGCAAAAGTCTCCTCAAAGTCCAAACCTGCGACTTGGGCATAACCTTTTGCCACAAGTCGAGCCTTGTTCCTCGTCACCACCACGTGCTCGTCCTGTTTGTTGCGGAACACCCACTTGGTTCCCACAACATTTTGCTTGGGACGAGGCACCAGTGTCCAAACTTCGTTGCGCTTGAAGTTGTTGAGTTCCTCCTGCATGGCCAACACCCAGTCCGGATCTAGCAAGGCCTCTTCTACCCTGAAAGGCTCAATAGAAGAGACAAAAGAGTAATGCTCACAAAAATTAACTAATCTTGAGCGAGTAGTTACTCCCTTGATAATATCACCCAATATCTGGTCGACGGGATGATCCCTTTGAATCGTCGCTCGAACTTGGGTTGGAGGTGCCTGAGGTGCTTCTTCCTCTTGAACATCCTGTGCTCCCCCTTGATCATGTGCCTCCACTTGAGGTACCTGTTCGTCATCTTGGGTTGGGGGATGCACCATAGTTGAGGAAGACGGTTGATCTTGCTCCAAATGTTCCTGAGGCCGTACATCTCCAATCGCCATGGTGCGTATCGCGACCGTTGGAACGTCTTCTTCATCTACATCATCAAGATCAACAACTTGCTCTCTTGGAGAGCCATTAGTCTCATCAAATATAACGTCGCTAGAGACTTCAACCAAACCCGATGATTTGTTGAAGACCCTATACGCCTTTGTATTTGAATCATAACCTAATAAAAACCCTTCTACGGCTTTGGGAGCAAATTTGGAATTCCTACCCTTCTTCACTAGAATGTAGCATTTACTCCCAAAAACACGAAAATACGATACATTAGGTTTGTTACCGGTTAGCAGCTCATACGACGTCTTCTTGAGGAGGCGGTGAAGGTAGACCCTGTTGATGGCGTGGCAAGCCGTGTTCACGGCTTCCGACCAAAAGCACTCGGGGGTCTTGAATTCTCCAAGCATAGTCCTCGCCATATCTATGAGCATTCTGTTCTTCCTCTCTACCACACCATTTTGCTGAGGTGTGTAGGGAGCGGAGAACTCGTGCTTGATCCCCTCCTCCTCAAGAAACTCCTCCACTTGAAGGTTCTTGAATTCGGACCCGTTGTCGCTCCTTATCTTCTTCACCTTGAGCTCAAACTCATTTTGGGCTCTCCTTAGGAAGCGCTTGAGGGTCCCTTGGGTTTCAGACTTATCCTGCAAAAAGAACACCCAAGTGAAGCGGGAAAAGTCATCAACGATAACTAGACCATACTTACTTCCTCCTATGCTCAGATAGGCGACGGGTCCGAAGAGGTCCATATATAGCAGCTCCAGGGGTCTTGATGTTGTCATCACATTTTTGGTGTGATGAGAGCCTCCCACCTGTTTCCCTGCTTGACAAGCTGCACAAGGTCTATCTTTTTTGAAATGAACATTGGTTAGACCTATCACGTGTTCTCCCTTTAGAAGCTTGTGGAGGTTCTTCATCCCCACATGTGCTAAGCGGCGATGCCACAGCCAGCCCATGCAAGTCTTAGCCATTAAGCATGCATCTAGACCGGCCTCTTCTTTTGCAAAATCAACTAAGTAAAGCTTGTCGTCTAGTACACCCTTAAAAGCTAGTGAACCGTCACATCTTCTAAAGACAGACACATCTACATTTGTAAACAAACAGTTGTATCCCATATTGCATAATTGACTGACAGATAGCAAATTATATCCAAGAGACTCTACTAAAAACACATTAGAGATAGAGTGCTCATTTGAGATTGCAATTTTACCTAACCCTTTTACCTTGCCTTGATTCCCATCACCGAAAATTATTGAATCTTGGGAATCTTTATTCTTGACGTAGGAGGTGAACATCTTCTTCTCCCCCGTCATATGGTTTGTGCATCCGCTGTCAATAATCCAGCTTGAACCCCCGGATGCATAAACCTGCAAGGCAAATTTAGGCTTGGGTCTTAGGTACCCAACTCATGTTGGGTCCTGCAAGGTTAGCACAAATATCCTTAGGGACCCAAATGCAAGTTTTGTCTCCCTTGCATCTTGCCCCTAATTTCCTAGCAACTATTTTCCTATCCTTTCTACAAATAGCAAAGGACGCATTTAAAGCACGATAAATTGTAGAAGGTTCATTCATTACTTTCCTCGGAGCATGAATAATATTCTTTCTAGGCACATGATGAATAGCATTTCTCCTAGACATATCTCTACCATGCATATAGGAAGAACTAGAAGCAAACATGACATGAGAATCAAAATCATCATAAGCATTATAACTCCTATAAGCATTTCTAGTTTGTATCCTATCATGATACATAAAAGCATGGTTCTTTTTAGCATTACTAGCCATAGGAGCCTTCCCTTTCTCCTTGGCGGAGATAGGAGCCTTATGGCTTGTCAAGTCCTTGGCTTCCCTCTTGTAGCCAAGTCCATCCTTAATGGAGGGGTGTCTATCAATTGTGTAGGCATCCCTTGCAAATTTTAGCTTGTCAAATTCATTCTTGCTAATCTTAAGTTGGGCATTAAGACTAGCCAATTCCTCATTTAATTTGGAAATTGACACTAAATGATCACTACAAGCATCAACATCGAAATCTTTACACCTATTACAAGTTTCAACAAATTCTACACAAGAATTAGATTTACTAGCTACTTCTAGTTTAGCATTTAAATCAACATTAACACTTTTTAAAGTAGCAATGGTTTCATGACAAGAAGATAATTCACTAGAAAGCATTTCATTTCTTTTAATTTCAAGAACAAGAGATTTTTGTGCACTAACAAATTTATCATGCTCCTCATATAAAAGATCCTATTGTTTTTCTAGTAATCTATTCTTGTCATTCAAAGCATCAATCAACTCATTAATCTTATTAATTTTAGATCTATCTAATCCCTTGAATAAGCATGAGTAATCTATCTCATCATCATCACTAGACTCATCCTCACTTGAAGAAGCATAAGTACTAGTATCATGAGTGCTTACTTTCTTCTCTCTTGCCATGAGGCAAGTGTGACGCTCGTTTGGGAAGAGGGATGACTTGTTGAAGGCGGTGGCGGCGAGTCCTTCATTGTCAGAGTCGGAGGAGGAGCAATCCGAATCCCACTCCTTGCCTAGATGTGCCTCGCCCTTTGCCTTCTTGTATGCCTTCTTCTTCTCCCTCTTGCTCCCTTGGTCCTGTTCACTATCATTGTCGGGACAGTTAGCAATAAAATTACCAAGCTTACCGCATTTGAAGCATGAGCGCTTCCCTTTGGCTTTGGTCTTGCTTGGTTGTCCCTTGCGACCTTTAAGCGTCGTCTTGAATCTTTTGATGATGAGGGCCATCTCTTCATCATTAAGTCCGGCTGCCTCAATTTGTGCCACCTTACTAGGTAGCGCCTCCTTGCTTCTTGTTGCCTTGAGAGCAAGGGGTTGCGGCTCGTTGATCGGACCATTCAAGGCGTCGTCCACGTACCTCGCCTCCTTGATCATCATCCGCCCGCTAACGAATTTTCCAAGGACTTCTTCGGGCGACATTTTGGTGTACCTGGGATTCTCACGAATATTATTTACCAAATGAGGATCAAGAACGGTAAAGGACCTTAGCATCAGTCGGACGACGTCGTGGTCCATCCATCGCATGCTTCCGTAGCTCCTTATTTTGTTGATAAGGGTCTTGAGCCGGTTGTATGTTTGTGTCGGCTCCTCGCCCCTTATCATCGCGAACCGTCCAAGCTCGCCCTCCACCAACTCCATCTTGGTGAGCAAGGTGACGTCGTTCCCCTCATGAGAAATCTTGAGGGTGTCCCAGATCTGCTTGGCGTTATCCAAGCCGCTCACTTTATGGTATTCATCCCTGCACAAGGAAGCTAGAAGAACAGTAGTAGCTTGTGCATTCTTATGAATTTGTTCATTAATGAACATGGGACTATCCGAACTATCAAAATGCATTCCACTCTCCACAATCTCCCATATACTAGGATGGAGAGAGAATAGGTGACTACGCATTTTGTGGTTCCAAAATCCGTAGTCCTCCCCATCAAAGTGTGGGGGCTTGCTGAGTGGAATGGAGAGCAAATGTGAATTTGAACTTTGCGGAATACGAGAGTAGTCAAAAGAAAAGTTCGAATTAACCGGTTTCCTTTTCTCGTAGTCGTTGTGGTCGTCGTCCTTTTGGGAAGAAGTGGACTCATCGCTGTCGTCGTAATAGACAATCTCCTTGATGCGCCTCGTCTTCTTCTTCTTCCCTTCCTTCCGTCTATGGCCTGAGCCGGAGTCGGTAGGCTTGTCGTCCTTCGGCTCGTTGACGAAGGATTCCTTTTCTTTGTCGTTGATCACGATTCCCTTCCCCTTAGGATCCATCTCTTCGGGCGGTTAGTCCCTTTGTGAAGAGAACGGCTCTGATACCAATTGAGAGCACCTAGAGGGGGGGTGAATAGGTGATCCTGTAACACTTCAAAAACTTAAGCCACAAAACTTGGTTACTTGTTAGCACAGTAATATGCCAAGTGGCTAGAGAAGGATCTCAACACAACACAATAACCAAGAGATATCAATCACAGAGATGGCACAGTGGTTATCCCGTGGTTCGGCCAAGACCAACGCTTGCCTACTCCACGTTGTGGCGTCCCAACGGACGAGGGTTGCAATCAACCCCTCTCAAGCGGTCCAAAGACCAACTTGAATACCACGGTGTTGCTTTGCTTCTCTTAATCCCGTTTGCGAGGAATCTCCACAGCTTGGAGCCTCTCGCCCTTACACAAGATGTTCACGAAGAATCACAGAGCAAGGGAGGGATTGGCAACTCACACATGACACAAAGATCACAGCGAATACGCACACGCAAAACCCAGATTTGAGCTCAAGAGACTAGCACACTAGAACGGAGCTCAAATCACTAGAATGTCAAACAAGTGCGCAAGAATGAAGTGTGAGTGATCAATGATGCTCAAAGGATGCTTGGTGTCCTCCTTCATGCGCCTAGGGGTCCCTTTTATAGCCCCAAGGCAGCTAGGAGCCGTTGAGCACAATCTTGGAAAGCCATTCTTGCCTTCTGTCATCGGGGGCACCGGACAGTCCGGTGCACACCGGACACTGTCCGGTGCCCGATTTCCTTCCTTAAATAGCGAAGCCGACCGTTGGCAGCCTGAGAGCCGTTGGCGCACCGGACATGTCCGGTGCACACCGGACAGTCCGGTGTCGTCTTCTAGCCGTTGGCTCGGCCACGTGTCCCGCGCAGATTGCGCGGCCGACCGTTGGCCCGGCCGACCGTTGGCTCACCGAACAGTCCGGTGCACACCGGACAGTCCGGTGAATTTTAGCCGTACGTCGCCGGTGAATTCCCGAGAGCAGCCACTTCGCTCGAGCCAGCCTGACGCACCGGACAGTCCGGTGCTTGCAGACTCAGCAGATTCTTGGCTGCTCGAGCCAAGACATTTCCAATTGGATTTTTCCTGTTTCCAGCACTTAGACACAATACATTAGTCCATAAAATAATGTACTAAGTCTGAGAAACATACCTTAATTCTTGATTTGTACTTTGTCCACCTTTTTACACTTAGGCACTTGTGTTGGACACTAAATCACCAAAATACTTAGAAATGACCCAAGGGCACATTTCCCTTTCAGGTCCGCTGTTGTGGCTTGATCGTGTAACAGATTCTGTAGCTTTGCTGGTGACCGGTGATATGCCGGGCACAAGTGTTTAATGGAATCCTGTTTAGCTTTCAAAAAAAGTCAAAATCGATTCAATCCATATCTATCTAGAAGCTAGACTTGCAAAATATACCTAACATGGATTAAATCAACACATAAAAATAAGAACAGAGAATATACTCACATAAAAAAAATCTAAGGATCAAATTCAAGCTTTTAGATCTAAGATTTTCAAGATTGAATCAATAGAATAAAGAATGTTGAAAGAGCTAGATAGAAAGATACATTAAGAGAGATGAGAGAGAAATAGATGCCGAATTAGTGAGAGACACCATTGCGGAAAAGAAGTCGCAGCTAGAGTGCCGACCTATGGCATCGAGGACTCCTAAAGTAGACACTTCAACATCTGCGCTATAGTTTAGGGACAAGAAGTCGCAGCTAAAGTGTTGACCTATGTCGTCGAGAACTCCTACAATAGACACTTCAACATCAGTCTTATAGTTTAGGGACAAATTATGATTATACTCTTCACTGACCATACTGTGATTTTACCTCTCTGTTTTTAAATTTAAGTTACTGTTTGCCTCTCCCTCTCAACACCATTAGTGAAAATCGGATTTAGTGATTAAAAGATAAAAATGTGAAAACAATGGATGAAAGGTCCAAACTACCCTCCTTATATTATATATGGGTTTAACCCAACAGAAGTAAAACAACACTTACATAATATAACAAGGGGCAAAATCATAATAAATTCTATAGACAATTTTGTCTTTTTATACCAGATTTAACATCGTTAACTACACGTACGTACATGGGCGAATTTAGGGGGTTTGTCGGGGTCATCCGACCCTGATAAAATTTATAAATCCTTTAGCAAAACGTTGTTTAAGTTTAAGAAAATTTATATTATATAGTAAAGTTGATGTTGTTGACCCCGACAAAATTCTCGGCTAGATTCGCCATTGCGTACGTAGGGGTATGCCAAAGCTTTATTTTCAAAATGAAGGGCACAAAGTTAAAAAACGAGGGTTAAAATTATAATTGCAAGGCTAGAGATGGTATAATTACAAATTGGCCCACCTCTAACATAAAAATGATTTAGTTCTGCTAAGAGATTGAAAATAATTTAGAAAGGCAATATATATAAAAACGGTTGATTTGAAATAGTAAAAATTGAACGATGATCACGAGCGTTGATTTAGATCTAGTCATCGGCTCCGACTTCTCCGGTCAGACTGTCTAGCAACGGACGCTAAAGCGTCCGCTACAGTAAATCTAGGGAATGAAGTTCTACCCAATGTATCCAGCAATGTCCTGTAAAGAAGACGCTAAAATTTGATGGACCCGTTTGATCCGGTAAATGTGGCGCGCCGACCGCTTGCTATCCACTTTCCCTCCTGTGTTGTCATCTCTCATTCGCTCCCGCGCTAGCTCGGAAGCTTCCCATCACGCGTAACATCTCCTTTCTGGTGTCGACTTCGACGAAGGCGAGGCTGTGTGGAGGAGGTGGCTCCACGTTGTCATCTTGTTGCTCGTGGTGTTGTCGTCGTGTTGCCGGTGGTGCTGGTCGCTCTACGTCCTCGTCGCCGCCGCGTTTCCATGAGCGCTCACGCGGTCGCCGGCGGTGTGCACCCATTTGTCGTGCCATCCTTCGGCTTTCCTCTCAGTCGGTCACTGGCGATGTACACACTTGCCTATTGGTCGCAGCTGACAGTAGGTGGAAAGACGCAATCAAGGTACTCGACGTAAGTCCTCTAAAGAACAAAAAATGAAGAAATAAGCAAGTGATGACTGTTGGCTGTTGCTGTGTGCGAGTTCATTTAGATTAAGCATGTGAAATCGAAAAGGTGAAACGGGAATTCTATTTTTTATAATGTCTTGAGTCCAAAACAATAGATAAAACCTTTATGTATTTGTTGATGGGATTTCGGAAGCAAGGACAGTCCTAACTTTTTATAGGCCCGGGACGAAATCCCACATAGTTGCTCAATCCACACACTCAAATATAAATATAATTATACATATATTAAATATATTATTGAATATTCAACTTATAAAAAATATTATACATTGTCTTGGAGTGTATAAGATATAAATATAAAATATAGCAAAAAACCCTTACTTATTATCTGGTATTACTAAAAATATATTCTAACATTTTGTGATATAAAGTCATCACTTATACCATTGAGGTTAATTTCAATCAACAATTTCTTTTTGATACATAGAATCACCAAACCATTTAATCTCTCTTGAGTCTTTGTCGATCTTAAATAGTTCATAAAAATATTTAGATTTTGAAAAGCTTCTCTCCGTCGATACAACCATGTGTATAGTAAATAATATCCACTATGTATCAAAATATAATTCGTTTTGCTTCTTTAGTGGATTCATATAATAGTTGGTGTATATGTTTCATATATGTGTCTACATTTATCACCATCTAGTTGAATATAGATATAAAAAACAAGAGCTAAAATAAAAGACTATTTTAGAATGGAGAGAGTATCTGATAAGTAATTGAGACACTAGTTTAACAATCTAAACGAGACTGATTGATAGCGCGTCGCTCTTTATTTATTTGTGTCTAGAGTAGATAGACTTAACGAAAAAGTGCTAGTGTCCAGTGGCTAGAGGGCCCTAGTCTGATACCTTCCGCACCCTAAGTACCGCCCCTGTTTGGAAGAAGGAATGACTCCATTAAAAATGGTTTGGACGATGATTAATGCATTTCAAAAAAAATGTAAGTTTTTTAAACTCACGGTGATCCAATTTCCGAAAGAGAATATATCAAAATGCATATGGAAGTTTAGTACATATGGTACACATATTAAATTATCATCACTCATATTAGATCTAACGTCTCTAGTTGTTTGATATATTTTGTGAAGGATACCTTCCGACGTGGTGGGTTGTAGTAATAGAAGATGTTATTTGTAAATTACAATGATCAACTAGAGATGTTAGATCTAAGATGAATAATGATGATTTAATATGTATACCATGTATACTAAGCTTCTATGTTCACCAGATATGTCATCTTTCCGAAATTAGGGTCTATTTGGTTGGGCTGTGGCTATGAAAAAAGCTGCTGTGGACTGTGAGCTGTGAAAAAAGCAGTAGGTTGTGAGTTGTTAAAAAGCTAAAAACTGTTTGGTGGAAAGCACTAAAAACCGTTAAAAGTTCCTCGATATATGTTTTCACAGTTTCATCCAAAAGTCACTAAAAGCATGTCCAGGGGTGCTTTCAATTTTGCACGGGAAGAAATTCAGCTTTTAGAAAAAATTACTTTCTAGATCCAGCCCTTTGATTTAGCTTTTAGCTTTTAGAGAGAAAAAGTCAAAACCAAAAGCCAAACCAAACACACTCTTACAATTACAATTTTACGTGAAATGACAAAAACATAATGTAGTTAGTGCCGTTTGGTTCATATATTGGTAACGTAATGGGTAATCGATAACGTTAAATCATGTTTGTTTAAGTCTAACCGTAATCGATATCACACTACAAATGAATATCGTTTTATTCAAATTTGTTACAGCTAGTATTCGATTATGTATCGTCACTATTACCATTTACGTTATTTTGTGAATCAAACGGCACCTTAAAAAATTCTGTTTACATTGTTGTAGATATAAAAAGTCGAATTTAGAGTCCGTTGCGAAATTTAGAGGAATTAGGTGGAGACAGCCTCAAGTCCTCCTCCGCATCTACCAGTCAGCTGCCCGCCGCCGCCGCGACCCGCCATGTCCGCTGCCGCGGCGCTCCGGCCGATCGAGCCACTTTCCCTCCCGACCGGGCTCTCCCTCTCGCCGCGCCTCAAGCTTCTGCTCACCTTCTTTCGCGCCGACCTCACCGTCCGGCCCCTGGACGAGTGGCAGCTCAAGTCCGCCCTCCTCGCGTTTCTCCGCGATCCACCTCTCCCCCTCCCGCTCCTCCCCGACTCCGACCTCTCCGTGAGCCGCCTCCCTGACCTCCAGAAGCGCCGCCGCGAGGAGCCCGTAGCTTCTGGGGTCCTCCACGTCCGCGACTTCTCCTTCCTCCGCCCCAGCAAGGGAGACGGCGAGGCCGAGGAGATGACCGGGGAGCAGGAGAAGTACTTCGAGTGGCGGAGCACCCTGGTTCAGAAGCTCGAAGGCATCGAGCTAAACCTCGAGGGAGTGAAGTTCCGGATGACCGTCGAGATCCCATCGTCTGACGACTTCAGAACGATGAAGAAGTCATGGGAGGATTTCTACTCCTCCGAGCTACTCAATAGCAGTATGAACTAGTTCCTATATCGTGTTTTCTTGATTGCATTGCTGACTAGGTGGAGTTTGGATTGATATTTGTTGGTATCAGGGAATCCGGTGAGAAAGATAGCTAAAAGGCCAGACACGATTGTTGTCCGTGGCGTGCCTTCCAGGTGGTTTGCAGAGACAAGAGTATCATCCAAACCTTCCACGCTGGTCACCCACACTATTTTCTCAGCGCTTGGTAAAATAAGGTGAACTTTGGTGATCTCTAGTTTGTTCGGATCATAGTCCACTATCTATTTTTTTGCTGATTAACTAGTTAGTGCTTTTGCATCAGGGTGCTGCATCCCTGATGAATTAGTGCTACAAGAAATGGAAACTGCAAAAACCTAAAGGCAACTAAATTAACTGAGCATGACCCACATTTGGAATTTATAGAAACCTAACACATCATTGTTGGATTAATGATTCAATGTTGTTTGTGTCGGCAGCTTCTTTGTTTTGCTTGTAGAACAATATTTACTCCCATGTACCTAACCCTCATGTTATCCTGAAAAGTGCATGGTGTTACACAATTGATGTGCATAGGTAAAAACCTGCATCACAGTTTTGGAGTGACCTTCCTCATTTTGTGTTTGTATTAGTTCATTTTTCTCTATTGTTTTCTGTACTTTTTTAATATATACTTCACACATAAATTAGTAAATAATCCCTTCATTCAAAATTACAGGATGTTTAGGCTTTTTTAAACACACAGTTTTTACTATGTATCTAGACATAGCGGATATCTAAGTGCATAGTAATGGACTAATGGTCTGTTTCTAGAACCGCCAAAACTTCTCGTGATTTGGAATGGAGGGAGTATATATTACTCGTGATTGTAATTGACTAACTGTAATTCATGTGAAGAACATTCTGAAACATAACTAGAAAAATAAATTCCAAAAACACACCATGATTAGTATATCACTTTTCAATAAACTGACAAGCTTGCAAAATGATTTTCTGCGAGTTGGCTTCACTGAAGTGGTGATGCTTAGATCCTTCAATTTCATTTTTTTCATTGGTATCTGTATTCACCTAGTTTTGACCTGCTAGCCTTCAAATTAATATAATGAAAAAAACTCTGTTAATTAGTAGTTTAGTACTGGTTTATGCAATGCACTTGACTGTCTGTAAATACTTTTTAAATTAGTACTTCCTTGAAACATTCTTCCATCCAAATGTCAGGAACCTAAATATTGCCAATGATGATGATGAGATAGAAGCAAAAGGACATGGAGTCAACAAGGGGCTCATATCTGGACTTAATTGCAAAGTTCAGGTGCAATTTGAGAGCTACAATGACTTCCAGGATGCAATGAAGGCATTATGTGGACGCTCTTTAGAGAAGGTTAGATTTCTTTTTCATCCATGTATCATTTTTCAATGTGTCATTCTTATTAGAACACATAATGAAGTAACATGTGAAATCAGATACATTTGCTTCACCTTTATATTTATGGCACCTCAGCTGATTCATAATTCATTCCATGTCGATTGAATTGTCTACCTGTAGTAATTTTGTATGGACGTTTCATATCATTTACCCTTTTCGACTTTCGAGTGCTCATGCGCAACATAATCACATAAACATCTCAGATAGTTCTATATATTGCCAATCTTTGTTACTTACTTTATATAACATTAATGGCTTGCTTTTCACTCTCTTGTCCGGGAAAACCCTGGAGAACCATTTCAGGATCTTGATAGTGCCTAAGTTTGCAGCGCAGGAACTGAAAACCTAATGAAGCATAGTAGTGTGCACTAATTAGAGTATACATATCATAAATTAGTAAAGGACAACAAAACCCCAAGCAGCTCGAAATGCTTATGCATACTGTAAACTTTGATTTGAAGTATTGGTATGATAATTGACAGTTGCAACAATTGTTAGGAATTGCTCATTTCCTTGCATATACTGGTATCTGAGATACAGAGACAGCCTTTTGAAGAAGCATTATTTGTTCCACCTTAACGGACATCTGAACTGACAACTTCTCTTTTTAATAAATACTTAATGGGACACGTTTGCAATACCTTTTCTTTTCAGATTTAGTTGATGGCATCAAGTGATTGCTTGTATATTCTACCATTTTGGAAACATAATGAGATCTGACATTATTTTGTTTCTGAAGGAAGGATCACGGTTGAAAGTAGACTATGACGTGACCTGGGACTGTGAAGGTTTCTTTCGCATTTCTCAATATGAGCCAGCTCGTAACAATTTAGAGGAGAGGGATTCATCAGCATCGGTTAATGGCCAGAGGAAACATCACACTTCACGAATTGAATCAGATTATAGGAAGAGATTCAGGGTAAGTTACCATATCAAAGCTTCGAATTGTCTACTGTTTTATGTGGTGTGGGCAGTCTTCAGTAGATTATTCGTGTGAATGGTACTATGGTAGCTGCCATTTTTTTTGTGGATTAACTTTTGATGGTTCTACTGAAATACTGCCTGTTTTTGTTAATTGTCTGTAAAATTGTTTCATTTCAAGTTATTGGTCGGTATATTCGGATGCTAGGCATTGTTGTGGATTTTATATCTTACCAATTTCACTGTGTTCCACGTGCAACTATGTTCCTTCTGTCTATATGCACTCAAAGTTTCTAACCTTTTCCCCTCTTTCTTGTGACTCAGGAGTGATGACATAAGCCCATGGTATGAGCGAGATTTCTTTGCCCTCTGGAGAGGGAAAACAGCTGCATTGTACCATCGTATTTTTTCATTCTCAGATTTCAAGTTATATTTCTCATTTGTTCACAATTAACAGAACAGAAAAACCCATTCTGATACTTACTAATTTGTAGTTATTATTAGTATCGATTTTATCCTTGTTGATACCCAGAGGCCAGAGAGCGCCACAAAACGAACTGTTTGTTTTTATTCCAAATAATTCTTAGATGTTGAGCATTGGCGCCTGAACCCATGCTCATTGATCAGTCACAGTTGCGTCTGAGTTCAGACTTCAGAGTAATGAATGATTCCAGAAATGAGCATAGGGACGGGTCAGCCTACACGTGCCGAGCTTTGACGATATATCGGTTACAGCCGTGCAGGTGGAAAATTCTAGAGACCAAAACTAATAGTCTTTCTGGTTTGGATAAGCTATTTTCTGTCAGTCTGTATAGAGAGGATCAGATCTTTTCTGACTCAAGCCAAAGGCTAAGATCTCGAGTGACCATTCAAGGCAAGGGATGTACATCCCTCCCTGTGATAGGAGGAATTTGAAGCTTGGCATTTGTATTAAAACGTATGTTGTGGAGTCACGGTGTCGATGTGAAAGGTACATGGACTTGCATTGGATCTTCTCGTCGACAATGTCAACCAGCCGGTTTATTTCTAAGCATCTAGAAGTACACATGACTGACTTTTGTTTAATGCGCCCTTGCTGCACGCCGATGCAGATCGTTGCACAGCCTGAATCTAGAAGTCACTTGTTCGCTTCTAAGATGGGTCACTAAAACCGCATGCGAATGAGTGGGAAAAAGGACCATATGTCCACGACACAGATAAATTTTGTCATTATATAAAAAGATGCTCGAGGTAAAAGCAGGCTACGAACTTTGCGAGATGGCCCATGATACCGATATCAGGAGTTATTTGATATTTATTCCGAATGATTTTATAAACAATTTGGGGGTAGCCACACACAAAAGGGGCTGCTGCTATACACTTTTTACAGACACGAAAAAGAGTAAATAAACTGTAACAAATGGGATGACAGATAACCTGGAAAATTTGATCTTTCTGGCCACCCAACTACACAAAGTCTACAGACTACAACACGAGACATCCTGGAAGTTACCCCTTCTTTCGATGCGCATGGCTTCTGGGTGAAACCATCTCACGAGCGGCGCCGGCGCTGATACTCCTCTTGCCATGCGAATGCGAAGGAGGCGGCGCCAGCGCTAGTCTGTCGCCGGCCCCGGCCTTGAAGCCAACGTCCTTGCGGGGCTTCGTGGCGCCCAGGGCTTCCTCTTCCCCGCTCAAGATCGGCAAGAGGTACCACCAGATGGACGTGCAGCAGATGGCGAACACCCTCCCGAACGCCACGAGGCACAGCAGCAGCAGCGCCATGGCCAGCGGCCAGTAATGGCACGGCCTCATCACCTTCGTCCTTCCCCAGGCCCAGGCCCACCTCGCGCCGCTGCCGGCGTTACTCTTCTTCGCGGGTGGTACGGTTGCCTTCGCCGCCACCGCCGCGGCAACGCGCGTCAGCTTAGCTGGGTCTTCTTTGGGGCTGGCGGGCTCCGTGGGCGGCGTCGACGACTGCGAGGTCGGCTTGCTGGCCGGCCTGCCCTGCCTCTTCTTGGCGCCGCTTGCCGCCTGCTCCTCCTCCTCGTGCGGGAGCTTGACGACGATGGGCACCCATCCTTTGGCCTCCGACTGCACGAACCGGACCATGAGGTGGTCGGCGTCGACGTCCGAGCCAACGCGCCGCAGGATCCTCTCCCGCTTGGACTCCAGCTCCGACAGCACGACCGAGAACTTGTCCAGCCCCCGCGACGCGTAGGGGTTGCTGCTCTTCCCCTGCTTCCCCTTCGCCTTCTTCGCCTTGGCCGGCTTCCCGTCGCCGCCGCCGGCCGCTCCTTGATCCTTGTCCACGTCCTTGAAGCTGCCCGCGCCGCAGAACATCATTTCTCGCATACCGTCTGCAACTTCCCGTGTCGGGGACGACCAAGAGTTTTTATAGAGCCTGGACGCTGGACGGCTGGAGCAGCACTGCAAGCCTGAACTGCTTCTGTGGGTGGGACCGACGACCAGGCCAAGTGAGGGTGGCGGTTCGAGCTTGGTCAAGCGTGGAGCGGCGAAGCACTATTATTATTCCCCTGTCTTGTTTGCCACGTTTGACTCGGTGAATAACCCGTGTTTTCATTGCCAAATGCAGGAATTTTCCAAGAGCATACTACGCTCGAGTTGACGTACGACGTTTCTTGTGCACCCAGCACAAGCATATCGCTATTTGTTACCCGTCCAACTCACGCAACCGATTCCATGCTTCACCACCGAACTGTTCATAGTTATTAATGTGTTGTTCTATATGTTCAGTTAATGCGCGCGTACAGCAATTAATGTACTTCCACTGTACCAAAACAAAATTCATTTTAGAAAACAGTAGATTTTAATGTATATGTTTTATATACGTGTTTAAATTTATTATTATCTATTTAAATACATAGACATAAAGACACGGCCCAAACTCCTACGGGAGACCGCAGTGAGGAATTTTCCGCAATAGGCGAAAGACTGATGGAGCAATGCCGCGTGGAGGTGGAAGGCCTACAGGTCGTCAACTTCTTTTACCGGAGAAGAAAACATGACGGTTTTTGAGAAATAAGCATCGGCTAACTCTGTGTCAGCAACCGTGGTAAGACAGAGGATGCAAACGTTATCGTAAAGCGTCTGTAGGTGGCTTTTCAAGTCCGCTGTCAAATTCCAGAGCTAAAATGATTACTATTTTGATACCAAGTAAGAAAGAATCAGCTAGATGAAGCACGGATACCCATACGTACACTACCGGAATTTTGCTCTTTGCCGAGTGTCATATTCTTTGCTGAGTGTTTTTTTTCGGGCACTCGGCAAAGAAGCTCTTTGCCGAGTGTCAGGCAAAAAACACTCGGCAAAATAAAACACTCGGCGAAGAAACTCTTTGCCGAGTGTTTTATTTTTGACACTCGGCAAAGAGTTTCTTTGCCGAGTGTCACAAATACAACACTCGGCAAAGAGCTCTTTGCCGAGTGTTTTTTCTCCAACACTAGGCAAAGACAATTTAAAAATCACATTTTAAAGTAGTAAATTAATTCAAATGAAAAAGTTTTCAACTACAAATTTGTATAACTCATCATAATGTACAATTTATATATTGAACATTTCTTCATATGACAAAATAAAAATAAATTTGTTCATAAAACCTATATCTCTCTCGTAGTTTATGAAACTACGAGAGAGACGTATAGAATTTGTGCATATTGTTAGAACCATCGTGTGAGATAAACAAATGACCAAACAACTAAAACAAACTTTTTAGATCTTGAGAAGTTATAGAAGATTATAGTTGACAACTTTTTCATTTGAAGTCATATTGTCAACAAAAACTACGTCTGAATTTAAAAAATTTAAAAGTTGAATTTATAACGACTTCGAAAGAAAAAACCACCAACATGAAAGTTGTAGGTATTGAAGAGTTATAAAACTTTGTAGTTGACAATGTTTTGGTTTGAAATCATCTTGTTATGCAAAACTATGTTTGAATTTTAAAATTTGAATTTTTCAAACTATCTCAGATGAAAAAACCACCAAAATAAAAGTTGTAGGTCTTGAAATGTAATGAAACTTTGTAGTTGATAATTTTTTGATTTAAAATCATCTTATCATTAAAAAACTCAAGTGAAGTTTTAAAATTTAAAATTCAAATTTTGTAAACGGTCTCGGATGTAGAAACTATTAAAATAAAACTTGTAGATCTCAAAAAATTATGCAACTTTATAGTTGGTCACATTTTCAAATGAACTCATTTAGTGCCTTAAATAATCAAATTACTCTCGATTTGTTATAATACATGGGGAATGAAAACGTAATATAGACATAATTGATGCAGTAGTGTAGTGGTATAGGAGAGTATACGCGAGAGAGAGATTGCGAGTTCGAATCTCACCATTTACAAAACATATACATTTGATTCAAAATAATAGTGAAAAATGATAGGGTAATAGATAAGGTAATAGGTAGGGTTAGAGAGTTGTTCCTAGAATTTAAAAAAATGTTTTGCTGTTTTTTTTAATTTTTTCGATTCTTAATTTGTCGAATGTTTTTCTTTGCAGAGTGCTTTTTGACACTCGGCAAAGTCTTTGCCGAGTGTCCGAAAAAAGTACTCGGCAAAGAACCCTTTGCCGATAAAATATTTGCCGAGTGTTACACTCGTCAAAGGCTTTTGAAAGGGAAATGTGCTCTTGGGCCATTTCTAAGTGTTTTGGTGATTTAGTGTCCAACACAAGTGCCTAAGTGTAAAGAGGTGGACAAAGTACAAATCAAAGATAAAGGTATGTTTCTCAGACTTAGTACATTGTTTTATGGACTAATGTATTGTGTCTAAGTGCTGGAAACAGGAAAAATCCAATTGGAAATGTCTTGGCTCGAGCAGCCAAGAATCTGCTGAGTGTGGGAGCACCGGACTGTCCGGTGGCGCACCGGACAGTGTCCGGTGCGCCAGGCTGGTTCGAGCGAGCGAGTTCGAATCTCACCATTTACAAAACATATACATTTGATTCAAAATAATAGTGAAAAATAATAGGGTAATAGATAAGGTAATAGGTAGGGTTAGAGAGTTGTTCCTAGAATTTAAAAAAATGTTTTGCTGTTTTTTTTAATTTTTTCGATTCTTAATTTGCCGAATGTTTTTCTTTGCCGAGTGCTTTTTGACACTCGACAAAGTCTTTGCCGAGTGTCCGAAAAAAGTACTCGGCAAAGAACCCTTTGCCGATAAAATATTTGTCGAGTGTTACACTCGTCAAAGGCTTTTGAAAGGGAAATGTGCTCTTGGGCCATTTCTAAGTGTTTTGGTGATTTAGTGTCCAACACAAGTGCCTAAGTGTAAAGAGGTGGACAAAGTACAAATCAAGGATAAAGGTATGTTTCTCAGACTTAGTACATTGTTTTATGGACTAATGTATTGTGTCTAAGTGCTGGAAACAGGAAAAATCCAATTGGAAATGTCTTGGCTCGAGCAGCCAAGAATCTGCTGAGTCTGGGAGCACCGGACTGTCCGGTGGCGCACCGGACAGTGTCCGGTGCGCCAGGCTGGTTCGAGCGAAGTGGCCGCTCTCGAGAATTCACCGGCGACGTACGACTATAACTCACCGGACTGTCCGGTGAGCCAACGGTCGGCCGGGCCAACGGTCGGCCGCGCGATCTGCGCGGGACACGTGGCCGAGCCAACGGCTAGAAGGGGGCACCGGACTGTCCGGTGTGCACAGGACATATCCGGTGCGCCAACGGCTCTCAGGCTGCCAGCGGTCGGCTTCGCTATTTAAGGAAGGAAATCGGGCACCGGACAGTGTCCGGTGTGCACCGGACTGTCCGGTGCGCCAGACGACAGAAGGCAAGAATTGCCTTCCCTGATTGCTCTCAACGGCTCCTAGCTGCCTTGGGGCTATAAAAGGGACCCCTAGGCGCATGTAGGAGCACATCAAGCATCTTCACAACATTTCTAAGCACCAAGACATCGATTTCGCGCATTCGTTTCATTGTGATAGCATATAGAGCTCTTGTGGATTTGTGAACTCATTGAGTCATGTTGCGAGCTCTTGTTGCGATTTGTGTGCGTGTTGACACTCTGATTCTTGTGTCTTGTGTGCGTTGCTAATCCCTCCCTTGCTCCGTGTTCTTTGTGAATTTCAAGTGTAAGGGCGAGAGGCTCCAAGTTGTGGAGATTCCTCGCAAACGGGATTGAGATAAAGCAAGCAAAACACCGTGGTATTCAAGTGGGTCTTTGGACCGCTTGAGAGGGGTTGATTGCAACCCTCGTCCGTTGGGACGCCACAACGTGGAGTAGGCAAGCGTTGGTCTTGGCCGAACCACGGGATAACCACCGTGCCATCTCTGTGATTGATCCTTGTTGGTTATTGTGTTTTGTTGAGGATTCCTCTTTAGCCACTTGGCAATTATTGTGCTAACAATTAACCAAGTTTTTGTGGCTATAAGTTTTTGAAGTTTTACAGGATCACCTATTCACCCCCCCTCTAGGTGCTCTCAATTGGTATCGGAGCCGTTCTCTTCAAGAAAGGGACTAGCCGCCCGAAGAGATGGATCCTAAGGGCAAGGGGATGGTGATCAACGATAAGGAGAAGGAGTCCTTCGTCAACGAGCCCAATGATGACAGGCCCACCGACTCAGGCTCGGGCCACAAAAGAAAAGACGGGAGGAAGAAGAAGACAAGGCGCATCAAGGAAATTGTCTACTACGACAGCGACGAATCTTCCTCCTCCCAAAAGGACAACGACGACTACGACAGACGAAAGACGGTTAACTCAAACTTTTCTTTCGATTATTCGCGCATTCCGCATAGCTCAAATGCCCAATTGCTCCCCATTCCACTTGGCAAGCCCCCTCACTTTGATGGAGAGGACTACGGATTTTGGAGCCACAAAATGCGTACTCACCTGTTTTCTCTCCATCCAAGCATTTGGGAGATTGTGGAAAGTGGAATGAAATTTGATAGCTCGGATAGCCCTGTGTTTATTAATGAACAGATTCATAAGAATGCACAAGCTACTACTGTGTTGCTAGCCTCTTTGTGCAGGGACGAGTATCACAAGGTGAGCGGCTTGGACAATGCCAAGCAGATCTGGGACACCCTCAAGATCTCTCATGAGGGGAACGACGTCACGTTGCTCACCAAAATGGAGTTGGTGGAGGGCGAGCTTGGAAGGTTCGCGATGATAAGGGGCGAGGAGCCAACTCAAACATACAACCGGCTCAAGACCCTTATCAACAAAATAAGGAGCTACGGAAGCACGCGATGGACGGACCACGACATCGTCCGACTGATGCTAAGGTCCTTTACCGTTCTTGATCCTCATTTGGTGAATCATATTCGTGAGAATCCTAGGTACACCAAAATGTCGCCTGAAGAAGTCCTCGGAAAATTCGTTAGCGGGCGAATGATGATCAAAGAGGCGAGGTACGTGGACGACGCCTTGAATGGTCCGATCAACGAGCCGCAACCCCTTGCTCTCAAGGCAACAAGAAGCAAGGAGGCGCTACCTAGCAAGGTGGCACAGATTGAGGCGGCCGGACTTAATGATGAGGAGATGGCCCTCATCATTAAGCGCTTCAAGACGGCGCTTAAAGGTCGCAAGGGACAGCCAAGCAAGACCAAAGCCAAGGGGAAGCGCTCATGCTTCAAATGCGGTAAGCTTGGTCATTTTATTGCTAACTGTCCCGACAATGATAGTGATCAGGAACAAGGGAACAAGAGGGAGAAAAAGAAGAACTATAAGAAGGCAAAGGGCGAGGCTCATCTTGGTAAGGAGTGGGATTCGGACTGCTCCTCGTCCGACTCCGACAATGAAGGACTCGCCGCCACCGCCTTCAACAAGTCATCCCTCTTCCCCAACGAGCGTCACACTTGCCTCATGGCAAGGGAGAAGAAAGTAAGCACTCATAATACTAGTACTTATGCTTCTTCAAGTGAGGATGAGTCTAGTGATGATGATGAGATAGATTACTCATGCTTATTCAAGGGATTAGATAGAACCAAGGTAGACAAAATTAATGAATTGATTGATGCCTTGAATGATAAGGATATGCTTTTAGAAAAGCAAGAGGATTTGTTGTATGAAGAGCATGATAAATTTGTTGAAGCACAGAAATCTCTTGCTCTAGAAATTAAGAGGAATGAAATGCTCTCTAGTGAATTATCTTCTTGTCATGAAACTATTGCTAAGTTAAAAAGTTTTAATGATGATTTAAATGCTAAACTAGAAGTAGCTAGTAAATCTAATTCTTGTGTAGAAATTATTGAAACTTGTAATAGGTGTAAAGATTTTGATATTGATGCTTGTAGTGATCATTTAGTCTCAATTTCCAAATTAAATGAGGAATTAGCTAGTCTTAATGCCTAACTTAAGACTAGCAAGAATGAATTTGACAAGCTAAAATTTGCAAGGGATGCCTACACGATTGGTAGACACCCCTCAATTAAGGATGGACTTGGTTACAAGAGGGAAGCCAAGAACTTGACAAGCCATAAGGCTCCCATCTCCGCCAAGGAGAAAGGGAAGGCCCCTATGGCTAGTAGTGTGCAAAAGAACCATGCCTTTATGTACCATGATAGGAGACAATCTAGAAATGCTTATAGGAGTTGTAATGCATATAATGCCTTTGATTCTCATGCCATGTTTGCTTCTAGTTCTTCTTATGTGCATGATAGAAATGTTGGTAGGAGAAATGTTGTTCATAATATGCCTAGGAGAAATGTTGTTAATGTTCCTAGGAAAGTAAATGAACCTTCTACAATATATCATGCTTTAAATGCTTCTTTTGCTATCTGTAGAAAGGATAGGAAGATAGTTGCTAGAAAATTAGGGGCAAGATGCAAGGGAGACAAAACTTGCATTTGGGTCCCTAAGGATATTTGTGCTAACCTTGCAGGACCCAACATGAGTTGGGTACCTAAGACCCAAGCCTAAATTTGCCTTGCAGGTTTATGCATCCGGGGGTTCAAGCTGGATTATCGACAGCGGATGCACAAACCATATGACGGGGGAGAAGAAGATGTTCACCTCCTACGTCAAGAATAAGGATTCCCAAGATTCAATAATATTCGGTGATGGGAATCAAGGCAAGGTAAAAGGGTTAGGTAAAATTGCAATCTCAAATGAGCACTCTATCTCTAATGTGTTTTTAGTAGAGTCTCTTGGATATAATTTGCTATCTGTTAGTCAACTATGCAATATGGGATATAACTGTCTATTTACAAATGTAGATGTGTCTGTCTTTAGAAGATGTGATGGTTCACTAGCTTTTAAGGGTGTACTAGACGGCAAACTTTACTTAGTTGATTTTGCAAAAGAAGAGGCCGGTCTAGATGCATGCTTAATGGCTAAGACTTGCATGGGCTGGTTGTGGCATCGCCGCTTAGCACATGTGGGGATGAAGAACCTCCACAAGCTTCTAAAGGGAGAACACGTGATAGGTCTAACCAATGTTCATTTCGAAAAAGATAGACCTTGTGCAGCTTGTCAAGCAGGTAAACAAGTGGGAGGAGCACATCACAGCAAGAATGTGATGACCACGTCAAGACCTCTGGAGCTGCTGCATATGGACCTCTTTGGACCCGTCGCCTATCTGAGCATAGGAGGAAGTAAGTATGGTCTAGTTATTGTTGATGACTTTTCCCGCTTCACTTGGGTGTTCTTTTTGCAGGATAAGTCTGAAACCCAAGGGACCCTCAAGCGCTTCCTCAGGAGAGCTCAAAATGAGTTTGAGCTCAAGGTGAAGAAGATAAGGAGCGACAACAGGTCCGAATTCAAGAATCTTCAAGTGGAGGAGTTTCTTGAGGAGGAGGGAATCAAGCACGAGTTCTCCGCTCCCTACACACCTCAGCAAAATGGTGTGGTAGAGAGGAAGAACAGGACACTCATAGATATGGCGAGGACTATGCTTGGAGAGTTCAAGACCCCCGAGTGCTTTTGGTCGGAAGCCGTGAACACGGCTTGCCACGCCATCAACAGGGTCTACCTTCACCGCCTCCTCAAGAAGACTTCATATGAGCTGCTAACTGGTAACAAACCCAATGTATCGTACTTTCGTGTATTTGGGAGTAAATGCTACATTCTAGTGAAGAAGGGTAGGAATTCCAAATTTGCTCCCAAAGCCGTAGAAGGGTTTTTATTAGGTTATGATTCAAATACAAAGGCGTATAGGGTCTTCAACAAATCATCGGGTTTGGTTGATGTCTCTAGCGACGTTGTATTTGATGAGACTAATGGCTCTCCAAGAGAGCAAGTTGTTGATCTTGATGATGTAGATGAAGAAGACGTTCCAACGGCCGCGATACGCACCATGGCGATTGGAGATGTACGGCCTCAGGAACATTTGGAGCAAGATCAACCGTCTTCCTCAACTATGGTGCATCCCCCAACCCAGGATGACGAACAGGTACCTCAAGTGGAGGCGCATGATCAAGGGGGAGCACAGGATGTTCAAATTGAAGAGGAAGAAGCACCTCAGGCACCTCCAACCCAAGTTCGAGCGACGATCCAAAGGGATCATCCCGTCGACCAAATTTTGGGTGATATTAGCAAGGGAGTAACTACTCGTTCAAGATTAGTTAATTTTTGTGAGCATTACTCTTTTGTCTCTTCTATTGAGCCTTTCAGGGTAGAAGAGGCCTTGCTAGATCCGGACTGGGTGTTGGCCATGCAGGAGGAACTCAACAATTTCAAGCGCAATGAAGTTTGGACACTGGTGCCTCGCCCCAAGCAAAATGTTGTGGGAACCAAGTGGGTGTTCCGCAACAAACAGGACGAGCACAGGGTGGTGACAAGGAACAAGGCTCGGCTTGTGGCAAAAGGTTATGCCCAAGTCGCAGGTTTGGACTTTGAGGAGACTTTTGCTCCCGTGGCTAGGCTAGAATCAATTCGTATCTTGCTAGCATATGCCGCTCACCATTCCTTCAGGTTGTACCAAATGGATGCGAAGAGCGCTTTCCTCAACGGGCCGATCAAGGAGGAGGTGTACGTGGAGCAACCCCCTGGCTTTGAGGATGAACGGTACCTCGACCACGTGTGTAAGCTCTCTAAGGCGCTCTATGGACTTAAGCAAGCCCCAAGAGCATGGTATGAATGCCTTAGAGACTTTTTAATTGCTAATGCTTTCAAGGTTGGGAAAGCCGATCCAACTCTTTTTACTAAGACTTGCGATGGTGATCTTTTTGTATGCCAAATTTATGTCGATGACATAATATTTGGTTCTACTAATCAAAAGTCTTGTGAAGAGTTTAGCAGGGTGATGACGCAGAAATTCGAGATGTCGATGATGGGCGAGTTGAACTACTTCCTTGGGTTCCAAGTGAAGCAACTCAAGGACGACACTTTCATCTCCCAAACGAAGTACACGCAAGATTTGCTAAAGAGGTTTGGGATGAAGGACGCCAAGCCCGCGAAGACGCCGATGGGAACCGACGGACACGCCGACCTCAACAAAGGAGGTAAGTCCGTTGATCAAAAAGCATATCGGTCCATGATAGGTTCTTTGCTTTATTTATGTGCTAGTAGACCGGATATTATGCTTAGCGTATGCATGTGTGCTAGATTTCAATCCGATCCTAAGGAGTGTCACTTAGTGGCTGTGAAGCGAATTCTTAGATATTTAGTCGCTACGCCTTGCTTCGGGATCTGGTATCCAAAGGGGTCTAACTTTGACTTGATTGGGTACTCGGATTCCGACTATGCTGGATGTAAGGTCGATAGAAAGAGTACATCGGGGACGTGCCAATTCTTAGGAAGGTCCCTGGTGTCATGGAACTCTAAGAAACAAACCTCCGTTGCCCTATCCACCGCTGAGGCCGAGTACGTTGCCGCAGGACAGTGTTGCGCGCAACTGCTTTGGATGAGGCAAACCCTCCAGGACTTTGGCTACAATCTGAGCAAAGTCCCACTCCTATGTGACAATGAGAGTGCTATCCGAATAGCGGAAAATCCTGTTGAGCACAGCCGCACAAAGCACATTGACATCCGGCATCACTTTTTGAGAGACCACCAGCAAAAGGGAGATATCGAAGTGTTTCATGTTAGCACCGAGAACCAGCTAGCCGATATCTTTACCAAGCCTCTAGATGAGAAGACCTTTTGTAGGCTGCGTAGTGAGCTCAATATCTTAGATTCGCGGAACTTGGATTGAATTGTAGCATATATGTGTTTATGCCTTTGATCATGTTCATTCTGCATTTTGTTGCTTATTGTGGTGCTCAAGTTGTACAAACACTCCCTGGACCTCACAAGTCCTTTTTGCAAGTGATGCACATATTTAGGGGGAGTTGTGCTACAACTTGACCCTTTGAGACTAACCATGTACTTGAGTTTGGTTGTTTTAGTCTCTAAGGAGAATTGAAAGGGAAAAGGTGGACTTGGACCATGCAAGACTTCCACTGCACTCCGATGAGAAAGAGTAACTTTTCCAAGTTCATCTTTATACTCCTATTGCCTTTGTGTTCTTACTTGAAAATTTTGGTGAGGCAATGGGGTTAAAGGGCCAAGATTGATCCCGTTTTGGTGCTTGATGCCAAAGGGGGAGAAAATAAAGGCCAAAGCAATAAATGGATCAGCTACCACTTGAGAAATTTTGAAAATAGTAGATTAGAGCTTTTGGTTTGTCAAAACTCTTTTATTGTCTTTTATGTCAAAAGTTGACTTCTTGTGGGGAGAAGTGTTGATTATGGGAAAAAGGGGGAGTTTTTGAAATCCTTGATCAAATTTCTTTGGAAAACCTCTCTTTATGTCTCTATGAAAGGGAATTAGGCTTACACCTAGTTCCCAAATAATTTTGGTGGTTGAATTGCCCAACACAAATATTGGACTAACTAGTTTGCTCTAGTGCATAAGTTATACAGGCGCAAAAGGTTCACACTTAGCCAATAAAAAGATCAAGTTTTGGATTCAACAAAGGAGCAAAGAGGGAACCGAAGGCACCTCTGGTCTGGGGGCACCGGACAGTGTCCGGTGCGCCACCAGTGCACCAGAGGACTCCGACTTCAAACTCTTCGCCTTCGGGAATTCTCGGAAGCCGGCGCGCTATAATTCACCGGACTGTCTGGTGTACACCGGACAGTGTCCGGTGCTCCATGGAAGCGCGGTCTCCGGAACTCGCCAGCCTCGGGTTCGCGCAGGAGCCGCTCCGCTAAAATTCATCGGACTGTCCGGTGTGCACCGGACTGTCCGGTGTACCAGCGGGGCAACGGCTATTTCGGCGCCAACGGCTCCCTGCGGTGCATTTAATGCGCGCTCAGCGCGCGCAGGAGTCAGACGTGCCCATACCGGTGCACCGGACATCAAACAGTACATGTCCGGTGTGCACCGGACATCCTGGCGGGCCCAGAAGTCAGAAGCTCCAACGGTCAGAATCCAACGGCATTGATGACGTGGCAGGGGCACCGGACTGTCCGGTGTGCACCGGACTGTCCGGTGCGCCATCGAACAGAGGCCTCCAGCCAACGGTCAAGTTTGGTGGTTGGGGCTATAAATACCCCAACCACCCCACCATTCATTGCATCCAAGTTTTCCAACTTCCAACCACTTACAAGAGCTAAGCATTCAATTCTAGACACATACAAGAGATCAAATCCTCTCCAATTCCACTCAAGCCCTTAGTGACTAGCGAGAGAGATTTGCCGTGTTCTTTTGAGCTCTTGCGCTTGGATCGCTTTCTTTCTTTCTCTTTTGCTCTTGTGATTAACACTCAATTGTAACCAAGGCAAGAGGCACCAATTGTGTGGTGGCCCTTGCGGGGAAGTTTTGTTCCCGGTTGATTGAGAAGAAGAAAAAGCTCACTCGGTCCGAGGGACCGTTTGAGAGAGGGAAGGGTTGAAAGAGACCCGGCCTTTGTGGCCTCCTCAACGGGGAGTAGGTTTGCGAGAACCGAACCTCGGTAAAACAAATCCGCGTGTCACACTCTTCATTTTCTTGCGATTTGTTTTGCGCCCTCTCTCACGGACTCGTTTATATTTCTAACGCTAACCCGGCTTGTAGTTGTGATTATTTTTGTAAATTTCAGTTTCGCCCTATTCACCCCCCCTCTAGGCGACTATCAATTGGTATCAGAGCACGGTGCTTCATTAGAGCCTAACCGCTCGAAGTGATGTCGGGAGATCACACCAAGAGGGAGATGGAGACCGGCGACAACAAGCCCACTACAAGCCAAGGGAGCACTTCATCGGAAGAGTCCCGCACCAAGAGAAGGGAGAAGAAGAACTCCTCCAAGTGGAAGGAGAAAAGATCTTCCTCTTCTCACCACAAGGAGAAGAAGGAAAAATCTTCTTCTCACAAGCCGCATCGGAGTGGGGACAAGCACAAGAGGATGAGGAAGGTGGTCTACTACGAGACCGACACTTCATCAACATCTACCTCCGACTCCGATGCACCGTCCGTCACTTCTAAACGCCAAGAGCGTAAGAAGTATAGTAAGATTCCCCTACGCTACCCTCGCATTTCTAAACATACACCTTTACTTTCCGTCCCATTAGGCAAACCACCAACTTTTGATGGTGAAGATTATGCTAGGTGGAGTGATTTAATGCGATTTCATCTAACCTCACTCCACAAAAGTATATGGGACGTTGTTGAGTTTGGTGCACAGGTACCATCTGTAGGGGATGAAGACTATGATGAGGATGAGGTGGCCCAAATCGAGCACTTCAACTCTCAAGCGACAACAATACTTCTCGCCTCTCTAAATAGAGAGGAGTATAACAAAGTACAAGGGTTGAAGAGCGCCAAGGAGATTTGGGACCTACTCAAGACGGCGCACGAGGGTGATGAACTCACCAAGATCACCAAGCGGGAAACGATCGAGGGGGAGCTCGGTCGCTTTCGTCTTCGCCAAGGGGAGGAGCCACAAGATATGTACAACCGGCTCAAGACCTTGGTAAACCAAGTGCGCAACCTCGGGAGCAAGAAGTGGGATGACCACGAGGTGGTTAAGGTTATTCTAAGAGCTCTTATTTTCCTTAACCCCACTCAAGTACAATTAATTCGTGGTAATCCTAGATATCCACTAATGACCCCCGAGGAAGTTATCGGGAATTTTGTAAGCTTTGAATGCATGATTAAGGGCTCAAAGAAGATCAACGAGCTTGATGAGCCTTCCACATCCGAGGCGCAATCGGTGGCCTTCAAGGCCACGGAGGAGAAGAAGGAGGAGTCTACACCAAGTAGACAACCAATTGACGCCTCCAAGCTCGACAATGAGGAGATGGCCCTAATCATCAAAAGCTTTCGGCAAATCCTCAAGCAACGGAAGGGGAAAGACTACAAACCCCGTTCCAAGAAGGTTTGCTACAAGTGTGGTAAGCCCGGTCACTTCATAGCTAAATGTCCATTATCAAGTGATAGTGACAGGCGCGACGACAAGAAGGGAAGAAGAAAGGAAAAGAAGAGGTACTACAAGAAGAAGGGCGGCGATGCCCATGTTTGTCGAGAGTGGGACTCCGACGAAAGCTCAAGCGACTCCTCCGACGACGAGGACGCCGCCAACATCGCCGTCACCAAGGGGCTTCTCTTCCCCAACGTCGGCCACAAGTGTCTCATGGCCAAGGACGGCAAAAAGAAGGTAAAATCAAGATCCTCCACTAAATATGAAACATCTAGTGATGACGATGATGATAAAAATGAGGAGGATAACTTGCGCATTCTTTTTGCTAACCTCAACATGCAACAAAAAGAAAAATTGAATGAATTAATTAGTGCTATGCATGAGAAGGATGATCTCTTAGATTCTCAAGAGGACTTCCTTATTAAAGAAAATAAGAAGCATCTTAAGGTTAAAAATGCTTATGGTCTACAAATGGAAAAATGTGAAAAATTGTCTAGTGAGCTAAGTACTTGCCATGAGACGATAGACAACCTTAGAAATGAAAATGCTAATTTGTTAGCTAAGGTTGATTCTCGTATTTGCAATGTTTCAATTCCAAATCCTAGAAATGATAATGATGATTTGCTTGCTAGGATTGAAGAATTGAACATTTCTCTTGCTAGCCTTAGAAATGAGAATGAGAAATTAATTGCTAAGGCTAAAGATTTTGATGTTTGCAATTCTATTATTTCCGACCTTAGAACTAAGAATGATATGTTACATGCTAAGGTTGTTGAATTAAAATCTTGCAAACCCTCTACATCTACTGTTGAGCATATGTCTATTTGTGATAGATGTAGAGATGTTGATATCAATGCTATTCATGATCACATGGTATTAATTAAGCAACAAAATGATCCTATAGCAAAATTAGATGCTAAAATTGCCGAGCATAACTTAGAAAATGAAAAATTTAAATTTGCTAGAAGTATGCTCTATAATGGGAGACGCCCTGGCATCAAGGATGGCATTGGCTTCCAAAGGGGAGACAATGTCAAACTTAATGCCCCTCCAAAGAATTTATCTAACTTTGTTAAGGGCAAGGCTCCCATGCCTCAGGATAACGAGGGTTACATTTTGTATCCTGCCGGCTATCCTGAGAGCAAGATTAGGAGAACTCATTCTAGGAAGTCTCACTCTGGACCTAATCATGCTTTTATGTATAAGGGTGAGACATCTAGCTCTAGGCAACCAACCCGTGCCAAGTTGCCTAGAAAGAAAACTCCTAATGCATCAAATGTTCATGCCATTTCATTTAAGACTTTTGATGCATCATATGTTTTAACTAACAAATCCGGCAAGGTAGTTGCCAAGATTGTTGGGGGCAAACACAAGGGCTCCAAGACTTGTGTTTGGGTACCCAAAGTTCTCGTTTCTAATGCCAAAGGACCCAAAACCGTTTGGGTACCTAAAACAAAGAACTAAACTTGTTTTGTAGGTTTATGCATCCGGGGGCTCAAGTTGGATACTCGACAGCGGGTGCACAAACCATATGACAGGGGAGAAAAAGATGTTCTCCTCATATGAGAAAAACCAAGATCCCCAACGAGCTATCACATTCGGGGATGGAAATCAAGGTTTGGTCAAAGGATTGGGTAAAATTGCTATATCACCTGACCATACTATTTCCAATGTTTTTCTTGTAGATTCTTTAGATTACAATTTGCTTTCCGTATCCCAATTATGTCATATGGGCTACAACTGTCTTTTTACTGATATTGGTGTTACTGTCTTTAGAAGAAGTGATGATTCAATAGCTTTTAAGGGAGTGTTAGAGGGTCAGCTATACTTGGTAGATTTTGATAGAGCTGAACTCGACACTTGCTTAGTTGCTAAGACTAACTTGGGTTGGCTTTGGCACCGCCGACTAGCCCATGTTGGAATGAAGAATCTTCACAAGCTTCTAAAGGGAGAACACATTTTGGGACTAACCAATGTTCATTTTGAGAAAGACAGGATTTGTAGCGCATGCCAAGCCGGGAAGCAAGTTGGCATCCATCATCCACACAAAAATGTCATGACTACCGACAGGCCACTGGAGCTCCTACACATGGATTTATTCGGCCCGATCGCTTACATAAGCATCGGCGGTAGTAAGTATTGCCTTGTAATTGTGGATGATTATTCTCGCTTCACTTGGGTATTCTTTTTGCAGGAAAAATCACAAACCCAAGAGACCTTAAAAGGATTCTTGAGACGAGCTCAAAATGAGTTCGGCTTAAGGATCAAGAAAATTAGAAGCGACAACGGGACGGAGTTCAAGAACTCTCAAATTGAAGGCTTTCTTGAGGAGGAGGGCATCAAGCATGAGTTCTCTTCTCCCTACACTCCACAACAAAATGGTGTAGTGGAGAGGAAGAATCGAACCCTATTGGACATGGCAAGAACCATGCTTGATGAGTACAAGACACCGGATCGGTTTTGGGCCGAGGCGGTCAACACCGCCTGCTACGCCATCAACCGGTTATATCTTCACCGAATCCTCAAGAAGACATCCTATGAACTCCTAACCGGTAAAAAGCCAAATATTTCATATTTTAGAGTTTTTGGTAGCAAATGCTTTATTCTTGTTAAGAGAGGTAGAAAATCTAAATTTGCTCCCAAAACTGTAGAAGGCTTTTTACTAGGATATGACTCAAACACAAGGGCATATAGAGTCTTTAACAAGTCCTCAGGACTTGTTGAAGTTTCTTGTGACGTTGTGTTTGATGAGACTAACGGCTCTCAAGTAGAGCAAGTTGATCTTGATGAAATAGGTGAAGAACAGGCTCCATGCATAGCGCTAAGGAACATGTCCATTGGGGATGTGTGTCCTAAGGAATCCGAAGAGCCTCCACAAGCACAAGATCAAACATCCTCCTCCATGCAAGCATCTCCACCAACTCAAATTGAGGATGAGGCTCAAGATGTTGAACAAGAAGATCAAGAAGATGAGCCACCTCAAAATGACGGCAACGATCAAGGGGGAGATGCAAATGATGAAGAAAAGGAGGATGATCAACCAAGACCGCCACACCCAAGAGTCCACCAAGCAATACAACGAGATCACCCCGTCGACACCATTCTCGGCGACATTCATAAGGGGGTAACTACTCGATCTCGTGTTGCACATTTTTGTGAACATTACTCTTTTGTTTCCTCTATTGAGCCACACAGGGTAGAGGAAGCACTTCAAGATTCGGATTGGGTGATGGCGATGCAAGAGGAGCTCAACAATTTCACAAGGAATGAGGTATGGCATTTGGTTCCACGTCCTAATCAAAATGTTGTAGGAACCAAGTGGGTCTTCCGCAACAAGCAAGACGAGCATGGTGTGGTGACAAGGAACAAAGCTCGACTCGTGGCCAAGGGGTATTCACAAGTCGAAGGTTTGGATTTCGGTGAAACCTATGCACCCGTAGCTAGGCTTGAGTCAATTCGCATATTATTGGCCTATGCTACTTACCATGGCTTCAAGCTTTATCAAATGGACGTGAAGAGTGCTTTCCTCAATGGACCAATCAAGGAGGAGGTCTATGTTGAGCAACCTCCCGGCTTTGAAGACAGTGAGTACCCTAATCATGTTTATAGGCTCTCTAAGGCGCTTTATGGGCTCAAGCAAGCCCCAAGAGCATGGTA
Organism: Zea luxurians; assembly: GCA_029449295.1. Classification (NCBI taxonomy): domain Eukaryota; kingdom Viridiplantae; phylum Streptophyta; class Magnoliopsida; order Poales; family Poaceae; genus Zea; species Zea luxurians. Next base: position 10,462,114 of record JAOPSE010000088.1, on the reverse strand, counting down.
TGAATGCCTTAGAGATTTCCTTATTGCAAATGGCTTCAAAGTCGGCAAAGCCGATCCTACTTTGTTCACTAAAACTCTTGACAATGATTTGTTCGTATGCCAAATTTATGTTGATGATATCATATTTGGGTCTACTAACAAATCTACATGTGAAGAATTTAGTAGGATCATGACACAAAAATTCGAGATGTCGATGATGGGGGAGTTGAAGTATTTTCTAGGATTCCAAGTCAAGCAACTCCAAGAGGGCACCTTCATTAGCCAAACTAAGTATACTCAAGACATTCTAAGCAAGTTTGGAATGAAGGATGCCAAGCCCATCAAGACACCCATGGGAACCAATGGGCATCTCGACCTCGACACGGGAGGTAAGTCCGTGGATCAAAAGGTATACCGGTCGATGATTGGTTCATTGCTTTATTTATGTGCATCTCGACCGGACATTATGCTTTCCGTTTGCATGTGTGCAAGATTCCAAGCCGACCCTAAGGAATCACACCTTACGGCCGTAAAACGAATCTTGAGATATTTGGCTTATACTCCTAAGTTTGGGCTTTGGTACCCTCGGGGATCCACATTTGATTTGATTGGTTATTCGGATGCCGATTGGGCGGGGTGTAAGATTAATAGAAAGAGCACATCAGGGACTTGCCAGTTCTTGGGAAGATCCTTGGTGTCTTGGGCTTCAAAGAAGCAAAATTCGGTCGCTCTTTCTACTGCCGAAGCCGAGTATATTGCCGCAGGCCATTGTTGCGCGCAATTGCTTTGGATGAGGCAAACCCTGCGGGACTACGGTTACAAATTAACCAAAGTCCCTTTGCTATGTGACAATGAGAGTGCAATCAAAATGGCCGACAATCCCGTTGAGCATAGCCGCACTAAGCACATAGCCATTCGGTATCATTTTCTTCGGGATCACCAACAAAAGGGGGATATCGAGATTTCATACATTAATACTAAAGATCAATTAGCCGATATCTTTACCAAGCCACTTGATGAACAATCTTTTACCCGACTTAGGCATGAGCTTAATATTCTTGATTCTAGGAATTTCTTTTGCTAAACTTGCACACATAGCTCATAAATATACCTTTGATCATGTCTCTTTTATATATGCTATGACTAATGTGTTTTCAAGTAAATTTCAAGCCAAGTCATAGGTATATTGAAAGGGAATTGGAGTCTTCGGCGAAGACAAAGGCTTCCACTCCGCTCTACTACTCATCCTTCGCCGTCGCTCCGCATCACTCTCCAACTTTGGTATAATCTTTACTCATTTATTTTATGACTAAAGGGGAAGAAAGTACTTCAAAGGGCTTATATCTCACTCAAAGTATCCGTTTTTGGCGATTCATGCCAAAGGGGGAGAAAGTATAAGCCCAAAGCAAAAGGACCGCACCACCACCCTAATTTTTAAAAATTTGATGAGTTTCAATTGATAAAATTTCAAAATTGGTATCTCTTTGTGTTCTAAAGGGGGAGCAAGTGGTATTTTGTTTAGTCAAAGGAAAAGCATTTGAGCAAAGGTAGAAAATTTCAAATCTTGAAAATGCTTTGCAAATCTTATTCATTTACCTTTGACTATCTTGCAAAAGGACTTTGAAAACAATTTACAAAAGAGTTTGCAAAAACAAAACTTATGGTGCAAATGTGGTCCAATATGTCAAAAACAAAGAAAACAATCCATGCGCATCATGTAAGCATTTATATTGGCTCAACTCCAAGCAACCTTTGCACTTACATTATGCAAACTAGTTCAATTATGCACTTCTATATTTGCTTTGGTTTGTGTTGGCATCAATCACCAAAAAGGGGGAGATTGAAAGGGAATTAGGCTTACACCTAGTTCCCAAATAATTTTGGTGGTTGAATTGCCCAACACAAATATTGGACTAACTAGTTTGCTCTAGTGCATAAGTTATACAGGCGCAAAAGGTTCACACTTAGCCAATAAAAAGATCAAGTTTTGGATTCAACAAAGGAGCAAAGAGGGAACCGAAGGCACCTCTGGTCTGGGGGCACCGGACTGTCCGGTGTACACCGGACAGTGTCCGGTGCGCCACCAGTGCACCAGAGGACTCCGACTTCAAACTCTTCGCCTTCGGGAATTCTCGGAAGCCGGCGCGCTATAATTCACCGGACTGTCCGGTGTACACCGGACAGTGTCCGGTGCTCCATGGAAGCGCGGTCTCCGGAACTCGCCAGCCTCGGGTTCGCGCAGGAGCCGCTCCGCTAAAATTCACCGGACTGTCCGGTGTGCACCGGACTGTCCGGTGTACCAGCGGGGCAACGGCTATTTCGGCGCCAACGGCTCCCTGCGGTGCATTTAATGCGCGCGCAGCGCGCGCAGGAGTCAGACGTGCCCATACCGGTGCACCGGACATCAAACAGTACATGTCCGGTGTGCACCGGACATCCTGGCGGGCCCAGAAGTCAGAAGCTCCAACGGTCAGAATCCAACGACATTGATGACGTGGCAGGGGCACCGGACTGTCCGGTGTGCACCGGACTGTCCGGTGCGCCATCGAACAGAGGCCTCCAGCCAACGGTCAAGTTTGGTGGTTGGGGCTATAAATACCCCAACCACCCCACCATTCATTGCATCCAAGTTTTCCAACTTCCAACCACTTACAAGAGCTAAGCATTCAATTCTAGACACATACAAGAGATCAAATCCTCTCCAATTCCACTCAAGCCCTTAGTGACTAGCGAGAGAGATTTGCCGTGTTCTTTTGAGCTCTTGCGCTTGGATCGCTTTCTTTCTTTCTCTTTTGCTCTTGTGATTAACACTCAATTGTAACCAAGGCAAGAGGCACCAATTGTGTGGTGGCCCTTGCGGGGAAGTTTTGTTCCCGGTTGATTGAGAAGAAGAAAAAGCTCACTCGGTCCGAGGGACCGTTTGAGAGAGGGAAGGGTTGAAAGAGACCCGGCCTTTGTGGCCTCCTCAACGGGGAGTAGGTTTGCGAGAACCGAACCTCGGTAAAACAAATCCGCGTGTCACACTCTTCATTTTCTTGCGATTTGTTTTGCGCCCTCTCTCGCGGACTCGTTTATATTTCTAACGCTAACCCGGCTTGTAGTTGTGATTATTTTTGTAAATTTCAGTTTCGCCCTATTCACCCCCCCTCTAGGCGACTATCACTCTACAAGTGGTTTTGACTTAGAGATAGGAATTTGAGTTTGATTTGCAAAAACAAACCAAGTGGTGGCATAGAGTGATCCATATATGTCAAATTGAATCAAAACAATTTTGAGTTCTAATTTAAATTGTTTTTGTACTTGTTTTACTTGCTTTATGTTGTGTTGGCATAAATCACCAAAAAGGGGGAGATTGAAAGGGAAATGTGCCCTTGGGCCATTTCTAAGTGTTTTGGTGATTTAGTGTCCAACACAAGTGCCTAAGTGTAAAGAGGTGGACAAAGTACAAATCAAGGATAAAGGTATGTTTCTCAGACTTAGTACATTGTTTTATGGACTAATGTATTGTGTCTAAGTGCTGGAAACAGGAAAAATCCAATTGGAAATGCCTTGGCTCGAGCAGCCAAGAATCTGCTGAGTCTGGGAGCACCGGACTGTCCGGTGGCGCACCGGACAGTGTCCGGTGGCGCACCGGACAGTGTCCGGTGGCGCACCGGACAGTGTCCGGTGCGCCAGGCTGGTTCGAGCGAAGTGGCCGCTCTCGGGAATTCACCGGCGACGTACGACTATAATTCACCGGACTGTCCGGTGTGCACCGGACTGTCCGGTGAGCCAACGGTCGGCCGGGCCAACGGTCGGCCGCGCGATCTGCGCGGGACACGTGGCCGAGCCAACGGCTAGAAGGGGGCACCGGACTGTCCGGTGTGCACCGGACATGTCCGGTGCGCCAACGGCTCTCAGGCTGCCAACGGTCGGCTTCACTATTTAAGGAAGGAAATCGGGCACCGGACAGTGTCCGGTGTGCACCGGACTGTCCGGTGCGCCAGACGACAGAAGGCAAGAATTGCCTTCCCTGATTGCTCTCAACGGCTCCTAGCTGCCTTGGGGCTATAAAAGGGACCCCTAGGCGCATGTAGGAGCATACCAAGCATCTTCACAACATTTCTAAGCACCAAGACATCGATTTCGCGCATTCGTTTCATTGTGATAGCATATAGAGCTCTTGTGGATTTGTGAACTCATTGAGTCGTGTTGTGAGCTCTTGTTGCGATTTGTGTGCGTGTTGACACTCTGATTCTTGTGTCTTGTGTGCGTTGCTAATCCCTCCCTTGCTCCGTGTTCTTTGTGAATTTCAAGTGTAAGGGCGAGAGGCTCCAAGTTGTGGAGATTCCTCGCAAACGGGATTGAGATAAAGCAAGCAAAACACCGTGGTATTCAAGTGGGTCTTTGGACCGTTTAAGAGGGGTTGATTGCAACCCTCGTCCGTTGGGACGCCACAACGTGGAGTAGGCAAGCGTTGGTCTTGGCCGAACCACGGGATAACCACCGTGCCATCTCTGTGATTGATCCTTGTTGGTTATTGTGTTTTGTTGAGGATTCCTCTTTAGCCACTTGGCAATTATTGTGCTAACAATTAACCAAGTTTTTGTGGCTATAAGTTTTTGAAGTTTTACATGATCACCTATTCACCCCCCCTCTAGGTGCTCTCAGCTTTGCCGAGTGTAAAATAGCCTTTGCCGAGTGTCTTAGACACTCGGCAAAGAGTGCGATTTCGGTACTGGTATAGCTTGTCAGGACGAAGTGTGCCTAACATTCATTTAATTCCATCATCCAGAGTCTAACACAGAGCTGGAATATTAAGATCCCTCCTAGCTAGAGTGCACATCTTCATTTGGCTACTTGCTAACAACAGAGTTTTAAATAGAGATAACCTTGCAAAACGCAGGACGGTAGAGCATATAATAATAGTTGTTTGTCCTGTGCAGCACATTCTGTTTGATCGTGTAGTTGTGAAACAGTGCTGGTTTTAAATTAAGCGATACTCTAGCAGAAATAGGAAAGCTTTGGGGGGGGGTAGCAGAAATAGAGATAACCTTGCAAAACGCAGGACGGTAGAGCATATAATAATAGTTGTTTGTCCTGTGCAGCACATTCTGTTTGATCGTGTAGTTGTGAAACAGTGCTGGTTTTAAATTAAGCGATACTCTAGCAGAAATAGGAAAGCTTTGGGGGGCAATTATATGGGGGCCAACTTTTTGGCCCGAAAGGTAGGGACCCTACTCCGGTGACATTAAAAAAAGCTCTAAGGACTAGTTTGTTAACCTATTTTTCTAAAGGATTTATATTTTAATAAGAAAAAATAAACTAATTTTTTAGAGCTAGTTTGGTAACTCCGTTTTTTTCAAGAGATATCTATTTTCCCACGGAAAAATAAACTAATTTCTTTTGAAAAAATAAAAAACACTCGGAAAAATAGGGTTCCTAAACTAGCCTTTATAAAAATAAAAATCCCTTAAGAAATAGTTTCAAACTAGCCTTAAAAAAACCACGGAGCTGAAAACAGCCACTGCCAGCCGAGCGTCGTTTTCACGATCACCTAACTTTCTTTGCAAGATTATGATGTCTCGTCTCTGACTCTCTGCACTGCACGCACTGCATCCCTCGCTCGCGATCGAGCGCTGTGGACCTGCAGCTGGCCAGGTTTGATTGCTGGCCAAGGCGTTGACTCTCAAGGAACCCGGCTTTATTATATTAATATTATGCGCTGCAAGTAAATGATCACGGCTCGTACGTAGAAGGTAAACAGTAGGCGCGTGCTTGAACGGATCAAAGGTGTTGACGCCTTTTTGGAGCGCCAAACACTCAACTAGAACCGTGGCGGTGCCTTCTGCACAGGGGCGGACGGTCCGCGCGCAGGGGCCGGACGGTCCGCGGCCTGGTGCGAGGCGCGGTGGTGCTCTCTACGCAGGGGCGGACTGTCCGCGGCCTGGGGCCGGACGGTCCGCGGCCTGGTGCGCGGCTAGGGCTCCTGCCTGACGGCCGGACGGTCCGCGCCCTGGGGCCGGACGGTCCGCGCGTACGCAGGGACGGCGGAAGATCGCCGACGGCGCCTGGATCTCGCTCCCGGGAGGGACCCCGTCGGGGAGTAGAGATCCTAGGTTGTGTCTAGGCTCGGGCTGGCCGACCTAGACTCCTCTAATCGACGTAGAGCCGAAGAGAGACGAAGAATTTGGGGATTGGATATCTAAACCTAAACTAGACTAGAACTACTCCTAGGATAAAATGCGAAATAGAAGTTGTATTGATTCGATTGATGATTACAAATCGGCCGTATACCTCTCTATTTATAGAGGAGGGGGGCTGGACCCTTTACAAACTAATTTCCGAGCTTATCCCATGATTTTAGCTAACAACCGTAGCACAAAACTCGAAACCCTAATCTGTTCTGCGCACGCGCGGACTGTCCGCCCCACAGGCGCGGACCGTCCGGACCGCGGACCGTCCGGCCTCAGGGCCGGACCGTCCGCGCGCTCAATTTGGTGCTCAACATATGCCCCCCTGCCTTTTGGTGGAGCTGAGCGAACCAAAAGCAACTAACTCGATGTTATTACATCGGTTTTCTTAGGCATCTTGCCACTTACTAGGATGGTACGCAGTGGCCTTGGTCTTGATGGTTGACTCAACGGACGTGATCCCTTTAGATTTGATCGAACTGTCAGTCCCAACATCGCCGAGCGTCATACTGGTCCTGACCAATTCGTCACATTGTCTTCCTAATTCTCTAAGTGTTCTGGCGTAGCTCCGTAGTCGACCAGGTCTTCTCCTTGCAGGTCGGCTTCCTCCATGGGCGTCGGTACGTCGTCGGAGGTGTCATGGTTTATTGCAGATGAGTCGGCCTCAGGGGTCGGACGGTCCACGCCCTGTACGGTTGGTCCGGTCTTTATAGTCGGACTGTCTGCTATACCTACGAAGAGCTGCACAGTTGTTGTTTTATTTTCTGTCTTTATGGCCGTTTGATTTTCCTCAACGGCCTTTGGTCTCCATCTCTTTTGTGGTGGCGGATATTGCGGATGTGTGTCATTGAATATTTTTTCCGCCTCCTTCTCCCGATTCTCCTTTGCCCTAAGGCGCTGTAATTTTCGCTTTTGCGATCGTGTCAATCCCGATGGGCACCATCGGGGCATGGAGTATTTTGGATCGGCTATTTTATTGACAGTCGTACTTTCTTTTTTGTTTGTGTTGGCCGATTCACCAAAAATCATCGGCCCTTCGTTATTTTGTTGTACGACGACATCTGTCGTTCCTATTTTAATGACATCTTCCTTTTTCGTACTATTGGAGGTTGTAGCTGTATGCCCCCCTGCCGGATTAGTCAGCCTTTGGTGCCGAGTTGTTCGGCAATCTTGCTGGGCATGTGCTCGTGGACCGGATTGAGGGGCTCTCAATCGGTCTTGTACTGGAGGTGTCAACCTATTGAATACAGATGTTTGGGGTGCCCCCCAAGCGGGGCACTGTGGCATCCCAAATGAGTATGGTGGCATGCCCCACATTTGATTTGGGACATATGGTGGAGGTATGTATGTGTATGGATATGGCATAGGTGGATATGGTGGTGGAGGTGTCCATGCAGGTACGTTAGGTCTTAATTGAACATTATGACCTCCCGTCCTTTCCGATTGGTGTGGTGGTCCAATCGGCCTAACCTGCCGTCGCACCTGGGTGGGTAAGCGAGGTCCCTTTGGTGGCCGGTCGCTGGGGCCAGCCTTCTTTTTCACATATTTAGACAATAATTGATCAAAGGTCGGGCTAGATTTTACCAACCGACCAGTTGCCTTGAACATGTTAGTTTTCCACGTACCTATTTCTGGTCGTCGTGGTTTGAAGGTACGTGGTCGCCGCGGCTCTTCGACGTTGCCGGACCGTCCGTCGGAACGCTTCGGACCGTCCGGTGATGTTACGGACCGTCCGCGCCTAGACACCGGACCGTCCGCGATGCGTAGTATGGGTTCTCGCGCATATCCCTTTGTCTGTGCTTGCCCCCCAGCGCTGGAGTTTGTGATGGTTACCTTCAGTGTCTCCCCTCCATCAGGAGTCTTCTCGGCCATCACTTTCCTGCAAGAAATTTTGTTGTTTCCATCGGCCTCCCGTGCGTTGCCGATGATGACTTTTTTGTCTTTGCCCTTATCGGCTGTGTTGGGCCGAATTAGGACCTTTTTGCCATTAAAGTCGATCACATTCATTGGGAAGGGCTCCGTGTCCTCCTGAAATTTCAATCGTCCCTCATTAATGGCCGATTGAATTTGTCGTCGGAACACATTACAATCATTGGTGGCATGGGAAAATGAGTTGTGCCACTTGCAGTATGCGCGACGCTTTAGTTCGTCGGCAGGTGGAACGATATAATCAATTTTAATGTTACCATTTTTTAGTAATTCATCGAATATCTTATCACATTTGCCGACATTAAATGTAAACTTAACCTCCTCCTGTCGTTCCTTTTGAACTGACTGCAAGGAGTAGCAAGCCGAAGATTTGGCCTGCTCGGGCCAAACTATTTCGGCAGTGTAAACTTTCTTTGGTTCATCGTCCGAACTACTTTGATTGTGTTCTACTATAGGGACATTATGATGAACCGTTCTGACTAGTTCTTTGCTTCGGCTTTCACAAGCCGAAGCTCTCTGATGTAATTGTGCTAGAGTAAAGAACTGGATGCCTTCTAATCTCTCTTTTAAATAATAGCGCAATCCATCAAAGGCTATTCCCGCCAGTTGTTTATCTGTTAAATGAATTTGAAAGCATCGGTTTCTCGTATCCTGGAATCTCCGGATATAATCACTAACCGATTCATCCTTTTCTTGTCGTAGGGTCACTAAGTCTACTAAATCTAGCTCATAATCACCAGAGAAGAAATGTTCATGAAATTTTTGCTCTAAGTCTCCCCATGACAAAATGGAATTAGGAGGGAGCGTGGCATACCATGTGAATGCAGTCCCTGTTAAGGATAATGAAAATAAACGCACACGAAATGCTTCGGTGTCGGCCAATTCTCCTAATTGTGTTAGGAACTGGCCTATGTGCTCACGCGTGCTCTTTCCTTGGTCACCCGAAAACTTTGCAAACTCGGGTATCCTGGTTCCCTGTGGGTATGGGTGGCGATCAAATCGGCTGTCATAAGGCTTCCGATATGATTGCCCCCCAGGGATCATGCTTACTCCGAGCTTATCTCAGAACGCCCCGGCTATTTCTTCCCTCACTATACCAATGGCAGCCGGTGCAAGACCACCGGCTCTCTGGTCAAACATAGGTGGGGTTGGTTGCATGTTAGTATGTTGTCGTTCCCCCCATTGGTTTGAGCTACGTGGTGCATTTCCATTTGCCCTATATGGCTCATATGTTTGATCGTTTCTTTCCGGCCTTCTAGGTGGGGCCGGAAATCTTTCCTGGGCTCTGGATCCTGAATTAATGGGCTGGTGCATTGCATAATGTGATGGGAAGTGTTGTTGGGACGGGTGAGGATTCAGGTAACAATCCTCCTCAAAAAGGTCATGCGCGGACTGTCCGGACATTGGCCCGGACCGTCCGTGATTATATGCGGACCGTCCGTCGTTGTATGCGGACGGTCCGACTTGGTAGTTTAGATTTTGTGCCGTATGTGGTGGCTCGGGCGCATATCTAGGTAACTCATTAAAAATAGGCCCGACTGTTGCCGGCCCGGACGGTCCGCGCTCACGTGCGGACGGTCCGGGCATGTGCAGATCGACTGATTTGCTGCCGATTTGCGTCTGCTCAGGGTACGTGTCCATCGGCATCCCATAAGGGGGTTGTGACTGGTCGTGACAACCTTTAACCGATGTATTACGTGTATTATCTCCTAATTCAACCTCGGGTGAAGGAAAATTTGCTATACTAGATTTATTAAATGCACGTACTAGTCTCCTACAATCGTTTTGCATAACCCCTATGATATTTTGCATCTGTTCTCGCTGTTCGCCTATGTAAGCTTTAAGAGATTGGAGTTCGTTGGTGCTACTTACATTTGGGGTAATCGTAGTAGGTCGGAGCGAAGCCAGATCTGTCGCTCGTTGCCGAACGACTTTGTTGTTCCTGTCCACTTTGAAGTCAGCCAAGAACTTCGCCTTTGCTTCTTGGATCAGCTGCTCCTGGCGCTCCTCGAATAGGAGCTGTTCTTCAGCCGGCAAGGCTTCCCATGTCGGTGTGATGATATTGCTGGTGGAAACCTCAGAGCTATCTTTTGAACCGGCCATTGAGGGCCGATTTGATAGGTCTATATGTGTTGTCCCCAGCGGAGTCGCCAAAAAGTATGTTGACGCCTTTTTGGAGCGCCAAACACTCAACTAGAACCGTGGCGGTGCCTTCTGCACAGGGGCGGACGGTCCGCGCGCAGGGGCCGGACGGTCCGCGGCCTGGTGCGAGGCGCGGTGGTGCTCTCTACGCAGGGGCGGACTGTCCGCGGCCTGGGGCCGGACGATCCGCGGCCTGGTGCGCGGCTAGGGCTCCTGCCTGACGGCCGGACGGTCCGCGCCCTGGGGCCGGACGGTCCGCGCGTACGCAGGGACGGCGGAAGATCGCCGACGGCGCCTGGATCTCGCTCCCGGGAGGGACCCCGTCGGGGAGTAGAGATCCTAGGTTGTGTCTAGGCTCGGGCTGGCCGACCTAGACTCCTCTAATCGACGTAGAGCCGAAGAGAGACGAAGAATTTGGGGATTGGATATCTAAACCTAAACTAGACTAGAACTACTCCTAGGATAAAATGCGAAATAGAAGTTGTATTGATTCGATTGATGATTACAAATCGGCCGTATACCTCTCTATTTATAGAGGAGGGGGGCTGGACCCTTTACAAACTAATTTTCGAGCTTATCCCATGATTTTAGCTAACAACCGTAGCACAAAACTCGAAACCCTAATCTGTTCTGCGCACGCGCGGACTGTCCGGCCCACAGGCGCGGACCGTCCGGACCGCGGACCGTCCGGCCTCAGGGCCGGACCGTCCGCGCGCTCAATTTGGTGCTCAACAAAAGGCCTGCGACTCTTCCATTCCATGCAGTCAGTCTCCCGGTACGTATCTTAGATACACTCCATACGAGTATATATTACATTCGGCGTCAGGTCAAACGGAAACGAGGGGAAGAATAGGCAAGGCAAGCCAGCGTCCGTGTGAGATAAGCCAGTTTGGCTTTCCGTTGTGGTTAGGTTAACGAATTCCGTCATTTTCCTGATTCACCAGCGGAGCGGATATATATGATGAGGAACTACAGTCGGAGGAAACCTAGCAGGCAGCAGGAAAGCGCTGTCGATTGTCAGTTACCGAAGAATGATGGCGGCTAAGGATCACCGTGTGTGCCGGCGTATGACAACACGTAAAGAAAATTCACTGGCTGTCACCGTCTGCTTACACCGGCAAGCTGTGCCCCGTTGATTGATGGATCTTTCTGACAGCCGACCGATTGCTACTACAATTCTACAAAACGATTAGCTCGAGGTTCCTGTTTCTTGCACTACAGGCTCAGGGAGGATTATTCTAATAAACCATCTGGACGGACTGTGTCGTCAGGACTTATGACTGGAGAGTTGATACAATGCATATATAGTTAATAAGGCCCTGTTTGGTTCCTTTAGTCACTTGACTAAATTTTATTAACTAAAGTTTAGTCGCTAAAGTACTCGTTTGGTTCCAGTGACTAAACCGGACTAAAGAGCATTAATTGCTGTGAATAATGATTATTTTACCCTTATTAATTAATGGATGTTTGCTATAAGAAAAAAGTGGAGACGGCAAATAAGGTAAAAATACTACTTTAGTCCATTTTAGTCACACATTGGTGACTAAAGAACTAAAGTTTAGTCACCCAACTTTAGTCATAATGTTTACTTCTTTAGAGACTAAAAGTAACTAAACTTTAGTTACCCTAAACCACGGGGCCTAAGTCGTTGTCGGGAATTTTTTTCCCACGCATGCCAGTATGCCACCATGGCAACGTACAAAAAAAAAATCAACAGAACCGAGGCGAATTAATGAAGTCCGACCGAAGTCTTTCTGTTTGCCTTTGTTTTTTTTCCTTCTCTCCTCCTCGTTTCGTTTTTGAATCGACTAGTTGAGACACTGTAAAGAATTCCAATGCGCACAAGTATTCCAAGTGCGGAGTTTGGATACATGGAAATTATATGACGAAAATTGACCTCATAAGTGCTAGTTCCACTAGAAAAATAGGGTTGTCAAACTATCAATGATCATGATGGTACACTTTGCTAGGTGTTTCGTCGCATATTGTGACAAAATAAAATAGTAGAGTCTATATCTGAAGTCTAGGCAACCGAAGCATATTTTATCTGTGACTCGATGGCGGAAGGGTCATGTGGTGGTAATGGGTACCCGAAACCCGAATACCCGACGGTTTTTACACGATATGAAGACGTGTACGGGATGGTTTCTCTACCCGCGGGTACATTAATAAGCAAAAACCTTTTACCCGTTGGATAGACGGGTACGGGTACGGGTATGAGTTGGTACTACCCATACCCGTCTATCCATGGGTAAATTATACCCGCATCAATGCCACTATAACCATCTAATAGAGCCCGGCTTAACTAAAATAAAACTCTTATCTAGTTATCATTTATCTAGCTACCAAGTTATGTAATCGTATGATTTGTTATATGTGAAGTTGAACTTGTTTTTGTATGTTTATAATATTTTGAGTGATCGGTATATTGGAATTTAAGACTTTTCTAGTGGGTACGGGTATGGATAAAATTTTATACTCGCGAGCATATATAGGTAACCCAACGGGTATAATTTTTTAATAGATACATGTATAGAATGGTACTACTCGACAAGTATATACCTGTTGCCATCCCTATGCATGATACTCCTACAAACATACAAACTCTTGCTCGCGGGCCTAATTCGCCAGACACCCAATGATCCATTGCTTATCACCCAGCCTTACCAGGCCGGCAAGAGATCCATTGTTGCAAGGGAAGCCCAACCGAAGGCCTAACCCGCACAGGGCCTAGTACCCGTACCCATCAATTCTGGGCTGTCGGCCTAAGAAAAAGGATGTGCTCCGCCATACTCTCGAATCTCGATCCAACCAGGTCGTTCAGCCGCAGATTAGCAGGCCGCCTGCGCTCCTCCTTTCCCCCTCAGCCTCCTCTCCGGTGTACGTCTCGGTCGAGATGGCCGCCCTGCTCCGGCGGAGCCTCCCCTCCCTTGGCCGCGCGCTTCTCACGCCGGCAGTGGCGCCGGCGCGGATGCTCTCCGCGGATGCCTCCGATGCCCTCGTTGAGATCAAGCCCGGGGAGATCGGTATGGTCTCCGGCATCCCTGAGGAGCATCTCCGCCGTAAGGTAACATGCTGCATCCTTCTCTCTCGAGTTTTTAGCTGTGAAATGGTAGATGATGTGGATGATCGCGGGCGTCTTGAGAGAGATTTGTTCTGGAGTCAATACGGCCATACGGGGGAGCTGGGACTGGATCATTGTGTTGGATGTGATCAGAGTTTGGGGGTGGATAGAGATAGAAAATCGTCGTTTTGTTCTGTTATCGATTGGTCTGAAGCTCAACCTGTGAACTAGAAGAATGTGTGCAAGATGGGTTTATGTCGAGTTGTCGACCCAGTTGATTCCTCTCCAATGGGGTCTTCTGTGACAGGAATGGGCGTCTTTATGCTTGCTTCTACAAGTATTTGTGATGAAAATGGGCAGGTATGTGTCAGGAAACTGAGCATCTTCAGAGCCTAGCTGTCTAATTTTCAGCAGGATAGATGACTGCAGGGTTAGTTACACTTTGATGCAATATATGTGAGCTTTATGAAATCAATGTTGAGATAAAATATCAGAATCAGATTTGGATCTTATACGAAGAAGCTTTACCTAGTGAACGCTATTGTTTGGTTGGTTGGCCAATGCCCATTGGTCTATTGTATCTTATAGAAAAGTAGCACTGTTGTGTTTCAAGCTTTTAATATATACCACTGTCTTTGCTCAATTTACTTATATACTAAACTTTCCAATCTTTATTGTTGTATTGTGATCCCATCACACAAGCTTGAGGCCCTTATAAGAAAAAACTGAAGCAATGGTTGCCATTTCATTGGCCTTATTGTTGGTTCAGAGTAGCTATATACCCATACTTACTGTGGGTTAAATGTTTGTGCATAACTAAAAGTTCACATATAGCCAAATCACTCGAACAACAAAAGCATGCATGTCCCTGTTCTTTTGCACCCTGTGACATGTGGAGTGCAGGCGGCAGTAGGCCAGCAGCCTAAAACCTCTCACCCAGTCCAGAAGGCACTAAATTTTCATTTTCCAGTTTTAATTGAAAAATGTTAGTTAACACTTAACTCAGTGAACCATATTGAGCATGGGTTCCCTTTTCTTTTTTTGGTTGAACTGGCACTATTTTCTGGTTTTCTAAGCAGGTCACTAACTATGTTTTGAGATGAAGATGGTTAATTATAACAGATATGTGCGCTGCTGATATGTTCTGGTTTTTGTTCTTGTAATTAATGTATCTGTCACTGGGAATGTTTCAGTTTTTTCTTCACAACTGGTCAGCTTATCCTTGTGAATTGTCAGGTTCTAATTTATTCACCAGCTAGGACTGCATCCCAGCAAGGTTCAGGCAAAGTCGGGAGGTGGAAAATTAATTTTTTGTCAACCCAAAAGTATGCTTCTTGTTCTGCTTTTTAGTCCTTTTTTTGCTTCCCTGAATCTTATCCCTAAGGTGTTGTTGCTGGCAGGTTGGCTACCTTAATAGATTTATTGTACAGTTACATGTTACCAACTTCCAATTGTTGATGCACCGCTGAAGTGCCTTTTTCCAATCACTTTTTAGTTTCTTTTTCCAACAACTTAATGTCACTACAAAATTACATGGCCTCTAGATGGAACGGGATATGCTGTATACCCAGAGATTAATACTTGTTCTCAACAGAGACTATACTTTAGTGTGCACTGGTCATTGGATTCTCAATGCTTATGTAGAGCCTTAATCTTCTCTTAAATTCTCCTATTATTTTTTTTACTGGAACGTGACATCATACAATTTAGATCTGTCAATACTCATATTGTTTTTATTATTGTTATTTTTTGGGTGTGGAGTTTAAGTGCCATGCTTCTGGTTTCCACTACTTACACCCTTGGAAATTGCATTATGACTTTACCATCAGTCTAATATAAAGCTGGGTTCTTCTGTTGAGTAGCAGCTTGTCATAGGGTTATAATTCATGGTGCGAAGATGCTGGTCCAGTGTGGCCATTTCTCCTTATTTTCATTTTTTTAGACGTAGACCATATGTCATGCATGTTTGTATAGCTTATTAAATTATCTGACTGCAAATGAAGGAAGTAATTAGACAATGCTGCAGTTTGTTTTATCATTTTCTTGTAAATAAATCCCCTCTCCGCCCATATCCTCTGACAAATTGGTGTCATTTGAATTCATGCTAGGTGGGAGAACCCGTTGATGGGATGGACATCTACTGGGGATCCATATGCTAATGTCGGTGAAGCAGGACTTACGTTTGACAGTGCAGAGTCAGCAAAGGCGTTTGCCGAAAAACATGGATGGAATTATGTGGTGGGTCTAGTTTTTCCATGTAGATTTACACAAAAATTAGATGCTCTATTTGCAACTGCTACTTCAAGCCTATTTGGAATGATTGAGGAATGGTTTAAATGGCATGGCTGTGGGGTCTTTTTACTCCTTATCTTGATAGAGCTAAATTTTGCAGAAGCAATTGTAAAGTATTGATGCTTAGTTGTCTAACATAGCAGTGATGGTAGACAAACTAGATCTGTTTTTGGTTCATCTATTGAGGTAGAAATGAACATAGACTTCAAGATGCTCATTATATAATATATATAGTTTTGTTCCAGTCGTAGCGAGTTTTTACCTTTTTGGTAATGTTAATTTCCAAATTATAGTTATTGCTCCACTGTCACATACTAGTCCCTCGATAGCATTTTCATATACTGATTTTTGTCAACTAGTGGAAAACACGAGGTTGATGGCAATTGTAGGAAGGAGAGAACGCATATAATGTGTGGGATGTATTGCATTGAGACTCTAGGAGGAACATATAGGATTACATGACTTGGAGGGCAAGATGTCTATCCTAAAGATAATGAAGGTTATTCCGGGATTACAATCAATCCTAAACCAACCATATCAGGAGTTGCCTAATATACTCTAACAACAATATCTAGTATTCTAGTGTGAGGGTGTAGTGCTGTACTTTGTCTAAAATATCTTACTACCAACTTCTTTCTCAATCTAATCTTGAAATGCTTTTCAATGCAAGTTATTTACTTCCAGTTTGTATTTGTGCTGCTTGCTTTAAGTTCTATCTTTTCAAGTTGCAAACAATATAACTTAATTTCATGTAAGCGTTATACCTGGTGATAGTGTTGGAACTTGGAAGTATAAAGTCCCTTATGTATATGTTACTAGAGTTTATGTGTGCTCCTATCTATTGCAGTATTGGGCTTTTGGTGCTATACTGCTATTGATAACAAATATACCACTCTACAAAACCTACTGTTTGTTTCCAATCCTACTGGCGCTTGTAGCTTTCATGTTGAATGCATATATAGTGTTTCATTTTATTTCTGAACTAAACTGAAACCATGTTTCTAGTGTTTTTTTTTCTAGAAATGAGCCTCTAAGGTTTCTTAAAAATGCAGGACTATACTTACATTACCTCTTTTTTTGTAGGTTCGGAAACGCCATGCACCTCTTCTGAGGGTATGTATGTCTCCCTATATATCCTTGTTGACTTGTTAATGCCTTTTCTTTTACCTTGTCTTTAGATAGGGTTGGATATCGAGCTGGCTCGTTAAGCTAACTAGCTGCCTCAGCTCGGCTCTTTAAGCTAACGAGCCACAGAGTCAGCTCGAGCTGACTCGTTTAGCTCGCGAGCCAGAGCAGAAAATAAATAATATGTATATAATAATCAATTTCTAGTTAATTTCAAACTAATTTAACAATAGAAAATAGTAATTATACTTAGTTTCGCAGACCACATCAATGTAACATCAAATTAACACAATTCATCACTCATCAATTCACTATTCACACACATGTTCATCAGTATAACACACACTTATATTTGTATAGACCAATTTAACACAGACACGGCTCATTAATCATTAGTTTAACTCATAAGCCATATACACTACACATACATATAATATGGTCATCAATTGTTACGTAAATGATATGCATATAGTTTTGTTTTGCTGAAATGTGATAGCACGTTTAGCTCGCGAGCTGGCTCGTTAACAAACCGAGTTGGCTCGTTAACAAACCGAGTTGGCTCGTTAACGAACTGAGCTAGGATGCTAGCTCAGCTCGTGAAAAAATTCAAACGAGCCAATCAGAGCCGACGAGCCACGAGCATTTCGTTCGGCCCTATATTTAGATCCTTCAAAGTTGGCTTGTTCATCTTCTTGCAAACTTTAGCTTATACAACTCTATATTGTCAACAGGGCATCCATTTTTCCAGTGCATTACAAACCCTACAACTGTATATTCTATCTGAACTACAAATGCCGATGTGGTGATAGAGTATACTATTTTTAGTGTATGTGTTGTTGGAACTGGACCGCTGACACATGGCGTGTTCGTCGGGCCGCCTGCACACACGGGGTGCCCACCCAGGCCATCGGACCGCGACACACACGCTCGTTGGCATAGCAGCGGGCTTTTTGTCTCTTGGGCCAACACTCCCCCCAAAAAGCTAGCCCATTAGGGGGTTGCACCCTCAACCATATAAACTATGCTTGCTCCTCCACAACACACAATGTGAGACTATTTCCAACAATCTCCCCCTCATATTGTGAGCCGAGATTTTTCTGAGAATGCACTAG
Source organism: Zea luxurians (assembly GCA_029449295.1). Taxonomy (NCBI): domain Eukaryota; kingdom Viridiplantae; phylum Streptophyta; class Magnoliopsida; order Poales; family Poaceae; genus Zea; species Zea luxurians. Next base: position 10,444,298 of record JAOPSE010000088.1, on the reverse strand, counting down.
GCTGTTAGCTGACATGTGTTTCCTGCCATATAGGCGCAGGATCCCCTACCATACAAGTGTAGGCATACTTGCCTTACCAGCACTGCCGCATATAGGAAGCTACAGCCGCATATAGGAAGATATAGATACAATCCTCCCATTTAGGGGGCAGAGATAGTTTTCTTCCATTCAAGGAGATCTTAGGGTATTGTTTCTATAAACCTGAGATCTCCTACCCCTCTGTCCCTCTATAAATATGTGCGCCTGTACTCCCCCTTCATCAATCAATATAGACAGCAATCATATTGCTATCATGGTATCACGAGTTCAAGTTCATATCCTCCTTCCGTTGCCCTAGGCGCAGTCCTCTAGCTGCGCCGCCTCCCTCCTCCCTGCGCGCCACATCTTGGCTGCGCCCTCACCTCCCCTCTGCGTGCCATCCAGGCAGCGCCCTCCCCTGACCATGGCTGGTCTGGAACAGCCACCTCTCGACGACGCTGCGACCCAGGTCGCAGCCGAGCATGAAGCTCGCCTCCAGGCTGCTGCTCGGCGTGATGCTGCACTCGCCCAAGCCCTTCAGGCAGAGCAGGAGGCGGCCACAGCGGCCCAGGAGCGCGATGTTGCCGCCGAACGTGTTCGCGCCGCTCTCGAGCGCGCAACACATGCACGCGCCGTCGCTGCTCAGACTGCCGCCGATGGCAGTCCTGTCGACGACAATCAGTCCCACCTCTCTGATCCAGCAGGTGGTGCTGACAAGGGCCTCCACGACGCTATCCTCCTTCACGAGGCTGCTGCGATCGTCAACCTCCACTCCCAGGCCGTCGCTGTGCAAAACATCCGGAGTCTCGTTCACGTCGTCCTCGACCTCGCCAACAACAACTACACCCGCTGGCGTGATGAGTTCCTTCTCGTCACTGGCAAATACTCCTTGGACAGCCACATCCTCGACGACACTCCCGCGCCTCACTTCCCCGACTGGGCACGCATGCACTACGTTGTCAAGTCCTGGATCTCCGGCTCCATCTCCCCGGATCTTGCTGAAATGGCCATGGAACGCGGCGCCACTGCCCGCACCACTTGGCTGACTCTCGAGAACCAGTTTCTCGGGAATCGGGAAACCCGCGCCCTCCACCTCGACGCTCAGTTCCGGCACTTCGTCCAAGGTGATCTACCTGTCTCCGATTATTGTCGCCGTTTCAAAACCATGGCAGATGCCCTCGGTGATCTTGGCGAACCAGTCTCCAACCGGACGTTGGTCCTCAATGTTCTGCGCGGCCTCAGCGACCGTTTCTCTGACATCGGACGTCATCTTCGCCTCGGTCGCCCCTTTCCAACGTTCCACGACGTCCGGGCCACTCTTCTGTTGGAGGAACTCACGATGGCTCATCGTGCGTCTTCTCCATCCGTCGCCTGCTTACCTCCACCAAACCTCCACAAGGCGGGGCTTCGACGGCCTCCAACAAGGCTCCTGCTGCTTCCAACAAGGCGCCTTCGGCCCCACGCCACCCCAACCGTCGTAGCAAGAGGGGTGGCCAAGGCCGCCAGGGTATCCTTCCATTCCCAGGCACTGGTTTTGGCGGCCAGCACGGGAGTGCCTCCGGTCTGTGGCCCTCCATCCAAAATCCTTGGACTGGGGCCATCCAGATGTGGCCCAGCCCACGGGCGCCGACCCCACAGCAGCAGCAAGGTCTCTTGGCGCAGCACCAGGCCCTGCTGCCTCCGACGGCCTAGCAACAGCAGGCTTTCTACGCTGCTCCAGTCTCCATCACTCCTCACCAGGCGCTGCTGGCCCATCAGACCCAGCAATACGTTCATGGTGCTCTTCAAGGACAGGGAGGCGCCCCACTGCAGCACACTCTACAGACCGGCCCTCTGCAGGGAAGCGCCCCCAGTCTCCCTACGGCATGCTGGCACAGCCGACCACTCCTTCTTGGGACGCTCAGTCCCTTGCATCCGCTTTCAGTACCGTGTCCCTGACTCCGCCTCAGCAGACTGACTGGTACTTCGACACCGGTGCTACCTCCCACATGACCTCCAACGTCGGTACCCTATCCAATACTTCAACTCCCTCTCTTACTGCACCTTCCTCCATTATTGTCGGTGACGACTCACTTCTTCCCGTCATTTCCACTGGCTCCACTACTTTACATGGTTCTTTACATCTCAACAATGTTCTTGTGTCACCCAAACTTATTAAGAACCTTATTTCCGTCCGCCAGTTTACTACCGATAATAACTGTTCCATTGAATTTGATCCCTCTGGTTGCTCTGTGAAGGATCTACTATCTCGGAACGTGATCGTCAGGTGCAATAGCTTCGGGCCACTATACCCCCTGTGCCTCCCTGCTGCACACAGCTTCATCGCCAGCTCCACTCCGTCACTTTGGCATCGCCGTCTCGGTCACCCTGGCCACGAGTCCCTCTCCAAGCTCGCATCAATCGTTCCCATGTGTAATAAAGATGCTAGCTCTCCTTTATGCCATGCTTGTCAGTTGAGTCGTCATGTTCGCCTTCCGTTCCATACGTCTACTTCTCGTGCGGTTAACAATTTTGATCTTATTCACTGTGACTTGTGGACATCTCCTATTTTAAGTGTCTCGGGTTTCAAGTATTACTTACTCGTTCTTGATGATTGCTCCCATTACTTATGGACTTTCCCTTTACGACTAAAGTCTGATGCTTTCCCGACTCTCACTCAGTTTTTCGCCTATGTGAAAACACAATTTGGTGTCACGATTAAAGCTGTACAATGTGACAACGGGCGCGAGTTTGATAACTCCAGTTCCCGAACATTCTTCCTCACCCACGGTGTCCTCCTACACATGTCCTGCCCCTACACCTCATCTCAGAACGGTAAAGCTGAGCGCATCATCCGTACTACCAATAACACCATTCGCTCCCTTCTCTTTCAGGCCAGCATCCCACCAACCTTCTGGGTTGAAGCACTCCACACGGCAACACTTCTTCTCAACATTCTACCCACCAAGACCCTTCATTTTTCCACTCCTCACTTTGCCCTCTTCAAAACCGTACCCTCCTATGAACATCTTCGCGTGTTCGGTTGCACCTGCTATCCCAACCTATCTGCCACCACTAGCCACAAACTTGATCCCCGTTCCGCTAAGTGTGTTTTTCTTGGCTACTCGTCACATCACAAAGGGTACCGGTGTCTTGACCTCCTATCCAACCGTGTCATCCTTTCCCGCCACGTTGTTTTCGATGAGTCCACTTTTCCCTTTGCTGAACAGCAACCCACTGCCTCCTCCCAAGATTTTGACTTCCTGGATACAATTACCACTAACCCGGTGCCGCCACCTATAGGCCCACCACCTCTGTTTCTTTCAGGACTCATACCGGAGAATGTTGCTGCTCCCAGCAAACCTACAGGCGCTGCTGCTCCTAGCGCCCAAGCTGTTCCTGGCGCTCCTACAGCTCTTGGCGCTGCTGCTCCCAGCACCCCAGCAGCAGGCGCTACTCCACCCAGTGCTGCTAGTGGTGCACCCGACGCTACTGCACCACGCCGGTTTGGCCAAGTCTTCACGCGTCGTCCCCACCCCCCAGTGCAGGACCTGGCCACTACAACCACCCCGGCTGGTCTGGACGGTTCTGCCATCTCGACTGGCAGTGTCGCTGCTTCATCTCCATCTCCTACGGACGCATCGCATCGTTGTCTCCCACCCGGAGCGGTGGCTGTCTCCCCAGTGCTTAACCATCATCGCATGGTCACGCGCGCTAAGGCTGGCTTCCGGGTGCCAGCACTGTTCCACGCCACCCCCCTATCTCCAATTCCGAAGACCTTTCGTGGCGCTCTTGCTGATCCTAATTGGCGAGCTGCCATGGAAGATGAGTATGCGGTACTCTTGCAGAATCACACATGGGATCTGGTACCTCGACCCCATGGTGCGAACATTGTGACCGGCAAGTGGATTTTCAAGCACAAATTTAATGCTGATGGCTCTCTTGAAAGGTACAAGGCTCGCTGGGTTCTCCGTGGATTTACGCAACGACCCGGCATTGATTTTGATGAGACTTTCAGCCCCGTCGTGAAGCCTGCTACTGTGCGGACTGTCTTATCTTTGGCTGTTTCCAGCAACTGGACGATTCATCAACTTGATGTCAAGAATGCTTTCCTTCACGGGACTCTTTCTGAGACTGTTTATTGCAGCCAACCCTCAGGTTTTGAGGATTCAGCCAGCCCACAACATGTTTGCAGACTCAATAAATCCCTCTACGGACTGAAACAAGCACCACGTGCCTGACATAGTCGGTTTGCCACTCATCTGCTCTCCCTGGGATTCATCGAGGCCAAGAGTGACACATCTCTGTTTGTCTACCATAGAGGAACTAACACAGCTTATTTGTTACTCTATGTCGACGACATTATACTCACAGCATCCTCTACTGTTCTCCTGCGACACATCATTCAGGCCTTACAGTTGGAGTTTGCTATGAAAGATTTGGGTGACCTACATCACTTTCTGGGGATGCAAGTTCAACGACGAGATGGAGGCCTCTTCCTTTCGCAACGTCAATATATGCTGGATATTCTGGATCGGGCTGGTATGGCAGATTGCAAGCCCTGTTCTACACCTGTCGACACAAACCCAAAGGTTTCTACAGCTACTGGTACTCCTGTTTCTAATCCATCGGATTTCCGCAACTTAGCTGGAGCACTACAGTACCTCACTTTTACCCGACCAGACATAGCCTATGCTGTGCAACAGATTTGTCTTCACATGCATGATCCTCGCGAGCCTCACCTTGCCGCCTTGAAGCGCATTCTCCGTTATGTTCGTGGCACTCTGCATTTGGGTCTTCAGTTGCGCCCTTCTTCTCAGGCTGAGTTAATTGCATACTCTGATGTCGACTGGGCTGGATGTCCTGACACACGCCGATCCACTTCAGGCTTTGCAGTTTTTCTTGGTGATAACCTTATTTCTTGGTCCTCCAAACGACAGATGACTGTGTCCCGCTCCAGTGCTGAAGCCGAGTACCGGGCCGTCGCCAACACTGTTGCTGAATCCACCTGGCTTCGTCAGCTTCTGGCCGAACTTCGTCACCCGTTATGTCGTGCCACGTTGGTCTATTGTGACAACATCAGTGCGGTCTACATGTCTTCAAACCCCGTCCAGCATCAACGAACCAAGCACATTGAGATTGATTTGCACTTTGTTCGGGATCGGGTGGCTCTCGGTGATGTCCGCGTTCTCCATGTGCCTACTACCTCCCAGTATGCAGACATCTTCACCAAAGGGCTTCCCTCTACAGTCTTCACGGAGTTCAGATCCAACCTGAACGTCTGTGGTACCGACGATCAGACTGCGGGGGCGTGTTAGCTGACATGTGTTTCCTGCCATATAGGCGCAGGATTGCCTACCATACAAGTGTAGGCATACTTGCCTTACTAGCACTGCCGCATATAGGAAGCTACAGCCGCATATAGGAAGATATAGATACAATCCTCCCATTTAGGGGGCAGAGATAGTTTTCTCCCATTCAAGGAGATCTCAGGGTATTGTTTCTATAAACCTGAGATCTCCTACCCCTCTGTCCCTCTATAAATATATGCGCCTGTACTCCCTCTTCATCAATCAATATAGACAACAATCATATTGCTATCATAGGCCAACCTAGCCCTGATACCAACTGTTGGAACCGGACCGCCGACACATAGCGTGTCCGTCGGACCGCCCGCACATACTGCGCGCCCACCCAGGCCGTCGGGCCGCGACACACGCGCCCGCACGCATAGCAGCGGACTTTAGGTCTCATGGGTCAACACTCCCCCCAAAAAGCTAGCCTGTTAGGGGGTTGCACCCTCAACCATATAAATCATGCTTGCTCCTCCATAACGTACAATGTGGGACTATTCCCAACATGCGTAGTGTGCATGTTATAGTGCAATGATACGTCACAGGAAGTAATTTATGTTTCGAGTAAGAACTGTGAAGTGGAAGAAGTCACTTGTTAGGGACAAGAGCCATAAAGTTTTTCCAGATATATTAAATGATGCTTCAATGAAATGGTACACTATCTTGTTTCCAAGATATACCATCTTTCTACATGCCACCTTGTCTGCAAAATGTAATTCTTTGTATGTATGTAATATGCAAGAGCTGTAAGCCTGGAACATCTGAGATCCAAATTTCTGTTCTATAGGTGAGTACTTAATTTGCGTGGTTGACTGTACTGTGAAAAATCAGTCAGCTTATGAAACTGCCTAATAGTGACAAAATTTTAGTGTCTTTTAGGCCTAGTTTGACAACTCCATTTTCCCAAGGCAATTTAGTTCATTTTCCCTTGGGAAAATGGAAATCCCTTGGAAAAATGTGGTTGCCAAACTAGCCTTATAGGAGATTTCTACCTTTGAAGTACCTTTTTGGTCTAGAAGCCTTTTTTGAACTCTGTTTATTGCTATCTATTGCACGGCCATACATCTTATTACCTCAACTAGATTTAAAAGCATTTCACGAGTAAATGGCGTTATTTTTATGTTTGCAACTTGGCATGATCCATCTTTAACATGAAAACAATATAACACATTTTAAATGCTAGCGTACCTTAGTGCGGATAGGCCGATAGGGTGGATAAAGATTATGCGATGCTTGTATGGCAGATGTAGTGTGAAGGGGATGGTGTTAAACCTAGTGAGGGAGTTGTGCTATGGACTATTAATATGACGGTTATAATAGTAGAGGAGATATAAGTTCGGGTCTGACTTGTGGGTCTACTTGTGTATGCGTGGGCTCATTTTGGTTCAGGGGGGCTACCTTACCTTGGTGGTGAGGAGGGTGTTGGAATATAACGGGGTGTTTGGTTTGAGGATTGAGCTAGTCCATCATCATCTCACTTCTCACTATTTTTGTTTGGTTTTTGAAATAGAGTGAGTTGATCCATCACTATTCTATTCCTCATAGTTAGTTAGTACCGTAGTAACCGGGAACTGGGAACTTGGCCACATTCCTCGTTCCGGGAACGTTCGTTCCGTTCCAGGAACGTGGGAACAATCTCGTTCCAGTAGTGTTAAATCCTAGTTTTAGTAGCGTACCGCGTACCACGTTCCCGTTCCTCGATCCCATCGATCCGAGAACCTGGTTACTAAGGTCAGTACTAATATGAGGAATGGAGTCATCCCACCAAATTTAAGAAATGAACCCATGATACACCATCTCAATTTAGATGGAGTGATTCCTCAAACTAAACATCCCCTAAGTGATTGTCTACCTTTTGTTATCAACTTAGACTGTCTCCAGTAGAGTGAGAAATAGGGGACGCGGAACTGTAGATGACACTGTTTGACACTGATTTTAGAGATAAGTTTGAAATAGGATATGAGATGGGATAGGGGATCTGCTGGATATAGCCTTAAGCTTTTGGATTAAATGGGTTGATCCATGTAACTTAATATGTTGTCAAAGTCTCAAATAAAATAATTGCTGCTTGCTTCTATTATTCTACGCCTGACGCCTGAGAGGCTCACCTCTTCTGTCAGCTTAATTTTTTTGGTTGAGCTGGTCGGTGCATGTAATTTAATAGAGGGATTGATCATTATGGGTAACACTAGCATGGTGCATGGAGAAGAGCAGAAGGTAGACGCGCTCACATTCTTTGATTTCTCGGCAGTCTGACCTTTATTTTAGCATGCGGTCAACATAGGTGTCCATATAAGTCTTAGGGGTCATTTGGGAGAGCTTTTATAGCTCCGCTCTCGGTGAGAATCACTACCGCAGGGTCAAACGGTAAAAATCTGAACTGCTCCATGGTGGGAGTGAAGTAAATCTAGTCTATTTTGTATTATAAAGTGGGAGCAAAAAAAACCTGCTTCCCATCGTTTCTAATCTGCTCTCCACTCTCTAATCTCTCAGGAATCACTTCACAACCTATTTATCAAACGGTTTTCGTCAAATAGATTCACTTTTGCTAGAAAATCACTCAGAATCACTCTATTAAAAATCGGCTCTCGGAGCTAGAGAATTATGGATCGGAGCTCTACCAAACGAGCCCTTTACCTGATATAGTGCTCTTGGTATAGTTGAAAAAAAAGGTTCGATTGAAAGGAAAGAAGTAATGGGCACTTGAAATAGCTATCCTGCCACTGATGGTAGCATAATAGCATTTGACCGATTTCTTGATGTTCACATGTTGCATGGCCGCTGCATGTCCCATTTTAAGAAAGTTGTTCGAGTCCTTCAACATTTTTTTTAACTGAGAATCTGATACGTCAGAGGTTGGAAAGAGAAAGCCAAAATCGGCATTAATGTTGTAGATACGATGAATATGAATGTGTGGACTAGGAACAGTTGGCGAAGTTTTACCATCCTGGTTGACCCTTGAACCCTATCTTTCGTTAGCAGGATGTGGATAAGGACAAGCTGCTAGGGCTAGCTGCCATGTACTCAGTAGGTTGAAACCATGTGTGTTGATGCAATGTGACTGCTGTTTTGGCAGTTTTCTCGTGGTGCATGCATTCTTACACGTAAGACATGTACCTGCTAAGAATCAGACTTGTTATCCCATAGACCAGCGACTTTGCTTTAGCATTTGAGGTATGTGCCGTTCACTATGTTATGCCAGACCAGAATGTAGAATTACAAGCAGCAAGTGCATTACTACATGAAAACACAATTATTTGATAAACAGTAAGGAACAGATACGGGCATACAGGTGATATGGTATCGAAGTTAAATATTTGCATGCTTGTGGAATGTCCTGAAAGCTAAAACAGTGAGGCCAAAAACCATTCTCCTGCGCTATTTCTTTACTTGCCTGACACTGTACAAGTCTGATATCCAATTATTTGATGCAACGTGCGTGTTATTGGTTTGTACTGGCCGTCCGGGCACAGGTCCAATCAGGCGATGGAACTGGCTCATTACCAGTAGTCTTTGCTTGACTGGACTTTTGCTTTTGGTACGGCTGCCAGGACCGAGCTGTACTTTACCGTAATATTATAGAAGCAATTGCTAGCTTAAAGCAATACAGCTGCCGGAATAAGCTTGCTTTGGGACATTTCAAAGTAGTGTATCTATTTATATTGCATGAACTGGAGGAATGGTTTCACCTTTCCATTGCTATGCTTCATTATAAGGTGATAACCTGCATTACTGTCCAGCCAATTGCATCATTTGGTGTCTGTCATATGTGAGATATGGCTCAAACGTGCCATGTTTTGTGCTAATAGAATAGTTGTGTTTGCGTTTGAATTAATATTTTTTTTCCTTCTGATTGCTAATCGGTGTTGCTGAAAATACATGGGCTTGGATGTGACAACCGGATTGTTTTTCAACCATGCAGCCTAAGGCCTACGCTGAGAACTTCAAGTGGAGAGGTCCTCCGAAAGCGGAGCAAGCATGAGCTCGAGACATCTGTGATGCTGACATTGGCACGATGTCGTTTTCCTCCTGGCTCGATTTTATTTTGCTTTCAACCGTGCCCATTGTTAAAGTACGAACTAGAGAATGCATCTATCAAACTTGTAATAAGCATGATGTGCAATCAAACAAAATGGTGTACTTGTACTTCCAAAACGTTAATTCGTGGATGACATTGCTTTTGCAATCCTGTGTGCTTTCTTGGCTGGTATCTGAAAAGATACATCATGCCATTTCTGAGTTGAATGATGACGCTTACTTGCTTTTGGCTGTATCACACATTCACAAATGAGCTGCCAGTCGCTACGCACGACCACTCTTGCATGTCCGTGTGGTCATGGGCAACCCACGCAGTTATGAAATGAGAGTCGGGTAGGTCAGTTTCCTGAAAGGGCAGGTTATACTTCCTTTGCATTCTCCAGTCAACATCTTATATTTACTCAGGATTTCAGAACTGGGTCTACATCCTATTGGACTTCGCGAAAGAGGAAGCTGCTCAGTTTTAACATGCAGCTAGCGGCTTAGTCTATGCACTTGGTTTCATTGGATGCAGCTCAAGCTTCCCTAACTCTCACTAATCTCCTCGGAGCTGTGTCCAACGGATGCGTCGGCGTCGGCGGCGGCGGTGCGGAACCTCCAGGCGAAGAGGTAATCCCTGGACTCGCACTGCAGCCGGCTGACGTCGCAGGGTGCAGCGATGGAGGTGACCTTCCCGTCGTCCTCCCACTCGATCTTTGCCGTGCATGTGAACGCCCCGTACGAGTCCGGCAGAGAGGACCGGTCCGCTACCACCAGCGCCACCTCCCCGCTGATCCTCCTCGACGTGGCAGCCACGGCGTCGAGCCACGGGCACTCGGGCTGCCCCACCATCTCCTTGTACGCGTCGTTCACGAGCCGGACGCGGTTGCCGGAGTCGGAGACCACCGCCGGGAGCGCGTCGACCTCCAGCTCCGCTTCCACCTGAACCGCCGTCTTCGAGACGGCGGCGTCGGTGCAGGCCGCGTCGTCGGTGCGGTGGATGCACCCGACGTGGATGGCAGACCACACCGGGCGCACCGCCCGCGGCGATATGACCCTGGGCTCCAGCAGCTTCCGCAGCAGGTCGCGCTCCACGGGGACGTCCCTCCCCTCCTCTGTCGCCGCCGCCGCCGCCTTCGCGATGTCTTCGGCACCCGCACTCGCCGGTGGGAGACGCGCACTGCCTGGGACGACCGCGGACACATGCGCCCCCGTGGTCGCCGCCGCGCACCGGAGAGGCGGGTACGGCGTAGAGGCTCTCCTCCGCTTCGCGGGCGGCTGCGCGCCCGACTTGGGCGACACTGGCACGACGGTGGGGCGGCCGCGCTTGCGCGCGCGGCACGGCCTGCTCTGCAGATGGCACAGCACGCGGTTCGCGGCCACGACGCCCTCGGCCGCGGCCTGCGCCACGGGCGCCGCGGCGGCGGCGGCGGCGGCTGCTGCCAGTGTGGGCTTGGGCGCGATGGGCCGGAACCGCGCCAGGATCTCGTTGGCCTTGACGGCCGTGTCCGCCGGCTGCACCATGGCCATGGCGAGGCGCGGTGCCGGGCTCACGAGCTGAGGCTCGGGGGCCAGGTCAGTGGTCAGTGGGCTCGATCACTCTCGGGGCGGAGACGACGACGGAGCACGGCGTTGGGGCCCGGACAGGAGGCTGGCGCGGCTTAAGAAGGGCGGGTCAGCCAATCGGACGCGCGCAGAGGGAGGGGCACGTGGGAGAACGGGGCGGGGTACGTGGGCGACCGGCGGGGACGCTGCCGACACGTAGGCGGAGGCGAGTCGCGGGGCGCGTGCTTTGGAGAGGAAGGGCGGGTTGGGTGGATTCCAGTGGGAGGCTGGGACGAGGGCGAGGGGCAGGGGCTGCATGCGGGTCGCTTGCCCGCTTCGGCTTGCTTGCCATGCCGCGCTGCCTCGGCCCTCGGGCGCCTCGTCCCCCGTGGCGCGTTCCGCCGACTCCGGCTGGGCCGCGCGCGGGCACTGGCTGGCTCGCTGCCGTGCGGGGGCCATTCATGGGGCGTGGCGAGTGGGCGTTGCTAGGTTTCATTGGCCAGTATTGCGGCGCGCATTGCCCACCAACCAGCGGCGTATACCAGAAGTGTGCACTTCACTCTCTCTTGTGTTTTTCGACAATTTCCACCAGATCATGCATCTTGCTCTCCACCTAATGACGTTAATATATCTGCACGTGCTGTCGTATAAGCTAGACTTTACACATTCACGTCCGCATACAAAAAACTTGAGAGAAATCTGTTAGTAGATATAGCTACAAGCAATGACAAATGCCGAAATGCGTCATCCCTTCGATGAATTTAACGCTGGTGACGAACAGTGCTTGAGCTGTTGAGCACGTGGCGTGCGACAGGGCTAGAGATCGCCAGACTTGGACGGGATGACACCGCATTGCATACGTCGTCCAATGCATGCGTCTTCCGTTCCGTCATCTATAGCCAAGCTCGAATTTTATCTGTGTTTCTCAGGAATTAATCTAGCTACCCTAGCTTTTCAGTTGAAATCTACAGATATATAACCGGTACTGTACGTCTGTACCATGACAAAGTATTATTATCGGCGTAGAAAAACCGGTCACAGTTTGGTAGCCATCCAATAGTACACATAAGCTCTATAGTGGCGGTTCTAAACCTATTTACACTGGCGTTTTTCAGTTCCGCCAGTGCTAGGGGCCAGTGGAAACCGCTGGCAGTTATTTTGGAACCGCCAGTGAAAATTCTATTTTCACTGGCGGTTTTCTTAAGGAAACCGCCAGTGGTAATAGAATTTCCTGGCGGTTTGCTTTATAAAACCGCCAGTGGAAATGCACTTTTCACTGGCGGTTTTCTTTATTTAGCCGCCAGTGGAAGTTTTCCCGCCTTTTTTCAAAATTTCAAACAATACTGAATTATATATATATTTATTTACACACACACAAACATATATATATATATATACATCAAAGTATTCTGTTTACATTTATATATATACACACACAAGCATATATATAGATCTATATTGATATTGAAAGCAACATGGAATTAAATTCTATCATACATTTATATACATCAAAGTATTCTGTTTACAACCATATATGCTTCATGCATTCTATACATCAAAAGTTTTCACCTAAGCTCTAATAACTATCTCGGCTAAGAGATAATCTACTAATTTCTGTTAGTATTCTAAACTCTGGCAAAGCTAATGTTCCGGAAGCATCGTGATATTTTCCTTCTGCGGGAATGACCTCTTTCAATATGAATGTGCAGAGGTCCTCGACTATGCCATACAATGCAGCTTCGGTCAAGTTCTCCGGGTTTCCTCGTTGAAATTGCTGTAAAGGAATTTTATAAACATCATCTATTTATACTCAATAATAACACATTTGCATCTTTAATGACATAAATACATACTTGACTATTACTAATAATACCTTGTCAGGGTTCGTGATGTATCGTCCGTTCACTCTCATGAACTCGCACGCATAGAATCCACATAGGACCGATCCTTGTGGTTGCTTGTGGCACTACATAACGGGAGATTGGTTATTTAGTTGCAACATTGTGTATGATATATATTCATAAAATCACATACTTACCGGCCAGTGATAATGGATGTCTAGTGGCACGCGTTGTTTCGACAGGTCGTACTTTCCACCTCTCATCTTATAGAATCTATAAGCCTCGTGATCTCAAATAGAATCACCATGTTATTCTCAAATTTTAATCGATAAAAGTATGCATGCATAGAAAAGGCTTACAGCTCTAAGATGCTGAGGAATTTTGCATATGTCGAAGGGTCGAAGTTCAAGGAGTCGAGCACCAGCACCTTTCCAACCTTAGGATAAATGAGGAAGCATATCCAGTGGTCCCTGTACGAATCAAATTTGTGATGCATGTGTATTGAAATTATTAATTTTATTTATACAAAATCACACTTACTTAAAGTTGTACGGGGCCATTATGGCTTCCCTGTCTTGAAATTGAAGCATTGCATGTCCTATGTAGGTGGCGTATCGAGCTTCAAAATCCTTCTTCATATCCTTTATACGCTTCTCAACTTCTTCATCCGTCTTTCCCCGTAATTCATCGTTGTCTTTCCCGATTCTAAAAGTGTGGCTTTCCTCGGATATAAGTATTGGGTTGAGATACCCAACCCTTTTACTGGCACTAGCATTGGGCTTGGTACCGTAAAGGATCTCCTGCTGATCATGTTGCATTCTGCAAGCCACGAAAATTGAATGAAGACAATTACATGCTTCGGTTTGTCGCTAACAATAATCAATTACATGACAAGTCCTAACAATAATCAATTACATGACAAGTATATAATCTAGGAAGCTATTGTTCTGCCTTGTCCATCGTGGCGTACCTAGGGCAACGAATTGCGTGGGATGCTTCGCTCAACGTTCCTTATCTTGGTTGGATGGTCTATGAAAAGAGACATGTCGTTGAACTGGTTAAAATCCTCTAAATCAGATACACCATCAACTCCTATAGCTTGTTGTTTTCCAGGAAAAACTACATGCTTCGGTTTGTCGGTGCTTTTCTTCTCATTGTTAGAAATGATATGTTCAGCATAGAAGACCTGTGCAACACGATTAGCAAGGATCCAATGGGTCATCTTTGTAACCTACCTTACTTAGATCAAGAACTCTGACCCCATAGTTGTCTACCATGACATGTTTGTCCTTAACCCATTGACATCGAAATACCGAGATCTGAAATGTACCATAGTCTAGTTCCCATATGTCCTCAATAAAGCCAAAATATGTAATAATCTCACCAGTTTCATCGTCTATGGCCTCGCATCGAACACCACTGTTTTGTGACATGCTCTTTTCGTCCTTGGACTTGGTACAAAATGTGAATCCACTAATGTCATAGGTTTGCCATGCCGTGACCTGGCGTGATGGTCCAGATGCCAACCCCTTGATGGTTTGTTCTTCTATTGTTTCTCCATGTGGAATGTCCTTCGCCATTAGCCATGTGTTGAACCGCTGCTTATGTTGCTTCATTACCCAATCATCCGTATGCCCAGGATTTTGCTCGCGAAGCTCATTGATGTGTTGTTGGATAAATGGCTCCATTATCGTTAGCTGATGTAGGATGCTCTGATGTGCCTCAAGTACTATATCGTAATCCGGTGGGATGAAAGATTTCCGTCCTATCCTCCCGCTTCCATACAGTCTACCCTCGTGTCGTGACGGAGGCAAACCTATTGCAACCTGGTCTTTTAGGATACTATTGCAGAATGGACCTCCGGACTCAATGGCCTCTTCGGTACAGTACCCCTCTATCATGGATGCCTCGGGACGAGCACGGGTTGATACATAGCCATTCAGTATTGACATGAAACGCTCATACGTCCACATTTCATGCAAGTACATAGGACCCAATGCCTCTATTTGTGGCACCAAGTGCACCACAAGGTGCACCATAATATCAAAGAACGATGGAGGGAAACACATCTCAAACTATGATATTGTCTCCACTGCGAATTCCTGAAGAGATGCCAACTCATCACGGCCAATTACCTTTTGTGAAATCCTGTTGAAAAAGTAGCACAACCGTGTGATTGCCATCTTTAAAAACAAAGGATTTATAGCCCTGATGGCAATAGGTAGGAATGTAGTCAGCATGACATGGCAATTATGTAAGTTGTAGTTGGTGATTGTCAGGTCTTTCATTGACACAATACTCCGTATGCTAGAGCAGAATCCGGATGAGACTTTCAAATTCTTGAGCCAAACACACATCGCATGTTTCTCATCTACATTGAGATTGTAGCTTGCTGCTGGGAGATGGTACTTCTCATTTTCTTGAAGAACGGGATGTAGTTGCTTTTTTATGCCTAAATCTACCAAGTCCATGTGTGAATTGAGCCCTTCTTTTGTTTTGCCCTTTATGTCTAGCAAGGTGCCCATTATGCTTTCAAACACGTTCTTCTGAACGTGCATACCATCGATCGCATGCCGCACATCTAACTCTTTCCAGTAAGGCAAGTACTCGAAGAAAATAGACTTCTTCTTGAATATAGCCCCCGGAGCTGGTTTGGCATCCTTCCTTGTTTTTCCGTCTTTTGTCTTCTTCCCGAAAACAAACTTGATATTCCTGACTATTTCAAAAACTCTATGACCTCTATTGTTACCCGATGGAGCAGTAGAATGTAGTTCACCATTATTGTCGAAGTACTTATCCATCTTTCGCATGCGGTACCTGTGTCCTTCCAATAAAAAGCGTCTGTGCCTCATGTAAACTATCTTCTTAGATGCAGCAAGGGATACGTAAGCAGTTCCATCAATGCATACTGTGCAACCAACCTTTCCCTTAAACTGGCCTGATAATGTGAAGAGAGCAGGGTAATCGTTGATCGTAACAAAAAGAATTGCTCTCAGCGTGAATGAACCTTTACGATACTCATCCAACATTTGAACACCCGTTTCCCACAATATTTTCATATCCTCCATTAAGGGCTCCAAAAATACATCCATGTCAACTCCAGGTTGTGTAGGTCCAGAAATAAGGATGGTTAGCAAAATGTACTTCCGTTTCTGCATCAACCATGGAGGAAGGTTGTATATGGTGAGGATCACCGGCCATGTGCTATGCTTGCTGCTCCTCTCAGCAAATGGGTTCATTCCATCAGTACTCAGTGCGAACCTAACATTTCTTGGTTCATCGGCAAAGTCTCGGTGGTTGTCATTGAAATCTTGCCACTGCTTCCCATCGGCTGGATGTCGAAGCTTCCCATCGTTTTTGTGCTCATCAGAAGCATGCCAGCTCATAAGTCTGGCATCCTCAGGATTAGCGAACAAACACCTCAATCGATCGACGACGGGGAGGTACCACATCACCAAAGCAGGAATCTTTTTGAGCGCATAATAGTCTACTTCTTTTTCTTTGCTCGTGGATTTTGAAGTCTTTTTTTGGGCTTTCTTTTGCTTCTTCCCTTTTAGACACGGATGCAACACACTCTTCCTCTCGATAGTCTTTATTCGTCTTGTACCTACTTGCACCGCACTTTGGGCAGCTCTCCAAGTCTTTATAATCATCACCTCGATAAAGGATACAGTGATTTCTACACGCGTGGATCTTCTCCACACCCATAGTGAGCGGACTAATTAGTTTCTTTGCATAGTACGTGTTAGCAGGCACTTTGTTCTCCTTTGGAAGCATGTCTGCGATAATACTCAAGAACGCATCGAAGCCAGCATCAGACACACCATATCTAGCTTTTAACATCAACAGCTTTAGCACAGACCGGAGCGTCGTGAACTCTTTGGTACAACCCTTAGACTCGTCGTACAAAGGCTCTTCTGCTGCCTTCTTCAGGGACTCCATACCTTTCATGAAGAACATCGATTGATCTGTATGACGACGCAACATTGCCTCTAGCAACTCTGCATCTTCCTCATCCATAACACTTGGCAGAACATGAGGTCTATCATGTTCATTTCCTCCAGCGTAACCATGATCAGTAACATTTTGCACTACATGTTCGCTCTGTGGAAGAGGTTGGTGTGTCTCGTGAACGAACTGAAATCTGTCGTCGATGTTCTCAGGGTTTCCAGTCGTATAAGGCGAAGAGCTACCCTCTCCATGCTTTGTCCAAATTGTGTAATCCTTCATAAATCCTCGGCATACCAGATGAGATATGATTTGTTCTGTGTCATTAAATACAGCAGCATTTTTGCAGTCCATGCATGGACAATATATGTGTTTTGTCTTTGTTCTCCAAGCATGGTTCGTAGCGACATCAATAAACCTATGGACCTCGGATATGTATGATGGATCTAGCCTTGATAAGTTATACATCCAGGATGTCCTCTCCATCACCACCTGTAAAAAAGTAACATAAACACACAAGAACCAACCTTTCTTAGCAACCTTCTTCCAAAAAATAAAGATAAAAATCACCCCCCTTGTATTTTGTGAAATCTGGACCTCCAAAATCGCCTTCAATGGAAGTTGGCTGTGAGCATACAGTTCACTGTCGGGGAAGAAGAGGGGTATTTATAACAGACAGTTCACTGGCGGTTGGCTTTAAAAACCGCCAGTGGAAACCTATTTCCACTGGCGGTTATCTTAACACAACCGCCAGTGGAAATAGGATGTTTCCACTGGCGGTTAAGTTAAGATAACCGCCAGTGGAAACCTATTTTCACTGGCGGTTGGTGTTACACAACCGCTAGTGGAAACATCCTATTTCCACTGGCGGTTGTGTTAAGATAACCGCCAGTGGAAATAGGTTTCCACTGGCGGTTTCTTAAGCCGGGCCCACCTGTTTCTTTCATTGACGTTTGATAACGGAAACCGCCAGTGAAAAGTTGAACGTGTCGCAGGCTTTAAGCTCTTTTCTACTAGTGATCCCTTCTAGATCGCCTGGGTGGATCGATGATACGCTGCTGCCGACCTGCTGTATGTATGTATGCATGGTACTATGCTAGGAATATCACATTGACGGACACGGCCAGATACGTACAAACTCCTCGTACACGAGCCAACACACGTGGGACATGCATGCATGCAACGCAAAAGCCCAAGCGCCATGTCCGACTGGAACCCAACCACGCGGGCCTTGGTAGCCAGCCGCACGAGACCAACCGGGCCGGGGCGCGTCGCGTCGTCGTCTCTCCCGAACCGAGAGGGCTAGCTCTAGCGTCTAGCCTGCCTTTTGGACGCCACTGGCGCGATCTCTTTAATCGTTTTCTGCTGCATGCGCGGCATGTGCTGCGCGCCGTGGCGACCGGACAGGAAGGGCGCGCGACGAGTGGCCGCGCTTCCATTGGCGGGCGCAGGTGCGCGCGGCAGCGCGTGGTCGACGCATGCCCCGCGCGCGCGCAGCCGCTCCCTGTCCTGGCGAGTGGGGTCGGCCGGCTGGCCCGAGCGGGGTTTCCCAGAGGACTTGGCCCGCGTCGCGAGGGCTGCCTGCGACGACGCCAGAGGCCACACGCCTGCGCTGGAGCTAGCTGCTAGCATTAGACTGAGCGCAACGCTCAACGCTACCGCGCCCCCTCCCCTTCCACGTCGGCTGTAGGGGGCACCCTATGGCCGCAGCGGTGCCCCTACAGCGCACCCTACGTGTCGGTCCCCTTCTCTCTCCCCCCAGATCTAGCGTGTCACTGTTCATCACCCTAAACACTGTGCTGTGGGTCCACGAGTAATTGTTAGTAGATAAAAAATTGATAGTTGGTATAGAAAATGATATTTTATAGTGGTAGTGGGATATAGGGGGAGTATTTAGGGGGAACCGCTGCGGGAGATGAAA
Source organism: Zea luxurians (assembly GCA_029449295.1). Classification (NCBI taxonomy): domain Eukaryota; kingdom Viridiplantae; phylum Streptophyta; class Magnoliopsida; order Poales; family Poaceae; genus Zea; species Zea luxurians. The sequence continues at coordinate 10,425,675 of JAOPSE010000088.1, read as the reverse complement.
AAATAGGGGGGAAAATAGGGGGAAAAAGTGATATAGGGGGAAAAATTTAGAGGTAACCGTTGCGGATAGCCTTAGCAATAGCATGATCCGGGGTGCTTCTGCCGCCTGTGCGCGCTGCGCTACAGCCTACAGCTGTTGGCGAGGGAGCCATGCTACAGTTAATGCGAGCCTTGCTTGGCTGTTGCAGTTCGTTCATGCTTCATGGGCACCGGCGACTTGTAGACGATGGTTCCGCAACAGGGATTACATTCTCATTTCGAAATTTCAAAAACCTTTTTGTTGATCAAAATCTAATTTTTATATTTCTAAATTTGAAACCGAAATACACTAAAAACCGGATCGGTTTTCGTATCTCGGTCTGCACCGAGAACGAGAAAAATCTTTGGTTTTCGCTGGTTACCGGACGAGAAAGTCATCAGTGTTCTGCAACCGCAACAACGTATTCGCGGTTGTCGACAGAGGTTTGGATAGAGATGAAAATCAAGCGGATATGAATGAACAGTAGATCATCATGTATTCTATCCTATTATATTTCATTCGTATACAAGATCGGATACGGATAGTTAGAAACGAGACGGATACAGATACATGGACCAGATATTTATTCGGGCGGATAAGTGACGAATACGGATATTGTGCGGTCAGATATCGGAGAATGCATGAATTACTTATCGTTCACTATTGTGTAGAACATAGATAGACATAACAATATAACAATAAGTTACGGTCATACAACAGTCCAACACAATATTTTAAACATAATGACAAGATTCGAATTACAATAGTCTGATACAATAAAATATAGTTTTAAAATGGCATCTTGTGGATTTTATAGTCTAACTATTTTAGGATTATATGTGTACATATGTTGCGCCTACCTAATTTTTTATGATTTTTGTGGCTATTTGTGTATTATTAAATTCTTTCTACAGAAATCATTAAAACACAACTAAATTGATACAATATTCTAGTTTCAACCAAAAATTACAAATAAGTTACCAATACTAGTAAATATTCTATATGAAGATAACCTCAAGTCCGCACATGAAAATGATAAATAGAAGTATTGATTACGTTGAAACTTGGATACTTAGATCGATTTCACGCGTAACTCACAAAGTGAAATAGAAGAAACACGACCATCTTGTGAATTTTATCTTCCAAACATTATTTAAAATTATATATGGACATATGTTGCGCCTCCGTAAAATTTCATTATTTTTTGAGGCTATTTGTCTATTATTATTTTCTTTTTTAGAAAATCATCAAAATACAATTAAGTTCAAAAATATTCTAGTTTTGACCAAAATTGCAAAGAAGTTACCAAAATTAATAAACATTCTATACAAAGATAACCTCAAGTCTCCACGTAAAAATGATAAAGTGAAGTATCGATTATGTTGAAACTTAAGTACTTAAAGTAATTTCACGTGTAACTCATGCAATAAGTGAAAGTGAAACGGGAGAAACACTGCATATTATGGATTTTATGGTCCAAACATTTTTTAAGGTTGTATATGGACATATGTTGCGCCTCCGTAAAATTTCATAATTATTTGAGACTACTTGTCCATTATTAATTTCTTTTTCAGAAAATCATCAAAATGCAATTAGATTTAAAAAATATTCTAGTGCTAATCGAAAATTATAAATAAGTTACTAAGACTAATAAATATTCTATAAGAATATAACCTTAAATTCCCACGTAAAGATCTTAGTTCCCCACGTGAAAATGCCAAACAATCTATTAATTTGATATAAATTTAGACATTATTTTAATTTTGACATAAAGATTTGTTCAAACAAAAATATGTTTATTGTAATTGATATCTTAGAGCTCTACGATTTTCATATAAACTTTAATTTCATATAATTTCATATGTAAAAGTTATGATTTTATAACAATGTTATGCAAAAAAAGGAAATCCGGATACTTGTATTCGACTCAAATATCCGAGTATTTACCGGATAGTCCTCGTTCCATATCCGACCTGAATCCAAAGGTTATTCGGGTACAACCCGTATCCGTTTCGTATCTAAAAAACGAGTATTTTTACTATTTGTATCCAATACCAGTTAGATATGCCCGACCCTTTTTCACCCCTAAGTTTGGATCATGCTAAATCCGACCAGATGGACTGTTGGAGATACTATAATTTCGCCAAATATAAAAAATAAATGGGATGCATAGGATTCAAACCCTGACTACTTGATATAAAATACTTGACTTCTACCACTACAACTTATGTCTACTTATGTTATATAAAGGAGAGATATTATAAAATATATACATGTACTAATAACTGTAAAATACAAAATATATAATGGTGTTTGAAAAAATATCTCAGTTAATCAAAGTCTAACTAGGGTTGGTGTTTTTGTACCTTGTTCTGACAAGTAAATTTATTATATGTGTTATGGGCTCTGGAGGGTGTGCGTGGAGGGCGTAAGTGAAAGTCGCCTAGAGGGGGGTGAATAAGCGAAACCTGAAATTTATAAACTTAAACACACACTAAGGTCGGGGGTTAGCGTTAGAATTAAATTCAAGTCCAAAAGAATGTTTCTCTTGCTAAGAGTTGCTTAATCAATGCGGATAACGTTTGGTAGCAAACTCAAATCAATACTAGCAAGAGAACTATTAGAGAGGGAAAACAAATCGAGTAAAGATCAAGCGATTAGACACGGTGATTTGTTTTACCGAGGTTCGGTTCCAAAGAACCTAGTCCCCGTTGAGGAGGTCACAAAGATCGGGTCTATTTCAACCCTTTCTCTCTCTCAAACGGTTACTTAGACCGATTGAGCCTTTCCCTTAATCACACGGGTCGAGGACCACCACACTTTTAGGTGTCTCTTGCTTTGCTTACAAACACTTAGAAAAGAAATGAGGAAGAAAGAAAGGCAATCCAAGCATAAAGAGCATAAATGAACACGGACACACTCTCTCTCAAGTCACTAAGTGGTTGAGACGAATTTAGCACTTGAAGAGGGTTTGATCTTTGCAAATGTGTCTTGGAGTGAATGCACTAGCTCTTGTATTGAATGTGATCTCTGAAAAACTTGGATGCCAAAAGATGTGGTGGTTGGGGGGTATTTATAGCCCCAACCACTTTGTAGCCGTTGGCCAAGGCTGCTGGCGATGGACGCACCGGACAGTCCGGTGCGCCACCGGACAGGTACTGTGCGTTTTCCGGGGCGCCGCCACGTCAGCTAACCGTTAGGGTTCGGAGCTGGTCGACCGTTGGAGGCTTTTCTTCTTGTGGCGCCGGACAGTCCTGTGCCACACCGGACTGTCCGGTGCCCTCTGACTTTGCTGCTCTGACTCTGCCGCGCACTATTCACTATGGCAGGCGCTTTTGCAGTCGACCGTTGGCGCTGGATAGCCGTTGCTCCGCTGGCTCACCGGACAGTCCGGTGGCACACCGGACAGTCCGATAAATTATATCGGAGCACGCCCTGGAATTCCCGAGAGTGGCTGGTTTGGAGTTGTACGCTCTGGTGCACCGGACACTGTCAGGTGGCGCACCAGACGGTCCGGTGCGCCATTTTTAAGCACACTCAAGTTCTTTGCTCCATTTTGATTGTGTCCATAATCAGATTTCTTTCTTGGTTTGTGTTGAACCTTATGCACCTGCAATCAATGAATTCTAGACAAACTAGTTAGTCCATGGATTTGTGTTGATCATCACCCACCAAAATTAATTATAGGAAATGGTTAACCTAATTTCCCTTTCAATCTCCCCCTTTTTGGTGATTGATGCCAACACAAACCAAAGCAAATATAAAGTGCAGAAGTGTAACTAGCTTGCAATTGAGATGGCAGTGCATAGGTTACTTGGAGTTAAACTAATTTGAAAGTCTCACTAAGTATGAATGAATTGTTTTTCTTTTATTTAACATTTTGGACCACATTTACACCACATGTTTGTTTTTGCAAATCTTTTGGAAAATCGTTTCAAAGTCTTTTTGCAAATAGTCAAAGGTATATGAATAAGATTGCAAGAAGCATTTTCAAAATTTGAAATTCCTCCCCCTGTTTCAAATGCTTTTCCTTTGACTAAAAAGCTCCCCCTGAATGAAATTCTCCTCCGAGCTTTCAAGAGGGTTTTGAAATAGATACCAATTTTGAAATTTTATTTTCACAAATCAAGTGAAACATTGATACCAATTGATACCTCTAGAGAATACATCAATTGAAAAATTCATTTAGAAAATTTTGAAATGGTGGTGGTGTGATCCTTTTGCTTTGGGCTTAATATTTTCTCCCCCTTTGGCATTAATCGCCAAAAACGGAGAACTTTTGAGCCCCCTGAATTTGCTCCCCCTTTGGGGCTTGACATTACCTCCCAAATGGTGAAATAAATACTAGTGAAAGGTCATACCATTGAGAATTTGCGGAATATCGGCAAGGGTGAATAATACCGTTAGAGTAGAGTGGAAGCGTTGTCTTTGCCGAATACTCCATTTCCCTTTCAATCTAAGACTAAGCATAGAAATATACTTGAAAGCACATTAGTCTTAGCCTCGACACAAAAGAGTAAGAAAAAATGCATTTGTGCCAAATGAAAGAGATACGATCAAATGTATATCAAATAACTATGTGTGCAATGTTTCAATCAAAATTCCGAGAATCAAGTATATTTAGCTCATTCCTAAGTTTGCTAAAGGTTTTCTCATCTAGTGGCTTGGTAAAGTTATCGACTAATTGATTTTGGGTATTAACATAGGCAATTTCGATATCCCCCTTTTGTTGGTCATCACTCAGAAAGTGATACCGAATATCAATGTGCTTAGTGCGGCTGTGTTCAACGGGATTATCCGCCATGCGGATTGCACTCTCATTATCACACAGGAGAGGGACTTTGCTCAATTTATAGCCATAGTCCCTAAGGGTTTGCCTCATCCAAAGTAATTGCGCACAACAATGGCCGCGACAATATACTCGGCTTCGGCAGTGGAAAGAGCTACGGAGTTTTGTTTCTTTGAAGCCCATGACACCAGGGATCTTCCCAAAATCTGACAAGTCCCTGATATGCTCTTCCTATATATTAATTTTACACCCTGCCCAGTCGGCATCAGAATACCCGATTAGATCAAAGGTAGATCCCCTGGGGTACCAAAGCCCAAACTTAGGAGTGTAAACTAAATATCTCATGATTCGTTTCACGGTCCTAAGGTGAACTTTCTTAGGATTTGCCTGGAACCTTGCACACATGCATACAGAAAGCATAATATCCAGTCGAGATACACATAAGTAGAGTAAAGATCCTATCATCGACCGATATACCTTTTGATCTACGAATTTACCTTCCATGTCGAGGTCGAGATGCCCATTTGTTCGCATGGGTGTCTTGATGGGTTTGCCATCCTTCATTCCAAACTTCTTAAGTATGTCTTGAATGTACTTGGTTTGGCAGATGAAGGTGCCATCTTGGAGTTGCTTGATTTGAAATCCTAGGAAATACTTCAACACCCCCATCATAGACATCTCGAATTTTTGTATCATGATCCTACTAAACTCTTCACAGGTTGACTTGTTAGTAGACCCAAATATAATATCATCAACATAAATTTGGCATACAAACAAGTCTTTTGCAACGGTCTAAGTAAAGAGAGTAGGATCGACTTTACTGACTTTGAAACCATTAGTGATAAGAAAATCTCTCAGGAATTCATACCATGCTCTTGGGGCTTGCTTGAGCCCATAAAGCGACTTTGAGAGTTTGTAAACATGGTTAGGGTACTCACTATCTTCAAAGCCGGGAGGTTGCTCAACATAGACCTCTTCCTTGATAGGTCCATTGAGGAAGGCAATTTTCACGTCCATTTGATAAGGCTTGAAGCCATGCTAAGTAGCATAGGCAAGTAATATACGAATTGACTCAAGCCTAGCTACGGGTGCATAAGTTTCATCAAAGTCCAAACCTTCGACTTGTGAATAACCTTTGGCCACATGTCAGGCTTTGTTTCTTGTCACCACACTATGCTCATCTTGCTTGTTGCGGAATACCCACTTGGTACGTACAACATTTTGATTAGGACGTGAAACCAAATGTCATACCTCATTTCTCGTGAAGTTGTTAAGCACCTCTTGCATTGCCACTACCCAATCCGGATCTCTTAGTGCATCCTCCACCCTGTAAGGCTCAATAGAGGACACAAAAGAGTAATGTTCACAAAAATGTGCAACTCGAGATCTAGTGGTTACCCCCTGTAACACCCTGAATTTAAGGGTATAAAATTTCTTTTCCAATATCCACCAAATTCAGGTGTTACCCTCTCCTTTCCTTGTCTTCATCTTTTTTTAAAATAATGGGAGAGTTATTTCGTTATATATATACAAGTTTTTAGTGTAGTAAAATGAAACCCTAAAAGAGTTTTGATTATTGCATCATGCTGGAGCACCCATTTTTTTATGATGATTGTGCTTTGTTATGCATTAGTCTAGATTCATAAGGCATGGTATATTTTCAATTCAAAACTAAAAGCAATTTTAAATAGAAAGGGAAGAAGAGAAATGGACAAAGAAAAGAAGAGGAACATAAAAGAAAAAGCCTAGAATTCTTTCCCCTTCATTTCCCCCTTCCTGGGCCGCTCGGCCACCCTGGCCCACGCGCCTTCGCCTCCCCCCCCGCACCCTGCTCGCGCTCCTGGGCCGCTGCGCGCGCCCACGGCCCAGCTGGACCGCGCCCCTGGCTCGCTCCCACAGCGCGCGTTGCCGGCCCACCCCGCGTGGCCCAGCGCGCAGGCACCCACACCCAGGTCGCCAGGCCAGCGCCCCCTCCCTGGCCCAGCAACCGCGGCCCACCCAGCACGCTCGCGAGGACGCGCCCGGCCATCGTGCCTCGCTCCCGCATGGGCGAACGTTGCCCCTGCCCTCGCGCCGCCGGGCCCACCAGCCACCCTAAGCAACTATTCATCTTCTTTAGGCACTCTTCGTGATTTGCGCTCCCATTCCGCCAAGAACCGCCCAGCTACTCGTGCTCCTGTCGATCTCCCACCCCTCCACTCCCCGACGGTTGGTGGCCGTCTCACCGAAGTGGCCCAGCCGGTGCAGCCAAGATGGCGAAGGGCGATGGGCGCAGAGGAGGACCGCGGGGGCTTCGACCGGCCATGCGGCGACATCATCCATGGTGCCGACAATTGGGGCATGGAGCTCTGGCGGTGCTGCTCCGCCCAGGCATCGTCCGACGTTCTCAACGCTATCGACACGTGCGCTACGGTGCTGCAGACCGTGTGGCTCGTCTCCAAGACATGCGACAACGTCTCTAGGAAAGAGAAGCATGAGATGATCGTGTCTTGCCCCTTCCTGCTGTACCTCGTCTCGTCACAGGATAAGGCTGTGCAGGTGCGCTCAATAAGCAAACCCCTGAAGCCTCTTAGATTCATTCCGTGAGGTTGCATCCTAGCGCACCCATTGAACACCAGATCTTTGGTCTGAAAACTTGTGAGCGGGAGTTTCTTATTGCTACCCCAAGAGGCTTCTTAATCTTGTTTCGTTAAAGGCGATTGACATATCAGGTGTATCAATGCTGGTTATTGATGGACTGAAATGTTTAATAGACCATAATATTAATGACAAAATATTTTCTGATTAGAGATGCCATACCACACGATCTCCAGATTACTATCTTCACTGATCCATCTGATAAAAATATTGCAACAATGGCTAAAAGTCTACTCCGTGGAAGGATTACAGAGTTTTATATCAATGATTCTGTTTCTTCACTAAGTGCATTTACAGTCCAGCATGTACACTTCTGTCCATCGGAGGAGCTAAAGACATCATTTTGTCATGACGCATGTTTTCGTCAATTAGTTAATTAATTGTTTACTCGATGACTATTAAAATAGTAATCTAGTTAAAAATCATAGTTTAAATTTGTGTTCTCATAAGTACATGTTGATGTGATTATTCATGATACGATGATGTTATCCCAATGATAATATTGTTTCATCGTTTCACGTATTTTAGCTAATTTATTTTTAGTATAAAAAACAACATTTAGTTGGTGATTCTCGCATGTTCGCGTTCTGCTTCGCGCATCACGCGTGTCGATCACGTGGGTCGCGCGACATCTACGCTTGATAATAAATTGTTTTCGCCTATAAACACTCATGTTAATAATGGTAATTCATCAGGTCACATATTTTAGATAATTAACTTAGGTTTGCTCGACTAATGTCTATTAGATTTATTTTCCAATTAGATTAAATGTGTAGCGTTCAACTTGCGATTTTATAATAAACATTAACATGGCTAATATTAACTTAAATATCTTTATCTATTTAATCTTTGTTTAGTATAAACGCGTCTCCTATTTAGTTCTCTCGCCTGTCGCGCGTGCTGTTCCACACGTGGTGGCGTGCTGGTTCGCACGTCGTTCGCGTTGGTCGCGCGCACTATTTTCGTGCGTCGTCAGCGTGTTTGCACGTCGTTTCGCACGCTGTCGCGTTGTTCCGCGCGTCGTAAATTCGCCCCGCTTAGAATCTCTCGTTTTAATTAAATTACTTATTTGTAACTAACGACTGTTGGTGTAGCAGATTAATCGAAACTAGATAGTAGTTATAATTAATATGATTATGTCGAATTAAAATACTCTAATTGATACTGAAAGGGAAATGTGCCCTTGGGCCATTTCTAAGTATTTTGGTGATTAAGTGCCAACACATGTGCTCAATTGTGAATTTATGTACATGGATGAACAAGGTGCAAATCATGAAGTAAAGGTATGTTTCTAAGCCTTAGTACATTGGTTTTGTGTACTAATATATTTGTCTAAGTGTTAGAAACAGAAAGAAGAAGAAAAGAGAAGGGGAGAGAAAGTCTTGGCTGTGTGCAGCCAAGACCTTGCTCGGTCTGGAGCACCGGACTGTCCGGTGTGCACCGGACAGTGTCCGGTGCGCCAGGCCGACTCGGCGCGAACTGGCCGCTCTCGGGAATTTGCCGACGGCGTACGGCTAAAATTCACCGGACTGTCCGGTGAGCCAACGGTCGGCCGGGCCAACGGTCGGCCGCGCAATCTGCGCGGGACACGTGGCGGAGCCAACGGTCGGAAGAAGGCACCGGACTGTCCGGTGTGCACCGGACATGTCCGGTGCGCCAACGGCTCGCAGATCTCCATCAGTCTGCAACGGTCGGCAGCGTCAGTTAAGGAAACAAATCGGGCACCGGACAGTGTCCGGTGTGCACCGGACTGTCCGGTGCCCCCGTCGACAGAAGGCAAGGATGGCCTTCTAAAATTGCTCTCAACGGCTCCTAGCTGCCTTGGGGCTATAAAAGGGGCCCCTAGGCGCATGGAGGAGACACATAAGCAACCTTTGAGCATTCTTGATCATCCACACTAAGTCTCTGCGCATTCGTTTGTGTTTCTAAGTGATTCGAGCTCTGTTCTAAGTGAGAACTCTGAGATAGTCTTGTGAGCTCGATTCTTGGCCGTGTGTGTGCGCTTTTGCTGTGGATTTGTGTGTGTTGCTTCCCTCCCTTACTCTGTGCTTTCTTTGTGATCATATACTTGTAAGGGCAAGAGACTCCAATTTGTGGAGATTCCTTGCGAAAGGGATAAGAAGAGAAAAGCATAACACTGTGGTATTCAAGTTGATCATTGGATCGCTTGAGAGGAGTTGAGTGCAACTCTCGTCCGTTGGGACGCCACAACGTGGAGTAGGCAAGTTTTGTACTTGGCCGAACCACGGGATAAATCACTGTGTCTTCTCTGTGTTGAATTCTTTGTGATTATCGTATTGTGCAAGACCTTCTCTCTAGCCACTTGGCAATTATCGTGCTAACACTTAACAAGTTTTTGTGGCTATAAGTTTAAGTTTCACAGGATCACCTATTCACCCCCCCCTCTAGGTGCTCTCAATTGGTATCAGAGCCGTTCTCTTCACAAAGGGACTAACCGCCCGAAGAGATGGATCCTAAGGGGAAGGGTATCGTGATCAACGACAAAGAGAAGGAATCCTTCGTCAACGAGCCGAAGGACGATAAGCCTACCGACTCCGGCTCGGGCCAAAGACGGAAGGAAGGGAAGAAGAAGAAGACAAGGCGCATCAAGGAGATCGTCTACTACGACAGCGACGAGTCTACTTCTTCCCAAAAGGACGAGGACCACAACGACTACGAGAGAAGGAAACCGGTTAATTCGAACTTTTCTTTTGATTACTCTCGTATTCCGCAAAGTTCACATTCTCATTTGCTCTCCATTCCACTCGGCAAGCCCCCACACTTTGATGGAGAGGACTACGGATTTTGGAGCCACAAAATGCGTAGTCACCTATTCTCTCTCCATCCTAGTATATGGGAGATTGTAGAGAGTGGAATGCACTTTGATAGTTCGGATAGTCCCATGTTCATTAATGAACAAATTCATAAGAATGCACAAGCTACTACTGTTCTTCTAGCTTCTTTGTGCAGGGATGAATATCATAAAGTGAGCGGCTTGGATAACGCCAAGCAAATCTGGGACACCCTCAAGATTTCTCATGAGGGGAACGACGTCACCTTGCTCACCAAGATGGAGTTGGTGGAGGGTGAGCTTGGACGTTTCGCAATGATAAGGGGCGAGGAGCCGACGCAAACATACAACCGGCTCAAGACCCTTATCAACAAGATAAGGAGCTACGGAAGCACACGATGGACGGACCACGACGTCGTCCGCCTAATGCTCAGGTCATTTACCGTTCTTGATCCTCATTTGGTGAACAATATACGTGAAAATCCCAGGTACACCAAGATGTCGCCCGAAGAAGTTCTTGGGAAATTCGTTAGCGGGCGAATGATGATCAAGGAGGCGAGGTATGTGGACGACGCCTTGAATGGTCCGATCAACGAGCCGCAACCTCTCGCTCTCAAGGCAACACGAAGCAAGGAGGCGCTACCTAGCAAGGTGGCACAGATTGAGGCGGCCGGACTCAATGATGAAGAGATGGCTCTCATCATCAAGAGATTCAAGACGGCGCTAAATGGTCGCAAGGGGCAGCCAAGCAAGACCAAGACAAAGGGGAAGCGCTCATGCTTCAAATGCGGTAAGCTTGGTCATTTTATCGCTAACTGTCCCGATAATGAAAGTGACCAGGAAAAGGGGAACAAAAGAGAGAAGAAGAAGCAATACAAGAAGGCAAAGGGCGAGGCGCATCTAGGAAAGGAGTGGGACTCGGATTGCTCCTCCTCCGACTCCGACAATGAAGGACTCGCTGCTACTGCCTTCAACAAGTCTTCCCTCTTCCCCAACGAGCGTCTCACATGCCTTATGGCAAGGGAGAAGAAGGTGAGTACTCAAGACTCCACTTATGCTTCTTCTAGTGATAATGAATCTAGTGATGATGATGACATAGATTATTCATGCTTGTTCAAAGGCTTAGATAGATCTAAGATAGATAAAATCAATGAATTGATTGATGCATTGAATGAAAAGGATAGGCTTTTAGAAAAACAGGAGGATTTATTGTATGATGAACATGATAAATTTGTAGAGGCACAAAAATCATATACTTTAGAAGTGAAAAGAAATGAGGTGCTTTCTAGTGAATTATCCTCTTGTCATGAAACCATTGCTTCTTTACGAAATGTTAATAATGATTTAAGTGCTAAACTAGAAGTAGCTAGTAAATCAAATTCCTGTGTTGAAAATGTTACAATTTGCACTAGGTGTAAGGATTTTGATGTTAATGCCTGTAGTGAACACTTAGTTTCAATTTCCAAACTAAGTGATGAATTGGCTAGTCTTAATGCACAACTTAAGACTAGCAAAAGTGAATTTGACAAGTTAAAATTTGCAAGGGATGCCTATACAATTGGAAGACATCCCTCAATTAAGGATGGGCTTGGCTTCAAGAGGGAAGCCAAGAACTTAACAAGCCATAAGGCTCCCATCTTCGTCAAGGAGAAGGGGAAGGCCCCTATGGCTAGTAGTACGAAAAAGAACCATGCCTTTATGTATAATGATAGGAGAAATGCTAGAAAGGCTTATAATGATTTTGATTCACATGTTTATGATTCTCATGCCATGTTTGCTTATAGTTCTTCTTATAAGCATGATAGGGATATGTGTAGGAGAAATGTTGTACATATGCCTAGGAGAAATATTGCTCATGTGCCTAGAAAGAATGTTATTCATGCTCCTAGGAAAGTAGTGAATGAACCTTCTATAATTTATTATGCTTTAAACACATCCTTTGCTATTTGTAGAAAGGATAGGAAAATAGTTGCTAGGAAATTAGGGGCAAAATGCAAGGGAGACAGGACTTGCATTTGGGTCCCTAAGGACATTTGTGCTAACCTTGCAGGACCCAACATGAGTTGGGTACCTAAGACCCAAGCCTAAATTTGCCTTGCAGGTTTATGCATCCGGGGGTTCAAGCTGGATTATCGACAGCGGATGCACAAACCACATGACGGGGGAGAAGAAGATGTTCACCTCCTACGTCAAAAATAAGGATTCCCAAGATTCAATTATATTCGGTGATGGGAATCAAGGCAAGGTAAAAGGGTTAGGTAAAATTGCAATTTCTAATGAGCATTCTATATCTAATGTATTCTTAGTGGAGAGTCTTGGATATAATTTGCTATCTGTTAGTCAATTATGTCATATGGGTTATAATTGTCTTTTTACTAATGTAGATGTGTCTGTCTTTAGAAGATGTGATGGTTCACTAGCTTTTAAGGGTGTACTAGACGGCAAGCTTTACTTAGTTGATTTTGCAAAAGAAGAGGCCGGTCTAGATGCATGCTTAATGGCTAAGACTTGCATGGGCTGGCTGTGGCATCGCCGCTTAGCACATGTGGGGATGAAGAATCTCCACAAGCTTCTAAAGGGAGAACACGTGATAGGTCTAACAAATGTTTATTTCGAAAAAGATAGACCTTGTGCAGCTTGTCAGGCAGGTAAACAGGTGGGAGGAGCGCATCACAGCAAGAATGTGATGACCACGTCAAGACCTCTGGAGCTGCTGCATATGGACCTCTTCGGACCCGTCGCCTACCTAAGCATAGGAGGAAGTAAGTATGGTCTAGTTATTGTTGATGACTTTTCCCGCTTCACTTGGGTGTTCTTTTTGCAGGATAAGTCTGAAACCCAAGGGACCCTCAAGCGCTTCCTCAGGAGGGCTCAAAATGAGTTTGAGCTCAAGGTAAAGAAGATAAGGAGCGACAACGGGTCCGAGTTCAAGAACCTTCAAGTGGAGGAGTTCCTTGAGGAGGAAGGGATCAAGCACGAGTTCTCCGCTCCCTACACACCACAGCAAAATGGTGTAGTAGAGAGGAAGAACAGGACGCTAATCGATATGGCAAGGACGATGCTTGGAGAGTTCAAGACCCCCGAGTGCTTTTGGTCAGAAGCTGTGAACACGGCTTGCCACGCCATCAACAGGGTCTACCTTCATCGACTCCTCAAGAAGACATCGTATGAGCTACTAACCGAGAGCAAGTTGTTGATTGTGATGATGTAGATGAAGAAGATGTTCCGACGGCCGCTATACGAACCATGGCGATTGGAGACATTCGGCCACAGGAACAAGATGAACAAGATCAACCTTCTTCCTCAACGACGGTGCATCCCCCAACTCAAGACGATGAACAGGTTCATCAACAGGAGGCGTGTGATCAAGGGGGAGCACAAGATGATCACGTGATGGAGGAAGAAGCGCAACCGACACCTCCAACCCAAGTTCGAGCGATGATTCAAAGGGATCATCCCGTCGACCAAATTTTGGGTGACATTAGCAAGGGAGTAACTACTCGATCTCGATTAGTTAATTTTTGTGAGCATTACTCTTTTGTCTCCTCTATTGAGCCTTTCAGGGTAGAGGAGGCCTTGCTAGATCCGGATTGGGTGTTGGCCATGCAGGAGGAACTTAACAACTTCAAGCGCAATGAAGTTTGGACGCTGGTGCCTCGTCCCAAGCAAAATGTTGTGGGAACCAAGTGGGTGTTCCGCAACAAACAGGACGAGCACGGAGTGGTGACAAGGAACAAGGCTCGACTTGTGGCAAAAGGTTATGCCCAAGTCGCAGGTTTGGACTTCGAGGAGACTTTTGCTCCTGTGGCTAGGCTAGAGTCCATTCGTATCTTGCTAGCATATGCCGCTCACCATTCTTTCAGGTTGTACCAAATGGATGTGAAGAGCGCTTTCCTCAACGGGCCAATAAAGGAGGAGGTGTACGTGGAGCAACCCCCTGGCTTCGAGGATGAACGGTACCCCGACCACGTGTGTAAGCTCTCTAAGGCGCTCTATGGACTTAAACAAGCCCCAAGAGCATGGTATGAATGCCTTAGAGATTTCTTAATTGCTAATGCTTTTAAGGTTGGGAAAGCCGATCCAACTCTTTTTACTAAGACTTGTGATGGTGATTTGTTTGTGTGCCAAATTTATGTCGATGACATAATATTTGGTTCTACTAATCAAAAGTCTTGTGAAGAGTTTAGCAGGGTGATGACGCAGAAATTCGAGATGTCGATGATGGGCGAGTTGACCTACTTCCTTGGGTTCCAAGTGAAGCAACTCAAGGACGGCACCTTCATCTCCCAAACGAAGTACACGCAAGACTTGCTGAAGCGGTTTGGGATGAAGGACGCCAAGCCCGCAAAGACTCCGATGGGGACCGACGGACACACCGACCTCAACAAAGGAGGTAAGTCCGTTGATCAAAAAGCATACCGGTCTATGATAGGTTCTTTGCTTTATTTATGTGCTAGTAGACCGGATATTATGCTTAGCGTATGCATGTGTGCTAGATTTCAATCCGATCCTAAGGAGTGTCACTTAGTTGCTGTGAAGCGAATCCTTAGATATTTAGTCGCTACGCCTTGCTTCGGGATCTGGTATCCAAGGGGGTCTAACTTTGACTTGATTGGGTACTCAGATTCCGACTATGCTGGATGTAAGGTCGATAGGAAGAGTACATCGGGGACGTGCCAATTCTTAGGAAGGTCCCTGGTGTCATGGAACTCTAAGAAACAAACCTCCGTTGCCCTATCCACCGCTGAGGCCGAGTACGTTGCCGCAGGACAGTGTTGTGCGCAACTACTTTGGATGAGGCAAACCCTCAGGGACTTTGGCTACAATCTGAGCAAAGTCCCACTCCTATGTGATAATGAGAGTGCTATCCGAATAGCGGAAAATCCTGTTGAGCACAGCCGCACAAAGCACATTGACATCCGGCATCACTTTTTGAGAGACCACCAGCAAAAGGGGGATATCGAAGTGTTTTATGTTAGCACCGAGAACCAGCTAGCTGATATCTTTACCAAGCCTTTAGATGAGAAGACCTTTTGCAGGCTGCGTAGTGAGCTAAATGTCTTAGATTCGCGGAACTTGGATTGAATTGTAGCATACATGTGTTTATGCCTTTGATCATGTCCATTCTGCATTTTGTTGCTTATTATGGTGCTCAAGTTGTACAAACACTCCCTGGACCTCACAAGTCCGTTGCAAAGTGATGCACATGTTTAGGGGAAGATGTGTTACAACCTGACCCTTTGAGACTAACCATATGCTTGAGTTTGCTTGTTTTAGTCTCAAAGGAGAATTGAAAGGGAAAAGGTGGACTTGGACCATGAAAGACTTCCACTGCACTCCGATGAGAGGGTAACTTATTCCAAGTTCATCTCATTACCTCTTTTTGCCATTTGCTCTTAATTGAAGATTTTGGTGAGGCAATGGGGTTAAAAGGGCCAAGATTGATCCCGTTTTGGTGCTTGATGCCAAAGGGGGAGAAAATACAGGCCAAAGCAATAAATGGATCAGCTACCACTTGAGAGATTTTGAAAATAGTAGAATAGAGCTTTTTGGTTTGTCAAAACCCTCTTGTTGTCTCTCTTATCAAAAGTTGGCTTCTTGTGGGGAGAAGTAGTGATTATGGGAAAAAGGGGGAGTTTTTGAAATCCTTGATCAATCTCTTTTGGAATGACTCTCTTTATGCTTCAACATGTGTGTTTGACTTAGAGATAGAGATTTGAGTTTGATTTGCAAAAACATACCAAGTGATGGCAAAGGATGATCCATATATGCCAAAATTGATTCAAAATAAATTTAAGTTTTATTTGAAGTGAGTTTGCACTTGTTCTAGTTGCTTTATGTTGTGTTGGCATAAATCACCAAAAAGGGGGAGATTGAAAGGGAAATGTGCCCTTGGGCCATTTCTAAGTATTTTGGTGATTAAGTGCCAACACATGTGCTCAATTGTGAATTTATGTACATGGATGAACAAGGTGCAAATCATGAAGTAAAGGTATGTTTCTAAGCCTTAGTACATTGGTTTTGTGTACTAATATATTTGTCTAAGTGTTAGAAACAGAAAGAAGAAGAAAAGAGAAGGGGAGAGAAAGTCTTGGCTATGTGTAGCCAAGACCTTGCTCGGTCTGGAGCACCGGACTGTCCGGTGTGCACCGGACAGTGTCCGGTGTGCCAGGCCGACTCGGCGCGAACTGGCCGCTCTCGGGAATTTGCCGACGGCGTACGGCTAAAATTCACCGGACTGTCCGGTGTGCACCGGACTGTCCGGTGAGCCAACGGTCGGCCGGGCCAACGGTCGGCCGCGCAATCTGCGCGGGACACGTGGCGGAGCCAACGGTCGGAAGAAGGCACCGGACTGTCCGGTGTGCACCGGACATGTCCGGTGCGCCAACGGCTCGCAGATCTCCATCAGTCTGCAACGGTCGGCAGCGTCAATTAAGGAAACAAATCGGGCACCGGACAGTGTCCGGTGTGCACCGGACTGTCCGGTGCCCCCGTCGACAGAAGGCAAGGATGGCCTTCTAAAATTGCTCTCAACGGCTCCTAGCTGCCTTGGGGCTATAAAAGGGGCCCCTAGGCGCATGGAGGAGACACATAAGCAACCTTTGAGCATTCTTGATCATCCACACTAAGTCTCTGCGCATTCGTTTGTGTTTCTAAGTGATTCGAGCTCTGTTCTAAGTGAGAACTCTGAGATAGTCTTGTGAGCTCGATTCTTGGCCGTGTGTGTGCGCTTTTGCTGTGGATTTGTGTGTGTTGCTTCCCTCCCTTACTCTTTGCTTTCTTTGTGATCATATACTTGTAAGGGCAAGAGACTCCAATTTGTGGAGATTCCTTGCGAAAGGGATAAGAAGAGAAAAGCATAACACTGTGGTATTCAAGTTGATCATTGGATCGCTTGAGAGGAGTTGAGTGCAACTCTCGTCCGTTGGGACGCCACAACGTGGAGTAGGCAAGTTTTGTACTTGGCCGAACCACGGGATAAATCACTGTGTCTTCTCTGTGTTGAATTCTTTGTGATTATCGTATTGTGCAAGACCTTCTCTCTAGCCACTTGGCAATTATCGTGCTAACACTTAACAAGTTTTTGTGGCTATAAGTTTAAGTTTCACAGGATCACCTATTCACCCCCCCCTCTAGGTGCTCTCAGATACTTGTTTAGCATAAACGCGGTACCTTCTCGACCGTAGCTTCAGCCGTCGCGTTTCTTATTCCCGCGTAACCGTAGAAGTGCTCTCTATTTTTATATTGCTCGTTTTGATAATATTTTATCTTGTATGGTGTAATGTTCTTATGCAAATATATGTTTGCTTGTGCATGTTTGTATTCGTTGCACGTTGTGAATAGATTGCGATCTGTTCCTGAGCTTCGAGAAATCGACGATCAATATTTGGTGAACCGCTGGTCCCGAGATCAAGTTCTTCGAGTTCTACGGGGTTGAAGACCCTGAGCATATGTTTGGTAAAGGCAAGTGTCCTCTGACCCATTATGTCCTATTTACTTTATAATACACTGTCCCGCATAATATGAACAACCTAAGGATTTACTAGCTTTCTATTTACCTTGTCCTTGATTTACCTTTTGGGTTACTATGGTTAGCTACATGCTAGCGCTTTACTTTAATCAATGAACATGATGAGATACAATGATGATACTATGGTTTTATTCTGGATATGATGATATACTTGTGGCATTTAGGGGACTCGGGCTGTTTCCCGAGTACCTCTCCGTAAGGACCTGTTCGTTGAGAGACCACCCGGGATAACAGTGCAACCATGAGGGTGAAATGGGATGCCCTTAGCTAATTAATTAGAGGAACTAGAGGTGTAGTTGCTTCGCCGTCGTGCCGTCAATGGGGTCCAGGCACAGTGCTTGCTCTGCTGAGGCTGAGTGCCGAGGTTCTTTCGTTTTGCTTTTGTTAGTCACCCTCCTGCGGGGAGAGGTACTGTGTTTATCAAACTGGAGAAACCTAACGGGCGGCTATGACCTCTAGGGAATCTTTGTAAAAGCTACGTAGTGATACCCTGCCGGACCACCTAGGAAGTGATCAATGGGGAGTCATGATCCCCGGGCAAAACGGGAATCACGGCTCATGGGTAAAGTGTGCGACCTCTGCAGAGGGTTAGAAACTGATATATCAGCCGTGCTCACGGTTATGAGCGGCCTTGGGATCCTCTTTGATTAGAGATGCAGACGATCTGAGATACAGATGGTTCGAGATACAATGGTTCTATTTATTATTTTGGTTCGATGACGATAATGATGTTCCTCGATGAGGAAATGATTCACGGGTTGGTTATATAATAAAACTTGGCTTCCACTAATAATAAATATCTGACCAACTAAAAGCAACCGCTTGAGCTTAACCCCACATAAAGCTAGTCCACCTCAGCCAAACGGGACATTTGCTGAGTACGTTGATGTGTACTCACCCTTGCTTTCACAAAACACCAGGTTGCCTTTGGTGCAATCTATGCTCAGGTAAAGAAGAAGGTGTCGAGGTGGGCCTCCAGGAGTTCCAGGACGTTGATGAGTTCGAGGATTAGGCTAGCGACCTCCCCCAGTCAGCTGCCTGTGGTGGGTTGTTTACGTTGGCTACGTTTCGATTTTGCGTACTTTGATTTTATATTATGTAAATGACTCTAGTCTGTAATATTATTACTTACTCTTTATTGTAATTCGAAGCATTGTGCTATGATGAGTCATTTATGTAATCGCTATGTACGTGAATTTCTGATCCTGGCACGTACATGGTTCGCATTCGGTTTACCTTCAAAACCGGGTGTGACATAAGTGGTATCAAAGCCGTGCTGACTGTAGGACCGCTGGCTAGAGTAGCATTGGTCGTGTTAAGGACTTATTGACTATTACTTCACCTCATCCTTGATTCTGCTTCAAAATACTAGTCACCTCACCTAATTATATGTTGTGCTCCTATATGCCTCCTTGCCAAAAGTATTTTATTCTAGTATGGTTTATACTTCTCTCAATCTATTAGATCTGATCTCACTCTTGTGCTTGCGACATCTTTGTAGATGCCCCCTGACCATTACCTTCTTGTCTCTTGGTCTTCTTTTCTCTTTCCTCATTAAATTGCTACCATTTGACAATTTCTATTCCCCTGGTATAGACATGCTCGTATCCATGGATTCTTTAATACCCTTGTTTCAATACCTACCTCTAATAAAAACTCTGCTGCCTATTTAAACATTTCAGTTTATATGTCCATGATCTTACTGTCTTTTGAGACCCTTTCCTATTCTATTGTTAAGTCGCTATCTTTTTGGCTATTTGTACTCTCTTGGTCATAGTATGTTCGTACCATTGGAATCTTGCATACTCTTATTTTTATATATGCTTACCTTTATATCTCAATATTCGTTTAAGACATTTTAGTTAACGTCCCCTTGACCACCCTTGTTTCTTAATGATCCATGAGCGGTCATTTTTTTTGCACACTCGTGGTTGTCTCGTTAATTCCTTGTAACTTTCTTCGATAATGAATTTTTACTTCAACTCTTATGTCAGAACCTCAGTTATCCTTGATTGTACTTTGCGAGTCTTGCCTTAACTTTGTCCATGAATTATGCTTTTCATCGTTATCACCTTTTCTTTTCCCTTATCGCCTTTATATCTTACCTTGATGTTTGTCACCTGTTCCTCTTCCTCGTCGCTTGCGAGTTCTCAACTCCATACTTCATTGCGCTTTCGTTTGTTGTCGCCTTTACCTTTCCCATTTCTCGACCACACCTTGTTGATTACATCATATCTGTTATCTAAAACCTCCAATCTTCTATCCCAACTTGTGAGCGGTACTTCACTTACCTCACCCTTGGCTACATCCTCTTCTTTACCGCATGTAAGCCTGGACTCAACTCCATTCTTTGTTGTACTCATACCACTGGCTCTCCCATGCCTTCATCTTTTCTCTCATACCCTTGTCTGTTATCACCTTTGACCCTTGCGATATTGAGGTACTCTACCTAAATGCTTACCTTGAACTTATCCTTTAAAAGCCTCCCCTTTCTTTCAACCCAGTTTGAGAGCTGTGAGTTACCTACCTCACCCTTGACTTCTTTTTACTCCTTGTCACCTTACAAGTTTTGTCTTAATTCTATCCTTTGCTGTGTTTTTTATTTGCTATCACCCTCACCTTGTCGTCCATCGATCGTGAGCTGATACTCATCTTTATTCCTACTCAAAAAAATCTCCTCTCTTCCACCTCAATTTGAGAGTGGCAATTTACCTATCTGACCCTTGGACGTATCCTATTCTTTTCCACTTGTAGGTCTTGTCTTAACTCCATCCTTTATGGTACTTATATCTTTTGTTCTTATGCCCATTTACCTCCTCTCTTACATTATTGTCTGTTATCACCTTTAACCCTTGTAATATCTATACCCTTACATTCACGCTTACTTTGAACCTACCCTTCAAAACCTCCTCTTTTCGATCTCTGCTCGAGGATAATGCCTCATCTACTTCACCATTAATTGCTTCCCCTCCTTTGACGCCTTGCAAGTTTTGTCTAAAATACATCCTTTTTTGTTTATTTGCCCGTTATCACCTTAACCCTTGTCATCCCTCGATCTTTACCTTGATGCTTATCATGTACCCGTATTTCTTTTTAAAAAAAACTTCCTCTCCCATTTCGGTTCAAGAGTGGTGTTCTACCCATTATGCCCTTGGTCGTATCCTTTTCTTGGTCGCTTAACTCCATCCTTTGCTGTGCTCGTGCCCCTATCATGCACGTTTTGTTTCTCTCCTCGTCCTTCGACAGCCTTAGAGAGTATCTATTCCCTTTTCAAGAAAGACCACCATCTAGTTAACATTAACGTGTAGCAACGAGATGTTTGTTGTTGTATGCTCGTGTTGTTTGTCTTTGTGTGATAACTGATTTGCTTCTCTATGATGAGTGTTGATGTGTTGTGGTCCTTGGTCCGCAATGACATCAGTTTACTAGTTGAGTGCCATAGAGTTAGGTAGCTGGGTGCTCTCCCTTTTCTCTCTTTAATTCATCTATGTGTACCTTTCCTATCTATACCCTTCCCTCTTGCACCTGTCCGGTTGGCATCCTACAACCCCTCTAAATCAGTCAAGATCGGAGTCGGTAGCATCTTCACCAAGTACATATCAACGATTCTGTTAAGGGGGTTAGCCGCAAAACTCCAATGAAGACAACGTGATCAACATCAACCAACAAGATCAGAGTCGGAAGCGTGTGTGGGTCCTAACCCACAGGTCCAAGAGATCCTCAAGAATTATATCAATCGGTTTCGAGCATCTGAAGGTCAAAGCAACCAGTCCACAAGTTAAAGTTGCCAGAGTCAAAGTTGAGTCAGGAGAAGCCTTGAAAGACTAATGAACCAATCTCATTTTCCTGCTAGCCTCTTCTTGAATCTCGAGGACGAGATTCTGTTAAGGGGGTTAGATTTGTAACACCCTGAATTTAAGGGTATAAAATTTCTTTTCCAATATCCACCAAATTCAGGTGTTACCCTCTCCTTTCCTTGTCTTCATCTTTTTTTAAAATAATGGGAGAGTTATTTCGTTATATATATACAAGTTTTTAGTGTAGTAAAATGAAACCCTAAAAGAGTTTTGATTATTGCATCATGCTGGAGCACCCATTTTTTTATGATGATTGTGCTTTGTTATGCATTAGTCTAGATTCATAAGGCATGGTATATTTTCAATTCAAAACTAAAAGCAATTTTAAATAGAAAGGGAAGAAGAGAAATGGACAAAGAAAAGAAGAGGAACATAAAAGAAAAAGCCCAGAATTCTTTCCCCTTCATTTCCCCCTTCCTGGGCCGCTCGGCCACCCTGGCCCACGCGCCTTCGCCTCCCCCCCGCACCCTGCTCGCGCTCCTGGGCCGCTGCGCGCGCCCACGGCCCAGCTGGACCGCGCCCCTGGCTCGCTCCCACAGCGCGCGTTGCCGGCCCACCCCGCAAGGCCCATCGCGCAGGCACCCACACCCAGGTCGCCAGGCCAGCGCCCCCTCCCTGGCCCAGCAACCGCGGCCCACCCAGCACGCTCGCGAGGACGCGCCCGGCCATCGTGCCTCGCTCCCGCATGGGCGAACGTTGCCCCTGCCCTCGCGCCGCCGGGCCCACCGGCCACCCTAAGCAACTATTCATCTTCTTTAGGCACTCTTCGTGATTTGCGCTCCCATTCCGCCAAGAACCGCCCAGCTACTCGTGCTCCTGTCGATCTCCCACCCCTCCACTCCCCGACGGTTGGTGGCCGTCTCGCCGAAGTGGCCCAGCCGGTGCAGCCAAGATGGCGAAGGGCGATGGGCGCAGAGGAGGACCGCGGGGGCTTCGACCGGCCATGCGGCGACATCATCCATGGTGCCGACAATTGGGGCATGGAGCTCTGGCGGTGCTGCTCCGCCCAGGCATCGTCCGACGTGCTCAACGCTATCGACACGTGCGCTACGGTGCTGCAGACCGTGTGGCTTGTCTCCAAGACATGCGACAACGTCTCTAGGAAAGAGAAGCATGAGATGATCGTGTCTTGCCCCTTCCTGCTGTACCTCGTCTCGTCACAGGATAAGGCTGTGCAGGTGCGCTCAATAAGCAAACCCCTGAAGCCTCTTAGATTCATTCCGTGAGGTTGCATCCTGGCGCACCCATTGAACACCAGATCTTTGGTCTGAAAACTTGTGAGCGGGAGTTTCTTATTGCTACCCCAAGAGGCTTCTTAATCTTGTTTCGTTAAAGGCGATTGACATATCAGGTGTATCAATGCTGGTTATTGATGGACTGAAATGTTTAATAGACCATAATATTAATGACAAAATATTTTCTGATTAGAGATGCCATACCACACGATCTCCAGATTACTATCTTCACTGATCCATCTGATAAAAATATTGCAACAATGGCTAAAAGTCTACTCCGTGGAAGGATTACAGAGTTTTATATCAATGATTCTGTTTCTTCACTAAGTGCATTTACAGTCCAGCATGTACACTTCTGTCCATCGGAGGAGCTAAAGACATCATTTTGTCATGACGCATGTTTTCGTCAATTAGTTAATTAATTGTTTACTCGATGACTATTAAAATAGTAATCTAGTTAAAAATCATAGTTTAAATTTGTGTTCTCATAAGTACATGTTGATGTGATTATTCATGATACGATGATGTTATCCCAATGATAATATTGTTTCATCGTTTCACGTATTTTAGCTAATTTATTTTTAGTATAAAAAACAACATTTAGTTGGTGATTCTCGCATGTTCGCGTTCTGCTTTGCGCATCACGCGTGTCGATCACGTGGGTCGCGCGACATCTACGCTTGATAATAAATTGTTTTCGCCTATAAACACTCATGTTAATAATGGTAATTCATCAGGTCACATATTTTAGATAATTAACTTAGGTTTGCTCGACTAATGTCTATTAGATTTATTTTCCAATTAGATTAAATGTGTAGCGTTCAACTTGCGATTTTATAATAAACATTAACATGGCTAATATTAACTTAAATATCTTTATCTATTTAATCTTTGTTTAGTATAAACGCGTCTCCTATTTAGTTCTCTCGCCTGTCGCGCGTGCTGTTCCACACGTGGTGGCGTGCTGGTTCGCACGTCGTTCGCGTTGGTCGCGCGCACTATTTTCGTGCGTCGTCAGCGTGTTTGCACGTCGTTTCGCACGCTGTCGCGTTGTTCCGCGCGTCGTAAATTCGCCCCGCTTAGAATCTCTCGTTTTAATTAAATTACTTATTTGTAACTAACGACTGTTGGTGTAGCAGATTAATCGAAACTAGATAGTAGTTATAATTAATATGATTATGTCGAATTAAAATACTCTAATTAATACTTGTTTAGCATAAACGCGGTACCTTCTCGACCGTAGCTTCAGCCGTCGCGTTTCTTATTCCCGCGTAACCGTAGAAGTGCTCTCTATTTTTATATTGCTCGTTTTGATAATATTTTATCTTGTATGGTGTAATGTTCTTATGCAAATATATGTTTGCTTGTGCATGTTTGTATTCGTTGCACGTTGTGAATAGATTGCGATCTGTTCCTGAGCTTCGAGAAATCGACGATCAATATTTGGTGAACCGCTGGTCCCGAGATCAAGTTCTTCGAGTTCTACGGGGTTGAAGACCCTGAGCATATGTTTGGTAAAGGCAAGTGTCCTCTGACCCATTATGTCCTATTTACTTTATAATACACTGTCCCGCATAATATGAACAACCTAAGGATTTACTAGCTTTCTATTTACCTTGTCCTTGATTTACCTTTTGGGTTACTATGGTTAGCTACATGCTAGCGCTTTACTTTAATCAATGAACATGATGAGATACAATGATGATACTATGGTTTTATTCTGGATATGATGATATACTTGTGGCATTTAGGGGACTCGGGCTGTTTCCCGAGTACCTCTCCGTAAGGACCTGTTCGTTGAGAGACCACCCGGGATAACAGTGCAACCATGAGGGTGAAATGGGATGCCCTTAGCTAATTAATTAGAGGAACTAGAGGTGTAGTTGCTTCGCCGTCGTGCCGTCAATGGGGTCCAGGCACAGTGCTTGCTCTGCCGAGGCTGAGTGCCGAGGTTCTTTCGTTTTGCTTTTGTTAGTCACCCTCCTGCGGGGAGAGGTACTGTGTTTATCAAACTGGAGAAACCTAACGGGCGGCTATGACCTCTAGGGAATCTTTGTAAAAGCTACGTAGTGATACCCTGCCGGACCACCTAGGAAGTGATCAATGGGGAGTCATGATCCCCGGGCAAAACGGGAATCACGGCTCATGGGTAAAGTGTGCGACCTCTGCAGAGGGTTAGAAACTGATATATCAGCCGTGCTCACGGTTATGAGCGGCCTTGGGATCCTCTTTGATTAGAGATGCAGACGATCTGAGATACAGATGGTTCGAGATACAATGGTTCTATTTATTATTTTGGTTCGATGACGATAATGATGTTCCTCGATGAGGAAATGATTCACAGGTTGGTTATATGATAAAACTTGGCTTCCACTAATAATAAATATCTGACCAACTAAAAGCAACCGCTTGAGCTTAACCCCACATAAAGCTAGTCCACCTCAGCCAAACAGGACATTTGCTGAGTACGTTGATGTGTACTCACCCTTGCTTTCACAAAACACCAGGTTGCCTTTGGTGCAATCTATGCTCAGGTAAAGAAGAAGGTGTCGAGGTGGGCCTCCAGGAGTTCCAGGACGTTGATGAGTTCGAGGATTAGGCTAGCGACCTCCCCCAGTCAGCTGCCTGTGGTGGGTTGTTTACGTTGGCTACGTTTCGATTTTGCGTACTTTGATTTTATATTATGTAAATGACTCTAGTCTGTAATATTATTACTTACTCTTTATTGTAATTCGAAGCATTGTGCTATGATGAGTCATTTATGTAATCGCTATGTACGTGAATTTCTGATCCTGGCACGTACATGGTTCGCATTCGGTTTACCTTCAAAACCGGGTGTGACACCCCCTTATGAATATCACCAAGAATGGAGTTGACGGGGTGATCTCTTTGAATTGCTTGGTGGACTCTTGGGTGTGGTGGTCGTTGATCCCTAATTCCTTGATCATCTTCCTTATCTTGATCATCTTCTTCTCCCCCTTGATCATAGTCCTTCTCTTGAGGTGGCTCATCCTCTTGATCTTCATATTCTTGAGCCTGATCCTCATCTTGAGTTGGTGGAGATGCTTGCATGGAAGATGACGGTTGATCTTATGCTTGTGGAGGCTATTCGGATTCCTTAGGACACACATCCCCAATGGACATGTTCCTTAGTGCGACGCATGGAGCCTCTTTATCATCTAGTTCATCAAGATCAACTTGCTCCACTTGGGAGCCATTAGTCTCATCAAACACAATGTCACAAGAAACTTCAACTAGTCCAGTGGATTTGTTGAAGACTCTATATGCCCTTGTGTTTGAGTCATAACCAAGTAAAAAGCCTTCTACTGCCTTAGGAGCAAATTTAGATTTTCTACCTCTTTTAATAAGAATAAAACATTTGCTCCCAAAGACTCTAAAATATGAAACATTAGGCTTTTTACCAGTGAGGAGTTTGTATGACTTGAGGATTCGGTGAAGATATAACCGGTTGATGGAGTAGCAGGCGGTGTTAATTGCCTCAGCCCAAAACCGGTCCGGTGTCTTGTACTCATCAAGCATGGTCCTTGCCATATCCAGTAGAGTTCTATTTTTCCTCTCCACTACACCATTTTGTTGAGGTGTGTAGGGAGAAGAAAACTCATGCTTGATGCCCTCCTCCTCAAGAAATCCTTCGATTTGATAGTTTTTGAACTCCGTTCCATTATCGCTTCTTATCTTTTTTATCCTTAATCCAAACTCATTTTGAGCCCGTCTTAAGAATCTCTTTAAAGTCCCTTGGGTTTGTGATTTTTACTGCAAAAATAACACCCAAGTGAAGCAAGAATAATCATCCACAATAACTAGACAGTACTTACTCCCGCCGATGCTTATGTAAGCGATCGGGCCAAATAGATCCATGTGGAGTAGCTCAAGCGGCCTGTCTGTCGTCATTATGTTCTTGTGTGGATGATGGACTCCAATTTGCTTCCCAGCTTGGCATGCGCTACCAATCCTGTCTTTCTCAAAATGAACATTTGTTAGTCCTAAAATGCGCTCTCCCTTTAAAAGCTTGTGAAGATTCTTCATACCAACATGTGCAAGTTGGCGATGCCAGAGCCAGTCCATATTAGTCTTAGCAATTAAGCAAGTGTCCAGTTCAGCTTTATTATCATTAAATTCAACTAAATATAGCTGACCATCTAACACTCCCTTAAATGCTATTGAATCATCGCTTCTTCTAAAGACAGTAACACCTACATCAGTAAATAGACAGTTGTAGCCCATCTTACACAATTGAGAAACATAAAGCAAATTGTAATCTAAAGAATTGAAAGTAAAATGTGCCCTTGGGCCATTTCTATAATTGTTTTTGTGGTTATATGTCCAACACATGGTTTCAAGTTTATAAGTGCCAAGATGCAAATCAAGGAACAAGGTATGTATGTGGACTTAGTAAATTATTTTTGGATACTAACATGTTTATCTAAGTGCTAGAGACATCACCAAGAAAAGAGAAAAAGAACTGATGAATAAGTGGCTCGGATCAGTCAAATCTGCACTAGCCTGTGGTGCACCGGACAGTGTCCGGTGCCCAGGCTGGCCTGGCGGCGAAATGGCTGCTCTCGGGAATTGGTGCGACGACGTGGCTATAAATCACCGGAATGTCCGGTGGTGCACCGTACTGTCTGGTGAGTCGTCAACGCCCGCGCCCAAGTCTCCAGCGACGAACTCATCGCTCTCGGGAAAAGGAGAAGGCGTCGCGGCTAAAAATCACCGGACTGTCCTATGGTGCACCGGACTGTCCGGTGAGCCAAAGGAGCCCACGGCTAACGGTCGTCTGCGCGATCAACGGGCGACACGTGGCCGAGCCAACGATCGAATAGTCGCACCGGACTGTCCGGTGTGCACCAGATAGTGTCCGGTGTGCCAACGGGCCCAGAGTACCAACGGTCGGCTGCGCCCAATATGGAAGGAAATCTCGCACCGGACAGGAACTGTTAATGTCCAGTGGTGCACTGGACTGTTCGGTGCACCACTCGATAGAAGACCAGATTTTCCTTCCAAGTTGATCTACAACGACTCCTAGCTGCCTTGGGGCTATAAAAGGGTCCCCTAGGTGCATGGAGCAGTACACCAAGCTTTCACTAATCATCCTAAGACTCCCAGACTCCGCAATCACGCAATCGATTCACTGTGTTAGAGATTTGAGCACCGTCTGAGTTGTAAACTCCTTGCGCCGTGTCTTGTGCTCACTTCTTGGCTTATGTGCGTAGTTACTGTGATTTGAGTCTTGTGTGTGTTGCTTTCCCTCCCTTACTTCTGTGATTTTTGTGTAATCAACATTGTAAGGGTGAGAGGCTCCAATTTGTGGAGATTCCTCGCAAACGGGAAAAGAACTCGAAAGGAAAAGACCATGGTATTCAAGTTGATCATTGGATCACTTGAAAGGGGTTGAGTGCAACCCTCATCCATTGGGACGCCACAACGTGGAAGTAGGCAAGTGTTACTTGGCTGAACCACGGGATAAATCATCGTGTCTCTTGTGCTATTTTTCTCTGTGATTGTTCTCTTTTCAAAATCTCGCTCTCTAGCAACTTGGTTAATCGAACTAACATTTTGTAAACCGAGTTGTGCTTTGAGTGTAGAATTTTGCAGGATGACCTATTCACCCCCCTCTAGGTGCTCTCAATTGGTATCAGAGTCGTACTCTTTATCTAAGGGACTAACCGCCCAAAGAGATGGATCCTAAGGGTAAGAGGATGGTGGTCAATGACAAGGAGAAGTCCCTCTTCAATGAACCAAGAGACGACAAGCCTACTGACTCAGGCTCGAGTCACAAGAAGAGGGACGGGAAGAAGAAGAGGCACATCAAGAAGATCATCTACTATGATAGCGACGCCTCCTCTTCTTCACCAAGGGATGATGACGACAACGACTCCTCGTCAAAAAAGAAAACGGTCAATCAGAATTACTCTTTTGACTATTCTCGCATCCCTTACAATTCAAATACGCATTTACTATCAATTCCCCTTGGAAAACCCCCACACTTTGATGGAGAAGACTATTCTTTTTGGAGTCATAAAATGCATAGTGATTTTTTCTCCCTCCATCCTAGCATATGGGAAATTGTAGAAAATGGGATGCATTTTGATAGTACTGATAATCCTGTGTTTATCAATGAACAAATTCATAAAAAGTTAAAAACGCCCAAGCCACTACTGTTTTGCTAGCATCTCTGTGCAGGGATGAATATAACAAGGTTAGCGGCTCGGACAATGCCAAAGAAATCTGGGACACCCTCAAAAACTCTCATGAGGGAAATGATGCCACCATGATCACGAAAATGGAATTGGTGGAAGAGGAACTTAGGAGGTTCGCGATGATTAGGGGAGAAGAGCCAACACAGACCTACAACAGGCTCAAAACCCTAGTCAACAAAATCCAAAGCTACAGGAGTACAAGATGGACGGATCATGATGTTGTCCGACTCATGCTCAGGTCATTTACAGTTATTGACCCCCATCTTGTGAATCTTATTCGTGAGAACCCTAGGTACACCATGATGACGCGCCGAGGGAGTCCTTGGAAAATTCGTGAGCGGGCGCATGATGGTGAAGGAGGCACGTTACGTGGATGACGCCTTGAACGGTCCACTCCCCGTCTACGAGCCGTAGCCTGTTGCTCTAAAAGCAACCAGCAGTAGGGAGGTGCTACCGAGCAAGGTAGCACAAGTGGAGGCTGCCGGGCTCAACGAGGATGAGATGGCTCTCATAATAAAGCGCTTCAAGACCGCACTAAAAGGACACAAGGAGTACCCCAACAAGAACAAGTCAAAGGGAAAATGCCCCTGCTTCAAATGCGGTAAGACTGGTCATTTTATTGCTCAATGTCCCGATAATGAAAATGACCAGGCACAAGAAAAGCATAGGAAGAAGGAGAAGAAGAACTACAGGAAGGCGAAGGGTGAGGCGCACCTTGGAAAGGAATGGGACTCTGACTGCTCTTCATCCAACTCTGATGATGAAGGACTGGCTGCCTCAGCCTTCGACAAAACTTCGCTCTTCCCCAATGAAAGCCATACGTGCCTTATGGCTAAGGAGAAGAAGGTATGTATTTGGGACACTCCTAAGTATACTTCTTCTAGTGATGAAGAATCATCTGATGATGAAGTAGACTACACTAATTTGTTTAAGGGATTAGATAGAACTAAAATAGAAAAAATAAATTAATTAATTGATGACCTTAATGAAAAGAATAGATTGCTAGAAAAACAAGAAGTGTATGAGGAACATGATAAATTTGTTAGTGTTCAAAAATCTCTTGCTTTAGAAATTAAAAGAAATGAAATGCTATTCTCTGAGTTATCTACTTGTCATGAATTTGTCTCTAGTTTAAAGAATTTAAATGATGAACTAAAAGCTAAGCTAGAAAAAGCAAGTGCAACTAATTCATGTGTAGATCACGTTGTCATTTGCAATAGGTGTAAAGACGTTGATTTTGATAAACATGCTGCTACTGTCGCTAAACTAAACAATGAAGTTGCAAGTCTTAATGCCCAACTTAAGACTTGCAAAGATGATTATGATAAATTAAAATTTGCTAGGGATGCCTACACTGTTGGTAGACACCCCTCAATTAAGGATGGACTTGGTTTTCGAAAGGAAACCAAGAACTTAACAAGCCAAAGGACTTCCGTTCTCAACAAGGAGAAAGGGAAGGCCCCTATGGCTAGTAGTTCTCAAAAGAACCATGCCTATATTTATGATAGGAAATTCACTAGTCATGCTTATAATGATAGATGCTATGATCGTATTATTTCTCATGATGCTACATTTAATTCTCATGCTGTGCTCGCATCTAGTTCCGCTTTTATTCATAGTAGAAGTAGACCTAGGAGAAATTATGCTACTTCTCATGCTCCTAGGAAAGTTAGTAATGGTCCTACTACTATTTATCATGCTTGCAATACTTCGTTTGTGCTATCATGTAAAAATGCAAAAGTGGTAGCTAGAAAACTGGATCTAAATTCAAGGGAGACAAGACTTGCATTTGGGTTCCAAAAGTTGTTGTGACTAACCTTATAGGACCCAACAAGAGTTGGGTACCTAAAACCCAAGCTTAAATTCCTTGCATGTTTATGCATCGAGGGGCTCAAACTGGATTATCGACAGCGGATGCACAAACCACATGATGAGGAAAAGAAGATGTTCACCTCCTACGTCAAAAACAAGGATTAACAGGATACTATTATCTTTGGAGATGAGAACCAAGGCAAGGTTAAAAGATTGGGCAAGATAGCCATCACAAACGAGCACTCAATATCAAATGTATTCTTAGTAGAGACGCTCGGGTACAATCTACTGTCTGTAAGTCAATTATGTCACATGGGCTACAATTGTTTATTTACAAATGTTGATGTATCTGTTTTTAGAAGGAGTGATGGTTCATTAGCTTTTAAGGGTGTATTAGACGACAAGCAATATTTAGTTGATTTTTCGAAAGAGAATGCCGATCTAGATGCATGCTTAATAGCTAAGGCTACTATGGGCTGGTTGTGGCATCGCCGTCTAGCACATGTTAGGATGAAGAACCTTCATAAGCTTCTAAAGGGAGATCATGTGTTAGGACTAACCGATGTCTGTTTTGAGAAAGACAGACCTTGTGCAGCATGCCAAGCAGGGAAACAGGTGAGAAGCACTCATCACAACAAGAATGTGATGACAACATCAAGACCACTGGAACTTCTTCACATGGTTGGACCCGTTGCCTACCTCAGCATCGGGGGAAGTAAGTATGGTCTTGTAATAGTCGATGATTTTTCCGCTTCACTTGGGTTTTCTTTTTGCAGGACAAATACGAAACCCAAGGGACCCTAAAACGCTTCTTAAGGAGAGCTCAAAATGAGTTTGAGCTAATGGTGAAGAAGATAAGAAGCGACAATGGGTCAGAGTTCAAGAATCTTCAAGTTGAAGAGTTTCTTGAGGAGGAAGGCATCAAGCACGAGTTCTCCGCTCCCTACACACCACAACAAAATGGTGTGGTAGAGAGGAAGAATAGGACACTAATCGACATGGCAAGAACGATGCTTGGAGAGTACAAGATGCCTGAGTGGTTTTGGTCGGAAGCTGTGAACACAGCTTGCCATGCCATAAACCGGCTCTATCTGCACCATCTCCTCAAGAAGACTTCTTACGAACTCCTAACTGGTAACAAACCAAATGTTTCGTATTTTCGTGTATTTTGGAGCAAATGCTACATTCTGGTGAAGAAAGGTAGACATTCGAAATTTGCTCCCAAGGTAGTAGAAGGGTTTTTACTAGGATATGACTCAAATACAAAGGCGTATATGGACTTCAACAAATCATCAGGATTAGTTGAAGTCTCTAGCGACGTTGTATTTGATGAGACTAATGGCTCTCCAAGAGAGCAAGTTGATCTTGATGATGTAGATGAGGATGAAGTTCCGACGGCCGCAGTGAGAACTATGGCGATAGTGAGAGCACCTAGAGGGGGGGGGGGGTGAATAGGTGATCCTGTAAAACTTGAAAACTTAAGCCACAAAAACTTGGTTAAGCGTTAGCACAGTAAATGCCAAGTGGCTAGAGAGGAGTCAAAACACAATAACCACAAGAAATCAATCACAGAGATGGCACGGTGGTTATCCCGTGGTTCGGCCAAGACCAATGCTTGCCTACTCCACGTTGTGGCGTCCCAACGGACGAGGGTTGCAATCAACCCCTCTCAAGCGGTCCAAAGACCCACTTGAATACCACGGTGTTTTGCTTGCTTTTCTCAATCCCGTTTGCGAGGAATCTCCACAACTTGGAGTCTCTCGCCCTTACACTTGAAATTCACAAAGAAGCACGGAGCAAGGGAGGGATTAGCAACGCACTCAAGACAAGAAATCACAGCAACACCACGCACACAAGTCGCAAAGAGAGCTCACAACACAACTCAATGAGTTCACCACTCAACTAGAGCTCTAATTGCTATCGCAAAGAATCAAAGGCGCGGAATCGATGTCTTGGTGCTTAGGAATGTTGTAGGAATGCTTGTTGACCTCCTCCATGCGCCTAGGGTCCCTTTTATAGCCCCAAGGCAGCTAGGAGCCGTTGAGAGCAATCTAGGAAGGCTGATCTTGCCTTCTGTCGACTGGCGCACCGGACAGTCCGGTGCACACCGGACACTGTCCGGTGCCCGATTTCCTTCCATAAATGGCGCAGTCGACCGTTGGCAGCCTGAGAGCCGTTGGCGCACCGGACATGTCCGGTGCACACCGGACAGACCGGTGCCCCCTTCTAGCTGTTGGCTCGGCCACGTGTTCCGCGCAGATCGCGCGACCGACCGTTGGCCCGGCCGACCGTTGGCTCACCGGACAGTCCGGTGCACACCAGACAGTCCGGTGAATTATAGCCATACGTCGCCGATGAATTCCCGAGAGCGACGAGTTCACCTGTGAACGGCCCACCGGACAGTCTGGTGCACCACCGGACAGTCCGGAGAATTATAGCCGTACACCGCCGTCGAAGTCCCGAGAGCAGCCACTTTGCTCGAGCCAGCCTGGCGCACCGGACACTGTCCGGTGCACCACCGGACAGTCCGGTGCTCCCAGACTGAGCAGATTCTTGGCTGCTCGAGCCAAGACATTTCCAATTGAATTTTTCATGTTTCCAGCACTTAGACACAATACATTAGTCTCTAAAACAATGTACTAAGTCTGAGAAACATACCTTTATCCTTGATTTGTACTTTGTCCACCATTTTACACTTAGGCACTTGTGTTGGACACTAAATCACCAAAATACTTAGAAATGGCCCAAGGGCACATTTCCCTTTCAGATAGGTGATGTACGACCATAGGAGCTACAACAACAAGATCAACCCTCCTCCTCTACAATGGTGCATCCTCCAACTCAAGACGATGTACAGGTATCTCAAGAAGATGGGCAGGATCAAGGGGGAGCATAGGAAGAACATGTTATAGAGGGAGAAGCACCACGGGCCCCTCCAATCCAAGTCTGAGCAACGATCCAAAGACATCACCCCGTCGATCAAATTCTGGGTGACATCGGCAAGGGAGTAACTACTCGCTCACGATTAGCTAATTTTTGTGAGCATTACTCGTTTGTCTCTTCTATTGAGCCTTTTAGGGTAGAAGAGGCCTTGCAGGATCTGGACCGGGTGTTGGCCATGCAGGAAGATGTCACACCCGGTTTTGGAAGGCAAACCGAATGCGAACCATGTACGTGCCAGGATCAGAACTCACGTACACAGCGATTACATAAATGAACATCAATGCACATTGCTCGAATAATAACTTAAAAGAGTATTAACTTATTACATCACAGAGTCATAGACATCCACATAGTCATCAACTTAACAGTTAAATCAAAGTGCTAGCGAAACGCAGTAAAGATAAGGCCTTCACAGGCAGCTGACTGGTGTTGGGGGCCTTCGTCCTCCGAAGGTCCTCAAAAACATGATTTGACAATGTTTTCCAAGTGGGTTATATGAACAGGTACCTTCGGACTCAAAATTATGAACATGAAGTACGGTCAGGACGAAGCCTGAACCAGACGAAGGGGGGATTGAAATGGAGGACGGGCTGATTACTAAGCTCTACGAAGGATGATGAACAGTCGAAGCTGTGCGCAGGAAAGCTTCGTCGCGATAGCAGAAAGGGGAACCGACTTAAAGATGAAAAGACTACTTAGGCCTTAACAGATTTCCATAAGTCATTAGCAAATGTAATGGACATGAATGTAATTTTGTATGGGCTGTGTCTCACGCCTATAAATAGATGAACAGTACTCCCGTACTGTTCACGCTGACTTGGCATTTGCTTTTGCGTCATCCCTGTATTTTTGCCTTCTTGCAATCCGAAGGTACACTTGTAATTTGAAGTTATTTCTATTGTTATATAATAATAAAATAGAAATGACATTATGATAAAATTTAAATATTTATATTACTTTTACGTTACGTATTTGACCTTCGTCATAACTTATTGCGTTTACGAAGATATATTGTTTGTGACCTTCGTCCGGAATACATTATATCCCGAAGGGAGATAATGTTTCAAGGGACGAAGGACCTTATCATTTAATACTTTCTATGTTGCCTTGTTCTTAATCTGAAGCATTTGAGAACAAGTCCCCAACATTGGCGCCCACCTCCGGTGAACTCACTTCCACTTCGAGTTTTCTGAACACCTTCGGAAGCTATAGACCCTCGCTATGGCACCGAAGAAAGCTTCAGCGACTGGGGCTGCAGCTCTGCAACCGCTGGACCCCAACCAGGAGACTGTCTCTCTTCGGGAGGCCCGAAGCCAGAAGAGGAAAGCCGTCAGCCCGACGCTGCAGGAGGATGAGCTAGACCAAGAGATCAGGGATATGGAGATGCTACATCAACAGGTGCAGAGGAAGAAGGAGAAGATGGCCAGGCTAGCTGAGTTGCAAAGGCAGATAGACGAAGCTTCTGAAGAAGTTCGCCATCTTACTCACGATGAGCAGAACAAAAGGCCTCAGCAAAAAGACCTTCATCAGGAGGGCTTCTTCAACGAAGATGACTGGTATGACAATTTCCATCATGGAAATTTTGTTTTCGATGATGCTTCTCCCCTGTCCGCTGAGCTGCAGGCTACACCCTGGCCCCCGTCCTACAAGCCACCCCAGCTTCCCATGTTCGATGGCCATTCAGACCCGAAGCAGTTTTTGATGAGCTACGAAGCAACAGTGTCTTCGTATGGTGGCAATGCTGCAGTAATGGCAAAGTCTTTTGTTATGGCTGTTAGGAATGTCGCTCAGACCTGGTATTCCTCCCTTCGACCAGGAACGATTACTTCATGGCAAAAGCTGAAGGACATGTTGTTAACCAGCTTTCAAGGGTTTCAGACCAAGCCGGTCACTGCTCAAGCCCTGTTCCAGTGCACTCAGGATCATGAAGAATACCTTCAGGCGTATGTCAGAAGGTTCTTGCGTTTGAGGGCGCAGGCACCAATGGTGCCCAATGAAATTGTCATCGAAGCCATGATCAAGGGGCTTCGTCCTGGACCTGCAGCTCAATACTTTGCTAGGAAGCCTCCTCAGACTCTGGAGAAGCTGCTTCAAAAGATGGACGAGTACATTCGTGCCGACAATGATTTTCGCCAAAGAAGGGAGGAGGCTTTTAGATTTTCTGAAATGACCAGGGGCTTCGGAGGAAGATTTTATCCGAGGCATGTCAGGTCCATCCATAGCTCTACTCAAAATGATGATAAGGGGAGCCAGCAGAACAGGCCGCCGTGCTCCTCACAGGCTTCGGGGCAACAACAAAGTTTCTTCCGGCCACCAGCTCCAAGAGCCAGAGGCGCCAGGGGCTTCGGCGGAAGATTTGGAGATCAACCAAGGAAACTGTTTTGCTTGTTCTGTGGAGAAAACAAGGGCCATACCACCAGGACGTGCCATGTTACAATCCAGAAGCAAAAGGAAATAGCCGAAGCTGCAGCGCAACAAACTCAGCCGAAGCAGGTCATGCATACTGCTTCGTATCATCCGCCTTACATCCCACAATACATAGACAACCACCCTGCAGCTTCTGTAGCTTCTGCAAGTCAACCTCAAGCTTCCTGGCAACAGCCTCCGCCTCCACCTCCACTGCAACAAGGTCAACAGCCAGAAGGGAGTCAATATGCCCCACACCAAAGGGACTTCAGAGAACAATCCGAAGCTCGCACAGTCAACAGCACTGTGCCAGAGTCGAAGCACATTTATTGACACATATCCTACCTTTGATAGCAGTCTTTTCTATTCAGTTCTATTTTCTGTGTAACAAAGAACATTGTTAGTTTTCATATAATAATTTCGTTGTTTCCCACGAGGAAAATCTATTTTCTCCACAGGCTTAAGTGGCTGAAGCTTAAAAATTTTGCGTTAACAAGGAGGACCTTCGAATTATTAAAAATCCTTCGAAGCAACAGAAAGTCGTTCTAAGGAACGCAGAGTAAGTTGATGAAGTCACAAAAAGCCGTTCCAAAGGGAGCGCAGTGTAAGTTTTCTGCTCAAAAGTCGTTCCTAAGGGAATGCAGAGCTTACAGCGAAAAGTCAACGCTGATACCGCCTAAGTAAAAGGCGAAGAAGCTCCAAAGACGTTCCTAAGGGAATGCAGAGCTTACAAAGATATTTTGTGTGTATCTTCGGAACAAACGTCATTTGCATAACATAACATCATCACATCATTTTGCATAGCATAAGCATCATACATCATGTTGCATATGGCAAAAGAAGGGGACACAGTATCAACCTTCGAAAGAACGCTTTGAGAAAGTGAAAATTGTGTAAAGTCACGAGGGAATACAATGATAATCTTCGGAATACAGCTTCGGAGAATGTTTTCACGAAGCATGGACGTGCTTCATCAGAGTAATATTGAAATTGCACAGCTTCGGAGAATGTTTTCACGAAGCGTGGACGTGATTCATCAGAATAGTTTTAACGGAGAATGTCTTCTTCACGAAGCATGAAAAGAAGGGAAGGTGTTTTTTCGCCGAAGGCTCAAAAATGGTATGTATGTAGAATTTCATGCATCGTAAAGAATTGAATAATGAAAAGAGACTTGTATATTACATTCAAATGTACAAAATATTACATAGATCACACTTCAAATGTTTTTTCTAATAACACCTAGTCTTCTCTTAATACTACTTCGGCAGCCTCATTTAGAAGTTGTTCAACAACTTTATCCATGATAGCTTCGGCCATTTGTTTGATTTCGTCATCCTCTTTTGTGTGAGGGTCAACAGACGATCCAGCAGGTTCTGAGGGAAGAGAATATTTTTGCATTACTATTACAAACCACGAGTAAAGTTTGAAATAAAAATTACAACACAATAAGAGCGACTAATTAATACCTATTTGCCCTTCGGCAACTTCTGTCACTTTCCTAGCATCATGGATGCCTTTTTCACTCCTTTGAATAATTTCTTGCGCCATTTCTCGGCCACCGTTGTCCCAGACATCAGTAAAGAATTTGCCACCAACCATGCTTGCTTCGGCCGAGGGGTCTTTGATGTCTTCGGAGGATAAGGCAGCTTCGGACTGAGCTAAAGATTTTACATGTTCACAACCTTTCTTCTCCAAGACAGTAGCAACTCCTCTGGCGCCCGAAAAAGCGCAAATGTCACCGCGGCTACTCAGGATTTCCTCGAAGGCCTCTGCTTCGTGACTGATCCATTCCATTGGACCTTCGGGATTGCCTCTTGAGAAATTCTCTTCACTGGAAAATGCGCCCACGCTGGCGAAGCTGGTCTTTATCTTCTTTACGCATTCCATGGATTTTTCGTAGCATCTTTTCTTAGAAGACCGAAGCTCTTCCACGGTTGCTTCCAAATGATCAGCCCATTGGTCGCTACATTCACGTCTTGTTTCTTCAAGTATGCGTTCTTCTTTCGCCCGGGCCAATTGCTTCTGAAGATCTTTAATTTCACGTCTGTGAGCTTCGGCCTGAATCTTTGCAGCAGCTTCGTCCTTTTTTATCTTGTCTACTAATGTAAGCAGAATTTTATCTTTTTCTAGAGCTTCGTTTCTCAGTTTAATAACTTCTAATCGTAAATTGTTGAACGCAATTTCGTAGCTCTCATCTTCGGCACTCTTTTGTGCTCTTAATGCGTTGCTTAGGATTAAACCCTATACAAAAAAGAATCCATATAAGAATAAAAGAATGAATTACGTATTGTAAAATTTTTTCAAACGTCTAATTCCCATACCTTCAGGCTATTATATGCAAGACTATCCGCGAGATCTTCCTTCGTCATAGCACATAATCCAGCTTCGAGCTTCGGGAAACCCATACTTCTAGCCATCTCCCGGCAGACAGATAATTCTTTGTTATCAGGGAGGCAGTATAGGAAGTCATCTTCATTTGTCCCATTGAACACTACTGCCCCCTTCGGGTACTTTAACTCTCTAGCATAGTGATTGGCTTCATAAGTCTCTTCTTCAGATAATTTCTTCCCCGAAGCATGTCGCACGATGTAATCGCATATGCTGGAAGGAGCTTCGGGGGCGGCAGTGTCAGTTTCTTCAACCAAAACTGGTTCTGATATTTTCTCGGTTTCCAAAGATTGTTCCTTGGTGGGCTCTGAAGGCCCAGCTTCAGCTTCAGCTTGTTGCTTCGAAGCTTCAGTAGACGCTTCAGCAAGTTCAACAGTCTTCTTTGGAGTTGTGCTTGAAGACTTAATTGTCTCCAAGACATCTAGCACGTTCACCATTCTTTTTCTTTTTGGGGTCACCGATGGGCCCTTTTGATTTTTTATTGTTTCGACATTTGCTGAAGGGCTTAAGATTTCCGATATTTTTGGCTCTTCAATCTTCGGTTTTTCTGCTTTTTCTGCTGAAGGCGCTTCAGTTTTCTCTTCTATCTTCGGCACTGGAGCTGGTTCTGTAGCTTCAGAGGCCAAAGAGACTTCACCAATAAATTCTGGCACTGTGGCCGGCTCAATAAAACGCGCTCGGTGGGTGAGCACCTTTATCTTTTTCCTTTGCGGCGCTGGCTCGCTAGTGGCACTTGTGGTAGCTTCTGTCGCAGGAGAAGTATTTTTTCTTTTGCGACTCAATACCGGATAGTGATAGTCAGGGTAGACAAACCCGACTGCGTCAAATACCCGGTTGAGCCTTTTCTTCTTTCGGCCTCCGAAGGCTGCTGATAACGCAGTATTCTCGGCCTTCGAATATGCCCCAAGCAGTTCGTCACTTAATGTTTCAATGCTTTTCAACCAGTCGTCATCAGGTTCAACAAACTTATCCCCGTATTTGAATGTGTATTTCAGTCTGACCAGTCCGCCTTCGTCGGACTCTTTGATGGTCTCCTTCGGCATTTCCCACTTTCCTCCAAGTGGCCACACCCTGAAGGCAATATGCTCTTGGACCAAGTCCCTTGTCCCAATGAAAGAGCAGATTACGCCGAAGGCTCTTTGGCATTCCTCGGCTGCTTCATCCATTTCAACCTTCGGCCTTCGAAGTCCGAAGCGTTGCCAGATGGGGCACATAATGATACTCTTGACATCTTTTTGCGCTGTTAAGTCATTTTTTACATAGAACCACTCTGTCATCCAGGCTCCGGGCCACCTCTTCCGGAAGGTTGGCACAGGGCGGCTTGACCCGGAGCGGGCACCAAAGCTGTAGCACCCAAAGTTGTTGTGATATTGTTCTTTCCCCCAGGGCTTCGTCTCATATAACAACTCATGAATATTGCAAAAGCTTTTAGCATTTGGTTCTAAACCTTGGCTTCTTGCAGCCCAGACAAACATCCCCATTCTTATGATAGCTTCGGGAGTAATTTGATGAAGGTAGACTTGAAATGTCTTCAGGACTTCAACAACAAAGTTGCTTAGGGGGAATCGAAGCCCAGCCTTGAGAAAGCTTCGGAAGATTACGACTTCATCTTCTTCGGGGGTGGGAGAAGTCTTTTCTCCAGCATCAGCCCTCACAATAGATATATCTCGAAAATACCTCCCCCTCATATTATCAATATGACTCTGCTTAATAGTGGTTTTCCCGAAAACCGTGTGACTTGGCCGCCATGGTCGATCTTCGGACTCTTCCCCACCACTTTCTACATCATAACTGTCGCTGTCACCAGTATCTTCAGACAAACCTTCCAGAATCTCCTTGGTAATTTTTTCCGTATTGGTCTCTGCCATCGCTATGAGGAACCCCAAGTTCTTCTCTTCGTCAAGGCTCAGCTTCATCTCAGCAGCGACCTTCTTCTCTTCAGACATCTTCGGACACTAAAAAACTGTTTTCAAAGCTGAAGCTTCAAAACCAAAATATCAGCAAATCTTAGTGCGCAAGAGCTAAAAATTTAGTGAGCGAAAGCAGATAGCAAGCGAGAGTACCAAAATGAGTTTGCGTTACGATCCTATTTATGCGCCTAGTGCGTTGAAAATTGAAAGACCCCGCTTGTCAGTGAATGTTGCTATTCTAGCAAAGGGAAGGTGTTTTTTTCGGACCTTCGGCTTAAGGCCTTCGTCCATATCGCAATCTGAATTTGTCATTAACAAATTAATATTGCGAGGGGCTACTGTTGGGGGCCTTCGTCCTCCGAAGGTCCTCAAAAACATGATTTGACAATGTTTTCCAAGTGGGTTATATGAACAGGTACCTTCGGACTCAGAATTATGAACATGAAGTACGGTCAGGACGAAGCCTGAACCAGACGAAGGGGGGATTGAAATGGAGGACGGGCTGATTACTAAGCTCTACGAAGGATGATGAACAGCCGAAGCTGTGCGCAGGAAAGCTTCGTCGCGATAGCAGAAAGGGGAACCGACTTAAAGATGAAAAGACTACTTAGGCCTTAACAGATTTCCATAAGTCATTAGCAAATGTAATGGACATGAATGTAATTTTGTATGGGCTGTGTCTCACGCCTATAAATAGATGAACAGTACTCCCGTACTGTTCACGCTGACTTGGCATTTGCTTTTGCGTCATCCCTGTATTTTTGCCTTCTTGCAATCCGAAGGTACACTTGTAATTTGAAGTTATTTCTATTGTTATATAATAATAAAATAGAAATGACATTATGATAAAATTTAAATATTTATATTACTTTTACGTTACGTATTTGACCTTCGTCATAACTTATTGCGTTTACGAAGATATATTGTTTGTGACCTTCGTCCGGAATACATTATATCCCGAAGGGAGATAATGTTTCAAGGGACGAAGGACCTTATCATTTAATACTTTCTATGTTGCCTTGTTCTTAATCCGAAGCATTTGAGAACAAGTCCCCAACAACTGGGGGTTGCCGCCAACCCACACCTAGAATTCGTCGTAGTCTTGGAACTCCTGGAAGTCTCCTTCCACGACTTCGCCTTCTCCGGAGCAGTGATTACAATGCGGACAACCTGGTGTTTGGTGGTAAAGCAAGGATGAGTACACATCAACGTACTCAGCAAATGTCCCGTTTGGCTGAGGTGGACTAGCTTTATGTGGGGTTAGGCTCAAGCAGTTGCTTTTAGTTGGTCAGGTATTTATCATTAGTAGAAGCCAGATTTTAGCATTAACCAAGCCATGAACCATTTCCTCATCGAGGAACAACATCATCATATTCGAACCAAAACCATAACATAATCCTTGTATCTCGAACCATCTGTATCTCTAATCAAAGAGGATCCCAAGGCTGCTCTTAACCGTGAGCACGACTGATATATCAGTTTCACTACCCTCTGCAGAGGTCGCACACTTTACCCATGAGTCATGATTCCCTTTCTGCCCGGGGAGAGCTAATCCCCATTGACCACTACCTAGGTGGTCCGGCGGGGTATCACTACGTAGCTTTTACAAAGATTCCCTAGAGATCATAGCTGCCCGTTAGGTTTCTCCAGTTTGATAAACACAGTACTCCTCCCCGCAGGAGAGTGACTAACAAAAGCAAAACGAAAGAACCTCGGCACTCAGCCTCGGCAGAGCAAGCACTGTGCCTGGACCCCATTGACGGCACGACGGCGAAGCAACTACACCTCTAGTTCCTCTAATTAATTAGCTAAGGGCACCCCATTTCACCCTCATGGTTGCACTGTTATCCCGGGTGGTCTCTCAACGAACAGGTCCTTACGGAGAGGTACTCAGGAAACAGCCTGAGCCCCCTAGAGTATCACAAGATCATCAGCATAATCAGGATAACAATATCATAAATATTCACATCATGTTCATTGATTAAGTTAAGGCAGTAGCAGAATGCTAACCATAATAGCCCATAAGGTCATCAAGGATAAAGTAAAGTGTAAAGCTAGTCAATCCTTAGGTTTCAAGTAAGTAAGGCGGGGTAGTAAGTTATAAATGAATAGGACATAATGGGTCAGAGGACACTTGCCTTCACCAAACTGCTGATCAGGAACTTCCTCTGCAACTCCCTCGGGAAACACAGACTGCTCGTTGTCTACGTAAAGTAATCATTCACACTATGCACTTGGGAAATTAACAAACAAAAACAATATACCAAACATATGCAGCAGAGAGAGATCACAAGTTCATAATAGAAAAGGGATAGGCACTCTGGTATTCTTTAGGTCTAGGGTAGAGGACTATACAAAAGGATTCATTATCCACTACTCAGGTTTAAGTCAGTGGTGGGATTAAATCATTATCTGGTTTTAAGTTCCTAAACTTAGGTGTTTAAGTCCATAAACTTAAGTGCTCCAACTTTTATTAAAGTCTACTATCTTTTATTTATCTCAAATAAGGTTCCAATAACCTTAATCCTATCCTAATGATTAACCATTAATTGGGACATGGAAACAGCAGGGAAACATTGCATAAACAGATAGATAATAATATTATGAACATTTTGCAATTTGAAGCACCTAATTTGGAGTTCATATGGCAAAGTTATGAATTTTACAAGTTTAGGGGTTAAAAATCTACCCTAAGGACCTATTTTGAATTAAATAAAAGGTCCGAGGACCCAACTGCGAGAAACCAGGGACGGCGGGCGCAATTTCCAGAAAACAGAGGGGTTCTTTAAGAAAACGCGCGGGCGAAGGGGTATCGGGCGTTAATAGCCGTTGGATCTCAGATCAATGGCCAGGATTAGATCCTGCGGGCGGGCGCGCGGGCGCGCGGCGGCCTGGGCGGCTGACAGGCGGGACCGGGCAGGCAGAGCGAGCGCGGGCGACTGACAGGCGGGGCCGGGCGAGCAGAGCGAGCGCGGGCGGGCTGACAGGCGGGGTCCAGCGGCAGAGCGGGGCGCGGGGGAAACGGCTCTGGGCCGTTGGATCTTGGGCGGACGGCTGAGGGTGGGTTTGGGTTATTTGAAACTGGACCGTCCGATCTAAGATGGACGGCGGAGATCTGGCGGCTGGCTTCTATCTTCTTCTCCGGCCAGCAGAGGCGACGGCGTCCGTCCCGCGGCGGAGAACTCGCCGG
Source organism: Zea luxurians (assembly GCA_029449295.1). Classification (NCBI taxonomy): domain Eukaryota; kingdom Viridiplantae; phylum Streptophyta; class Magnoliopsida; order Poales; family Poaceae; genus Zea; species Zea luxurians. The sequence goes on along the minus strand of JAOPSE010000088.1, from coordinate 10,381,947 downwards.
AGACGAGGGGCGCAGGGGCTCTGCGGGTCTCTGGGGCGATCTGAACGGCCGGGGAGGTTGGGGAGGGCGCGGGGAGTCTTCTGGTGGGGACTGGGTCGGGGCAGGGGCACCGGAGGGGGGCGGTTCACGGCGGAGCGGAGCGGCTCGGCGGCGGCGCTAAGGGACTCCGGCGAGGAATTAAGCGCAGCAGAGAGCAAAACAAAGGTCAATAGGGCCGGGAGAGGTTCTTTACCTCAAGGCGGGCTCCGGGGACTCCTCGGTGGCGGCGATGACGCGACGGCGGCCCGGGTCGACGGTGGCGGCTGCACGGAGGACGGCGGGTGAGCGCGGGCAGAGAGAAATAGGGAGGGGGAGAGGGAATTGGAGCGCGTTCCGGGTTGCGGACGTTGGGACGGAGCTCACCGTGGCAATGGACACGGCGGAGCTCCAACGGCGGCCGGGAAACGAGCTCGGAACGGCGGGGTTTACGGCGGCGGCGCTCTGGCGTGCGCGCAGCGAGGGAGAGGTGGAAGAGAGGGGCCTGTTGGTGCGCGAATGAGGGAGGGGGAGATGGCGAGCGAGGTTCGGGGCTCAAGTGGCCAAGGGCGAGGTGGGGCGAGCCCCACGCGCGACGTGGGCGCGGAGAAGGCGGGCGCGCGCAGCTCGGGCGGCGGTTACGCGAGGACGACGGGGCTGACAGCCCGGGCTCGGGAGCAGCGAGAGAGAAGAAAGCGGGCGCGGGGCGGTTGCGCTGACGGGTGGGCCCGCCAGGGCAGAGAGAGCGGGGGGAAGCGGGCGCGCGCGCAGGGAACGCGGGGCTGACAGGCCGGGCCCACGGCGCAGAGAGAGAGGGAGGCGAGCGCGGGGACGGCGGCCGCGCCGACAGGCCGGGCCCGCGGCGCAGAGAGAGAGGAGGGGCGGGAGGGCGCGCGCGGGGGATGGGCCAATTGGGCCGAAAGGCCGAGGGGGGCGGGGGTAGCGGGCTGCTTTTCCTTTTTCTTTTATTTTGGAATTGTTTTCTCTTTTCTTTTTATTTTCTCTATTTGATTCAAATTCAAATAACCCACAAATTCAAATTAGACCTTTTGAGAATTATGCACCAAACAAAAGTGAAATCCAGGGTTCAACATGATGCAACAATTCATACTCCCTTGGAGTTTGAGCTAATAGACTATAATTATAAATAAAATAACCACTTTTCTCCTATAGAAATGAGAAAGAGAAGATTGGGGAAGAATGAGAAAAGGGAAGTAACACCTGAATTTGTGAATATGAGCAAAGAAATTTTATACCCCCAAATTCAGGGTGTTACAAACCTATCCCCCTTAAAAGAATCTCGCCCCGAGATTCAGGGTTGGTCAGCAAAGAGTTCAGGGTATTTGGCTTTCAGATCCTCTTCTCGTTCCCAGGTTGCTTCTTCCTCGGAGTGGTGACCCCATCTGACTTTGCACATTCTGATGGTATTCCTCCGGGTGACCCTGTCTGCGAACTCCAGAATCTGCGTTGGCTTCTCTATGTATGTCAGATCCTCCTGGACCTCTAAACCCTCCACTGGCAACTGTTCTTCTGGTACTCGCAGACACTTCTTCAATTGTGACACGTGGAACACATTGTGCACTGCCAACAAACTTTCTGGTAGGTTGAGTTGGTAAGCCACTTCTCCACGCTTTGCTTGAATCTGATATGGTCCAACGTACCGGGGTGCTAACTTGCCTTTAACTCCGAACCTTCTGACTCCCCTGATAGGTGACACCTTCAGATAGACGAAATCCCCCACTTCGAAACTCAGTTCTCTTCTCCTTCGGTCCGCATAGCTTCGCTGTCTTGACTGGGCTATCTTCAGGTTCTCCCGAACCATTTTGATATTCTCTTCGGCTTCAAGCAAAATGTCGGGGCCAAACACCTGTCTCTCTCCAGGCTGGTCCCAATGCAACGGAGTCCTACAACTCCGTCCATAGAGTGCCTGAAACGGTGACATCTTCAAGCTGGCCTGGTAACTATTGTTATAGGAGAATTCTGCATAAGGTAACCTTTTGTCCCATCCTGACTTGTCTTGCAACGCACAGGCTCTCAGCATATCTTCTAGGATCTGGTTAGTTCTTTCAGTCTGACCGTCTGTCTGCGGATGATAAGCCGAGCTGAAGTTCAAATGGGTGCCCAAAGCTTCTTGTAGCTGCTGCCAAAAATGAGAGGTGAACTGCGTTCCTCGATCTGACACTATCTTCTTCGGCACACCATGAAGGCAAACTATCCGTGACATGTATAACTCAGCTAACGTTGCTCCGGTATATGTGGTCTTCACAGGTATGAAATGGGCCACCTTTGTTAAGCGGTCCACAACCACCCAGATGGAATCATAACCGGCCCGGGTACGAGGTAGGCCAACTATAAAATCCATCCCGATCTCATCCCACTTCCACTGAGGAATCCGCAATGGCTGCAACAATCCGGCGGGCCTTTGATGCTCTGCTTTGGTTCTTTGACAGCTATCACAGATGGCGACATATTCTGTGATCTCTCTTTTCATGCCATACCACCAAAACCTCCTTTTTAAATCCTGGTACATCTTTTCGCTTCCCGGGTGTATGGAGTAGGCTGTCTCATGAGCTTCCTTTAGGATCAGCTCCCGAATAGGTTTGAGGTCGGGGACACACAATCGGTCCTTGAACCATATTACTCCCTCTTCATCCTCTCGAAAGTCTTTGCCTCTTCCTTCTAAGATTAGCCGCCGGATCTTGTTGATGCTTGTTGATGCTTTCATCATCCTTCTGCCCTTCTTTGATCTCCCGCTCTAGGGTGGGCTCTAATTCCACTGTTACTCCTTGCGTACTGTTCAGGAAACCGAGACTCAGTCTGTCGAACTCCTTGGCTAACTCATATGGCATTGGGCACATGGCCAACATATTGACTTGACTCTTCCTGCTCAGAGCATCTGCAACCACATTGGCTTTGCCTGGATGGTAATGTATCTCCAACTCATAGTCTTTGATCAATTCCAACCATCTTCGCTATCTCATGTTTAACTCTGACTGGGTGAATATGTACTTCAGACTTTTATGATCTGTGTAGATGTCGCACTTCTGCCCATACAGGTAATGTCTCCAGGTCTTCAAGGCATGAACTACTGCTGCCAACTCCAGGTCATGTGTGGGATAATTCTTCTCATGGATCTTCAGCTGTCGAGATGAATATGCTACAACTCTTCCTTCTTGCATTAGCACACATCCCAATCCGGTGTAAGAAGCATCGCAATACACTGAGAATGGCTTGTGAACATCAGGCAGGACTAACACCGGAGCTGTAGTCAATCTATTTTTCAGTTCTTCAAATGCCTCCTGACACTTTTGGGTCCACTTGAACTCAACTTTCTTCGCTAGTAACGCTGTCATTGGTCTAGCAATCTTTGAGAAGCCTTCGATGAAACGTCTGTAATACCCAGCCATTCCAATGAAGCTCTTGATCCCACGAACATCCTTTGGTGCTTTCCAGTTCAGGATATCTGCTACTTTCTTTGGATCCACTGCCAACCCATCTTGATTTATGATGTGACCCAGAAACAAGACTTCATGAATCCAGAACTCGCATTTGCTCAGCTTGGCATACAGCTGATGCTCCCGAAGTCTCTGCAATACCATCTTCAAATGCTCTACATGATCTTCCTCACTTTGAGAATATATAAGAATATCATCGATGAACACTACAACAAACTTGTCCAGATAATCCATGAACACACTGTTCATCAGGTACATAAAGAAGGCTGGCGCATTTGTCAAACCAAAGGACATAACTGTGAATTCATATAACCCGTACTTGGTGATGAATGCTGTCTTTGGTATGTCCGAGGGTCGGATTCTGAGTTGATGGTAGCCTGACCTCAGATCTATCTTCGAGAATACGCTGGCACCTCTGAGCTGGTCGAACAAATCTTCTATCCTTGGCAGGGGGTACTTGTTCTTGACAGTGACTTCATTCAAGGCCCTGTAGTCTATGCACATCCTTTTGGTACCATCTTTCTTCTCTACAAACAACACCGGAGCGGCCCAAGGCGAGGTACTTGGTCTGATGTAACCCTTCTCTAACATCTCATCTATCTGCTTCTTGAGTTCCACCAATTCTGGTCCAGACACTCGGTAGGCTCTTTTGGAAATGGGGGCGGTACCAGGGATAAGCTCTATGGCAAACTCAACTTTTCTCTCGGGTGGCATGCCCGTTAGCTCCTCGGGAAATACGTCCGGAAAGTCCGACACAACCTTGATAGCCTCGAGCGGGTTGGGCTCCTTACTATCAACTGAAATCTGGTGACAGACACCCTCCGCTGATTTAGGCATCCTTAGCTCGGCCACTACCTCTTCTCCTGACGGGGACTTCAATGTTACGGTCCTCTTGTCACAGCTAATATTTGCTTCATACTTCATTAACCAATTCATCCCTAGAATGACATCTATCCCAGGGGTGTCTATTACTATTAAGTCACTGGGGAATCCTATCCCCCTTATTTCCACCCTTATATTTGAGCATATTTTATCTGTTTGCACCTTGCCACCAACTGAATTAATCCTCATGGGCGGCATCATTGCCTCTACTGAGATGTTATGCAATTCTACCCAGGTTGCAGTGACAAATGAATGAGTTGCACCAGTATCAAATAGCACTTTCGTGGGATGAGATTCGACTGAGAACATACCTACTGCCACATCTGGTGCATCCTGGATCGCTTCGGCCTCCAAGTGGTTCACCTTTCCACGGTTGTACGCTTGGTTACGATTGCCTGCTGTCGGCTGCAGTACACCTTGCCTTGTTGGAGCATTGGGGTTGGTCTGCTGCTGCGCCGCCTTCTTCGGGCACTGCATCGCCCAGTGGCCTTGTTCTCCACAGTGGAAACATCCTCTGCCTCCTCCTTGTGCTGGGGCTGCTTGGTTGCTCTGGTTTGCTGCTGGGGCAGGAAGGCGAGGTGCCTGGTTGTTCTGCTTCTGATACTGATTACCTCCCTGCTGGCTGTTCTGACAATACTGCTGCTGCTGTGGGTACTGCCTCTGAAACTGCTGCTGATGCGGACGCTGGTTCTGATTCTGATATCCTTGTGGGTGTCCAGGCCTGCCTTGCTGAGATGAACTACCTGAGAAACGTGGACGGCTAATGCCTCCGGACTGGGGTCCACTCATCTTGCGCTTCCGATCTTCCATATCCTTACGCTTCTTCTCAGTCATAACTGCCCTATCGATCAGGTGCTGGAAGGTGGGGAAGGTGTGATTCATCTGCTGGTAATGCAGGGGATCCACCAAACCTCTCATGAACCTGTACTGCCTTTTAGCATCAGTGTTGACATCCTCAGGTGCATAACGAGATAGCTGCAGAAACTTGTCTCTGTATTCACTAACAGACAGGGGCCCCTGCTTCAGAGCCAGAAACTCCTCCTTCTTCACGATCATCAGCCCCTCCGGCACATGGTACCTGCGGAAACTCTCGCTGAATTCTTCCCAGGTGATGGCTTCGGGGTCAGCATGGGTGGCGAGGTAGGACTCCCACCAGGACAGGGCTGCTCCCCTTAGCTGACGGGGGCCATACAGAACCTTCTCCCTGTCGTTACATTGAGCGGTGCGCAGTTCCCTTTCCACTGCGCGCAGCCAGTCTTCTGCATCCATGGGGTCGGCAGAATGGGCGAAGGTAGGAGGGTGCCCTCTCATGAACTCACCACGCTTATCCCGTGGCATCTGGGGCATCTGCACTTGCAATTGGGGTTGGGGTTGCTGTTGAGCCTGCTGCATGGCTGCCAGAGTCTGCCCAATGGCCTGCACTGCCTGAGTCTGCATCAAGAACATCTGCTCCACTGTCATCGGGGGTGGTGGGGGAGGCTGCCTCTATTGTTCCTCCTGCTGGTCATGCTGCTCTTGCTGAGCACGCCTGTTGCATCGGTGCCTGTTGTCAGACATCTGTGGAAGACATTCATACATCAGCGTTGATCTTACAACCCTCCAGCATAAGAAAAGAGAATACATAATTCTTCATGACACTGAGTGAACAAAGAGCTTCACTGATCCTCATTACGATTCAACACAGCTTCTCAGATAAGAAGGAAAGTAGAAGTAAATGGCTTCCCAACTAAATAACTTACTTTACTAACATTATAGCTAGGCCAAACTGCAGGAGAAACCCACAGGTTGGCAACAGTCATTACAAACATTCAAATCCAGCACAAGTTCATCATAACAAGCATGCAAGCAACTGATAAGCAAACTAAGCTAACTATTTTAAGACTGAGACATCTGACTTAAGATTTATTACAAACTTCGACGCTAACGATCTAAGGATCCAGATCTATCCTGGTCTTACAGGCAGGGGAACCATAAGTGTGGTGACCACGTGGCGGCGAGCGGTATGGGTGTTGAGTCCCAACAGGAGCGGGAGAACCACCCTCCTGGTGATGGCGCTCTGCCAGCTCAGCACGCAACTCCGCAATCTCCGTTCGAGCCCTGCTCAGCTCGTCCAGAGAGTGGTCCAGCTCCGTGTTAAGCACTGCGAATAGGTTGACTGTGCTGCTCAACCTAGGGTTAGCCTCACCAACAGGGGAGACAACCACACTCTCTGTGCTGCCAGTAGGGCGGCGGGGGTAGTATCGAAGGTTAAGACCGTCGGCCACCCCACCGAACAAAGAACAGTACTGGGAGAGTGCACGTCGTGCTGCATCCTGCATAGCCGCCTCTGCAGTGTCCCTCTAGGAGATGGAATAGTGCTCCGAAACGGCCTCCGCACCCCGGAGGTCATCCTCCGGACGGCGAACTAGGCAGGTAGCCTCCCAGCGGTCCGGGTACCTCCCGCGACTGTGCTGGTAGACTACACAACGATACTCGATCGACCAGGTGTGCCGGTCGAAAGCCTGGCGCAGCAAGGTGTCGAGTGCGTCGTGGAAGTGACAACTGCGAGCGGCGTCACGGGTGATGGGTCGGGCGACCCATCCTTCCGCCTCCTGCGGCTCAGAGGACTCCGTGCTGTGGTCTGAGTCGTCGTCGGGGTCTCCTCCAAGACCTCCTCCAGTAGCTCCTCCAACAGCCGGGGCGTCCCGCGGTGGTGCAGGGGGCGCCTCCAGCTGGGCAACAGAGGAACGGGGCCTCACGGACTCCACCTGCTGGGGTGGGGAGGAAGAGCCCTGCTGCTCCCTGTGCTGCCGCCGGCGTTCCTGCTCCTCACGCAGGCGGTGGTGCAGTCTCTCCAGGTGACTCGACTGACCGGACACGGTGCGGTGCAGAGGACGCTCCGCAAGTCGAGACGGCAGGAAAGGAATCACCGACTTACGTGCAGTGTGTCTAAGACAAGCCATCTACAAAAGACACCGTAAGCATAAGAGTAAGAGCAGAACTAATATGACAAGTGAATAAACCATAGACAGAATAAGATAAAAATTTTAACAAGGTACAATATAGTATATATATGTAGTAAAACATAGGGTTGGTCGAGGTGACCGACTTTTGAAGTAACATCAGAGGTCAAGGTGAGAGGGGAGGTCAATAGTCCATAGTACGACCAGTGCTACTCTAGGTCAGCGGTCCTACAGTCAGCACGGCTTTGATACCACTTATGTCACACCCGGTTTTGGAAGGCAAACCGAATGCGAACCATGTACGTGCCAGGATCAGAACTCACGTACACAGCGATTACATAAATGAACATCAATGCACATTGCTCGAATAATAACTTAAAAGAGTATTAACTTATTACATCACAGAGTCATAGACATCCACATAGTCATCAACTTAACAGTTAAATCAAAGTGCTAGCGAAACGCAGTAAACATAAGGCCTTCACAGGCAGCTGACTGGGGGTTGCCGCCAACCCACACCTAGAATTCGTCGTAGTCTTGGAACTCCTGGAAGTCTCCTTCCACGACTTCGCCTTCTCCGGAGCAGTGATTACAATGCGGACAACCTGGTGTTTGGTGGTAAAGCAAGGATGAGTACACATCAACGTACTCAGCAAATGTCCCGTTTGGCTGAGGTGGACTAGCTTTATGTGGGGTTAGGCTCAAGCAGTTGCTTTTAGTTGGTCAGGTATTTATCATTAGTAGAAGCCAGATTTTAGCATTAACCAACCCATGAACCATTTCCTCATCGAGGAACAACATCATCATATTCGAACCAAAACCATAACATAATCCTTGTATCTCGAACCATCTGTATCTCTAATCAAAGAGGATCCCAAGGCTGCTCTTAACCGTGAGCACGACTGATATATCAGTTTCACTACCCTCTGCAGAGGTCGCACACTTTACCCATGAGTCATGATTCCCTTTCTGCCCGGGGAGAGCTAATCCCCATTGACCACTACCTAGGTGGTCCGGCGGGGTATCACTACGTAGCTTTTACAAAGATTCCCTAGAGATCATAGCTGCCCATTAGGTTTCTCCAGTTTGATAAACACAGTACTCCTCCCCGCAGGAGAGTGACTAACAAAAGCAAAACGAAAGAACCTCGACACTCAGCCTCGGCAGAGCAAGCACTGTGCCTGGACCCCATTGACGGCACGACGGCGAAGCAACTACACCTCTAGTTCCTCTAATTAATTAGCTAAGGGCACCCCATTTCACCCTCATGGTTGCACTGTTATCCCGGGTGGTCTCTCAACGAACAGGTCCTTACGGAGAGGTACTCAGGAAACAGCCTGAGCCGGGGCGGTTGCGCTGACGGGCGGGCCCGCCAGGGCAGAGAGAGCGGGGGGAAGCGGGCGCGCGCGCAGGGAACGCGGGGCTGACAGGCCGGGCCCGCGGCGCAGAGAGAGAGGGAGGCGAGCGCGGGGACGGCGGCCGCGCCGACAGGCCGGGCCCGCGGCGCAGAGAGAGAGGAGGGGCGGGAGGGAGCGCGCGCGGGATGGGCCAATTGGGCCGAAAGGCCGAGGGGGCGGGGGTAGCGGGCTGCTTTTCCTTTTTCTTTTATTTTGGAATTGTTTTCTCTTTTCTTTTTATTTTCTCTATTTGATTCAAATTCAAATAACCCACAAATTCAAATTAGACCTTTTGAGAATTATGCACCAAACAAAAGTGAAATCCAGGGTTCAACATGATGCAACAATTCATACTCCCTTGGAGTTTGAGCTAATAGACTATAATTATAAATAAAATAACCACTTTTCTCCTATAGAAATGAGAAAGAGAAGATTGGGGAAGAATGAGAAAAGGGAAGTAACACCTGAATTTGTGAATATGAGCAAAGAAATTTTATACCCCCAAATTCAGGGTGTTACAGAAGAGCTCAACAACTTCAAAAGGAATGAAGTCTGGAGCCTGGTGCCATGTCCAAAGCAAAACATTGTGGGAACCAAGTGGGTGTTCCGCAACAAGCAAGATGAGCACGGAGTGGTGACAAGAAACAAGGCTCGACTTGTGGCAAAAGGTTATGCCTAAGTCGCATGTTTGGATTTTGAGGAGACTTTTGCTCCTGTGGCTAGGTTAGAATCAATTCGGATTTTATTAGCCTATGTTGCTCACCATTCATTTAGGTTGTTCCAAATGGATGTAAAGAGCGCTTTTTCTCAATGGGCCAATCAAGGAGGAGGTATACGTGGAACAACCCCCTGGCTTTGAGGATGACAGGTAGCCCAACCATGTATATAAGCTCTCTAAGGCACTCTATGGACTTAAGCAAGCTCCAAGAGTATGGTATGAATGTCTTAGAGATTTTTTTATTTCTAATGCCTTCAAGGTTGGGAAAGCCGATCCCACTCTTTTCACAAAGACATGTAATGGTGATCTTTTTGTTTGCCAGATTTATGTTGATGACATAATATTTGGTTCTACTAACCAAAAGTCTTGTGAGGAGTTTAGCATGGTGATGATGCAAAAGTTCGAGATGTCGATGATGGGCGAGTTGACCTACTTCCTTGGATTCCAAGTGAAGCAACTCAAGGATGGCACCTTTATCTCCCAAACGAAGTACACTCAAGATCTTCTCAAGAGGTTTGGGATGAAGGATGTTAAGCCCGTGAAGACACCGATGGGAACTTATGGACATCTCGACCTCAATAAAGGAGGTAAGTCCGTTGATCAAAAGGCATTCCGGTCAATGATAGGTTCATTACTTTATCTTTGTGCTAGTAGACTGGACATCATGCTTAGTGTATGCATGCGTGCTAGATTTCAATCTGACCCCAAGGAGTGTCACCTTGTGGCCGTTAAGCGAATTCTTAGGTATTTAGTTTCTACGCCTTGCTTCGGGATCTAGTATCCAAAGGGGTCTACCTTTGACTTAATCGAATACTCAGATTCCGACTATGTCGGGTGCAAGGTTGATAGGAAGAACACATTAGGGATGTGTCAGTTTCTAGGAAGGTCCCTGGTGTCCTGGAGCTCCAAGAAACAAACATCTGTTGCCCTATCCATCGCTGAGGCCAAGTACGTTGCCGCAGGACAGTGTTGCACGCAACTGCTTTGGATGAGTCAAACCCTCCGGGACTTTGGCTACAATCTGAGCAAAGTCCCACTCCTATGTGACAATGAGAGTGAAATTTGCTTGGCGGATAATCCTGTTGAACATAGCCGCACTAAGCACATAGACATCCGACATCACTTCTTGAGAGATCACCAGCAAAGGGGAGATATCGATATTTATCACATTAGCACCGAGAACCAGCTAGCCGATATCTTCACCAAGCCTTTAGATGAGAAAAGGTTTTGCAGGTTGCGTAGTGAGCTAAATGTCTTAGATTCGCGTAACTTGGATTGATCTATAGCATACATGTGTTCTATGCCCTTGATCATGTTACCTTGAGTATTTACATCATTTATTGTTTATTTATGGTGCTCAAGTTGTACAAGTCATCCCTGGACCTCACAAGTCCATATGCAAATGATGCACATGTTTAGGGGGAGATGTGCTACAACTTGACTCCTTTGAGACTAACTTGTTTGTTTGAGTACACTTGAAGTAGCCTCGAAGGACCATTGAAAGGGAAAATGAACTTGAACGACGAAAAGACTTCCACTGCACTCCGGTATAAGTGTATTTAATTCCAAGTTCATACTAATGCTCTCATTGCCTTTCTGCTCTTATTTGACATTTTGGTGAGGCAATGAGGTTAAAGGGCCAAAAGTTATCCCGTTTTGGTGCTTAATGCCAAAGGGGGAGAAATTAAGGCCAAAGCAAATGGATCAGCCAACCACTTGTGAATTTTGAAAATAGTAGAGTTAGAATTTGTATTTTGTCAAAATCCTCTTATAGCAAAATTTGGTCTCTTATGGGGGAGAATTTTGATTATGGGAAAAAGGGGGAGTTTTTGGCACTTGATCAATTTCACTCTTGGAATATCTCTCTATTTGCCCAAACAAGTGTGTTTGACTTAGAGATAGGAAAAAGAATTTGATTTGCAAAAACAAACCAAGTGGTGGCAAAAGTGATCCAAATATGCCACATACTAAGTGAAGAAAAAATTGGTCTCAAATTTGCACTTCTTAGTTGCTTTTTAATGTGTTGGCATAAATCACCAAAAAGGGAGAGATTGAAAGGGAAATGTGCCCTTAGGCCATTTCTATAATTGTTTTGGTGATTAGATGCCCAACACATGGTTTTAAGTTTATAAGTGCCAAGATGCAAATCAAGGAACAAGGTATGTCTCTGGACTTAGTAAATTGTTTTTGGATACTAACATGTTTATCTAAGTGCTAGAGACATGACCAAGAAAAGAGAAAAAGAACTGCTGAATAAGTGGCTCGGATCAGCCAAATCTGCACCAGCGTGTGGTGCACCGGACTGTCCGGTGGTGCACCGGACAGTGTCCGGTGCCCAGGCTGGCCCGGCGGCGAAATGGCTGCTCTCGGGAATTGGCGCGGCGACATGGCTATAAATCACCGGACTGTCCGATGGTGCACCGGACCGTCCTGTGAGTCGTCAGCGCCCGCGCCCAAGTCTCGAGCGACAAACTCATCGCTCTCGGGAAAAGGAGAAGGCGCCGTGGCTAAAATTCACCGGACTGTCCGGTGGTGCACCGGACTGACCGGTGAGCCAAAGGCGCCCGCGGCCAATGGTAGTCTGCGCGATTAATAGGCGACACGTGGACGAGCCAACGGTCGGATAGTCGCACCGGACTGTCTGGTGTGCACCGGACAGTGTCCGGTGCGCCAACGGGCCTAGAGGACCAACGGTCGGCTGTGCCTGATATAGAAGGAAATCGCGCACTGGACAGGAACTATTCATGTCCGGTGGTGCACCGGACTGTCCGGTGCACCACTCGATAGAAGGCAAGATTTGCCTTCCAAGTTGATCTGCAACGGCTCCTAGCTGCCTTGGGGCTATAAAAGGGTCCCCTATGCGCATGGTGCAGTACACCAAGCTTTCACTAATCATCCTAAGACTCCCAGACTCCGCAATCACGCAATCGATTCACTGTGTTAGAGATTTGAGCACCGTCTGAGTTGTAAACTCCTTGCGTCGTGTCTTGTGCTCACTTCTTGGCTTGTGTGCATAGTTACTGCGATTTGAGTCTTGTGTGTGTTGCTTTCCCTCCCTTACTTCTGTGTTTTTTGTGTAATCAACATTGTAAGGGCGAGAGACTCCAATTTGTGGAGAATCCTTGCAAACAGGAAAAGAACTCGAAAGGAAAAGACTGTGGTATTCAAGTTGATCATTGGATCACTTGAAAGAGGTTGAGTGCAACCCTCGTCCATTGGGACGCCATAACATGGAAGTAGGCAAGTGTTACTTGGCCGAACCACGGGATAAATCATCGTGTCTCTTGTGCTATTTTTCTCTGTGATTGTTCTCTTCTCAAAAGCTCGCTCTCTAGCAACTTGGTTAATCGAACTAACATTTTGTAAACCGAGTTGTGCTTTGAGTGTTGAATTTTGCAGGATCACCTATTCACCCCCACTCTAGGTGCTCTCAAGAATCTACAAGAAAAACACTGGAAATGGAATGTTCAGGAGATATAGCAATTTTACCCAAACCTTTGACCAAACCTTGATTTCCATCCCCGAATGTGATAGCTCTTTGGGGATCTTTATTTTTCTCATAGGAGGAGAACATTCTCTTCTCCCCTGTCATGTGGTTTGTGCACCCGCTATCGATTATCCAACTTGAACCACCAGATGCATAAACCTACAAAACAATTTAGGCCTTGTTCTTAGGTACCCAAATGGTCTTGGGTCCTTTCACATTAGAAACAAGCACCTTGGGTACCCAAACACAAGTCTTTGGACTCTTGTGTTTGCCCCCAACATATTTGCCGACTATTTTGCATGATTTGTTAGTTAAAACATATGAAGCATCAAAAGTCTTGAATGAAACATTATGCTCATTTGATGCAGTAGGAATTTTCTTCTTAGGCACTTTAATATGAGTGGTATGCCTAGAGCTAGAAGCCTCATTTTTATACATAAATGCATGGTGAGAAACAATATGAGGTTTCCTATGAATCTTCCTAATTTTGTGCTCAGGATAGTTTGCAGGATATAAAATGTAACCCTCACTATCCTGAACCATGGGAGCCTTACCCTTAACAAAATTAGACAATCTTTTGGGGGCATTAAGCTTGACATTGTTTTGGCTCTCTTGTTGGAACCCAATGCCATCCTTAATGCCAGAGCGTCTCCCATTATAAAGCATACTTCGAGGAAACTTAATTTTTTTATTTTCTAGTTCATGCTCGGCAATTTTAGTAGTTAATTTAGCTATGTGATCATTTTGTTGTTTAATCATAGCAAGGTGATCATTAATAGCTTCTACATTAATAACTCTACATCTAGTGCAAATAGAAACATGCTCAACAGTAGATGTAGAAGGCTTGCAAGTATTTAATTCTTCTATCTTAGCATTTAAAATGGCATTTTCATTTCTAAGACAGGAAAAAGAATCATTGCAAGCATTCAACTTTTCAATCTTAGAAACTAAACTAGCATTTTCAGTTCTAAGACTAGAAATTGAATCATGACAAATGCTAAGCTCCTTAGACAGACTTTCATTTTTCTCTACTTCTAGAGCATAAGCATTTTTCAACTTAACAAGTTTTTTGTTCTCTTTAATGAGGAAGTCCTCTTGGCTTTCCAAGAGTTCATCCTTTTCGTTAATTGCTTCTATCAACTCATTTAATTTTTTCTTTTGTTCCATGTTAAGGTTGGCAAAAAGAGCAAGTAAATCTTCTTCATTATCGCTAGAGCTACCCTCATCACTAGATGTTGTATATTTGGGGTGGCTCTAGAGTGTACCTTCTTCTTTTTGCCGTCCTTAGCAATGAGACATTTGTGGCCAACGTTGGGGAAAAGGAGGCCCTTGTTGACGACGATGTTGGCGGCATCCTCGTCAGAGGATGAGTCAGTGGAGCTCTCATCGGAGTCCCATTCCCGGCATATGTGGGCATCACCACCCTTCTTGTAGTATCTCTTCTTCTCCTTCTTCTTTCCCTTCTTGTCTTCGTCCCTGTCACTTTCACTAGAAATTGGACATTTAGCAATAAAGTGACCGGACTTACCACATCGGTAGCACACCTTCTTGGAGCAGGACTTGTAGTCTTTCCCCCTCCTTTGTTTGAGGATTTGGCGGAAGCGCTTGATGATGAGCGTCATTTCCTCGTTGTCGAGCTTAGAGGCGTCGATTGGAAGCCTACTTGATGTAGACTCTTTCTTTTCTTATTCTGTTGCCTTGAATGCGACGGGTTGCACCTCGGGTGTGGAGGTGGCGCCTTGCTCCAAGTTGACAATGTGTTTGGAGTCTTTGATCATAAGTTCAAAGCTCACAAACTTGCCAATAACCTCCTCAGGAGACATTAGCTTGTATATAGGATCTCCGCGTATTAATTGAACTTGAGTGGGATTACGAAATACGAGAGATCTTAGAATAACCTTGACCATTTCATGGTCATCCCACTTGGTACTCCCGAGGTTGCGCACTTGGTTCACCATGGTCTTGAGCCGGTTGTATATGGCTTGCGGCTCTTCTCCTTTGTTGAGGACAAATCGACCGAGCTCGCCCTCGTTCGTCTCCCGTTTGGTGATCTTGGTCACCTCGTCCCCTTCGTGCATGGTTTTGAAGACGTCCCAAATTTCTTTGGCGCTCTTTAATCTTTGCACCTTGTTATGCTCCTCTCGACACAAGGAGGCAAGGAGTATAGACGTGGCTTGGGAGTTAAAGTGCCCAATTTGGGCGACCTCATCCGAGTCATAGTCCTTGTCCCCCACCTTAGGTACCTATGCTCCATACTCAACAATATCCCAAATGCTTTCGTGGAGTGAGGTTAGATGGTGCCTCATTTTATCACTCCACATACAATAATCTTCACCATCAAAGTATGGTGATTTGCCTAGGGGAACGGAAAGTAATGGAACACGCTTTAAAATACGGGGATAGCGTATGGGCATATTACTATACTTCTTGCGCTCATGGCGCTTAGAAGTAGTGGACGACTCGGAGCTTGATGTGGAGGGTGACGAAGAGTCGGTCTCGTAGTAGACCACCTTCTTCATCATCTTCTTCTTGTCACCTCTCTGATGCGACTTGATGGAGGAAGAGGATTCCTCCTTATGCTTGTTGTCGGACTCTCTTGAGAGAGTCCTCTCCGAGCTTGCGGTCTTGTCGCCGATCACGATCTCCCTCTTGGCGTGATCTCCAGACATCACTTCGAGTTGGTTAGACTCTTAATGAAGCACTAGCTCTAATACCAATTGAAAGTCGCCTAGAGGGGGTGAATAGGCGAAACCTAAAATTTATAAACTTAAACACATACTAAGGTCAGGGGTTAGCGTTAGAATTAAATTCAAGTCCAAAAGAATGTTTCTCTTGCTAAGAGTTGCTCAATCAATACGGATAACGTTTAGGAACAAACTCAAATCAATACTAGCAAGAGAGCTATTAGAGAGAGAAAACAAATCAAGTAAAGATCAAGCGAGTAGACACGGTGATTTATTTTACCAAGGTTCGGTTCCAAAGAACCTAGTCCCCGTTGAGGAGGTCACAAAGACCAGGTCTATTTCAACCCTTTCCCTCTCTCAAACAATCACTTAGACCGATTGAGCCTTTCCCTTAATCACACGGGTCACTAAGACCCCGCAAGGACCACCACACTTTTAGGTGTCTCTTGCTTTGCTTACAAACACTTAGAAAAGAAGTGAGGAAGGAAGAAAGGCAATCCAAGCAACAAGAGCATAAATGAACACGAACACACACTCTCTCAAGTCACTAAGTGGTTGAGATGAATTTGGCACTTGGAGAGGGTTTGATCTTTGCAAATGTGTCTTGGAGTGAATGCACTAGCTCTTGTATTGAATGTTGAAAGAGAATTAGGCTTACACCTATTTCCTAAACTGATTTTGGTGGTTGAATTGCCCAACACAAATAATTGGACTAACTAGTTTGTTCTAGTTTATAAGTTCTACAGGTGCCAAAGGTTCACAACAAGCCAATAAAAAGACCAAGAATGGGTTCAATAAAAGAGAGCAAAGGGACAACCGAAGGCACCCTGGTCTGGCGCACCGGACTGTCCGGTGTGCCACCGGACAGTGTCCGGTGCACCAGGGAACTCCAAACTAAACTTCGCACCTTCGGGAAAACTCAGAGCCGCCGCGCTATAATTCACTGGACTGTCCGGTGTACACCGGACAGTGTCCGGTGCTCCAAGGAGAAGCGACTCTGAACTCGCCAGCTTCGGGAATCCGCTCCGCTATAATTCACCGGACATGTCCGGTGTGCACCGGACTGTCCGGTGTAACGACGGAGCAACGACTACTTCGCGCCAACGGTCACCTGCAGAAGCAATTAATGCGTGCCAGAGCGCGCAGAAGTCAGGCACGCGCGAGGTGGCGCACCGGACACTCTACAGTTCATGTCCGGTGCGCCACCGGATAGCCAGGCGGGCCCACAAGACAGAGCTCAACGGTCGAACCCTAACGGTCTACTGACGTAGGCTGGCGCACCGGACTGTCCGGTGCGCCATGCGATAGCAGCCTTCATCAAACAACTAGTTTGGTGGTTGGGGCTATAAATACCCCTAACCACCCCACATTCAAGTCATCCAAGTTTTCACACTTCTACACCTTACAAGAGCTCTAGCATTCAATTCTAGACACACCCAAGTGATCAAATCCTCTCCAATTCCACACAAGGCTTTAGTGATTAGCGAGAGAGATTTGTTGTGTTCTTTTGAGCTCTTGCGCTTGGATTGCTTCTTTCTTTCTCATTTGTTCTTGTGATCAAAACTCAATTGTAACCGAGGCAAGAGACACCAATTGTGTGGTGGTCCTTGCGGGGAAGTTTTGTTCCCGGTTGATTTGAGAAGAGAAGCTCACTCGGTCCGAGGGACCGTTTGAGAGAGGGAAAGGGTTGAGATAGACCTGGCCTTTGTGGCCTCCTCAACGGGGAGTAGGTTTGAGAGAACCGAACCTCGATAAAACAAATCCACGTGTCTCACTCTTTATTCGCTAGCGATTTGTTTTGCGCCCTCTCTCTCGGACTCATTATTATTTCTAACGCTAACCCAGCTTGTAGTTGTGTTTAAGTTTGTAAATTTCAGTTTTGCCCTATTCACCCCCCTCTAGGCGACTTTCAATTGTTATCGGAGCCCGGTGCTTCATTAGAGCCTAAGCGCTCGAAGTGATGTCGGGAGATCACGCCAAGAAGGAGATGGAGACCGGCGACAAGCCCACTACAAGCCACGGGGAAACTTCATCGGAAGAGTCCCGCAACAAGAGGAAGGAGAAGAAGGACTCCTCCAACAAAGGGAAGGGGAAGGAAAATAAATCCTCTTCCCACAAGTCGCATCGGAGAGGCGACAAGCACAAGAGGATGAGGAAAGTGGTATACTACGAGACCGACACTTCATCACCGTCGACCTCCGGCTCCGACGCGCCGTCCGTCACTTCTAAGCGCCATGAGCGCAAGAAGTTTAGTAAGATCCCCCTACGCTACCCTCGCATTCCTAAACATACACCTTTACTTTCTGTCCCATTAGGCAAACCACCAACGTTTGATGGTGAAGATTATGCTAGGTGGAGTGATATGATGCGATATCACCTAACCTCACTCCACAAAAGTATATGAGATGTTGTTGAGTTTGGTGTACAGGTACCATCCGTAGGGGATGAGGATTATGATGAGGACGAGGTGGCCCAAATCGATCACTTCAACTCCCAAGCCACAACTATACTCCTCACCTCTTAAAGTCGAGAGGAGTATAATAAAGTGCAAGGGTTGAAGAGCGCAAAGGAGGTTTGGGACGTGCTAAAGACCGCGCACGAAGGAGACGAGGTGACCAAGATCACCAAGCGGGAGACGATCGAGGGGGAGCTCGGTCGCTTCCATCTTCGCCAAGGGGAGGAGCCACAAGACATGTACAACCGGCTCAAAACCTTGGTGAACCAAGTGCGCAACCTCGGGAGCAAAAAATGGGATGACCACGAAGTGGTTAAGGTTATTCTTAGATCACTTGTTTTCCTTAACCCTACTTAAGTTCAATTAATTCGTGGCAATCCTAGATATACTCAAATGACCCCCGAGGAAGTTATAGGTAATTTTGTGAGCTTTGAGTTGATGATCAAAGGCTCAAAGAAGATCAACGAGCTTGACGGCCCCTCCACGTCCGAAGCACAACCGGTCGCATTCAAGGCGACGGAAGAAAAGGAGGAATCTACTCCAAGTCGAACACCCATCGACGCCTCCAAGCTCGACAACGAGGAAATGACGCTCATCATCAAGAGCTTACGCCAAATCCTCAAGCAAAGGAGGGGGAAAGATTACAAGCCCCGCTCCAAGAAAGTGTGCTACAAATGTGGTAAGCCCGGTCATTTCATTGCTAAATGTCCATTGTCTAGTGATAGTGACAGGGGCGACGACAAGAAGGGGAGAAGAAAGGAGAAGAAGAAGCACTACAAGAAGAGGGGCGGCGATGCCCATGTGTGCCGCGAGTGGGACTCCGAGGAGAGCTCCACCGACTCCTCCTCCGACGAGGACGCCGCCAACATCGCCGTCACCAAAGGCCTCCTCTTCCCCAACGTCGGCCACAAGTGCCTCATGGCCAAGGACGACAAAAGGAAGAAGGTAAAATCAAGATCCTCCACTAAATATGAAACCTCTAGTGATGAGGATAATGCTAGTAATGAGGAGGATAACTTGCGCATCCTTTTTGCCAACCTAAACATGCAACAAAAGGAAAAGTTAAATGAATTAATTAGTGCTATTCATGAAAAGGATGATCTCTTGGACTCCCAAGAGGACTTCCTTATTAAAGAAAATAAGAAGCATGTTAAGGTTAAAAATGCTTATGCTCTAGAAGTAGAAAAATGTGAAAAACTATCTAGTGAGCTAAGCACTTGCCATGAGACTATTGACAACCTTAGACATGAAAATGCTAAATTAATTGCTAAGGTTGATTCTCATATTTGTAATGTTTCAATTTCCAATCCTAGAGATGATAATGTTGATTTACTTGCTAAGATTGAAGAATTGAATGTTACTCTTGCTAGCCTTAGAAATGAAAATGAAAAATTAATTGCTAAGGCTAAAGATTTTGACGTTTGCAATGTTACTATTTCTAACCTTAGAAGTGAGAATGATATATTACATGATAAGGTTGTAGAATTAAAATCTTGCAAACCCTCTACATCTACCGTTGAGCATATTACTATTTGCACTAGATGTAGAGATGTTGATGTTAATGCTATTCATGATCATATGGCTTTAATTAAACAACAAAATGATCATATAGCAAAATTAGATGCTAAAATTGCCGAGCATAACTTAGAGAATGAAAAGTATAAATTTGCTAGAAGTATGCTCTATAGTGGGAGACGCCCTGGCATCAAGGATGGCATTGGCTTCCAAAGGGGAGACAATGTCAAACTTAATGTGGGGGACAGATATCCCCCGGGTCCACTGGAAGGATAAAAGACCTCACGAAAGGCCCAAGGGCCCAATAAATCGTAAGGTCATCCCTTCGTGGGCATGGGGAAGAACGACCAATGAAGCAGATCGACATAAGGCCGGTTCGGCGTGGGCCTGATGACCCCAACAACGTTGAGCAAGCAACCACAACAGAGACCCGACTTTCCTGCGCTGGAGCCCCGTACAATGGAACCAGGCGAGGATAAGTCGGCAGAATTATAGTAAGATAGACTCGATCAGTTCACTATCTCTTAGGTGCGCATTGTTATCATATCTGCATGTATTGCCCCACGGTCGAATATATAAGGCCTAGGGGGCACCCCTTCAGATCGATCGATCTCACCGCTCAGCCATTCACCCCAACTCTTTACGTTCTAGCTTTAAAGAGTTTCCTTGTAATCTACCACATAAAGCATACTCACCAGGACGTAGGGTGTTACGCATCTCAAAGCGGCCCGAACCTGTAAACATTGTCCATTGTTCTTCGTGCATCCGGCACGAACCATTTAGCTACAGTCGGCGACACCGTCCTACTCCTAAAAACACCTTGAGGGGCAACCCTGGGTATGCGGTCGGACCCAAAACACCGACAGCTGGCGCACCAGGTAGGGGGTGTGTCGCCGATCTAAGCTAGCTCAATGGCCGTCACCTTCCACCGCAAGATCACCCTCCGCCCTGGATCTATGTTCTGCTTTGGAACAATCTCATCCGTAGCAGATGAAGAAGGAACTCTACATCGCATCGCAGATCCGCCAAGGAAGAAGTCTCCTCCAACAAACTCCGAGAATATCGGAGTAAGGAAGGAAAAAGCGCAACCTCCAGCGCTCCGAAAAAAGATCACCTCCAGCAAGCCAGGGGCCGAGGGCCCGCTGACCTGGAGAACTCCACTGCCTACTTCCCCGACAAAAGAATGGACACAAATTGCAAGGAAGAAAGAAAGAAACAAAACCGGGAGGAAGCAAGTTGTTCTTTCTGTGCCTCTGTCCTCGAAGGAGAATGGAAAGAAGATCGCCACAACAGCCGCACCGTTCTACCCGACGTTCTTTTCATCGGGAGAGTGGAGTTGCCCCCCGTCTCCGACGACGAACCGACCGCGCCCGGAGAAGAACCACCTCAGCGGGAATCCCATCGACGGAGAAACCGGCGCCGAAATATCCAGCGACATCACGAGGCCGGAGAGCGGGATCTAGAGCAGCCTGTCTCGCGAGACGAGGTCTCAGAGATAGGAGAAACTCTGGAGGAACGCGTCTTTAGAGAATGAAGGAACTCCCGACGGCGTGATCGCCAACGAGCTCAGGAACAAGCCGAGCAGGAGGCAAGGCAACGTCGGGAAAATCCACTCTTCTGGCGCAACCGGAATCCCGACTTCGCCCGAGCCATGAACACGCCGAGTGAAGTCGGAGGGGTACTAGCTCGGATAGCTGATGGACTCCCTCGGACTCCCGACGCCGAGGGCTATCGACGACTGTTCACCCAAGCAGCCAACCATCTTCTACCTCTCGCTCACCCGCCGAACGACCTACGACACGCCATCAACAGCCGCTGGGACGCGCGAAGCTCCATCAATGCTTCACGTGAACGATGACATGAGAACGAGATCTGCCGCCGGGAGGAGTACGACAGGGATCATGGCGTCCCAGCTCGGAGCCAGGCCACCAGAACTGAGTCAGCAACGGCCTCGACTGGCGGTACTACCCGGGGACGGTCGAGGGACCACAACAACTAGTCCCCTCCCCGGGACAGACATCATCCCCATCGACAAGAAGACACGTGTGGAGTGTCTGCCCTTACCCCACGCCTTAGGGCCATTCAATGGCCCCCTAACTTCAAGGTATCAAATGTCGACAAATATGAGCCTAAGCAGGATCCAGGAGGCTAGCTGGCCGTCTACACCACCGCTGCTCGAGCTGCCGAGGCGTCCGAGGACGTGATGACCGCATACTTACCCATCGTCCTCGGGCAAGACGCGCTACAATGGCTGCGACACCAACCCTGACACTGCATCGACGACTGGAGCGACTTCAGTCGACGCTTCACCGCCAACTTTTAGTCCCTCTCCGACAAACCAGCGCAACCATGGGACCTCAAATCCATCAAGCGCCAAGGGGACGAAACTCTCCGGTCGTACCTCAAAAGGTTCCAGACCATGAGAAATCGTATCCCCGAGGTCACGGAGGCGGTCGTGATCGAAGACTTCTATAGAGGATCCAACGACTCGGCCTTCGTCCGAGCCATATTGCAGAAGGCGCCGACTACCTCCGAGCAGCTATTCTGGGAAGCCGACCTCTACATCACCGTCGACGAGCAAGCTCAGGACCTCATCGGGGGAGCGAAACCTGCACCGACAGCGCCACGATGCGACACGAACCAGCAACCCGACAAACGCTGGGAGAAGAGGCCTCGCGAAGAAGTGCATGCCGCCGGACCACCTGCCTCTCGCGCCCGAGGAGGACCTCGCGAAGGCGAACGTACACTGGATGACATCCTCGACGCTCAGTGCCCGTACCACAAGGACATGCGCCACACCCTTCAGAACTGCAGAGACTTCAAGCACTCCGTCGGACACGGCCAACCCTTCCAACCTCTACCTCCTCCTCCGCCGCGGGGAGGACCAGGGGAACCGCGACAACCCCAGCAGCAGGAGGAGGGAAGAGGTGGAGCCTTCCCGTGCGTTGACGGAGAAGTCAACGTCATCTTTGGCGGACACGGATCGCAGGAGAACAGAAGACAACAAAAGCTCAACGATCGCCAGATATTGGTGGCGACCACCGGTCCTCCCGCTCCGTACCGATGGTCGGAGCACCCGATCACCTTCACTCGGGCAGATCAATGGCTCAACTTCGACCACCCAGGCAAATACCCGCTCCTCGTCGATCCGGTGATCGAAGAGAGCAAGGTGAAGGTGGTATTAGTTGACGGGGGGAGCAGCATCAACGTCACCTTCCCCCGGACACTCCAAGGCTTGGGGGTTCACCTCAAAGAGCTCCACGAGTCAGACACTCCTTTCTTCGGCATCGTGCCGACTGAAGGGGAATACCCGCTGGGCCACATCTACATGCCCGTCACCTTCGGAACTCCGGAGAACTACAGAACCGAGTTCCTGAGGTTCGAAGTGGCGAACTTCGACAGCGGGTATAACGCCATCATCAGGAGGCCGGGATTGGCAAAATTCATGGCAATTCCACATTACACGTACATGATATTGAAGATGCCAGGACCGCAAGGAATCATAACTGTGCGCGCCGACTTCCAAGGCGCCGCAGAGTGTTTCTGTGTGGCCATCCAGGCGGCCCTCACCACCAAACCGTCGGCAACTTCTTCAACGCAGGCAAACTCTAAGCCTAAGGAAGACCTTGCAGCACCTGCAAATGAAGCTCAAGCCGTAACCTCTATACGACCGACCGAAGAAACCAAACGGATCAACCTGGGGTTCGCTGATGAACGCAAGACTGCCATCATCAGCTCTAGCCTGGATGAAGAATAGGAAGGCGCGCTCATCCAGTTTCTGCAAGATAACCAAGACGTATTCGCATGGCAACCTGCGGATATGCCGGGAGTCCCGAGAGAACTGGTCGAGCACAAACTGAATGTCTATCCCCAGGCGAGGCCGATTCGGCAAAAACTACGTCGCTTCACGCCCGACAAGAGAGAGGCCATTCGTGCTGAGCTGGCCCGCTTGGTCGCGGCTAGGTTTATCAGAGAGGTGTTACATCCCGAGTGGTTAGCCAACCCAGTTCTTGTACTCAAAAAGAATAAAGTGGATTGGCGCATGTGCGTCGACTACACGGATCTCAACAAACACTGTCCAAAGGATCCCTTCGGGCTCCCTAGGATAGATCAGGTGGTAGATTCCACCGCTGGATGTTCTGTGCTATCTTTCCTGGATTGCTACTTCGGATATCATCAGATTAGCCTGGCAAAAGAAGACAAGGAAAAAACAGCGTTCATCACTCCGTTCGGTGCTTTCTGCTATACCTCCATGCCGTTCGGCCTCAAAAACGCTAGAGCGACTTATCAAAGAGCCATTCAAACATGCTTAGCCGATCATTGGGGCAAGCGTGTGGAAGCCTATGTAGATGACGTGGTAATCAAAACGGAGAACTCGGAAAATTTCATCGAGGATTTACAGCTAGTTTTCAACAGTCTACGGCGATATCGATGGAAGCTTAATCCCAAAAAATGTGTCTTTGGGGTACCGGCAGGAAAACTACTCGGATTTATTGTCAGCCACCGGGGAATTGAAGCTAATCTGGATAAGATTGAACCTATCATGAAAATGGAGGCACCACGATCACAAAAGAAAGTTCAGAGACTTACTGGATGTATGGCAGCCCTGAGCAGATTCATATCCAGGCTGGGAGAAAAAGGCTTACCATTTTACCAGCTACTCAAGAAAGTGGATAAGTTTCAGTGGACTTCAGAAGCACAGGAAGCCCTAGATGCACTGAAAAAATTCTTGATGACACCACCTGTTGGGGGCCTTCGTCCTCCGAAGGTCCTCAAAAACATGATTTGACAATGTTTTCCAAGTGGATTATATGAACAGGTATCTTCGGACTCAGAATTATGAACATGGAGTACGGTCAAGACGAAGCCTAAGCCAGACGAAGGGGGATTGAGATGAAGGACGGGCTGATTATCAAGCTGTACGAAGGACGGTGCACAGCCGAAGCTGTTTGCAGGAAAGCTTCGTCGCGGCAGCAGAAAGGGGAACCGACTTAAAGATGAAAAGACTACTTAAGCCTTGACAGATTCCCATAAGTCATTAGCAAATGTAGTGGACATGAATGTAATTTTACATGGGCTGCGTCCCACGTCTATAAATAGATGAACAGTACTCCCGTACTGTTCACGCTGACTTGGCATTTGCTTTTGCGTCATCCTTGTACTTTTGCCTTCCTGCAATCCGAAGGTACACTTGTAATTTGAAGTCATTTCTATTGTTATACGATAATAAAATAGAAATGACATGGTAATAAAGTTTAAATGTTTATATTACTTTTAATGTTGCGCGTAAGTCCTTCGTCTTAACTTATTGCACTTACGAAGATATTTTATTTGAGACCTTTGTCCGGAGCACATTATATCCCGAAGGAAAATAATGTTTCAAAGGACGAAGGACCTTATCATTTAACACTTTTTATGTTGCCTTGTTCTTAATCCGAAGCATTTGAGAACAAGTCACCAACATTGGCGCCCACCTCCGGTGAACTCACTTCCACTTCGAAGTTTTTTTTTGAACGCCTTCGGAAGCCATAGACTCTCGCTATGGCGCCAAAGAAAGCTTCAGCGACTGGGGCTGCAGCTCTGCAACCGCTGGACCCCAACTAGGAGACCGTCTCTCTTCGGGAGGCCCGAAGCCAGAAGAGGAAGGCCGTCAGCCCGACGCTTCAGGAGGATGAGCTAGACCAAGAGATCAGGGATATGGAGATGCTACACCAACAGGTGCAGAGGAAGAAGGAGAAGATGGCCAGGCTAGCTGAGTTGCAAAGGCAGATAGACGAAGCTTCTGAAGAGGTTCGCCATCTTACTCACGATGAGCAGAACAGAAGGCCTCAACAAAAAGACCTTCATCAGGAGGGCTTCTTCAACGAGGATGACTGGTATGACAATTTCCATCATGGAAATTTTGTTTTCGATGATGCTTCTCCCCTGTCCGCTGAGCTGCAGGCTACACCTTGGCCTCCGTCCTACAAGCCACCCCAGCTTCCCATGTTTGATGGCCATTCAGACCCGAAGCAGTTTTTGATGAGCTACGAAGCAACAGTGTCTTCGTATGGTGGCAATGCTGCAGTCATGGCAAAGTCTTTTGTTATGGCTGTCAGGAATGTTGCTTAGACCTGGTATTCCTCCCTTCGACCAGGAACGATTACTTCATGGCAAAAGCTGAAGGACATGTTGTTAACCAGCTTTCAAGGGTTTCAGACGAAGCCGGTCACTGCTCAAGCCTTGTTCCAGTGCACTCAGGATCATGAAGAATACCTTCAGGCGTATGTCAGAAGGTTCTTACGTTTGAGGGCACAGGCACCAACGGTGCCCAATGAAATTGTCATCGAAGCCATGATCAAGGGGCTTCGTCCTGGACCTTCAGCTCAATACTTCGCAAGGAAGCCTCCTCAGACTTTGGAGAAGCTGCTCCAGAAGATGGACGAGTACATCCGTGCCGACAATGATTTCCGCCAAAGAAGGGAGGAGGCTTTCAGATTTTCTGAAATGACCAGGGGCTTCGGAGGAAGATTCTATCCGAGGCATGTCAGGTCCATCCACAACTCTACTCAAAATGATGATAAGGGGAGTCAGCAGAACAGGCCGCAGTGCTCCTCACAGGCTTCGGGGCAATAGCAAACTTTCTTCCGGCCACCAGCTCCAAGAGGCAGAGGCGCCAGGGGCTTCGGCGGAAGATTTGGAGATCAACCAAGGAGGGTATTTTGCTTATTCTGTGGTGAAAACAAGGGCCATACCACCAGGATGTGCCATGTTACCATCCAGAAGCAAAAGGAGCTAGCAGAAGCCGCAGCGCAACAGGGCCAGCCGAAGCAGGTCATGCATACTGCTTCGTACCATCAGCCTTACATCCCAGAATACGTGGGCAACCACCCTGCAGTTTCTGTAGCTTCGGCGAGTCAACCTCAAGCTTCATGGCAACAACCTCCGCCTCCACCACCGCTGCAACAAGGCCAACAGCCGGAAGGGGGCCAATATGTTGCACACCAAAGGGATCTCAAAGAACAATCCGAAGCTCGCACAGTCAATAGCACTGTGCCAGAGTCGAAGCACATTTATTGACACATATCCTACCTTTGATAGCAGTCTTTTCTATTCAGTTCTATTTTCTGTATAACAAAGAACATTGTTAGTTTTCATGTAATAGTTTCGTCGTTCGTCATGAGCAAAACTTATTTTCTCCACAGGCTTAAGTTGCTGAAGCTTAAAAATTTGCGCTAACAAGGAGGACCTTCGAATTATTAAAAATCCTTCGAAGCAACAAAAAGTCGTTCTAAGGAACGCAGAGTAAGTTGCTGAAGTCACAAAAAGCCGTTCCAAAGGGAGCGCAGTGTAAGTTTTTTGCTCCAAAGTCGTTCCTAAGGGAATGCAGAGCATACAGCGAAAAGTCAACGCTGATACCGCCTAAGTAAAAGGCGAAGAAGCTCCAAAGACGTTCCTAAGGGAATGCAGAGCATACAGCGAAAAGTCAACGCTGATACCGCCTAAGTAAAAGGCGAAGAAGCTCCAAAGACGTTCCTAAGGGAATGCAGAGCTTACAGCGAAAAGTCAACGCTGATACCGCCTAAGTAAAAGGCGAAGAAGCTCCAAAGACGTTCCCAAGGGAATGCAGAGCTTACGAAAATATTTTGTGTTTTACGGGGATATGTGTGTATCGTCGGAACAAATGTCATTTACATAACATAGCATCATCACATCATTTTGCATAGCATAAGCATCATACATCATGTTGCATATGGCAAAAGAAGGGGACACAGTATCAACTTTCGAAAGGATGCTTTGAGAAAGTGAAAATCGTGCGAAATCACGAAGGAATACAATTTTGATATTCGGAATACAGCTTCGGAGAATATTTTCACGAAGCGTGTGCTTCATCAGAATAGTATTAAAGGAGAATGTCTTCTTCACGAAGCATGAAAAGAAGGGAAGGTGTTTTTTCGCCGAAGGCTCAAAAATGGTATGTATGTAAAGTTTCATGCATCGTAAAGAATTGGATAATGAAAGGAAACTTGAATATTACATTCAAATGTACAAAATATTACATAGATTGCATCTCAAATGTTTTTTCTAATAACATCTAGTCTTCTCTTAGTACTACTTCGGCAGCCTCATTTAGAAGTTGTTCAACAACTTTATCCATGATAGCTTCGGCCATTTGTTTAATTTCGTCATCCCCTTTTGTGTGAGGGTCAGCAGACGATCCAGGTTCTGAGGGAAGAGAATATGTCTACATTACTATCACAGACTGCGAACAAAGTTTGAAATTAAAAATTACAACACAATAAGGATGACTAATTAATACCTATTTGCCCTTTGGGCTTTGTACTTTTCTCGGCAGCTTCTGTCACTTTCCTAGCATCATGGATGCCTTTTTCACTCTTTTGAATAATTTCTTGCGCCATTTCTCGGCCGCCGTTGTCCCAGATATCAGTAAAGAATTTTCCGCCAACCACGCTTGCTTCGGCCGAGGGGTCTTTGATGTCTTCGGAGGACAAGGCAGCTTCGGACTGAGCTAAGGATTTTACATGCTCGCAACCTTTCTTCTCCAAAACAGTAGCAACTCCCCTGGCGCCCGAAAAAGCGCAGATGTCACCGCGGCTACTCAGGATTTCCTCGAAGGCCTCTGCTTCGTGACTAATCCATTCCAGTGGACCTTCGGGATTGCCTCTTGAGAAATTCTCTTCACTAGAAAATGCGCCAACGCTGGCGAAGCTGGTTTTTATTTTCTTTACGCATTCCATGGATTTTTCGTAGCATCTTTTCTTAGAAGACCGAAGCTCTTCCACGGTTGCTTCCAAATGATCAGCCCATTGGTCGCTACATTCCCGTCTTGTTTCTTCAAGTATGCGTTCTTCTTTCGCCCGGGCCAATTGCTTCTGAAGATCTTTAATTTCGCGTCTGTGAGCTTCGGCCTGAACCTTTGCAGTAGCTTCGTCCTTTTTTATCTTGTCTACTAATGTAAGCAGAATTTTATCTTTTTCTAGAGCTTCGTTTCTCAGTTTAATAACTTCTGATCGTAAATTGTTGAACGCAATTTCATAGCTCTCATCTTCGGCACTCTTTTGTGCTCTTAATGCGTTGCTTAGGATTAAACCCTATACGAAAAAGAATTCATATAAGAATAAAAGAATGAATTACGTATTGTAAAATTTTTCAAACGTCTAATTCCTATACCTTCAGGCTATTATATGCAAGACTATCCGCGAGATCCTCCTTCGTCATAGCGCATAGTCCAGCTTCAAGCTTTGGAAACCCCATACTCCTAGCCATCTCCCGGCAGGCAGATAATTCTTTGTTGTCAGGGAGACAGTATAGGAAGTCATCTTCGTTTGTCCCATTGAACACCACTGCTCCCTTCGGATATTTTAACTCTCTGGCATAGTGATTGGCTTCATAAATCTCTTCTTCAGATAATTTCTTCCCCGAAGCATGTCGCACGATGTAATCACATATGTTGGAAGGAGCTTCGGGGGCGGCAGTGTCAATTTCTTCAACCAAAATTGGTTCTGATATTTTTGTTTTTGTTTCCAAAGATTGTTCCTTGGTGGGCTCTGAAGGCCCAGCTTCAGCTTCAGGTTGTTGCTTCGAAGCTTCAGCAACTACAGCTTCGGTAGACACTTCAGCAACTTCAATAGTCTTCTTTGGAGTTGTGCTTGAAGACTTAATCGTCTCCAAAACATCTAACACGTTCACCATTCTTTTTCTTTTCGGGGTCACCGACGGGCCCTTTTGATTTTTTGTTGTCTCAACACTTGCTGAAGGACTTAAGATTTCTAATATTTTTGGTTCTTCAGTTCTCGGTTTCTCTGCCTTCTCTGCTGAAGGTGCTTCAGTCTTTTCTTCGATTTTCGGCCCTGAAGCTGGCTCTGTAGTTTCAGTGGCCAGGGAAGCTTTACCGATAAATTCAGGCACTGTGGCCGGCTCAATGAGACGTGCCCGGTGGGTGAGCACCTTCATCTTTTTTCTTTGCGGCGCTGGCTCACTAGAAGCACTTGTGGCAATTTCTGTTGCAGGGGAAGTATTTTTTCTTTTGTGGCCCAGCACCGGATAATGGTAGTCAGGGTAGACAAACCCGATTGCATCAAATACCCGGTTGAGCCTCTTCTTCTTTCGGCCTCCGAAGGCTGCCGATAATGCAGTGTTCTCGGCCTTGGAATATACCCCAAGCAGTTCGTCACTTAATGTTTCAATGCTTTTTAACCAGTCGTCATTAGGTTCAACAAACTTATCCCCGTATTTGAATGTGTATTTTAGTCTGATTAGTCCACCTTCGTCAGACTCTTTGACGGTCTCCTTCGGCATTTCCCATTTGCCTGCAAGTGGCCACACCCTGAAGGCAATATGCTCTTGGACCAAGTCCCTTGTCCCAATAAAAGAGCAGATCACGCCGAAGGCTCTTTGGCATTCTTCGGCTGCTTCATCCATTTCAACCTTCGGCTTTCGGAGTCCGAAGCGTTGCTAGATGGGGCGCATAATGATACTCTTAACATCTTCCTGCGCTGTTAAGTCATTCTTTACATAGAACCACTCTGTCATCCAGGCTCCGGGCCACCTCTTCTAAAAAGTTGGCACAGGGCGACTTGACCCGGAGCGAGCACCGAAGCTGTAACACCCAAAGTTGTTGTGATATTGTTCTTTCCCCCAGGGCTTCGTCTCATATAACAACTCATGAATGTTGCAAAAGCTTTTAGCATTTGGTTCTAAACCTTGGCTTTTCGCAGCCCAGACAAACATCCCCATTCTCATGATAGCTTCGGGAGTAATTTGATGAAGGTAGACTTGAAATGTCCTCAGGACTTCGACAACAAAGCTGCTTAAGGGGAATCGAAGCCCAGCCTTGAGAAAGCTTCGGAAGATTACGACTTCATCTTCTTCGGGAGTGGGAGAATTTTTTTCTCCAGCGTCAGCCCTCACAATAGAAATGTCTCGAAAATATCTCCCCCTCATATTGTCAATATGATTCTGCTTAATAGTGGTTTTCCCGAAAACCGTGTGACTTGGCCGCCATGGTCGATCTTCGGACTCTCCCCCACAGCTTTCTGCATCATAACTGTCGCTATCACCAGTATCTTCAGACAAACCTTCCAGAATCTCCTTCGTGATTTTTTCTGTATTGGTCTCCGCCATCGCTATAAGGAACCCCAAGTTCTTTTCTTCGTCGAGACTCAGCTTCATCTCAGCAGTGACCTTCTTATCTTCCGACATCTTCGGAAACACTGAAAAACTGTTTTCAAAGCCGAAGCTTCAAAACCAAAAGATCAGCAAAACCTAGTGCGCAAGAGCTAAAAATTTAGTGAGCGGGAGCAGATGGCAAGAGAGCGTACCAAACAAATCGTGGCGAGCTCTTATTTATACACTCGATATGATGGAAACTGTGTGGTCCCGCGTGTCGGTGACTTTTGCTATTCTAGCAAAGGGAAGGTGTTTTTTTCGGACCTTCGGCTTAAGGCCTTCGTCCATATCGCAATCTGAATTTATCATTAACAAATTAATATTGCGAGGGGCTACTGTTGGGGGCCTTCGTCCTCCGAAGGTCCTCAAAAACATGATTTGACAATGTTTTCCAAGTGGATTATATGAACAGGTATCTTCGGACTCAGAATTATGAACATGGAGTACGGTCAG
This sequence comes from Zea luxurians, assembly GCA_029449295.1. Taxonomy (NCBI): domain Eukaryota; kingdom Viridiplantae; phylum Streptophyta; class Magnoliopsida; order Poales; family Poaceae; genus Zea; species Zea luxurians. Next base: position 10,350,775 of record JAOPSE010000088.1, on the reverse strand, counting down.
GACGAAGCCTAAGCCAGACGAAGGGGGATTGAGATGAAGGACGGGCTGATTATCAAGCTGTACGAAGGACGGTGCACAGCCGAAGCTGTTCGCAGGAAAGCTTCGTCGCGGCAGCAGAAAGGGGAACCGACTTAAAGATGAAAAGACTACTTAAGCCTTGACAGATTCCCATAAGTCATTAGCAAATGTAGTGGACATGAATGTAATTTTACATGGGCTGCGTCCCACGTCTATAAATAGATGAACAGTACTCCCGTACTGTTCACGCTGACTTGGCATTTGCTTTTGCGTCATCCTTGTACTTTTGCCTTCCTGCAATCCGAAGGTACACTTGTAATTTGAAGTCATTTCTATTGTTATACGATAATAAAATAGAAATGACATGGTAATAAAGTTTAAATGTTTATATTACTTTTAATGTTGCGCGTAAGTCCTTCGTCTTAACTTATTGCACTTACGAAGATATTTTATTTGAGACCTTCGTCCGGAGCACATTATATCCCGAAGGAAAATAATGTTTCAAAGGACGAAGGACCTTATCATTTAACACTTTTTATGTTGCCTTGTTCTTAATCCGAAGCATTTGAGAACAAGTCACCAACACCACCAGTGCTGAAGCCGCCACGACGAGCCACGTCAACTCAACCAGCTGAAGATTTGCTGCTATATAACTCTTGCACGACTCACGTGGTAAGCGCCGCGTTGGTAGTCGAGCGAACAGAAGAAGGGCATGCCTACCCAGTGCAGCATCCTGTTTATTTCATCAGTGAAGTTCTGGGTCCCTCAAAGAAAAAATATCCTCAAGTTCAGAAGCTATTATATGCAGTACTTCTAACTGCCCGCAAGCTACGTCACTACTTTGACGACCACAAAGTCATAGTAGTCACTGGTTTTCCGATAGGGGATATTCTTCACAACAAGGAAGCCATTGGCCGAATAGCCAAGTGGGCATGTGAACTGGGATCTCATGACATCGAATTTCGACCTCGCACTGCCATCAAAACTCAAGCATTGGTTGACTTCGTATCAGAATGGACTGAACAACAAGTACCAGACAACCCAGAAACTGCAGAAGTATGGCAAATGTATTTTGATGGCTCGTTGAAACTGCAGGGAGCAAGCGCAGGAATTCTCTTTACCGCACCCCGAGGCGAGCACCTCAAATATGCCCTCCAGTTGCTATTTCCAGCCTCCAACAACGCAGCCGAATATGAAGCTCTGATTCATGGACTGAACATTGCTATATCACTAGGCATCAAGAGACTAATGGTATACGGAGATTCCTTGGTAGTCATAAGCCAGATAAACGAAGAATGGGACTGTTCGAGCGATTCAATGGGAAAGTACTGCACCGCCGTCCGGAAACTAGAAGATAAATTCGAAGGTCTGGAATTTCATCATGTAGAAAGAGATCGAAACACGGCAGCTGATGTATTGTCCAAGTTAGGAGCTAGTCGAACTCAGGCCCCACCTGGAATCTTCGTACAAGAAATACCGCATCCAAGCATCTCAATGGACCAGGCAGAAGAATGTAATATCGTGAACCAACCAGAGTCAGATTCTGATGACTGGAGAAGGCCGGTCATCAGATATATAAAGAATGAAGAGGAACCAGATGACAAAAAAGCAGCCGAGCGCATCGCTAGACAGTCAGCTCACTACACACTCATTGGGGAGACACTATACAGAAGAGGTGCATCGGGTGTCCTCATGAAATGCATTCTCTCATCTACGGGGAAGCAACTTCTAGATGAGGTCCATGCTGGGCAATGTGGAATACACGCAGCATCCAAGACACTAGTCGGGAAGGTCTTCAGGTCGGGACCTCAAATCCATCAAGCGCCGAGGGGACGAAACTCTCCGGTCGTACCTCAAAAGGTTGCAGACCATGAGAAATCGTATCCTCGAGGTCACGGAGGCGGCCGTGATCGAAGACTTCTACAGAGGATCCAACGACTCGGCCTTCGTCCGAGCCATATTGCAGAAGGCGCCGACTACCTCCGAGCAGCTATACCAGGAAGCCGACCTCTACATCACCGCCGACGAGCGAGCTCAGGACCTCATCGGGGGAGCGAAACCTACATCGACAGCGTCACAACGCGACACGAACCAGCAACCCGACAAACGATGGGAGAAGAGGCCTCGCGAAGAAGTGCATGCCGCCGGACCACCTGCCTCTCGCGCCCAAGGAGGACCTCGCGGAGGCGAACGTACACTAGACGACATCCTCAACGCTCAGTGCCCATACCACAAGGACATGCGCCACACCCTTCGGAACTGCAGAGACTTCAAGCACTTCGTCGGACACGACCGACCCTTCCAACCTCTACCTCCTCCTCTGCCACGGGGAGGACACGGGGAACCGCGACAACCCCAGCAGCAGGAGGAGGGAAGAGGTGGAGCCTTCCCGCGCGTTGACAGAGAAGTCAACGTCATCTTCAGTGGACACGGATCGCAGGAGAACAGAAGACAACAAAAGCTCAACGATCGCCAGATATTGGTGGCGACCACCGGTCCTCCCGCTCCGTACCGATGGTTGGAGCACCCGATCACCTTCACTCGGGCAGATCAATGGCTCAACTTCGACCACCCAGGCAAATACCCGCTCCTCGTCGATCCGGTGATCCGAGAGAGCAGGGTGAAGAAGGTATTAGTTGACGGGGGGAGCAGCATCAACGTCACCTTCCCCCGGACACTCCAAGGCTTGGGGGTTCACCTCAAAGAGCTCCACGAGTCAGACACTCCTTTCTTCGGCATCGTGCCGACTGAAGGGGAATACCCGCTGGGCCACATCTACATGCCCGTCACCTTCGGAACTCCGGAGAACTACAGAACCGAGTTCCTGAGGTTCGAAGTGGTGAACTTCGACTGCGGGTACAACGCCATCATCGGGAGGCCGGGATTGGCAAAATTCATGGCCATTCCGCATTACACGTACATGATATTGAAGATGCCAGGACCGCAAGAAATCATTACTGTGCGCGCCGACTTCCAAGGCGCCGCAGAGTGTTTCCGTGTGGCCATCCAGGCGGCCCTCACCACCAAACTGTCGGCAACTTCTTCAACGCAGGCAAACTCTAAGCCTGAGGAAGACCTTGCAGCACCTGCAAATGAAGCTCAAGTCGTAACCTCTATACGGCCGACCGAAGAAACCAAACGGATCAACCTAGGGTTCGCTGATGAACGCAAGACTGCCATCATCAGCTCCAGCCTAGATGACAAATAGGAAGGCGCGCTCGTCCAGTTTCTGCAAGATAACCGAGACGTATTCGCATGGCAACCTGCGGATATGCCGGGAGTCCCGAGAGAACTGGTCGAGCACAAACTGAATGTCTATCCCCAGGCGAGGCCGATTCGGCAAAAACTACGTCGCTTCACGCCCGACAAGAGAGAGGCCATTCGCACTGAGCTGGCCCGCTTGGTCGCGGCTGGGTTTATCAGAGAGGTGTTACATCCCGAGTGGTTAGCCAACCCAGTTCTTGTACTCAAAAAGAATAAAGTGAATTGGCGCATGTGCGTCAACTACACGGATCTCAACAAACACTGTCCAAAGGATCCCTTCGGGCTCCCTAGGATAGATCAGGTGGTAGATTCCACCGCTGGATGTTCTGTGATATCTTTCCTGGATTGCTACTCCGGATATCATCAGATTAGCCTGGCAAAAGAAGACGAGGAAAAAACAGCATTCATCACTCCGTTCGGTGCTTTCTGCTATACCTCCATGCCGTTCGGCCTCAAAAACGCTGGAGCGACTTATCAAAGAGCCATTCAAACATGCTTAGCCGATCATTGGGGCAAGCGTGTGGAAGCCTATGTAGATGACGTGGTAATCAAAATGGAGAACTCAGAAAATTTCATCGAGGATTTACAGCTTGTTTTCAACAGTCTACGGCGATATCGATGGAAGCTTAATCCCGAAAAATGTGTCTTTGGGGTACCGGCAGGAAAACTACTCGGATTTATTGTCAGCCACCGGGAATTGAAGCTAATCCGGATAAGATTGAAGCTATCATGAAAATGGAGGCACCACGATCACAAAAGAAAGTTCAGAGACTTACCGGATGTATGGCAGCCCTGAGCAGATTCATATCCAGGCTGGGAGAAAAAGGCTTACCATTTTACCAGCTACTCAAGAAAGTGGATAAGTTTCAGTGGACTTCAGAAGCACAGGAAGCCCTAGATGCACTAAAAAAATTCTTGACGACACCACTAGTGCTGAAGCCGCCACGACGAGCCACGTCAACTCAACCAGCTGAAGATTTGCTGCTATATAACTCTTGCACGACTCACGTGGTAAGCGCCGCATTGGTAGTCGAGCGAACAGAAGAAGGGCATGCCTACCCAGTGCAGCATCCTGTTTATTTCATCAGTGAAGTTCTGGGTCCCTCAAAGAAAAAATATCCTCAAGTTCAGAAGCTATTATATGCAGTACTTCTAACTGCCCGCAAGCTACGTCACTACTTTGACGACCACAAAGTCATAGTAGTAACTGGTTTTCCGATAGGGGATATTCTTCACAACAAGGAAGCCATTGGCCGAATAGCCAAGTGGGCATGTGAACTGGGATCTCATGACATTGAATTTCGACCTCGCACTGCCATCAAAACTCAAGCATTGGTTGACTTCGTATCAGAATGGACTGAACAACAAGTACCAGACAACCCAGAAACTGTAGAAGTATGGCAAATGTATTTTGATGGCTCATTGAAACTGCAGGGAGCAGGCGCAGGAATTCTCTTTACCGCACCCGGAGGCGAGCACCTCAAATATGCCCTCCAGTTGCTATTTCCAGCCTCCAACAACGCAGCCGAATATGAAGCTCTGATTCATGGACTGAACATTGCTATATCACTAGGCATCAAGAGACTAATGGTATACGGAGATTCCTTGGTAGTCATAAGCCAGATAAACAAAGAATGGGACTGTTCGAGCTATTCAATGGGAAAGTACTGCACCGCCGTCCGGAAACTAGAAGATAAATTCGAAGGTCTGGAATTTCATCATGTAGAAAGAGATCGAAACACAGCAGCTGATGTATTGTCCAAGTTAGGAGCCAGTCGAACTCAGGCCCCACCTAGAATCTTCGTACAAGAAATACCGCATCCAAGCATCTCAATGGACCAGGCAGAAGAATGTAATATCGTGAACCAACCAGAGTCAGATTCTGATGACTGGAGAAGGCCGGTCATCAGATATATAAAGAATGAAGAGGAACCAGATGACAAAAAAGCAGCCGAGCGCATCGCTAGACAGTCAGCTCACTACACACTCATTGGGGAGACACTATACAGAAGAGGTGCATCGGGTGTCCTCATTAAATGCATTCTCTCATCTACGGGGAAGCAACTTCTAGATGAGGTCCATGCTGGGCAATGTGGAATACACGCAGCATCCAAGACACTAGTCGGGAAGGTCTTCAGGTCGGGATTCTATTGGCCAACAGCGAAAAGTGATGCAGCCGAGTTAGTTCAGAAGTGCGAAGCTTGCCAGTACTTGTCAAAGCAACAACAACTACCAGCACAGCAACTGCAGACCATACCAGTAACTTGGCCATTCGCATGCTGGGGACTGGATATGATTGGACCTTTCAAGAAAGCTCAAGGAGGATACACTCATGTACTGGTAGCAATCGACAAATTCACTAAATGGATAGAATTCAAACCCATCGCTTCTTTAACCTCAGCCAAGGCCGTGGAATTCATACAAGACATAATATTCAGATTCGGAATACCAAACAGTATCATAACTAACCTAGGATCCGACTTCACAAGTTCAGAGTTCTTCGATTTCTGCGAGCAAAAGAGCATTCAGATCAAGTATGCTTCGATAGCACACCCAAGAGCCAACGGGCAGGTTGAACGAGCTAACGGGATGATATTGGAGGCACTTAGGAAAAAGGTCTTCGATAAAAATGAAAAGTTCGCAGGTAAATGGATAAGGGAATTGCCCTACGTCGTTTGGATCCTAAGAACTCAACCTAGCCGAGCTCTGCATGGAAACACTCCTTTCTTCATGGTCTATGGGTTAGAGACAGTATTACCCGCTGATCTCAAGTTTGGGGCGCCAAGGTTGGTCTTTGACAGCATAGCAGAAGCCGAAGCTACTAGGCTGGAGGATATTGATGTACTCAAAGAAGAACGGCTGAACACGATAATTCAATTAGCACGATACCAGCAGACTCTGAGACGCTATCACGACAAGGCCGTGCGACGACGATCCTTTGCAGTGGGAGACCTCGCCCTCCGCCGAAGTCACCCCTATGGGAAGGACCATTCATAGTAGTAGAAGTCACTCGGCCGAGATCATATCGTCTCACTTAGATGGACGACACGGAAATTGGGAACTCCTGGAATATAGAACACCTCAAGAAATTTTATCCCTAGCTGTATTTCAAAAGCTTCTGGGACGACAATGTACTCTATAAAATGGGAAATACGTCATCAATAAACAAGGCTTCAAGAATACTCAGTTTGTTCATGATCGACCTACATTCTTACTTAACCCGGGGTGACCACTATGCCCTGCTAACGGAGCAATCGGCTTAAGTCGGCAATGACTTAAGACGGTGCAACATGCTCACGCTTACTTAACCCAGGATGACCACTATGCCCTGCTAACGGAGCAATCGGCTTAAGTCGGCAACGACTTAAGACGGTGCAACATGCTCGCGCTTACATAACTCGGGGTGACCACTATGCCCTGCTAACGGAGCAATCGGCTTAAGTTGGCAACGACTTAAGACGGTGCAACATGCTCACGCTTACCTAACTCGGGGTGACCACTATGCCCTGCCAACGGAGCAATCGACTTAAGTCAGCAATGACTTAAGACGGTGCAACATGCTCGCACTTACTTAACTCAGGGTAACCACTATGCCCTGCTAACGGAGAAATCGATCTAAGTCAGCAACGACTTAAGGCAATTCCACATGCTTACGATTACTCATATAGGGGTGATCTCTATATCCCGTGAAGAAATTTCAAAATCATCATACAGCATTTTACTCCTGCAAATTTATGTATTGCTGAATTCTAAAACAATAGGAGAGTAACAGTAGTATTCAAATGTCGAGTTGGTGCCCTCTAACAAATATCCGAGCACAATAACGGCGTGCTCAAAGCACGCAATGTTTCTCTATTTTGCAACACTCTTCTCAGGAGCAACCGACGAAGAAGGGCGACTCGAGGAATTAGGAGCAGCGTTCACATCAGCCCTTATATCATCGGGAACAATCACGCCGGGTCTCCTCATCAAGATCCGCCCTGCGCGAATGGCTTTATCCATGGCTCTGTCGCGCTGGGCCCTCAGAGTAACGGAAGTTTCTTCAGCAACTTTGACAGCTAGCTGAGCGGTCTCCAGCTCCTAGGCGATGGACTTCTTGGAAGCACGCAGTTCCTTGATAGTAGCATCCTTAGCCGATATCAACTGCTTGAGACGGATCACGTCATCCGAGGATTCCTGCAGCTTACAGCGATGATTGTCTAGCTCCTCCATGGTGAAGCGACGACTCCTCTCTAGGATGGTCAACGAGTTGCTAGAGTCACGATATAGACTGTCAAGATTGTCACGAGAAGCAACAAGGGCACGTTTTTCTTCCTGCAAACAAGAATCAGCTTCTTCAAACATCAAGCAAGCAATAAGAACACAGCAACACAAGGCGCAGATTCATAAGTCACCTTTTCAGAATCAAGCTGAGCGCGAAGAGTAGAATTCAACATGTTAGCATCATTCAGAGCAGCAGAGACCTGGGCCAGCTCAGTCTGGCTTTGGGAATACCTTTCCTCAAAATCAGAGCACTGCCGGACCAGTTCAGCCTGACTTTGAGAATGTTTCTCTTCAAGAACAGAAAACTGCCGAGCCATATCTAGCGAGAAACTATCAAGCGAAAGAGTAAAATTGAGAAGCAGTTTAACAAGGTAGACAAAGGGAAGTAGAAAAGCACCAACCAGCATTCGTCGCCTCTAAGTCAGAGACACGCTGTTGAAGCAGCACCGGATTCCAACGGGCCAGGGACGAAGCTCTTTCTGGAACAGAAGCACCCTGTAACTTCAGCTGACTAGTCATCTCGTCCACTAATGCCTGATATCGAGAGCAGATGAGTGCAAAGACAGCAGTTCGTCAGGTGTAAAAGTCAAACTAGAATATGGCATAGTACCTGGAGGTTGGAGAAGAATGAGGGGACTCCCAAATCGTGAGAAATCAATTGATGGCTTGGCGTAGAGTCACCATCCGGAGCAACTTGCAATGAACCAGCAGGAACCAATTCAGTGTCATCAGCAGAGCCCAAAGCTTGGTCGTCAGGAACGCTGGCCTCTAAAGCGACTCCCTGACCAAAAACTTGGGCTACCACCATGCAACCAGAGTGTGGAGGAGATCCTGCGTGAACATCCATGGAAGTACAAGAGGGAGACCCCGCTCGGACACCCTCGGGGGCTAGGTCATAGCTCGCGCTGCCCACTTGAGCCGGATCGTCTCCGGCAACACCCTCGGGGGCTGGGTCGTGGCTTACGCTTCCCACCCGAGCCGAATCATCCCCGGCAACACCCTCGGGGGTTGGGTAAGCGTCAACACCATCCTTGAGGGCCAAGTTCTCTACGGCAGACGCCTCTAAGGCTGAGGGCCCCTCAGTTACTTCCATGAGAGCAAGACGATCCAAGTCAGTTTCCTGGCCCTCAAGACCGCGCTCTAAGGTCGATGAGGCACGGGACGCTGCCCGGGATGACCCCAACCCGGCGTCGAACACATCAGCACAAACATCCATCGCGTCACCATCTGCTGGCTCTGATAACAGGTCCTCTGGAACCATATCTTCAAGAGTCTGATCAAAGTTTGCCAGAGACAATTCTTGTAGACCGATGATGGCAGACAGAGCAGGAGAAGGAACTCCACTACTTTCCCCACTGGCAACATATTGCCGACTGTTTTCCTGAGTCAAAGAGACCTCATCTTCTTCCTCCCCCACGTTTTCGTCAGCAACACAGACAGCACCCCCATTGGGTTCAGCGACAGATGGAGCACACCCATTGGGATCAGCAACAGATGGATCACACCCATTGGGATCAGCGTCGGTAAATTCAGGCACAGGCACTTCCTCAGCGGCAGGAACCGAAGGACCAACTTCTCGATCCAAACTAGATACTCGCCGAAGACGTCTCTTTTTCTTTTTCTGCTCATCAGTAGGAGAATCTGGTTGATTGGCTCGGCAAGGGCGTTTCGGGCGAACACTGACAGGCCTCTGAATATCCAAGGTTGTACCAGCTTCCGGGAGAGGCGCCACCACCAATGTCCCAGCAGGAGCAGCATCAGAAGAGTCCTCAGCCAGCATATCAAGCATAGCACTTATTTCTGCATCACTAGGATCCAAAGGCACCTCAAAGTGGACCTACCGTTCATCATCGGGAATTTCTCCAATCGAAGCAACCAAAGCACTAACTTCTTTGGCAGAGGGTCGTACTCTAAGGCCCAAACCGTCGTCAGCAGCAGGAGGATTCGACACAAAATGAGTAAAGGCCTTGGAAGGAGGCAGGTTCCAGACCGAGTATGCGATAGGGGCGCCAACATTTGATACCTTGCCTCTAAGTATCATTTCAAGCCGTTTCACCAAGTCTACAGCGGGAATTCTTCTATTGGTGACCCGGGTTGAGTCAGCTAGACCTCGGTACAGGTAGATCGGGTATGCCCTATCCTTCAATGGCTGAATGTTCTTGAAAACAAAATCAGCAACCACAGCCTCTGCACTTAGACCCCTCTCCTTCAGCAGTCCAACCTCAGCCAGCAAAGCCCCTGCCTCAGCCACCTCCTGGTCCGTAGGAGACTCGGTCCAACTTGGAGTACGAACATCCGGCTGTCTCCCTGACCGTGGGGGGAGAGATTTTCCGTGGTTCTCAACAATAAACCATTCCAAGCGCCATCCCTTGATACTATCCTTGAGTGGGATTTCAAGGTAGTCAGTCTTCCTCCCACGGTGCATCTCTAAACTCGCACCCCCACTAGCTGATGCTGCCCCCCGGCCATCCCAGGGCGACAGTGATACAAGTACTTCCACAGTCCAAAATGTGGCAGGACGCCAAGAAAAGCCTCGCATAAATGAACGTAAATGGAAATTTGCAGAATGGAATTGGGATTCAGATGGGTCAAATTAAGGCGATAGAAATCAAGGAGATCGCAGAAAAAGGGAGAAATAGGAAGAGCGAGACCGCGGAGAAGAAAAGGAACATAAATCACGGATTCGTGGGTATCCTCTATTGGAACAGTGACCCCGTGGCAAATCCGCCAAGAACAGAGCTCCTTCGGAGGAAGAACCCCGATGGACACGAGATGGAGAAGGTTAGGCTCAGAAACGACAGACATATGGTTACCTGCGAAAGGCAACTGGCTGTTGGGGTCGATAGGGGGAATCACCGCATCGGATGAACTCGAGGCCTTTCGCTTGGGTGCCATCTCAATTCCACCAGTGAACAGAGCGTTAGCCGAATTGCAAAAGGACAGAGAGGATCTGGAGGCAGGAAAGCAAGAACTAGGGCACGGAAAGCAAAGGCGGCTGAAAGCGCAGTGCATATGGGATCTTCCTGGGCCAGATACCGTTTCCAAAAAGCGCCCAGTCATCACCCGGCGGTTACTTCCAAAACACCGGCGTGCCATGTCATCACCCGGCGGTTACTTCTAAAAGCATCGGTGCGCCACATCATCACTCGGCTATTACCTTCAAAGTGGCCGACGCAACCCTTTCTAACTCGGCAGTTATCTCTAAAATGCTGACGTCGTCTTCAGTCACTCGGCAGTTATCTCTAAAACACCGACGTCGTCTTCAGTCACTCGGTAGTTATCTCTAAAACGCCGACGTCGTCCTCAGTCACTCGGCATTTATCTCTAAAACGCCGACGTCGTCATAAGTCACTCGGCTGTTACCTCTAAAAGCGCCGATGTGGTCATCAGTCATTCCAACGCTGATGTGGCTTCGTCATCACTCGGACGCTACTTCAAAAGCGTAAATGTTGACAATAATAACTTGACCATCACCCCTAAAAGCGATGATATGATGCCTGAATGACTCAACTACTACTCCAGAGGGATGGACTTCACAGACAAAGCAAACGGAGGAATGACTTGAAAACTCCAAGCTACGACACAAGCATAACAGACAGAGAACATCACAGACAATAAATATCGCGACAATCATCAACTGACTATGAAGCAAAATAATCAACACAGGAGGAGACGAAATCATTCTTCATTAAGGGAAGTTACAGAACTTACAAATCAACTCGTTATGAGTTGATACTTCCCTATTACTACTACTACTACTACACCACATTCTACTACTCTACACTACTAATTACTACTACATTATTTCACTATACTACTTCTAATCTATACTAACATCTAAAAACCAGTGGCATCTAGCCACTGGCCTTGTTGCTGCCTTTGCCGCTGCCGCCGTCGCCGCCCCTACTGCCGCGGTTGCCGCCCTTGCTGCCGCCGTTGCCGCCCTGCTGCCGCCATCACCGTCATCGTCACCGTCGTCATCATCGCCCCCGTCGTCGCCGTCGTCTCCGCCATCGCCGCCGCCGCCCTCCTCGGACGAGTCCGAAGAGTCCTCCCCATCCGAGGAGTACTCCGACTCATCCGAGCCCTTGAGCCCGGAGCGCTCGACGGCCCGGATGTAAGTCCAGACCTCTGCGGCAATCCCTTGGGAGTCGTCTGAATCGTCAGACGACGCCGGGGGAGAGACGGGAGCCGGAGACCCCTCGAACTCGGAGGAGAACTCCTCCTCCGAGTATTCCAAGTCGTCGAAGTCCTCCGATGGAGGAGTTCGCTCACGCTTGCGTTTGTTACTCTTGCCCATGGTGGAAACGAAGGGAGAAGAAGAAAGCAAGCAGCAGAGAACAACAAGAGATGTGAAGAAACCGGAGAGGCAAAGGCACTATTTATATAAGAAGAAGGCAACCGCTCACCACCTACCACGGTCGCTGAACAGTCGCAAAATATTCAATATACGCTTCAATCCGTCTAAAGATACGTCAGGCGGCTGACGCCGTTTCACGCAATGCAACACCCATTGGGACTCCAGTCAACTGCGCGGGCGATATGATTACACCCGCCGTCACATCACATTACTACTCAGAAGCAGCCGGCTAAAACACTCAGCGTACCAAGCCGTCCCTTGCCCACACCCATTGGGGGGACGCCCAGGAATTATCAGTATATTTTTGAAAACTATCACATCCACGCAGGGTATATAATGAATACCTTAAGACAAAAATGAGATATCAGTAAGGATCAAAGGAAAGCCAAATATAGCCGGTGAAGTATAAAGTCTGACCGACAGAAGCGACATGAAGACTAGCCAGGGGACGTCCATCGAATGTCCAATCAGTTGTAGATCTAATAAATTGCACCACCTAGCAAGATATGGGCAGATCACGAACTCAGCCTCAAAGACAAAATACATGCTGACCTCTAAAGCATAATATCGATGACATAATGCTGACCCCTAAGGCATTCAAAAAAAGGATGACTCTCAGCAAAAGGACACGAAATGAAGACCTTCGAGTGGATTATTTTCAAAAATCCACTCGAAGCTCGGGGGCTACACCCATTGGGTGCACCTCCGGTGCACCCCATGAATCGCCATTTCAAATCAAGATTATGCTAACTCCTAAAGCATATGGCAAGATCAAAAGCAAGGCTGACCTTCGACAAAGTGCAAGCGGAAGACAAAATAATTTTTGTTGAGGACCTTCGAGTGGATTATTTTCAAAAATCCGCTCGAAGCTCGGGGGCTACACCCATTGGGTGCGCCTCCGGTGCACCCAATGAAGTTCAGGGTCCTACAGTACGAAATGTTGACCTCCAAAGCACGAGTTTGAGACAGAACACCAGTTTTCGAGCAGAAGGAGATAGTAAGAAATCGTTTTTACCAAACTACCCGGAAAGCATCCCTTGTCATAAACGAAGACCGCAAGCTGGACCTAGGATCTTTGGGCCGATTATCTCAAAATCAACCCAAAGATCGGGGGCTTGTAGGGGACATATATCCCTCAGGTCCACTGGAAGGATAAAAGACCTCACAAAAGGCCCAAGGGCCCAATAAATCGTAAGGTCATCGCTTCGTGGGCCTGGGGAAGAACAACCAGTGAAGTAGATCGACATAAGGCCGGATCAGCGCGGGCCTGATGGCCCCAACAACGTTGAGCAAGCAACCACAACAGAGACCCGACTTTCCTGCGCTGGAGCCCCGTACAATGGAACCAGGCGAGGATAAGTCGGCAGAATTATAGTAAGATAGACTCGATCAGTTCACTATCTCTTAGGTGCGCATTGTTATCATATCTGCATGTATTGCCCCACGGTCGAATATATAAGGCCTAGGGGGCACCCCTTCAGATCGATCGATCTCACCGCTCAGCCATCCACCCCAACTCTTTACGTTCTAGCTTTAAAGAGTTTCCTTGTAATCTACCACATAAAGCATACTCACCAGGACGTAGGGTGTTACGCATCTCAAAGCGGCCTGAACCTGTAAACATTGTCCATTGTTCTTCGTGCATCCGGCACGAACCATTTAGCTACAGTCGGCGACACCGTCCTACTCCGAAAAACACCTTGAGGGGCAACCCCGGGTGTGCGGTCGGACCCAAAACACCGACACTTAATGCCCCTCCTAAAAGATTGTCTAATTTTGTTAAGGGCAAGGCTCCCATGCCTCAGGATAACGAGGGTTACATTTTGTACCCTGTCGGTTATCCCGAGAGCAAGATCGGGAGAATTCACTCTAGGAAGTCTCACTCTGGCCCTAATCATGCTTTTATGTATAAGGGTGAGACATCTAGTTCTAGGCAACCAACCCGTGCTAAGTTGCCTAAGAAGAAAACTCCTAATGCATCAAATGATCATGACATTTCATTCAAAACTTTTGATGCATCATATGTGCTTACTAACAAATCCGGCAAGGTAGTTGCCAAGTTTGTTGGGGGCAAACACAAGGGGTCAAAGACTTGTGTTTGGGTACCCAAAGTTCTTGTTTCTAATGCCAAAGGACCCAAAACCGTTTGGGTACCTAAAGTAAAGAACTAAACTTGTTTTGTAGGTTTATGCATCCGGGGGCTCAAGTTGGATCATCGACAGCGGGTGCACAAACCACATGACAGGGAAGAAGAAAATGTTCTCCTCCTACGAAAAAACCAAGATCCCTAACGAGCTATCACATTCAGGGATGGAAACCAAGGTTTGGTCAAAGGTTTGGGTAAAATAGCTATATCTCCTGACCATTCCATTTCCAATGTCTTTCTTGTAGATTCTTTAGATTACAATTTGCTTTCCGTATCTCAATTATGTCAAATGGGCTACAACTGTCTATTTACTGATGTAGGTGTAACTGTCTTTAGAAGAAGTGATGATTCAATAGCATTTAAGGGAGTGTTAGAGGGTCAGCTATACTTGGTAGATTTTGATAGAGCTGAACTCGACACTTGCTTAATTGCTAAGACTAACATGGGTTGGCTCTGGCACCACCGACTAGCCCATGTTGGAATGAAGAATCTTCATAAACTTCTAAAGGGAGAGCACATTTTAGGATTAACAAATGTTCATTTTGAGAAAGACAGGATTTGTAGCGCATGCCAAGCCGGGAAGCAAGTTGGCACTCATCATCCACACAAGAACATCATGACGACTGACAGGCCACTGGAGCTCCTACACATGGACCTATTCGGCCCGATCGCTTACATAAGCATCGGCGGGAGTAAGTACTGTCTAGTTATTGTGGATGATTATTCTCGCTTCACTTGGGTATTCTTTTTGCAGGAAAAATCTCAAACCCAAGAGACCTTAAAGGGATTCTTGAGACGAGCTCAAAATGAGTTCGGCTTAAGGATCAAGAAAATAAGAAGCGACAACGGGACGGAGTTCAAGAACTCACAAATTGAAGGCTTCCTTGAGGAGGAGGGGATCAAGCATGAGTTCTCTTCTCCCTACACGCCTCAACAAAATGGTGTAGTGGAGAGGAAGAATAGAACCCTATTGGACATGGCAAGAACCATGCTTGATGAGTACAAGACGCCGGATCGGTTTTGGGCCGAGGCGGTTAACACCGCTTGCTACACCATCAACCGGTTATATCTACACCGAATCCTCAAGAAGACATCATACGAACTCCTAATCGGTAAAAAGCCCAACATTTCATATTTTAGAGTCTTTGGTAGCAAATGTTTTATTCTTGTTAAAAGAGGTAGAAAATCTAAATTTGCTCCTAAAACCGTAGAAGGCTTTTTACTAGGATATGATTCAAACACAAAGGCATATAGAGTCTTTAACAAGTCCTCAGGACTAGTTGAAGTTTATTGTGACATTGTGTTTGATGAAACTAATGGCTCTCAAGTAGAGCAAGTTGATCTTGATGAGATAGGTAAAGAAGAGGCTCCATGCATCGCGCTAAGGAACATGTCCATTGGGGATGTGTGTCCTAAGGAATCCGAAGAGCCTCCAAATGCACAAGATCAACCATCCTCCTCCACGCAAGCATCTCCACCAACTCAAATTGAGAACGAGGCTCAAGTTGATGAAGGAGAAGATCAAAAGGATGAGCCACATCAAGATGACGACAATGATCAAGGGGGAGATGCAAATGATCAAGACAAGGAGGATGAAGAACCAAGGCCGCCACACCCAAGAGTCCACCAAGCAATCCAACGAGATCACCCCGTCGACACCATCCTCGGCGATATTCATAAGGGGGTAACCACTAGATCTCGTGTTGCACACTTTTGTGAGCATTACTCTTTTGTTTCCTCTATTGAGCCACACAGGGTAGAGGAAGCACTACAAGATTCGGATTGGGTGATGGCGATGCAAGAGGAGCTCAACAACTTCACTAGGAATGAGGTATGGCATTTAGTTCCACGTCCTAACCAAAATGTTGTAGGAACCAAGTGGGTCTTCCGCAACAAACAAGATGAGCATGGTGTGGTGACAAGGAACAAAGCTCGACTTGTGGCCAAGGGATACTCCCAAGTCGAAGGTTTGGATTTTGGTGAAACCTATGCACCCGTAGCTAGGCTTGAGTCAATTCGTATATTATTAGCCTATGCTACTTACCATGGCTTCAAGCTTTACCAAATGGACGTGAAGAGTGCCTTCCTCAATGGACCAATCAAGGAAGAGGTCTACGTTGAGCAACCTCCCGGCTTTGAAGACGGTGAGTACCCTAACCATGTCTATAGGCTCTCTAAGGCGCTTTATGGGCTCAAGCAAGCCCCAAGAGCATGGTATGAATGCCTAAGAGATTTCCTTATTGCTAATGGCTTCAAAGTCGGAAAAGCCGATCCTACTTTATTTACTAAAACTCTTGACAATGATTTGTTTGTATGTCAAATCTATGTTGATGATATTATATTTGGGTCTACTAACGAATCTACATGTGAAGAATTTAGTAGGATCATGACACAAAAATTCGAGATGTCAATGATGGGGGAGTTGAAGTATTTCTTAGGATTTCAAGTGAAGCAACTCCAAGAGGGCACCTTCATCAGCCAAACAAAATACACTCAAGATATTCTAAACAAGTTTGGAATGAAGGATGCCAAGCCCATCAAGACTCCCATGGGAACCAATGGGCATCTCGACCTCGACACGGGAGGTAAATCCGTCGATCAAAAGGTATATCGGTCGATGATAGGTTCATTACTCTATTTATGTGCATCTCGACCGGACATTATGCTTTTCGTATGCATGTGTGCAAGATTCCAAGCCGACCCTAAGGAATCTCACCTTACGGCCGTAAAACGAATCTTGAGATATTTGGCTTATACTCCTAAGTTTGGGCTTTGGTACCCTCGGGGATCCACATTTGATTTAATTGGTTATTCCGATGCCGATTGGGCGAGGTGTAAGATTAATAGAAAGAGCACATCGGGGACTTGCCAGTTCTTGGGAAGATCCTTGGTGTCTTGGGCTTCAAAGAAGCAAAATTCGGTCGCTCTTTCTACCGCCGAAGCCGAGTTTATTGCCGCAGGCCATTGTTGCGCGCAATTGCTTTGGATGAGGCAAACCCTGCGGGACTATCACTACACCAAAATAGTGAACTTCCTAGAGCCTAAACCATAGGAAGTTAGCCCTAAACTCTAGGAAGTTAGCTAAACCCTCGGAAGTAAAGCCATCCCGTCGGAAGTTTGGCTCTCGGAATTTTTTTGTCGGAAGTTAGCTTAACTTCCTAGAGCCCTCTAGGAAGTTAGCTAACTTCCTACAGCCAAAGGAGCCTCTCGGAAGTTAGTACGTTCTCGAAAGTTAGTAGCTTCACCCCGTCAGCGCCGTCAGCTGACTAACTTCCTATGGCTAACTTCCTACGGCTGATTGTAGCCCGTAGGAAGTTAGCTGGATAACTTCCTACGGCTGACTATAGCCCTAGGAAGTTTGCTGGCTATAACTTCCTACGGCCCAATTGGCGTCTAGGAAGTTAATTTGACCAGCATTATAAATATTGTTTATTTTTATTTTACACCACATTCCACAACATAACAAATATATCAACAGCTATATAGCACAACATATTTTCACATAAAACATCTCACACACAATCACATAACAATATTTAAATCCATAGTCTCATCAATTACATCACAAAAGTCTCATCCATAGTCATAAGACACATCTCATCCAGTCATAATAAGAGACAATATCACAACATCTCATACATAGTCATAAGAAAAGTCTTAAGTATCACAACACATAAAATGGAAGCTCATAATCGTCGATCACCATCGGCGTACAGCGATGAGTGATGGTCAATACCTCCATAGCGAAGAGGGCTTCGACAAAGTCTAACGCGTCATCTTGTTTGCGTTGGCAAGGTAGCTGGAGAGGTCTAATATACATGTACAAATGATATTGCTGAGTTACACCATAATATAACGAGCAACAAGTAAATGATGATGAATTTTCATACCTGATGTTCAATAGGTGGAGGTGAAGGTGAAGACCAAGGATAATATACGGGAGGTGGGGGGCACTAGGACGTGTATCCCTTGGGCTTGTGCTAGTTGCTACAAAATTGTCGAACTCATTCACATCAACATTTTAAATCAATACATATCTTAAAATGAAAGCTATTATCTTTTGAACTTACTTGTATGAGTGTTTGGTGGTGTTGAATCTGTGTAGCATAGTATTCATGTTGCGCAGCTTGTTGCCTCAAGTAATCCTGATGTTGCCTAAGTTCTTCTCACAGTTGCTCCACTTCTGCTGGATCTTGAGTGGAGCAACGGGAGCTACGAGCAGCAGATTTCGACGAACCTCCACGTTGAACCCTCACCTGGCTCAAGTCGATGACGTTAGCAAACATTGTGTACCTACGAAACAAGTAACATGACGACCAATAGTGACCAACCGTGAGTCGTTATACTATATATTTAGCAACCAACATAAAGTCACCCTATTTACAGTTGTTATTAATAATAATATACAATTAATTAGCATTCAACAATGACCAACCCACTAAATAGATATAAACACAAAAGCATAATAAATCACAAATTTTTATACACATAATCACATGGACATACACACATAATCATTCAAACTTCATATGATAAAAGCATACAAGTACAATGTATGAGAAGATACATGCACAAATGAAAGCTCAGATTACAAATATGTAATCCTACTCTGGGTCGAGAATCGAGCCTAAACACATAGAAAAAAGATTAAAAGTTTAGTACTCAAATTTCCCATAAGCTATTTTTGTTGCCTACATTACACTTGTTACTTTGCTATCATCTTCTCCATGAATCAGTAGAGTCGACTTCTTTATTTTCTTAGCTGACATGAAGGGACTGATCTTAATGTAGGTATCTGTGGCCTCCCGTCACTTCATGTCTCTTGCTTGAAGCCAAAAATAGAACTAACTACCAAATGGTTCAAACTATCATACTACAAAGAGACACTTATAACCTTGGCTATTTTAAAACTTGCATATTGGTTTTACTTCTATTAAGTGTAAAACATTGTACCTGCAGGTTGTATCCACCATTTGCCTCTGCAAAGTATATTTCAAATATAGGGAGACCATGGGCTATCAGAAGCCAGCTGTCTGAAAATGTGGAGAATTAAAAAGTCATTTAGCATGCAAACAAATATTTCATACACTAAACACATTTTATAGTAGTAAAATGAAATCAGCTAAGAGGTATTATAATATTAACACATTTTACACCAGTAAAACAGCTTTGTTTCACTTCACATTTCGTATCCCTACAATAGTTGCCTGTTAGTTCCCTCAGGGCCATAAATCCATGCACATTGAGCTTGATCGTTTGCAACTTTGCATTATATTGGGAAAACAATTGGTTTGCATACTGGTCAGCAGGATTATGATGGTTTTGTTGAGCTTGATGGTACAAAGTTGAGTGGCAGCAAAAAACTTTTGGTAAATACTTTATTTGTATAATATGCTGCACTAAGTTTTGGTGTCATTCATTGCACTTCATTGAAATCAAATACATGAACCCACAAATCTTCTCCTCCAACTATAGATTTATTCCTAGACTTAGGCTCAAGTGAAGCTGATTCCACATTGCATGACATATCATAGCTTTTAACAAGGGTAAAGCTGATGCAAAAATACTAAAATGGTCGCTTGGGCAGGAGTATAATAAAGTTAAGAAAGCAAACAAATGCTAAGTAAGATGTGGCCATGGATATAAAACATCCATATTACTAGTACAGATTTACACTTTTCAGATATCCAATGATTGCAGTACAGATCGAATTGTTCAGTGGTTACATAACACCTACAGAACAGATCGAGCGCTGCAGATGGGGATAAGCATTTGATAAACAACGTATTTACAGTCTAAATGGAAAATAGGGTGCCATACTTTGAAGCATTTTTAAATCCTGCACAAATTCAGTCCCATGCACCGTCCTGCACAATCATGGTGAACATAACTTGTTTTAGTTTGAGATATTAGTTGAACACCAAAAAGGAATAAACTGTAGACGGGTTCCTTTTCCCTATGAACCATATGGAATAAACTGCACAATCATGGTTCCTTTTCCCTATGAACCATATGAAATAAATGGTAGACGGGTTCCAGCTGATTAACATAGGTGAGTGCGGTGTCCCGAAAGAAAAACATAATATGCAGCATCATGAGCTTTGGTGCCTAAGTAGTGAGTACTGAGTACTGGCATATATTTGACTTTTTTCACAATCAGGCAACCAACTAGGCAAGGTTATATAAATACCTCTTTGAGCCTTTCATAGTACAAACGACAAATATAGATCGTGTCCAAACCTAAAATAGCTAAACAAAGCGAATCACTAAGGTGGATGTAGTCGTGAACCCTCATAAAAGAGAAGAAATGGACGTACGAGCTTGCCGGAGGTGGAGACGACGTGGTTGAGCATGTGGCGGACGCGGTGGGACTGAAAAAGTCGGTCGCGCAGGTTAGCGGGCTCCCGTTGTAGCTCGCGTGCCGCGAGGCGCTCCAGCCTCTCCAAGTCCTCATGGGCCACCCTCGTCGCCTCCAGCACCGTTGACGCCATGGCCAACCCGCTAGTCTACCCTGCCTCTGGTGCTTCGTATAGGAGGCTAGGTGCCGCGCAGCGCCGCAGAGAGGCGAGAGAAAGGGAGTTACGAAGGCGGCAGTTGCGGGAGGGGGCGGCCGAGGCCGGAGGCGGGGGCGGCCGTGGCGTGGCGTGGGCGGCGGGCGGCTCCAAGAGACAGACGCGAGAGAGACGGGGTTGAGAAAGGTGAGAGAAGAGATAAGGTTGAGGAGAGGTTTAAAATAAAAACATAACTTCCTAGAGTAAAGCCATAGAAAGTTACGTAACTTCCTAGAGTTTGTACATTTACTCTAGGAAGTTAAGTAACTTCCTAGAGTCGGCCGTAGGAAGTTAGCTTTTTGTTTGACTGGTCAACAGCTGAAACCTAACTTCCTAGAGGAGGACGTAGGAAGTTAGCTTTTCGTTTGACTGGTCAATAGCTGAAACCTAACTTCCTAGAGGAGGCCGTAGGAAGTTAGCTGGGCAGCTAACTTCCTAGAGCCAGCCGTAGGAAGTTAGCTTTTCGTGTGACTGGTCAACAGCTGAAACCTAACTTCCTAGAGGAGGCCCTAACTTCCTACGGTTTTATAAAATACCGTAGGAAGTTATGTTTATTTTCTAGAGCTACCAGTTGCCTCTCGGAAGTTATTTATTTCCTACGGTTTGTTATAAAAGCTGTAGGAAGTTAAAAAACTGTA
This sequence comes from Zea luxurians, assembly GCA_029449295.1. Taxonomy (NCBI): domain Eukaryota; kingdom Viridiplantae; phylum Streptophyta; class Magnoliopsida; order Poales; family Poaceae; genus Zea; species Zea luxurians. The sequence goes on along the minus strand of JAOPSE010000088.1, from coordinate 10,329,535 downwards.
GGAAGTGTATGATTTTTGGTGTAGTGTATGGTTACAAATTAACCAAAGTTCCTCTTCTATGTGATAATGAGAGTGCAATCCGCATGGCGAATAATCCCGTTGAGCATAGCCGCACTAAACACATAGTCATTCGGTATCATTTTCTTAGGGATCACCAACAAAAGGGGGATATCGAGATTGCTTATATTAACACTAAAGATCAATTAGCCGATATCTTTACCAAGCCACTAGATGAACAAACCTTTACCAAACTTAGGCATGAGCTCAATATTCTTGATTCTAGAAATTTCTTTTGCTAATTTGCACACATAGCTCATAAGTATACCTTTGATCATATCTCTTTTATATATGCTATGACTAATGTATTTTCAAGTGAATTTCAAACCAAGTCATAGGTGTATTGAAAGGGAATTGGAGTCTTCGGCAAAGAAAAAGGCTTCCACTCCACTCCACTACTCATCCTTCGCCGTCGCTCCAAGCATCTCTCCGTCTTTGGTATAATCTTCACTCATATGTTTTATTTGCCAAAGGGGAGAAAGTAGTTAGCGAAGGGCTTATATTTCACTCAAAGTATCCGTTTTTGGCGATTCATGCCAAAGGGGGAGAAAGTATTAGCCCAAAGCAAAAGGACCGCACCACCACCCTAATTTTAAAACTAATGATTTTCAATTGGAAAATTTCAAATTAGCATCTTATTGTGTTCAAAAGGGGGAGAAAATAGTATTTTCAAAAATTGATATCTTAAAACCCTCTTGAACACTAAGAGGAGAATTTATTGAGGGGGAGTTTTGTTTAGTCAAAGGAAAATCATTTGAAACAGGGGGAGAAAATTTCAAATCTTGAAAATGCTTCTCAAAAGTTTACTCATTTACCTTTGACTATTTGCAAAAGAACTTTGAAAAGGATTTACAAAAAGAATTTGCAAAAACAAAACATTTGGTGCAAGCGTGGTCCAAAATGTAAAAAATAAAGAAACAATCCAAGCATATCTAGTAAGTAATATTTATTGGCTCAATTCTAAGTAACCTTTGCACTTACATTTTGCAAACTAGTTCAATTATGCACTTCTATACTTGCTTTGGTTTGTGTTGGCATCAATCACCAAAAAGGGGGAGATTGAAAGGGAATTAGGCTTACACCTATTTCCTAAACTGATTTTGGTGGTTGAATTGCCCAACACAAATAATTGGACTAACTAGTTTGTTCTAGTTTATAAGTTCTACAGGTGCCAAAGGTTCACAACAAGCCAGTAAAAAGACCAAGAATGGGTTCAATAAAAGAGAGCAAAGGGACAACCGAAGGCACCCTGGTCTGGCGCACCGGATTGTCCGGTGTGCCACCGGACAGTGTCCGGTGCACCAGGGAACTCCAAACTAAACTTCGCACCTTCGGGAAAACTCAGAGCCGCCGCGCTATAATTCACTGGACTGTCCGGTGTACACCGGACAGTGTCCGGTGCTCCAAGGAGAAGCGACTCTGAACTCGCCAGCTTCGGGAATCCGCTCCGCTATAATTCACCGGACATGTCCGGTGTGCACCGGACTGTCCGGTGTAACGGCGGAGCAACGGATACTTCGCGCCAACAGTCACCTGCAGAAGCAATTAATGCGCGCCAGAGCGCGCAGAAGTCAGGCACGCGCGAGGTGGCGCACCGGATACTCTACAGTTCATGTCCGGTGCGCCACCGGACAACCAGGCGGGCCCACAAGACAGAGCTCAACGGTCGAACCCTAACGGTCTGCTGACGTAGGCTGGCGCACCGGACAGTGTCCGGTGGCGCACCGGACTGTCCGGTGCGCCATGCGACAGCAGCCTTCATCAAACGGCTAGTTTGGTGGTTGGGGCTATAAATACCCCTAACCACCCCACATTCAAGTCATCCAAGTTTTCACACTTCTACACCTTACAAGAGCTCTAGCATTCAATTCTAGACACACCCAAGTGATCAAATCCTCTCCAATTCCACACAAGGCTTTAGTGATTAGCGAGAGAAATTTGTTGTGTTCTTTTGAGCTCTTGCGCTTGGATTGCTTCTTTCTTTCTCATTTGTTCTTGTGATCAAAACTCAATTGTAACTGAGGCAAGAGACACCAATTGTGTGGTGGTCCTTGCGGGGAAGTTGTGTTCCCGGTTGATTTGAGAAGAGAAGCTCACTCGGTCCGAGGGACCGTTTGAGAGAGGGAAAGGGTTGAGATAGACCCGGCTTTTGTGGCCTCCTCAACGGGGAGTAGGTTTGAGAGAACCGAACCTCGGTAAAACAAATCCACGTGTCTCACTCTTTATTCGCTAGCGATTTGTTTTGCGCCCTCTCTCTCGGACTCATTATTATTTCTAACGCTAACCCGGCTTGTAGTTGTGTTTAAGTTTGTAAATTTCAGTTTCGCCCTATTCACCCCCTCTAGGCGACTTTCAAATGTGATCTCTAAAAAACTTGGATGCTAAAGGATGTGGTGGTTGGGGGGTATTTATAGCCCCCAACCACTTTGTAGCCGTTGGCCAAAGCTGCTGGCAATGGGCGCACCGGACAGGTACTGTGCGCTGTCCAGTGTGCCGCCATGTCAGCTAACCGTGTAGCACCCACTTTGTAAATTGCTAGAAATATGTCAATAGAGAAACATTTTCTCTTTATGTGAATTTGATCTTTATGCACCATCATATGAGAACACCATGTCCAAGAACAATTAATAAAAAGATATGCTACTAAATTGTTGCATCATGCTGGATATTTTATTTTGTGTGCATTTTTGTGACAAGAAAAACATTAAGGACCAAAAAGGGAATTTAAAACCTAAAAGAAGTTCTTGAGAATAGAGAAGAGGAAGGAATATTATTCAATACCAATAAAGTTATCATTAAAAATCACTTCATCACCGTTGATGTGAACCAAATAAATAATTATCCAGTATATAAAGTGCCACCAAGTTTGAATTTGGGTTGAAGTTTGAATTTGAAAAGAGAAATGAAAAAGAAAAACAGGAAATAAAAAGAGAAAAGGAATAAAAGCCTAACTGGGCCGGCAACCTCAATTCGGCCCACTTAAGGAATTACACCGCGCAGCCCACTCTTCAGCCGACTCGCGCCGACAGGCGGGACCCGCTGATCAGTCTCACGCACGCGCTTCTGTCTCGCGGGACCCGGCTGCCAGCCTCTCCATCGCGCGTTCACGGCACTCGCGCTCGCTCGCGCGCGCCTCGCTGGCTTGTGGGCCCCGCCGTCGGACTCTTCCCTCCCACCGAATCTCTCGCGTAACAAACGCCGCCGTCGCCGTATCCGCCGGAATCGGGTTGACCGCGAGGCCTATAAGCCGCAGGCCATACCCACTCCTTCTCCCCCACCGCTCCTTCACTCCGAATTTTTAGCCACCAACGTGAATTGTCAACCGAGACCTCGCAGCCGCGCAGCCAACCGGGCGGCCGCCGGGGAGAACCATCCGCGCCTGGGTTACGCCCTTGGCGCAGGGTCGGGTGTGATCCGCCTGCATCCGGGGAGTCCGTCCGTGCCCTTGAATCCAGCCGTGCGCATTCGTATTGCGGTGAATTGCTCACCGGAGTACAAGCTCCGCCGCGGATCCGCACACCTTCGTGGGCAGCTTCTCTCCGATCATCGCCGTGGGTAAGTCGCCTGCCCATTTAATCACCATGGTCCCAGCATTATTTTGCGCGCTTAGGATCGAAGTTTAGAACCCGGACGCGTGGGTCGGTCACCTCGCCGGTGATGGCGCCGCCGCGGAAGGGTAGCGCCGTCGCGCGGTTCTGTTGGATTGGGAAGACGCGTTCGCGGCCGTCGATCGGGCCATGGATGGCTGCGATTAGATCTGCGCGTACCCGTTCGCCACTTTAGGTCGGAGCCGTTGATTTGAGATCGTGCGGTTCCGGTGGAAAATCGATTCATTAAAATCTAGCCGTTAGATCCGGATCGTGTGGTCCCGTGCGCATACCGGTTCGGGTCACCGGCGATCTAATCCGGTGCGTCCGTGTCGGATCCAGCGGCCAGGATACAACCATACCCCTTCGTGGGTCATTTTGTTAAAGAAACCCTGGAAAACCGAGGAATCAACCCGCCGTCCTAATTCCACTGTGCACTGTGTCTCTGTAGTTTTACCCCGAGCCCCCTGGGTTTCTCTAGAATTGAGGCCCAGTCCAGCACAGTTATAAATTGATTAAATGATTAGGAAATTGAATTTTTAATACAAAAATAATTGCTAGAACTTTATAAATTCATAGAAAATCCATTTTTAGTCCAAATCACTTCATTCCAGTTGCTAAAATTTTGTAATTTTATTCTCTAGCACTTAGTGTCTCTGTTTTGGCATAAAAACAGTAAGGAAATTTATTTATCACTTAATCCTATTTAAAACACATAAAACCTTTGAAAATGCATAACTTAAAATCTATAACTCAGAAAATTGTGATTCCAGTTCCTAGGATTTTATTTTAATATGTAGAATATCTCTGTGCATTTTGTTTATATGTTTGGTGTAATGTTAATTTCTCTATATGCACTGTGCTTGTTTGTATTGTGGCGAGTAGAAGAGCCCGTTGCTGAGGATACTGGTGAGCAGCAGGTTGAAGTAGCTGAGCAGGAGCTCATTGAAGGCAAGTTGTGCCCTTGACCACTTTTTACCCAATAATGTTCTTTAATATCACTTACCCATGCATAGGTTAATTTTGATGGGACCCAATAGGACTCCCTAGTTCGTTTATCTCATTACCTTGTTTACCCCTGAATCACTTGGGTAGTTTGCTATTGCTTTATATGGTTTTGGGATAATCATTTATTACCTCTATGTTCCAATTCTTGTTGTCATTCTGTTTATGTTCATGTTGTTATCATTAATGTTAATTGGAACATAGAGCTTAACTTGAGAACCACGTGCCACCACAAGGGTGGAATGGGACGCCCTTGGCTGACTAATTAGGAAAGCTAGTGGAAGACTACCTTACCCGAAAGGGGCAAGGGCAGTAGGGGAGAGGTCAGTGCGGGGAGGTCCCTGGTTGATTTTGCTGCGATGGCGGTCAGCCAGGAACCCTTTACTGGATCTTCCCATAAACTGTAGCGGGTTTTCGGAAGCTAGTGGAACTTTGTAAAGGCCTCGTAGTGTTGCCCTGCCGTGCTTCCTAGGTAGAGGTATATGGGATTCATGACCCCTTGGCAGATGGGTAACATGACTTGTGGGTAAAGGGTACAACCTCTGCAGAGTGTAAAACTGGTATACTAGCCGAGCTCACGGTCATGAGCAGCTCAGGACTCTCTGATGTTTAATTATGGAACTTAAATTCAATTTTGTCATTTGTATTGCATGGGTTTGTTATTAATTTTGTTCTATTACTTTACTTATGGTTTGGTATTTACTTACACTTAGTAACTGCTAATAAAATTTTGACCAACTACTTAAAAGCAATGCTCAGCTTTAACCCCTGTCATTGATTAAGCCTTACACATCACATGAACTCACACCTTTGTGAGTTTGTGTCCACTGGTTCCCCACAACTTGTTGAGCTATGATCATGTGTGAGCTCACCCTTGCTGTCTCACACCCCCCCACAGGAGATGATCAGGTGGTTCAGGAGGAGCCGCCTAACACTGAGGAGTTCGATCTGATCTAGGTGGCGTTTCCCAGTCGACATTGGCGCCAACGATCCTTAGTTTGTTTTATCTTTATTATTTCATTTTGTAATAAGTCTTCCGCTATGTAATAAATACTCTGATGTTAATGACATTTATCTCTATACACTCTGTTATTATATATGTTGTCTTCTTGGCGCATGTATGAGATGCACCCGGCTTTGTTCTTTAAAACCGGGTGTTACAGAAGTGGTATTAGAGGGAAATGTTGACTGTAGGACGAAACCTAGATAGAAATGGACAAGCCCTTACCTACTTATCTCACTCTGATTCATTCTACACTCACCTTACTCTGATTCTTTCTACACTTATCTTGACCCTGTCTCACCTTCTACTGTTCTACTCTGATCATTCTTACCTTTGCTACTCTAAGACAAGATGGATTTCACACCTTGGAATCCTATGACCATGATCTTTTTAAGATATAGGGAACCTAAGACAAAAATTAAAACTATTTTCTCTATAAAAAAAATGTTGTTTGATTGTGCTGATGCTAAATGCCTGATTTGCTTCTTTGATTGATTGAATTACTATAGATGGACATCTTAGTATGTACCACCATAAGGTATTGAATTAGCTAGGATGTGTAAAATATTAATCTGCTTAGCTAATAAATCCCCCAAAGTAACCTGATTGTAATTACTGCCTTGTCAACTGCTCTTTCTTACCATATGTATCTAACTCAGATGGTCAATACCAGGCGGGGTGGTGGAATTGATTTGCCTCCTAACCAACACACTCGAAGACAACCTCAGCCACAACCTGCTGGGATGAATCCTCCCAATCCTCCACCAGGCGGAGTTGACCCACTGGTTGCTGCTCAGATGGCAGTGATGCAGCAAATGGCAGATACTATGGCTGATATGCGTGCTCAGATGCAGCAAGAACGCCAGGAGATGCGTCAAGAAAGAGAAGATATACGCCAGGAGCTGCGCCAGGAGAGAGATGAGATACGCCAAGAAAGGAGGGCGCAACAACAGCTTCAACAACAGCAACAGCAGCAACAAGTGCCACTGCCTCCACCACCACCACCAGTTCCACCTCGTGATAAGCACCGGGAGTTTATGAGTCACAAGCCACCAACCTTCGCCAGCTCGCCAGATCCACTTGATGCAGATGATTGGCTGAAAGCAATTGAGAAGATGCTGAATATTGCACAATGCACGGACCGGGAGAAGGTTTTATATGCTTCTGGACGTCTGATTGGTCCTGCTGTTGACTGGTGGGATTCTTATACTGCTGCCCATGATGCTGCGGATACTATTACTTGGGCAGAGTTTAGCACACAATTCAGGAACTATCATATTCCAGCTGGTATGATAAAGATTAAGAAGAAGGAATTTCTGTCGCTGAAGCAAGGGAGTATGTCAGTCAGCGAGTACAGAGACAAGTTTATTCAGTTATCCAGATATGCCCCTGAAGAAGTTGCTGAAGACGAGAGGAAGCAGGAGCATTTCATTGAAGGACTTAATGGACCATTGCAGTATGCTCTAGTGGCACACACATTCCCATCATTTCAGAGGCTGCTTGATAAGGCACTGGCTATTGAACACAAGCGTGTTCAACTAGGAGATTTGAAGAGGAAGGCCATATCTCAAGGACAAGGAAGCAGCAGTGTTCGTCCTCGCTACAGTTCACCACAGGGTACACCGACTCGACCCGGAGGACCACACCCAGTTCCGCAATCACCACTGAGGACTCCACCTCCTCGACAGGCTACCCCTACTGGCACCCCGACGAAGTTTTCAGGACAGAGTCCGGGCACTCAATGTTACAAGTGTGGGAAGATTGGTCATTATGCAAATGTCTGCCCACAGAGGATTGCTACTACTCCAGTTCAGAACAGGCAGCAAACTCCAGGAACTGGCAAGGGATATTCTATTGCCAAGGTTAATCAAGTCAGTGTTGATGCTACTCCGGATGGAGGGGACCTCGTAATTGGTATGTTTTATGTTAATGCAATTCCTGCAACCATATTATTTGATTCTGGTGCTACACATTCATTCATGTCTGCTAGATATGCCAACACAAATGAAATACCACTGCTAAATATGAGAAAACCCCTGATAGTAATTACACCTAAAGGGCATGTTGAGGCAAATCAAATGACACGTAGATTGACATTAACCATTATGGGTAGAGAATTTGGAGCTACTGCTATAATATTGGAGTCAAGCAGTATAGATTTGATTCTTGGTATGTCATGGCTAAGAAAGGCAAAGGCCGTTATAGCCTGTGGTAGAGGTACCGTAGAACTCACTACTACTAAAGGAGAAAGGTTTCAAGTTAACATTGCAGTAACCTCCTCATCTATGCGTGCAATGTTCTTCATGCCTGAGGAGTTTGTTGGTGACAATATCCGGGTGGTTAGAGATTTTCCGGATGTCTTTCCAGAGGAGCTACCAGGAATGCCACCTGATAGAGAAGTTGAGTTTGTGATTGACCTCTTACCTGGAACCGCCCCTATTTCTAAACGGCCATATAGAATGTCCGTAGAAGAGTTGAAGGAGCTTAAGAAGCAGTTAACTGAGTTACAAGAGGCTGGGTACATTCGTCCGAGTTCCTCACCTTGGGGAGCACCGGTCTTGTTTGTACAGAAGAAGGATGGATCGCAACGGATGTGTGTGGATTATAGATCTCTTAATGATGTTACAGTGAAGAACAAGTATCCGTTGCCCCGTATTGAAGATTTGTTTGATCAAATGAGAGGTGCTAGAGTATTTTCGAAGATTGATCTCCGATCTGGTTATCATCAGATGAGGATTAGACCATCGGATATTCCCAAGACGGCTTTCTCGACTAGATATGGATTATATGAGTTTACTGTTATGTCGTTTGGATTAACCAATGCACCAGCTTATTTTATGAACTTAATGAACAAGGTGTTTATGGAGTATTTGGACAGATTCGTCGTGGTATTCATCGACGATATTCTCATTTATTCTCAGAGTGAAAGTGATCACGAGGAACATCTGAGGATGGTGCTACAGAAGCTACGAGATAATCAACTCTATGCTAAGTTCAGCAAGTGCGAGTTTTGGATTGGCGAAGTGCCATTTCTTGGTCATATTATTTCTAATGGAGGAATAGCAGTGGATCCTGCTAAAGTTAAGGAGATTATGGAGTGGAGAGTACCCACTACAGTTACTGAGATTCGAAGTTTCTTAGGACTTGCTGGATATTATCGGAGGTTTATCGAAGGATTTTCTAAGATTGCTAAGCCGATGACTTCGCTTTTGGAGAAAGGAAGAGAATTTAAGTGGGACGAGAAGTGTCAAGACAGCTTTGATCTATTGAAGAAGAGGTTGATGTCGCCACTAGTTTTGGTTATGCCAGACTTACAAAAAGGATTTGACATCTATTGCGATGCATGTGGCCAAGGCTTAGGATGTGTGCTCATGCAAGAAGGACATGTGATTGCTTATGCTTCTCGTCAGTTGCGGAGACATGAATTGAACTACCCCACTCATGACTTGGAATTGGCAGCCGTTGTGCATGCACTTAAGATTTGGAGACATTATATCATGGGGACCAAGTGTCAAGTGTATACGGATCATAAGAGTTTGAAGTATATATTCACTCAGAAGGATCTCAACCTTAGGCAACGCCGTTGGTTGGAGCTTATTAAGGATTATGATTTGGAGATTCACTATCACCCGGGCAAGGCAAACTTGGTTGCAGATGACTTGAGTCGCAAGGAGCATGTTCATTCAGCTATTGTTGCCCAGCTACCCGATGAGATTGTTGAGGATTTCAGGAGACTTAACCTGGGGATAGTTGCTCATACTGAAGGAGTTACAATTGATGTGGAACCTACTTTGGAGCAAGAGATCCGCAAGGGACAAATTGGTGATGATAAGATAAAAGAGATTAAGGATCTGATTACTGAAGGTCGAGTTCCGGAATTCACGGAAGATGAGCAGGGCACTGTATGGTTCAAGGACAGAATATGTGTTCCTGATATTAAAAGCCTTCGAGAGACTATTTTAAAGGAGGCCCATGACTCGGATTATTCTATTCATCCTGGAAGTACCAAGATGTATCAAGATTTGAAACGGAAATATTGGTGGTATGGATTGAAAAGAGATGTAGCAGCACATGTGGCTATGTGTGATGTATGTCAAAGAGTTAAAGCTGAACACCAGAGGCCAGCTGGATTATTGCATCCACTGAAGATACCCGAGTGGAAATGGGAAGAGATTGGTATGGATTTCATTACTGGATTGCCTCGCACCCAGAAAGGATATGATGCTATATGGGTGATTGTGGATAGATTGACTAAAGTGGCTCACTTTATTCCTGTGAAGACTACTTATAAAGGTTCTCAACTAGCAGAGTTATATATGGCTCGGATTGTGTGTTTGCATGGAGTACCAAAGAAGATCGTGTCTGATCGAGGTTCGCAGTTTACCTCAAGATTTTGGAGAAGCTTTCATGAGAACATGAGTACGAAGTTGAATTTTAGTACAGCTTATCACCCTCAGACAGATGGACAGACTGAAAGGACTAATCAAGTATTGGAAGATATGTTGAGAGCATGTGCCCTTCAGCATGGAGGAAGTTGGGAAAAGAGTCTGCCTTATGCTGAGTTCTCGTATAATAATAGTTACCAGGCCAGTCTGAAGATGTCACCTTTTGAAGCTTTATATGGGAGGAAGTGCAGGACTCCTCTATATTGGGATCAGACTGGAGAGAGACAGTTCTTTGGGCCTGAATTGATTCAAGAAGCAGAAGAACAAGTCCGTATAATTCGGGAAAATTTGAGAGTGGCTCAAACCAGGCAAAAGAGTTATGCTGATAATAGAAGAAGGCCATTGGAATTTGAAGAAGGAGATTATGTGTATCTCAAGGTGTCACCACTTCGTGGAATGAGGAGATTTAAAATTAAGGGCAAATTGTCCCCTCGCTATATTGGACCATTTCTGATCTTTAGAAGAGTTGGGGAGATGGCATACCAACTTGAGTTACCTGCTAGTCTATCAGATGTGCATAATGTGTTCCATGTATCTCAACTGAAGAAGTGTCTCTGTGTTTCCGAGGAACAGTTACCAATGGAAGAGCTCGGTGTTCAAGGTGATTTGACTTACACGGAGTACCCGATCAAGATTTTGGATACATTGACTCGAGTTACAAGAAATAAGGTGATAAAGATGTGCAAAGTTCAATGGAGTCACCATAGTGAAGATGAAGCAACTTGGGAAAGAGAAGAAGAGCTTCGCATAGATTTTCCCCACCTTTTCTCTAGTTCTTCTTAAATCTCGAGGACGAGATTATTTTTAAGGGGGGTAGGATTTGTAGCACCCACTTTGTAAATTGCTAGAAATATGTCAATAGAGAAACATTTTCTCTTTATGTGAATTTGATCTTTATGCACCATCATATGAGAACACCATGTCCAAGAACAATTAATAAAAAGATATGCTACTAAATTGTTGCATCATGCTGGATATTTTATTTTGTGTGCATTTTTGTGACAAGAAAAACATTAAGGACCAAAAAGGGAATTTAAAACCTAAAAGAAGTTCTTGAGAATAGAGAAGAGGAAGGAATATTATTCAATACCAATAAAGTTATCATTAAAAATCACTTCATCACCGTTGATGTGAACCAAATAAATAATTATCCAGTATATAAAGTGCCACCAAGTTTGAATTTGGGTTGAAGTTTGAATTTGAAAAGAGAAATGAAAAAGAAAAACAGGAAATAAAAAGAGAAAAGGAATAAAAGCCTAACTGGGCCGGCAACCTCAATTCGGCCCACTTAAGGAATTACACCGCGCAGCCCACTCTTCAGCCGACTCGCGCCGACAGGCGGGACCCGCTGATCAGTCTCACGCGCGCGCTTCTGTCTCGCGGGACCCGGCTGCCAGCCTCTCCATCGCGCGTTCACGGCACTCGCGCTCGCTCGCGCGCGCCTCGCTGGCTTGTGGGCCCCGCCGTCGGACTCTTCCCTCCCACCGAATCTCTCGCGTAACAAACGCCGCCGTCGCCGTATCCGCCGGAATCGGGTTGACCGCGAGGCCTATAAGCCGCAGGCCATACCCACTCCTTCTCCCCCACCGCTCCTTCACTCCGAATTTTTAGCCACCAACGCGAATTGTCAACCGAGACCTCGCAGCCGCGCAGCCAACCGGGCGGCCGCCGGGGAGAACCATCCGCGCCTGGGTTACGCCCTTGGCGCAGGGTCGGGTGTGATCCGCCTGCATCCGGGGAGTCCGTCCGTGCCCTCGAATCCAGCCGTGCGCATTCGTATTGCGGTGAATTGCTCACCGGAGTACAAGCTCCGCCGCGGATCCGCACACCTTCGTGGGCAGCTTCTCTCCGATCATCGCCGTGGGTAAGTCGCCTGCCCATTTAATCACCATGGTCCCAGCATTATTTTGCGCGCTTAGGATCGAAGTTTAGAACCCGGACGCGTGGGTCGGTCACCTCGCCGGTGATGGCGCCGCCGCGGAAGGGTAGCGCCGTCGCGCGGTTCTGTTGGATTGGGAAGACGCGTTCGCGGCCGTCGATCGGGCCATGGACGGCTGCGATTAGATCTGCGCGTACCCGTTCGCCACTTTAGGTCGGAGCCGTTGATTTGAGATCGTGCGGTTCCGGTGGAAAATCGATTCATTAAAATCTAGCCGTTAGATCCGGATCGTGTGGTCCCGTGCGCATACCGGTTCGGGTCACCGGCGATCTAATCCGGTGCGTCCGTGTCGGATCCAGCGGCCAGGATACAACCATACCCCTTCGTGGGTCATTTTGTTAAAGAAACCCTGGAAAACCGAGGAATCAACCCGCCGTCCTAATTCCACTGTGCACTGTGTCTCTGTAGTTTTACCCCGAGCCCCCTGGGTTTCTCTAGAATTGAGGCCCAGTCCAGCACAGTTATAAATTGATTAAATGATTAGGAAATTGAATTTTTAATACAAAAATAATTGCTAGAACTTTATAAATTCATAGAAAATCCATTTTTAGTCCAAATCACTTCATTCCAGTTGCTAAAATTTTGTAATTTTATTCTCTAGCACTTAGTGTCTCTGTTTTGGCATAAAAACAGTAAGGAAATTTATTTATCACTTAATCCTATTTAAAACACATAAAACCTTTGAAAATGCATAACTTAAAATCTATAACTCAGAAAATTGTGATTCCAGTTCCTAGGATTTTATTTTAATATGTAGAATATCTCTGTGCATTTTGTTTATATGTTTGGTGTAATGTTAATTTCTCTATATGCACTGTGCTTGTTTGTATTGTGGCGAGTAGAAGAGCCCGTTGCTGAGGATACTGGTGAGCAGCAGGTTGAAGTAGCTGAGCAGGAGCTCATTGAAGGCAAGTTGTGCCCTTGACCACTTTTTACCCAATAATGTTCTTTAATATCACTTACCCATGCATAGGTTAATTTTGATGGGACCCAATAGGACTCCCTAGTTCGTTTATCTCATTACCTTGTTTACCCCTGAATCACTTGGGTAGTTTGCTATTGCTTTATATGGTTTTGGGATAATCATTTATTACCTCTATGTTCCAATTCTTGTTGTCATTCTGTTTATGTTCATGTTGTTATCATTAATGTTAATTGGAACATAGAGCTTAACTTGAGAACCACGTGCCACCACAAGGGTGGAATGGGACGCCCTTGGCTGACTAATTAGGAAAGCTAGTGGAAGACTACCTTACCCGAAAGGGGCAAGGGCAGTAGGGGAGAGGTCAGTGCGGGGAGGTCCCTGGTTGATTTTGCTGCGATGGCGGTCAGCCAGGAACCCTTTACTGGATCTTCCCATAAACTGTAGCGGGTTTTCGGAAGCTAGTGGAACTTTGTAAAGGCCTCGTAGTGTTGCCCTGCCGTGCTTCCTAGGTAGAGGTATATGGGATTCATGACCCCTTGGCAGATGGGTAACATGACTTGTGGGTAAAGGGTACAACCTCTGCAGAGTGTAAAACTGGTATACTAGCCGAGCTCACGGTCATGAGCAGCTCAGGACTCTCTGATGTTTAATTATGGAACTTAAATTCAATTTTGTCATTTGCATTGCATGGGTTTGTTATTAATTTTGTTCTATTACTTTACTTATGGTTTGGTATTTACTTACACTTAGTAACTGCTAATAAAATTTTGACCAACTACTTAAAAGCAATGCTCAGCTTTAACCCCTGTCATTGATTAAGCCTTACACATCACATGAACTCACACCTTTGTGAGTTTGTGTCCACTGGTTCCCCACAACTTGTTGAGCTATGATCATGTGTGAGCTCACCCTTGCTGTCTCACACCCCCCCACAGGAGATGATCAGGTGGTTCAGGAGGAGCCGCCTAACACTGAGGAGTTCGATCTGATCTAGGTGGCGTTTCCCAGTCGACATTGGCGCCAACGATCCTTAGTTTGTTTTATCTTTATTATTTCATTTTGTAATAAGTCTTCCGCTATGTAATAAATACTCTGATGTTAATGACACTTATCTCTATACACTCTGTTATTATATATGTTGTCTTCTTGGCGCATGTATGAGATGCACCCGGCTTTGTTCTTTAAAACCGGGTGTTACAAACCGTTAGGGTTTGGAGCTGGTCGACCATTGGAGGCTTTGTCTTCTTGCGGCATCGAACAGTCCGGTGTCACACCGGACTGTCTGGTGCCCTCTGACTTTACTGCTCTGACTCTACCGCGCACTGTTCACCATGGCAAGCCCTTTTGCAGTCGACCGTTGGCGCTAGATAGCCGTTGCTCCATTGGCTCACCGGACAGTCTGGTGGCACACCGGACAGTCCGGTGAATTATACCGGAGCACACCCTGGAATTCCCAAGAGTGGCTGGTTTGGAGTTGTACGCTCTAGTTGTCGGGGACCATAATTAGGGGTACCCTCAAGACGCCTAATTCTCAGCTGGTAACCCCCATCAGCATAAAGCTGCAGAGGCCTGATGGGTTTGATTAAGTCAGGGATCAGTCCATACGAGCGACTCGATCGCGCCTCGCCCGAGCCTAGCCTCGGGCAAGGGCAGCCGACCCTGAGGTGTTTCCGTCTCGCCCGAGGCCCCCTTTTTTACGGCAGACGCATCTCCGGCTCGCCCGAGGCCTAGCCTTCGTTAAGAAGCAACCCTGACTAAATCACCGCGCCGACCGACCGAGTCGCAGGGGCATTTAACGCAAAGAGTGAGACTGACAGGCAGCCAGGCCTTGCCAAAGGCGCCATAGGAAGACTCGGGCTAAGGCCCCAGAAGACGGCGAACTCCGCTCCGCCCGACCCAGGGCTCGGACTCGGGCTAAGGCCCCGGAAGACGGCGAACTCCGCTCCGCCCGACCCAGGGCTCGGACTCGGGCTAAGGCCCCGGAAGACGGCGAACTCCGCTCCGCCCGACCCAGGGCTCGGACTCGGGCTAAGGCCCCGGAAGACGGCGAACTCCGCTCCGCCCGACCCAGGGCTCGGACTCGGGCTAAGGCCCCGGAAGACGACGAACCCCGCTTCGCCCGACCCAGGGCTCGGACTCCGCCCTGGTCTCTGCCGAACGACCTCCGCCTCGCCCGACCCAGGAGCTCGGGCTCGGCCTCGGCCATGGAAGACAGACTCGACCTCGGCCTCGGAGGAACCTCCACGTCGCCCGACCTAGGGCACAAGTCCGCCACGTCAACAGGAGGCGCCATCATCACCCTACCCCGAGCCGACTTGGGCCGCAGAGAACAAGATCGACGTCCCATCTGGCTAGCTCTGCCAGATAGGCAATGATGGCGCCCCGCTAGACCCATGACGACGGCGGCTCTCAGCTCCCTTACGGAAGCGGGGGGACGTCAACAAGGGCCCAACTATTCCGACAGCTGTCCCTCCACCAGGCTCCGTTACTCCTCTGACAGCCACGGCACCACACCAGCTGGGTGCCAAGTTCTCTCCGGCTGCCACATTGGCATGTACCCAGGGCGCTAGCTCTCCCCCGCTAGACACGTAGCACTCCGCTGCATCCCCATTGTACACCTGGATCCTCTCCTTGCGCCTATAAAAGGAAGGACCAGGGCCTTCTTAGAGAAGGTTGGCCCCGCGGGAACAAGGGCAGGGGCAGGCGCTCTCTTGGGGCCGCTCGCTCCCCTCACCCGCGTGGACGCTTGTAACCCCCTACTGCAAGCGCACCCGACCTAGGCGCGGAACGAACACGAAGGCCGCGGGATCTCCGCCTCCCTCACGACCCGGCTCCGGCCACCTCGCTCTCCCCCCTTCGCGCTCGCCCACGCGCTCGACCCATCTGGGCTGGGGCACGCGGCACACTCACTCGTCGGCTTAGGGACCCCCCGGTCTCGAAACGTCGACAGTTGGCGCGCCAGGTAGGGGCCTGCTGCGTGTTGACGAGCAGTTTCCCGTCAAGCTCCAGATGGGCAGTCTCCAACGACCTCTCCAACCCAGGACGGTGCTCCGTTTCGGGAGCCTCGAGTTCATGTCTTTCGACGGCGGCTACGACATGATACTCCTTCCACCGCCGCGCGGCGGCGACAATGGCGGCCGACAGCTCGCCCGCCGGCGGCGGAATCGACGACGTCTTTCCCACGTGGGGGAAGAACAACATTCGAGCTCGCCCCAACCTCTCCCTCGCCATCGGAGGAGGAGGCGGGGCAACCAGGGCCGAGCGGGAGGCTGCGCTCCGTCGGCTGTCGAGCGAATCGACATCCCCAGTGCCCCAACGGAGGACGCGTCGGGCGTCACCCTCGCGTTTGAGGCGAAGGCGAGCGCCGTCCCCCCGCAACGCGCCGACTCGGAGCAAGTGGACGATGCCAGCACGCTCACGGAGGGCCTGCGGGACGTCGCCCTCGTACCCAGGACGACGGCGCGATCAGCCCCCGATGTTACCTCGTCGCTCCTCATCGACAAAAAGGTACCGACTGATCCCCATCCTTCGTCATTTCGACTCGACCTCAACCCGCCTAGCGACCTCGCTCTGGCGGGCACTCACGTTGAGGCGAGTGCAACCCCTTTTGGGTTTCGTGTGCGGTCGCCTTGGGACCGATTGACGGGCGTCTCGACCTACGGGCCCTCTGGGTCCGAGGAAGATG
Source organism: Zea luxurians (assembly GCA_029449295.1). Taxonomy (NCBI): domain Eukaryota; kingdom Viridiplantae; phylum Streptophyta; class Magnoliopsida; order Poales; family Poaceae; genus Zea; species Zea luxurians. Next base: position 10,312,889 of record JAOPSE010000088.1, on the reverse strand, counting down.
ACGACCCCAGCATCCGCTGGGATTTCTCTGGATCTGGCAACCCCAGTGCCATGCGGGACTTCATGACCGCATGCAACTACTGCCTCTCCGACTGTTCCGACGGCAGCCGCAGCCTTGACGACAAGGACTGCGGCCCGAGCCGCGAATGTTTCCACGTCGAGCTAGGGGATCCCTCCGGAGGCAGCCGTCTCGGCATGCCGGAGGATGGTGATCTCCCTAGGCCAGTGCCTCGCGCCGACATCCCGCGGGAGCTAGCTGTGGTCCCCGTTCCGGCGGGGGGTCACGACCCACAGCTCGAGCAAGTCCGCGGGGCGCAGGCCGGGCTCGACGAGGGGGCAGGAGCGCTCGAGTCGATCCGCCGGGACGTCGGGCAGGCATGGGCGAGCCAGCCCCCGGCCGGAGAAATACGTCACCTGCCCCAGGGTCTCCAGCACCGCATCGCCAACGATGCCAGGGACAGGCCGCCACCCGCATCCGGCGGAACCGGTCAGGACCTGGCAGCCGCGGCGATGCTCCTCCGCGCGATGCCGGAGTCATCAACCACCGAGGGTCGGCGAATCCAGGGAGAGCTCAAGCATCTCCTGGAAGGCGCTGCGGCCCGGTGGGCCGAGAGCTCTGCCTCCCGAAGGCAGGGGTACCCCTCGGAACCTCGTGCCGCGACTTCCCAACTCATGCGGGAAGCCTCGGTCTACACCGGGCGCACGCGCAACACCGCGCCTGCGGCCCCGGGCCACCTCGGCGACGAGCGCCCTCATCGCGACCGTCGGGCCCGCCTCGACGAAAGGGTGCGCCGAGGCTATCACCCCAGGCGTGGGGGGCGCTACGACAGCGGGGAGGATCGGAGTCCCTCGCCCGAACCACCCGGTCCGCAGGTCTTCAGCCGGGCCATTCGGCGGGTGCCGTTTCCGACCCGATTCCGACCCCCGACTACTATCACAAAGTACTCGGGGGAAACAAGACCGGAATTGTGGCTCGCGGACTACCGCCTGGCCTGTCAACTGGGTGGAACGGACGACGACAACCTCATCATCCGCAACCTCCCCCTGTTCCTCTCCGACACTGCTCGCGCTTGGTTGGAACACCTGCCTCCGGGGCAGGTTTCCAACTGGGAGGATTTGGTCCAAGCTTTCGCCGGCAACTTCCAGGGCACGTACGTGCGCCCCGGGAATTCCTGGGACCTCCGAAGCTGCCGGCAACAGCCGGGAGAGTCTCTTCGGGACTACATCCAGCGGTTCTCGAAGCAGCGCACCGAACTGCCCAACATCACCGACTCCGATGTCATCGGCACGTTCCTTGCCGGCACCACCTGCCGTGACCTGGTGAGCAAGTTGGGTCGCAAGACCCCCACCAGGGCGAGCGAGCTGATGGACATCGCCACCAAGTTCGCCTCCGGTCAGGAGGCGGTCGAGGCCATCTTCCGAAAGGACAAGCAGCCCCAGGGCCGCCCGTCGGAGGATCCTCCCGAGGCGTCTACTCCGCGCGGCGCCAATAAGAAAGGCAGGAAGAAGTCGCAAGCGAAACGCGACGCTGCCGACGCAGACCTTGTCGCCGCCGCCGAGCACAAGAACCCTCGGAAGCCCCCCGGAGGTGCCAACCTCTTTGACAAGATGCTCAAGGAGACGTGCCCTTACCATCAGGGGCCCGTCAAGCACACCCTCGAGGAGTGCGTCATGCTTCGGCGCCACTTCCACAGGGCCGAGCCACCCGCAGAGGGTGGCAGGGCCCGCGACGACGACAAAAAGGAAGATCACCAAGCAGGGGAGTTCCCCGAGGTCCGCGACTGCTTCATGATCTGTGGAGGGCATGCAGCGAATGCCTCGGCTCGGCATCGCAAACGAGAGCGTCGGGAGGTCTGCTCGGTGAAGGTGGCGGCGCCAGTCTACCTAGACTGGTCCGACAAGCCCATCACCTTCGACCAAGATGACCACCCTGACCACGTGCCGAGCCCAGGGAAGTACCCGCTTGTCGTCGATCCCATCATCGGCGACGTCAGGCTCACCAAGGTCCTGATGGATGGGGGCAGCTGCCTCAATATCGTCTACGCCGAGACCCTCAGGCTCCTGCGCGTCGATTTGTCCTCCGTCCGAGCAGGCGCTGCGCCCTTCCACGGGATCATTCCCGGGAAGCGCGTCCAGCCCCTCGGACAGCTCGACCTTCCTGTCTGCTTCGGAACACCCTCCAACTTCCGAAGGGAGACTTTGACATTCGTGGTGGTCGGGTTCCGAGGAACCTACCACGCAGTATTGGGAAGGCCATGCTACGCGAAGTTCATGGCCATCCCCAACTATACCTACCTGAAGCTCAAGATGTCGGGCCCCAACGGGGTCATCACCGTCGGCCCCACGTACAAACACGCGTTCGAATGCGATGTGGAGTGCGTGGGGCACGCCGAGGCCCTCGCCGAGTCCGAGGCCCTCATCGCCGACCTGGAAAACCTCTCCCAAGAGGTGCCGGACGTGAAGCGACACGCCGGCAACTTCGAGCCAGCGGAGACGGTTAAGGCCGTCTCTCTCGACCCCAGTGGCGACACCTCCAAGCAGATCCGGATCGGTTCCGGGCTCGACCCCAAATAGGAAGCAGTGCTCGTCGACTTTCTCCGCGCAAACGCCGACGTCTTTGCGTGGAGTCCCTCGGACATGCCCGGCATACCGAGGGATGTCGCCGAGCACTCGCTGGATATTCGGGCCGGAGCCCGACCGGTCAGACAGCCTCTGCGCCGATTCGACGAGGAAAGGCGCAGGGTGATAGGCGAGGAGATCCACAAGCTGATGGCAGCAGGGTTCATCAAAGAGGTGTTCCATCCCGAATGGCTTGCCAACCCTGTGCTTGTGAGGAAGAAAGGGGGGAAATGGCGGATGTGTGTAGACTACACTGGTCTCAACAAAGCATGTCCGAAGGTTCCCTACCCTCTACCTCACATCGATCAAATCGTGGATTCCACTGCTGGGTGCGAAACCCTGTCATTCCTCGATGCCTACTCAGGGTATCATCAAATCAAGATGAAAGAGTCCGACTAGCTCGCGACTTCTTTCATCACGCCCTTCGGCATGTACTGTTATGTCACCATGCCGTTCGGTTTGAGGAACGCGGGTGCAACGTACCAGCGGTGCATGAACCATGTGTTCGGCGAACACATTGGTCGCACGGTCGAGGCCTACGTCGATGACATCGTAGTCAAGACAAGGAAAGCCTCCGACCTTCTCTCCGACCTTGAAGTGACATTCCGGTGTCTCAAGGCAAAGGGCGTCAAGCTCAATCCCGAGAAGTGCGTCTTCGGGGTGCCCCGAGGCATGCTCCTGGGATTCATCGTCTCCGAGCGGGGCATCGAAGCCAACCCGGAGAAGATCGCAGCCATCACCAGCATGGGGCCCATCAAGGACTTAAAAGGCGTACAGAGGGTCATGGGATGTCTCGCGGCTTTGAGCCGTTTCATCTCGTGCCTCGGCGAAAGAGGCCTGCCCCTGTACCGTCTCTTAAGGAAGGCCGAGTGCTTCACTTGGACTCCCGAGGCCGAGGAAGCTCTCGGGAATCTGAAGACGCTCCTCACCCAGGCGCCCGTCTTGGTACCCCCAGCTGATGGAGAAGCCCTCTTGGTCTACGTCGCCGCTACCACTCAGGTGGTTAGCGCCGCGATCGTGGTCGAAAGGCAAGAAGAGGGGCATGCATTGCCCATTCAGAGGCCAGTTTACTTCGTCAGCGAGGTGCTGTCCGAAACCAAGATCCGCTACCCACAAGTTCAGAAGCTGCTGTATGCAGTGATCCTGACGAGGCGAAAGTTGCGGCATTACTTCGAGTCTCATCCGGTAACTGTGGTGTCATCCTTCCCCCTAGGGGAGATCATCCAGTGCCGAGAGGCCTCGGGACGGATCGCGAAGTGGGCGGTGGAAATCATGGGCGAGACAATCTCGTTCGCCCCTCGGAAGGCCATCAAGTCCCAGGTACTAGCGGACTTCGTAGCCGAATGGGTCGACACACAGTTGCCGACGGCTCCGATCCAACCGGAGCTCTGGACCATGTTTTTCGACGGGTCGCTGATGAAGACGGGAGCCGGCGCAGGCCTGCTCTTCGTCTCACCCCTCGGGAAACACCTGCGCTACGTGCTACGCCTCCATTTCCCGGCGTCCAACAATGTGGCTGAGTACGAAGCTCTGATCAACGGGTTGCGAATCGCCATCGAGCTAGGGGTCCGACGCCTCGACGCTCGCGGCGACTCGCAGCTCGTCATCGACCAAGTCATGAAGAACTCCCACTGCCGCGACCCGAAGATGGAGGCCTACTGTGATGAGGTTCGACGCCTGGAAGACAAGTTCTATGGGCTCGAGCTTAACCACATCGCCCGGCGCTACAACGAGACTGCGGACGAGCTGGCAAAGATAGCCTCGGGGCGAACGACGGTTCCCCCGGACGTCTTCTCCCGGGATCTGCACCAACCCTCCGTCAAGATCAGCGACACGCCCGAGCCCGAGGCGCCCTCGGCCCCGTCCGAGGGGACCTCGGCCCAGCCCGAGCCATCCTCGGTTCAACCCGAGGAACCCTCGGCCCCCGAGGATGAGGCACTGCGCATCGAAGAGGAGCGGAGCGGGGTCACGCCTGATCGAGATTGGCAGGCCCCGTACCTGCAATATCTCCACCGAGGAGAGCTACCCCTCGACCAGGCCGAGGCACGGCGGGTAGCGCGACGCGCCAAGTCGTTCGTCTTGCTGGGCGATGAGAAGGAGCTTTACCACCGCAGCCCCTCGGGCATCCTCCAGCGGTGCATCTCCATCGCCGAAGGTCAGGAACTCCTGCAAGAGATACACTCGGGGGCTTGCGGCCATCACGCAGCGCCTCGAGCCCTTGTCGGGAACGCTTTCCGGTAAGGCTTCTACTGGCCGACGGCGGTGGCTGACGCCACTAGAATTGTCCGCACCTGCGAAGGGTGCCAATTCTACGCGAAGCAGACCCACCTGCCCGCTCAGGCTCTGCAGACGATACCCATCACCTGGCCCTTCGCTGTGTGGGGTCTGGACCTCGTTGGCCCTCTGCAGAAGGCGCCCGGGGGCTACACGCACCTGCTGGTCGCCGTCGACAAATTCTCCAAGTGGATCGAGGTCCGACCCCTGAACTGCATCAGGTCCGAGCAAGTGGTGGCGTTCTTCACCAACATCATCCACCGCTTCGGGGTCCCGAACTCCATCATCACCGACAACGGCACCCAGTTCACCGGCAAAAAATTCTTGGATTTTTGCGAGGACCACAACATCCGAGTGGACTGGGCTGCCGTAGCTCATCCCATGTCGAATGGGCAAGTAGAGCGTGCCAACGGCATGATTCTACAAGGGCTCAAGCCTCGGATTTACAATGACCTCAACAAGTTTGGCAAGCGATGGATGAAGGAACTCCCCTCGGTGCTCTGGAGCCTGAGGACGACGCCGAGCCGAGCCACGGGTTTCACGCCGTTCTTGCTGGTCTACGGGGCCGAGGCCGTCTTGCCCACGGACCTGGAATATGGCTCCCCGAGGACGAGAGCCTACGACAATCAAAGCAACCAAGCTAGCCGAGAGGACTCGCTGGACCAGCTGGAAGAGGCTCGGGACAGGGCCTTACTACACTCGGCGCGGTATCAGCAGTCCCTGCGACGCTACCACGCCCGAGGGGTCCGACCCCGAGACCTCCAGGTGGGTGACCTGGTGCTTCGGCTGCGGCAAGACGCCCGAGGGAGGCACAAGCTCACACCCCCCTGGGAGGGGCCATTCGTCATCGCCAAAGTTCTGAAGCCCGGAACGTACAAGCTGGCCAACAGTCAAGGCGAGGTCTACGGCAACGCTTGGAACATCCAACAGCTACGTCGCTTCTACCCTTAAGATGTTTCCAAGTTGTTCATATACCTCGCACCCACGCAAAGTTTAGTCAACAAGGAAGGGTCGGCCTCGCCTCGGCAAAGCCCGACCCTCCCTCGGGGGCTAAAAGGGGGGAAACCCCCTCTGCGTCAAAATTTTCCTCAAAAAAAAATCTCTTTTACCAGAATATCTTTCGTGCTTTTTGACTACTTCGAAAAGTGGGTCCTGGAAACGACGGGGTACACGTAAGCAGTCAAGGCTGACCGAGCCGAGGGACTCCTACGCCTCCGGGATACGGATACCTCACTCATCACCTTCTGCGATAAGTAACTCGCGTTCGGATAAGGTGACTCCGCGGATCGAACAAGTCTCTACGTTTGGAAGCCCTTCTGTCGAAGCGATTCTTCGAGTCTTCTCGACCGAGTCAGTGATAGGGCCTCATGGACGAGTCAAAGTGCGCGTAAGCGGCAAGGCCGACCGAGCCGAGGGACTCCCACGCCTCCGGGATACGGATACCTCACTCCTCACCTTCCGCGAGAAGCAACTTTCGCTCGCACAAACATCCCTGTTACCGACAAAAAGTCCAGATACTCGAAACAAGAGGAAGAGAGACGCAGCTTTAACACGCAACAAAGGCTCGGGTCTTGACGCTGGAAGGGGGCAGCAACACCCTCGGCATCGACGGCACCTTCGGCGAGGCCCGACCTAGCCTCGGACGGCGACGCGGTCCGAGGGTCTCTGCTCCGAAGACGACGTCATCACCACGCCCGGGCAATCACTGCTAGAGACTTCTCCGAGAACCCGGCCCGAGCAGGCGGCTCAGCCGGTCACCCCTGGGGCCTCGGCTAACCATCTTCCGAGGGCGCCAGCCCGGTCCGAAGCCTCGGCTGATCAACTCCGACGTCGATCCAGCCAACGGACAACCTGGCTAGGTTCCGGCCAACCAGGTTTTATTTTCGAGCCAACTCCGCCTCTGCTCATGCTGATATCGCTACCCCTGGCCTCGGCTCGACGAAGAGCGGCCGAGGGGTCCCTTTAACTAAGCTAGAGGAGCCTCGGACAGCAGGGCCGACCGAGCCGAGGGACTCCTACGCCTCCGGGATACGGATACCTCACTCGTCACCTTGACACGGGGCGACTCATGCTTGGTAAAGCGGTTCAGACAGACAACAGCCGAGTCTTAGTGCTCAAAAATGAGGAAAAAACATGGCTCCGTGTCGAAGTCACATACATGTTCAGGCCCCGAAAGCCGAAATGAACAAAAAATCCTGGCATTCGAAGTGCCATTACAAACGGAACTCTGGTTCCCCCCCATAGGTACGAGCAACCCCACTCGATAGGGGCGGGCCTGCGGGGCTGCAGAAGACTGACGGGCGGCTCGCCGCCGCCCGCTCTGGCCACGACGACGACGGCCCCCACTCCGGATGGCCGAACTACAGCAGCGCAGGCCTCAGGGTAGGCGCCGCTGCAGTCTTGCCCTCGCCCACGCCGACGCTCGAGGGGCGAGGACAAGTACAAAGAGCCGGAGGCCCGAGGCGCGGACGGTGGCGGTAATCCCGTCGGCGACGGGGACTTCTCGAGCCGCCTCCGCCTCGGCACCGACGGCAGGAGCCATCAGCCTACCGGCAGATCCCCACTCAAGTCCTCCCGGATGAGTGGGGCACCGGCCTCCGCGTAAAGGCGCTGCCCCGGTGCAAAGGCAGGACCACCCCAGAACACGAACGCCGCCCTAGCAGCGCGCGGCGTCTAGGGTGGACCTCCCGTGTACACGGCGCGGCAGCCGCCCCCCAACAGAAGGGGCCGCCGGGAGCCGAGCCAGCGGACCCGACACGCTGGAGGTGATGACGTCCGCCGTCGATCCACCCCACGTTGTCGAAGTCCGGGCCGCCCGCAGGGCCAGTGAGCGCCCTCTCCCTCGAACGTTGCGGGAGAGGATGACCCACGAACCCGTGCGGGAGGTAGAGCGCCGGTTCAGTCCGGCACCCACCCCAGCGAGGATGATGAACATCCTTGAAGCTGAGGGTGGGACCTAGATCGCAGTCCGGTTTGCTCCTCCCCACCCAGGTGCTAGTGGTCACCGTCTCGGGTGACCCCCAGCGGAGGGGAGCAACCGGGCTGCATGATGAAAATCCTTGAAGCCGAACGATGGCTGAAAGGTTCCAACTCCCACGGAGTTGCGTTCCTCCAACGATGGGGCGAAAAGACGGCGGTTTCCCCCTCCGGGGGCTTGAAAGGCGGAAAGACACGATGCATAAGGGAGGAAGAAGGCATGGTCGCCTTATGGAAGGGGTCGCCCTCCTTTTAAAGGCGACTCTCCCTGCTTGCGCCCCCAACCGTCTCGGGCCGAGTCTTCTCCAACACACCTCCAAAGCCCTCCCTTGTGGCGCGGGGGTCGGGTCCCGCATGTCATACAAGACCGGCTCCGAGCAGAAGAAGCCAAACCGCCGCGCACGGCGCACGCAACCACCCAGCGGTTACAAGCGACCCTCCGCTTTTGCCCAGGCCAACGGGCGAAAGGGGCAGGCAGCCATGCAGACGGCATGCAACCACACCAAGTGGCCGCGCCTCTCCGACTCCTAACCTGCCAGCACGGAGGCCTAAGCCCACGCGTCGCGCGACCGGCGCGCCGGATGCTGCATGCAAGCAACTGTACCACTTGCGCCACCACCGCACCTCCTCGATTGCGGAACCGATACCGCGACCCGAGGTGACCCAGCGCGCGACCCAGCAGCGCCAGCCTGACGCAGCGGTCAAACGCGGTCAAAAGTGGGCCAGCAGTAATAACGGTGGCAGGCGCGCGGGAGCAGCGGTCACGCCGTCAGCCAAGCTCACGTCCCATCCGGAGGCAGCAAGAGAAACCCCTCTCACGGCGTAAAGACGACGCACCCGTGACCCGTCCTTCGAACGGCTCGCGCACACGCAACGGCAGCCTCGCCAACTACTCACCCCGGCGCATTAACACCGCGGCTAGACAGGCGGCGCTTCTGGCAGGAGCAGCTGGCGACGCTTCGCCTTCGCCAAAATAACCGCGCCAAAAAAGGTACGCCGCGTCGTCCAAATTCGTATCCTTTTTTCTGTTTTCCTCTTTCTCTATCTCTTGCAACAGGGACTAGGAAAGGGGATACCCCCAAAGGGATCCTTCCCCGTTAAGGAACTAGGCTCCGAGCCTCCATACTGATCAGGGGTTCGAAGGCTGGCCCCCCGAAGGGTTCGACAGCCACCTCAGATCGTGTGGGCCCGACACCCACTACTGGTCAGAGGTTCGAAGGTCGGCCTCCCGAAAGGTTCCACGGCCGCCTCAGGCTACTCGGGCTCCGCGCCCATTACTGATCAGGGGTTCGAAGGCTGGCCCCCCGAAGGGTTCACAGTCGCCTCAGACACCGAGCGAGGGATGACCAGGGGTACGTTCGATACATAACCAAGGCTCGGGCTGCGCTCCCGAGGTACCCTAGGACATTTCCGAGACCAGCGGGAACGATCCTGTAACGGAATCCCATCGGAGGGAGGCAACGAGCCCTCGGACCCCATCGCCAGGGGACCGGGTCCGGCAGATCACCCGCAGGTACTTTTGGGCGTGCCTCCGGGCCCCTAGCCGACCCCCAACGAACGGGGCACGGACGTCCACTCGGATTACCCGCTTGCAGCTCACCGGAGACACCATGTTCGGTGCCCATCGAGGGTAACATGGCGCTCTCCCCCCCCCCCTCCTCCTTGCGGAAAGGCGACGTAGGGGCGTATGTAAAAAAGCCGAGTCTGTCCCTGATCGCCCTCTCGCCCTGTGCGGAGGCTCGGGGGCTGCTCTCGCAAACCCGGCTCCGGCCAAACCGTTGACAGCATCAACATACCAGCCCCAGAACTTGGGCCCCGACAGTGCACCCGGGCTACGGCCTGTTCGCATGAGGGAACCACCAGACCAGCCCAAGCATTACGCAAGGCATCAAGACCTCGAAGGAGTGAAACCACTCCTCCGAGGCCTCGGGGGCTACACCCGGTGGGTGCGCTCGCGCGCACCCACCGGAACAAAATGCAACCGAGAAAGGCTGGTCCCCTTGCAAAAAAGTGCGACGAAAGCCTCCAAGCGAGTGCTAACACTCCCTTCGAGGCTCGGGGGCTACTGTCGGGGACCATAATTAGGGGTACCCTCAAGACGCCTAATTCTCAGCTGGTAACCCCCATCAGCATAAAGCTGCAGAGGCCTGATGGGTTTGATTAAGTCAGGGATCAGTCCATACGAGCGACTCGATCGCGCCTCGCCTGAGCCTAGCCTCGGGCAAGGGCAGCCGACCCTGAGGTGTTTCCGTCTCGCCCGAAGCCCCCTTTTTTACGGCAGACGCATCTCCGGCTCGCCCGAGGCCTAGCCTTCGTTAAGAAGCAACCCTAACTAAATCACCGCGCCGACCGACCGAGTCGCAGGGGCATTTAACGCAAAGAGTGAGACTGACAGGCAGCCAGGCCTTGCCAAAGGCGCCATAGGGAGCTCCGCCCGACCCAGGGCTCGGACTCGGGCTAAGGCCCCGGAAGACGGCGAACTCCGCTCCGCCCGACCCAGGGCTCGGACTCGGGCTAAGGCCCCGGAAGACGGCGAACTCCGCTCCGCCCGACCCAGGGCTCGGACTCGGGCTAAGGCCCCGGAAGACGGCGAACTCCGCTCCGCCCGACCCAGGGCTCGGACTCGGGCTAAGGCCCCGGAAGACGGCGAACTCCGCTCCGCCCGACCCAGGGCTCGGACTCGGGCTAAGGCCCCGAAAGACGGCGAACTCCGCTCCGCCCGACCCAGGGCTCGGACTCGGGCTAAGGCCCCGGAAGACGGCGAACTTCGCTCCGCCCGACCCAGGGCTCGGACTCGGGCTAAGGCCCCGGAAGACGACGAACCCCGCTTCGCCCGACCCAGGGCTCGGACTCCGCCCTGGTCTCTGCCGAACAACCTCCGCCTCGCCCGACCCAGGAGCTCGGGCTCGGCCTCGGCCATGGAAGACAGACTCGACCTCAGCCTCGGAGGAACCTCCACGTCGCCTGACCTAGGGCACAAGTCCGCCACATCAACAGGAGGCGCCATCATCACCCTACCCCGAGCCGACTTGGGCCGCAGAGAACAAGATCGACGTCCCATCTGGCTAGCTCCGCCAGATAGGCAATGATGGCGCCCCGCTAGACCCATGACGACGGCGGCTCTCAGCTCCCTTACGGAAGCGGGGGGACGTCAGCAAGGGCCCAACTATTCCGACAGCTGTCCCTCCACCAGGCTCCGTTACTCCTCCGACAGCCACGACACCACACCAGCTGGGTGCCAAGTTCTCTCCGGCTGCCACATTGGCATGTACCCAGGGCGCTAGTTCTCCCCCGCTAGACACGTAGCACTCCGCTGCATCCCCATTGTACACCTGGATCCGCTCCTTGCGCCTATAAAAGGAAGGACCAGGGCCTTCTTAGAGAAGGTTGGCCCCGCGGGAACGAGGGCAGGGGCAGGCGCTCTCTTGGGGCCGCTCGCTCCCCTCACCCGCGTGGACGCTTGTAACCCCCTACTGCAAGCGCACCCAACCTGGGCGCGGAACGAACACGAAGGCCGCGGGATCTCCGCCTCCCTCACGACCCGACTCCGGCCACCTCGCTCTCCCCCCTTCGCGCTCACCCACGCGCTCGACCCATCTGGGCTGGGGCACGCGACACACTCACTCGTCGGCTTAGGGACCCCCCGGTCTCAAAACGCCGACACTAGTGCATCGGACACTGTCAGGTGGCACACCGTACAGTCCGGTGCACCATTTTTCAGCACACTCAAGTTCTTTGCTCCATTTTGATTGTGTCCCTAACCGGATTTCTTTCTTGGTTTGTGTTGAACCTTATGCACCTGCAATCAATGAATTCTAGACAAACTAGTTAGTCCATGGATTTGTGTTGATCATCACCCACCAAAATTAATTATAGGAAATGGTTAACCCAATTTCTCTTTCAATAAGGTTTATACTGGTTCATTCGGACATAACGTCCCTACTTCCAATCCTCGATGGCTTGCGTTATCGGCGCCGTTGATGATCAAACTCGTAGTAGATAGTGGCGAGCTAAAGGGTGGTCCGTGTGGGCCACGGACCAACCTAGCCCAAAACCAAGTAAACTATAGGTATTAGGTATAAAAAATATTATATATAAACACATTACTTTTAGGTAGCAACTTTGTTTTATTTGTTTTACGTATTTATGAGGATGAGAAAACACATCATAACAAACATGTAAAATTGAGCTCCTAGGCTTGCAAATCGCACCAGATGGCTATCTAGTTCTAGATCAAGCGTGCAAAATGACGCTTTCGAGCAGGTCTAGTACAACTATGGCTATCATATGTTCTAGCTACGCTTAGTAAGACACATTATACATTTTTTGTTCGTGTCAAGTCGCTTAGGTAGAAGAATGTCGTGCTCACCGTGCAGGTGTTATAAATCTAGTTGACAATATCCGATCGATCAATTTTCATACAATTATATGTACGTGCGCAATACATATAACCATATTTTTTATTATTTTTTATATTTTTAGATGTCAAATGACTTTTATACTTTTTATTTTTAAAATGTAGATGAGTGTACACCTTTTCATTTGACCATATTATATTTATTATTATTTTTTTGCATGCCTATTTGTCGATTGTTGTACTTATTTTGTAAAAAAGATAAATTGAACCACCTATCACTAAAATCCTAGCTACACTACTGGTAGCAGGGGTTACAAGCGGTCGAGAGAGGGAGGAGAGGCTCCCAAGTCACTTTATCGTGGTGGGATTGGAGCTTAAAAGCTGCAAAGTGGAGTCCTAGCAAAGTTTTGGCTTGGTGGGGCTCCGGCCTCCCGGGCTTCGTCGGTGCTCCTTGATAGTCGCATAGAGGGGGGTGAATAGGCGAAACCTGAAATTTATAAACTTAAACACACACTAAGGTCGTGGGTTAGCGTTAGAATTAAATTCAAGTCCAAAAGAATATCTCTCTTGCTAGGAGTTGCTCAAGGATTGTGGATGCCGTATGAGAGCCAACTCAAATTCACACTAGCAAGGAAACGTTAGAGAGGGAAACAAATCAAACAAGAATCAAGGCGAGTGAACACGATGATTTGTTTTACCGAGTTTTGGTTCCAAAGAACCTAGTCCCCGTTGAGGAGGTCACAAAGACCGGGTCTATTTCAACCCTTTCCCTCTCTCAAACGGTCATTTAGACCGAGTGAGCCTTTCCCTTAATCACACGGGTCACTAAGACCCCGCAATGACCACCACACTCTTAGGCGTCTCTTGCTTTGCTTACAAGCACTTAGAAATAAGTGAGGAAGGAAGAAAGGCAATCCAAGCAACAAGAGCGCAAATGAACACGAACACACTCTCTCTCAAGTCACTAAGTGGTTGAGATGAATTCGAGACTTGGAGAGGGTTTGATCTTTGGAAATGTGTCTTGGAGTGAATGCTCTAGCTCTTGTATTGAATGTGATCTTCTGAAAACTTGGATGCCAAAGAATGTGGTGGTTGGGGGTATTTATAGCCCCCAACCACTTTGTAGCCGTTGGCAAAGGCTGCTGGCGATGGGCGCACTAGACAATCCAGTGCGCCACCGGATAGCCACTGTGCACTATCCGGTGCACGCCATGTCAGCGCAACCGTTAGGGTTCTGAGCAGTTGACCGTTGGAGCGCCTTGTCTTCTAGCTGCACTGGACAGTCCGGTGCCACACCGGACAATTCGGTGCCCTCTGACTTCTGCGCTTCTGACTCTGTCGCGACACTGTTGCGCACTGTAACACTTTTTAGAGTCAACCGTTGGTGCTGAGAGCCGTTGCTCCGCTGGCTCACCGAACAGTCCGATGGCACACCGGATAGTCCGATGAATTATAGCGAAGGCTGCCTTGAAATTCCTGAGAGTGGCTAGTTTGGAGTTGTACGGCCATGGTGCACCGGACAGTCCGGTGCGCCATTTTGCAGCACACTCAAAGTTCTTTGCTCCATTTTAATTGGGTCCCTAACTGGATTTCTTTCTTGGTTTGTGTTGAACCTAATGCACCTGTAATAAATGATTTCTAGACAAACTAGTTAGTCCATGTGTTTGTGTTTATCATCAACCACCAAAATTAGTTATTGGAAATGGTTACCTGATTTCCCTTTCACTCCTCCTTTTATTCATCCTTCTGGGCTCATATCCGTTTGATCCCCCTTGCCTGGAGGCCAACCTCTCTCTTTTATAGGCTGGGAGAGGGATCGACCAGCGGTGGCTTCCTGGGGAAGGAGCCGTAATGCAAGGGTATGTAGGAAACGAGTGACGCCTAAGAGGGGGGGGTGAATTAGGACTTCTAAAACTTTCACTAAACTAGGCCACAAATAAATCCCTAGAGCAAAACCTATGCAAATAATCAAACTAGAGAGTGCAAACTAGGTTTTGTCTAAGTGTTGCTATCTCTACCGCAATGGCTAAGTTTCAATCTACACTATATAAGTATGAATACAAGATTGAAACTTAAATGCTTAATATAAATGCGGAAGCTTAGAGAGCAAGGTAGAGAATGCAAACTCTCGTGGATGACGCTGGTATTTTTACCGAGGTATCTAGAATTGCGCAAGGTCCCGACTAATCCTTATTGGTGCCCCTATGCAAAGGGAAGCCCACGCGAGGGCCAAGCACCTCGGTCGAGTAACTCCGTAGAGAGCCGCGGGCCTTCTCCACAAGCAAGTGGTGCTCCGCTTCTGGCTCCTCTCGGACGCTCCTCGCCGTCTCCACTATCGAGCTTCCGGCCGAAAAGCCACGGGCCTCGTTCCCTCCGGTACACGGTGGTGACCGTGAAACAAACGCGGTTGTCATGGTCTCGCAAGACTCTTGCCCCACTCGGTACAGTTATAATGGCTCACACAAGAGCCGAGGGGTTGTGTGGTTTTACAAAACTCACTCAACTAACTAGGGTTCACCTAGAGCAAGCGCTAAAGCGGTCTAACTAATCTAAGCACTTCGCAAAGCACCTATGCTAATCACCGAGTGATTCTGAAAGTCGCCTAGAGGGGGGTGGATAGGCGAAACCTGAAAATTAAAACTTTATCCCCCAACTAGATCCCTTGATTGGTGGTTAGAACAAGATATACAAATATCGGAGTATAAAAACTAAGTTCTTGCTTGTAAAGAGTATTGTGCTTAAATAATGCGGAAGTGATAAATCAATACTACTAACAAGTTTATGAGAATAAAGCAAGAAGGCTTAGATAAGAAGAGCAATAACACAAGTTTTCTCTTGCAATGTGTTGCTTCACTAAATGAGAGTTTAACTTAAAGCAACACCAAATAGAATTAGCAAAGAGTAGTGCAAGAGGAACCTAGAAAGGGAAAAGACAAACAAATCACAAGCAATAAGCACATGAGACACGAGTGATTTGTTTTACCGAGGTTCGGCCCTCGAAGGCCTAGTCCCCGTTGAGGAGTCCACTAAGGACGGGTCTTTTTCAACCCTTTCCCTCTCTCCACCGATCACCCAAGGATCGGAGAGCTCTTCTTCTTCTCAAGGATCACTCTCGATCCCACAAGGATCACCACACTCTTTGGTGTCTCTTGCTAGCTTTACAAGCCTCCAAAACTTTGGAGGAAGTTCAATGGGAGTCAGAACTCCACGCTCAAATGAACACAAAGATGAAGCACACACTATCTCTCAATGAATCTCACAAGGCACTAGTGCTAAACTCAAATGAGTAGCTCTCTTTTGCTTGCTCTCTCTTTTGTGGCACTTGTGTTGGTTGTAGTGGTCTAAATCTTGTGTATAGGATGGATCAATGAATATAAGTGGTTGGGAGGGCTTGAGTATGTCAACTAGATGACTTGGAATGTTGCTTGGGCTCCCACACCTTGAAGTGGCTGGTTGGGGTGGTATTTATAGCCACCAACCAAAATCTAGCCGTTGGTGAAGTTTGTTGGCGATGGGCGCACCGGACAGTCCGGTGTACACCGCACACTGTCCGGTGCGCCAGCCACGTCACCCGGCCGTTAGGGTTCGACCGTTGGAGCTCTGACTGGTGGGGTCGCCTGGCTGTCCGGTGGTGCACCGGACATGTACTGTAGACTGTCCGGTGTGCCACCCGCGCGTGCTCTGCTCCTCTGCGCACGCTGGCGCGCATTTAATGCTGTAGCAGGTGACCGTTGGCGCATTTAATGGTGTACACCGGACATGTCCGGTGAATTATAGCGGAGCGGATTCCCGAAGCTGGCGAGTTCAGAGTCACTTCTCCTTAGAGCACTGGACACTGTCCGGTGTACACCGGACAGTCCAGTGAATTATAGTGGAGCGCCTCTGAGTTTTCCCGAAGGTGATGAGTTTAGCTTCAAGTCCCCTGGTGCACCGGACACTGTCCGGTGGCACACCGGACAGTCCGGTGCGCCAGACCAAGGCTGCCTTCGGTTATCCCCTGCTCTCTTTGTTGAACCCTTCTCTTAGTCTTTTTATTGTCTTTTTGTGAACCTTTGGTACCTGTAGAACTTATAGACTTGGGCAAACTAGTTAGTCCAATTATTTGTGTTGGGCAATTCAACCACCAAAATCAATTTAGGAATATAGGTGTAAGCCTAATTCCCTTTCAATCTCCCCCTTTTTGGTGATTGATGCCAACACAAACCAAAGCAAGTATAGAAGTGCATAATTGGACTTGTTTGCAAAATGTAAGTGCAAAGGTTACTTAGAATTGAGCCAATAAATATTACTTACTAGATATGCATGGATTGTTTCTTTAATTTTAACATTTTGGACCACGCTTGCACCACATGTTTTGTTTTTGCAAATTCTTTTTGTAAATCCTTTTCAATGTTCTTTTGCAAATAGTCAAAGGTAAATGAGTAAGATTTTGAGAAGCATTTTCAAGATTTGAAATTTTCTCCCCCTGTTTCAAATGCTTTTACTTTGACTAAACAAAACACCCCTTTCAATAAAATTCTCCTCTTAGTGTTCAAGAGGGTTTTTAAGATACCAATTTTTGAAGGTGCTACTTTCTCCCCCTTTAGAACACAATAAGATACCAATTTGAAATTTACCGATTGAAAATCATTAGTTTTAAAATTAGGTGGTGGTGCGGTCCTTTTGCTTTGGGCCAATACTTTCTCCCCCTTTGGCATGAATCGCCAAAAACGGATACTTAGAGTGAAATATAGGCCCTTTAACTACTTTCTCCCCCTTTGATAAATAACATATGAGTGAAGATTATACCAAAGACGAAGAATTGCTCGGAGTGACGGCGAAGGATGAGTTTATGGAGTGGAGTGGAAGCCATTGTTTTTGCCGAAGACTCCAATTCCCTTTCAATATACCTATGACTTGGTTTGAAATACACTTGAAAACACATTAGTCATAGCATATATAAAAGAGACATGATCAAAAGGATATATCAAATTAAGCATGATCATAGTTCTATATAACATAGATTGCTCCCCCTAAATATGTGCATGGAGAGAAACACATATTTTGGCCTTAAATGCCAATTGCACATAATTAGGTTAATGAGAACATATCTATATCATACAGAATGTGAAGTGCATTTGTGTCATAGTATAAGTGTGATGCTCATGATAGTTTATGCACTTATGAAAGCAGGTTATGAACAATTTAAGCATTTCCCTTAAGGATTTCAAAGAGGCTTAAGGACCATCCACCTTTGGAACAAAGGTAGCTTATCCTCGTTACAAGGTTAAGCTTTAAGCTCTTTGACAATAAAATCACTTCATCTAGTTTAAGCAAGGATGCATTAATGCAGGAGTGAAATTTTAAGAGGTTAAACTAGGTATGAAGCAGGGATAATGCATGGACATGCTTTCTCTTCCTTTTATACAAGACATACAAAGAATGTATAGAAAAGGAAGATTTAGGTACATGTGTAAATAAAAGGAAGCAGTTTTACCGTTTTGTACCTTCACATAGAGACGCTCTCTTCATTGTGCTTTGTCCTTAGTCTTAGATGCTTAAGACCTATACTCAATACAATATATGGAAATATTTTGCACAAGAGAGAGTTCTACAACTAGTGACCCTTTTCAAAGTTATTGTTAGCATATGGCAAATGGATCACAAATTGCATAAATGTATCATGAATTCTTCCCCTTTTTAACTTAGTGCATATCAAGAGATATTGATTGATAGTATATGCGGCACTAAGAAGCATGATTGTTAATAGAAGTCATTCAATGATCAAACAAATAATAGATGTGATCAAGAGAACAGCATACACAATAAATTATCAATTAAGCTTAGAGTAGGAGAATCTAGCACATATGCTACTTTAGAGTGAGAGACAAGAATTTTTTTAAAAAAAGTAGCATACTTCATGAGAAACTCATTCTCATGCAAGAGACTATATGAAATTACTAAGATAAAGTGATAGTCTCATTATAATCAAGATGTAGATGGAGGCTCCCCCTAGAGATATGCATCAAGTATTTGAATGAACTGAATGGATGCATTTACTTTAAAGACAAATAGGGAGAAGAATTATACATCTTGATCAAGGCTCATAAAATTTGCAATAAACAACTTAAGCCTAGTATTCTCATTATGAAAGGATTTAGAATACTCACAACCACACCATTGATTGTTTTGTAGATCTTACTATCCAAATAGGTGGTGTTGTTCTTGATATCCTCCTCTTTCATTTGAGAGTCCTCCCTTTGTAGTTGTTTCTTTTTCCTTTCAAACTTATTAAAAATACTAAAGAAAGATGTTAATAGCACAAGGGAGTATATGATGAAAGATGATCTCTTTAGATAGGAAATATAGACAATTCATCATTCATAAGTCACACAGACAGGAAGTAAAATCCTTAACATTAGTGCATTTCATTTGAGAAGGAGGAACATGCACTTTTTAAGCATTTTAATAATCATTGGAGATTTTACTTCATCATATTGACTTTAGTAATCATTACTTGGAAGCAAATCAATATGATAACATATATAAATATTGCAAAGGCATTAAATAGATTCTAATGGACATGAGCATTTAAAAGAGTGAGATTGAATGCACGTATAGCTGATTTAGGTCCAATAAAGAATCTATTCCTCACATGGGTAGAATATGATAGTTTAGATTAAATAGCCATTGAGATGGGAACTAAATTTGATTAAGAAGATGAGTTCCCATACCTTTGCTTTTACCTTTCTTCTTTTGGGTGAAGAGCAACTCATGAGGCTTCTGCACTTTCTCTTTTGTAGATATTCATAAGTAGGCTCAAGAGATACTTTGTTAGTAACACAAGCACTAGTTTCCATTTTTGTAACTATTTTTGATAAGGAATGAAAAGCTAGATTACTAAAACATGGAAACTTTATAGCATGAACTAGATTATACATAGATGATGTTATGCTTAATTTTAACTCATAAAATAAGCATAAATAATCCTTTAAGATTGTGGGAATAAATCTAATTCATGATATATAGAAAGCGATAAATGAGAAAGAATCATATCCAATTTAAGCAAGTAGAAACACATCATTAATCATTGGATTGATTTTTCTTTTCATGTTAGATTACGCATTTCTAAAGAGAAACTTATTCTCTACAAGTGAGACCACTTGAGTTACTTAAATAAAATCATTAGTCTCACTATTCTAGTTATAGAGAGAGTTTTCCTTTTATAAGTGTCCTAAGGATTTGAATTCCTTACATGATAGCTTATTCTTTTAAGAACATGAAATGTCTCTCTATATCTAGAACATGGCAAAAATAGGATAATTAGAGTAAAAATAAGCCATGATGTACTTCAACAATTTAGAGCATGTAGATTGTCATAATATAGAAATGATGAATGCACAATCTACCATATGAGAGGAATTTCTTCAAAGAATGGTGACATAGTTTCAAAAACATCTTAAGTGCTTCCTTTTTCTATGTGACTACACAAGACACATAAGAAAAGATAATTTAAGATACTTTCACTTAAAAGCATAAGAGTTACCATCCTTTGGCATTCCTCCATGTTGTAGGCCTTGATTTTTCCGCACAAGATAAATCCTTATTTCCTACAACGTCGATATCTTCCTCGAGATGATATGAGTTTAAGACATAGTAATTTTGAAGAATAACCTTGGGTCAGTCACGGATATAGATCATTGAAGATTGATAGCTTGAGTTGATAAGAATTGAATGGACTCTCTCAAGCACCCCCAAGGCTTCATACCATCTCCTTCTCCCGGAAAGCTTGTCAAGCATATTTTGGTACCCATCGCTTGATGGGTCCATCACGGTTAGTCAACAAAGATCTAGGAACCCAAAAGTCCTTTGTGTTAGCACTAGGTAAACTCATTACCTTTCTAGCACAAGTTGCAATTTTGGGTTGCCTAGTTACATGAAAATTAATTGACAAGCTAGGAGTGGGGTTGTTACCAATGGGACAATCTTTGCATTGGTGTCCCTTCTTTCGGCATATGTAGCATAGGCGATCTTCAGGCCTTGAAGATTTCTTCCTTCCTTGTTTCTTGCTTGCTACATGGTTAGTGAATGTTTTCTTTTCTAACCCTATGCCTCTTTGTTTTAAATGGGGACAAGATCTAAGTAAGTGTCCCTTCTTGGAGCATTTAAAACAAAGTCTATCATCCTTGTTAATAATCAAGTCATTTTTAATGTAGGGACATGACCTAATCAAGTGCCCCTTTTCAAAGCATTCACTACACTTCTTGTTTTCATTTGTATGAAGTGTAACTTGATTATTACCTTGGATGTTACCTTTTATGGAGGCATGGTTGAGGCTTTTGGAGGAGGTATTGAATTTCATCTTTTGTTTCCTCCTCTTGGCAATCCTCAAATCCTTGACATTTTCTTCAAGGGATGTAGTGCATGCCACGGTTGTTCCCGTCTCAAGCTTCTTCACCATGTGATCACGGTTATCTTGAGAAGGTTGAGCAATACACTTCCCTTTTAGTTGTGTCAAGTTCATCTTTAGCCTCTCAATCTCTTCTTTGAGCTTTTGATATGTATCAACTTTTGTTCCTGCAAATTCTAGCTCAAAAGAAGATTCGCTTGTCGACGAACAACAAGCATTAGCACATGATAATATAGTATCAATTTGAATACATGTGCATGATTGAGGTTGTTGGGATTTTAAGTTTTCTATCACAACCTCATGAGCAATATTCAATATGATATGATCATCCATAAGATTTTCATGAGAACATAGAAGCATATCATATTTTTCTTGAAAAGCTAGATTTTCATTTTTTAGCTTTTCTACTTGGTCCTTAAGCAAGGTATTCTTATTTACTAATTGAGTGATACAATGTAAAGCGTTATCTTGCTCAATTGAAATAGTTTCATACCTTTGGACCAAATCAACATGAGAGCACTTTAGCTCCTCATGTTCTTTAGTCAACTCGTCAAAGCATTGCATCTTCATGGAGAGAATACTTTCTAGCCTTTGACGAGCTTCGCCTTGCTCTCTCGCTCTTTCTAGAAGTTTGAGCATGACCGCCTTATCTTCTTGGCTTAGGCGAGCGTAGAGTTGCATGAAGCTTCTTTCTTCCTTCTCATCCTCATTTGTGCTTCCGCTATCATTTTCATTAGCCACACAACATATGTGGGAATCGAAATAGGAAGACAAACCTTTTGGAGAGGTGGATTCATCGTTTGGTCTCCATTGATCATTTTCTTCTTCCTTGCAAGGGTTAGTATCACAAAGACCAAAGGAAGTAGAAGCACAAAATGAACTATCATGTTTGGACTTATTAAATTTGCTTTTAATTCTAGTCCAAATATCATGCACATCACAAATGGGTTTGGCATATTTTATTATGAAGGCATGATAATCTTCTTTGCTAAGGGATTTACTTAAGATGTCATAAGCTAGATAGTTTAAGCGTATACATCTTAAATCTTCTTCGGAGGCATTTTCCCTAGCATAGTTTGGAGGAATAATACTCTTGTCTAAAATTTGTTCTAATTGTGGATCTACCGCTCTAAAAGCATTTATCACTCTAGTAGACCATGAATCATAGTTAGAACAATCAGAAAGTAATTGTCGGGGACCATAATTAGGGTACCCTCAAGGCTCCTAATTCTCAGCTGGTAACCCCCATCAGCACAAAGCTGCAAAGGCCTGATGGGTGCGATTAAGTCAGGGATCAGTCCATTCGAGGGACGCGATCACGCCTCGCCCAAGCCTAGCCTCGGACAAGGGCAGCCGACCCCGGAGGATTTCCGTCTCGCCCGAGGCCCCCCTTCAGCGGCGAACATATTCCCGGCTCGCCCGAGGCCCTGCCTTCGCTAAGAAGCAACCCTGACCAAATCGCCGCACCGACCGACCAAGTCGCAGGAGCATTTAATGCAAAGGTGGCCTGACACCCTTATCCTGACGCGCGCCCCCCAGCCGGCAGAGCCGAAGTGACCGCCGTCACTTCGCCGCTCCACTGACCGGCCTGACAGAAGGACAGCGCCGCCTGCGCCACTCCGACTGCGGTGCCACTTGACACAGTAAGACTGACAGGCAGTCAGGCCCTGCCGAAGGCACCATAGGAAGCTCCGCTTCGCCCGACCCAGGGCTCGGACTCGAGCTAAGTCCCGGAAGACGGCGAACTCCGCTCCGCCCGACCCAGGGCTCGGACTCGGGCTAAGTCCCGGAAGACGGCGAACTCCGCCCGACCCAGGGCTCAGACTCGGGCTAAGTCCCGGAAGACGGCGAACTCCGCTCCGCCCGACCCAGGGCTCGGACTCGGGCTAAGTCTCGGAAGACGGCGAACTCCGCCCGACCCAGGGCTCGGACTCGGGCTAAGTCCCGGAAGACGGCGAACTCCGCCCGACCCAGGGCTCGGACTCGGGCTAAGTCCTGGAAGACGACGAACTCCGTCCGACCCAGGGCTCAGACCCGGGCTAAGTCCCGGAAGACGACGATCTCCGCCTCGCCCGACCCAGGGCTCGGACTTGGGCTCGGCCCCAGAAGACGATGATCTCCGCCTCGCCCGACCCAGGGCTCGGACTTGGGCTCGGCCCCAGAAGACGACGAACTCCGCTTCGCCCGACCCCAGGGCTCGGACTCCGCCCCGGCACCAGCCGACAATCTCCGCCTCGCCCGACCCGGGGGCTCGGACTCGACCTCGGCTTCGGAGGAGCTTCCACATCGCCCAACCTAGGGCGCAGACCAGCCACGTCAACAGGAGGCGCCATCATCACCCTACCCCGAGCTGACTCGGGCCGCAGGGAACAATACCGGCGTCCCATCTGGCTCGCTCCGCCAGATAGGCAATGATGGCGCCCCGCATGCTCTGTGACGACGGCGGCTCTCAGCCCCCTTATGGAAGCAAGAGGACGTCAGCAAGGACTCAACCGCTCCGACAGCTGTCCCTCCGCCAAGCTCCATCGCTCCTCCGACGGCCACGACATCACACCAGCTGGGTGCCAAGATCTCTCCGGCTACCACAACGGCATGTACCTAGGGCGCTAGCTCACCTCCGCTAGACACGTAGCACTCTGCTACACCCCCCATTGTACACCTAGATCCTCTCCTTACGCCTATAAAAGGGAGGACCAGGGCCCTCTTAGAGAGGGTTGGCCGCGCGGGGACGAGGACAAGAACAGGCGCTCGCCGGAGGCCGCTCGCTCCCTCTCCCACGTGGACGCTTGTAACCCCCTACTGCAAGCGCACCCGACCTGGGCGCGGGACGAACACGAAGGCCGCGGGATTCCCACCTCTCTCACGCCGGTCTCCGGCCGCCTCGCTCTCCCCCTTCGCGCTCGCCCTCGCGCTCGACCCATCTGGGCTGGGGCACGCGGCGACATTCACTCGTCGGCCCAGGGACCCCCCGGTCTCAGAACGCCGACAGTTGGCGCGCCAGGTAGGGGCCTGCTGCGTGTTGACGAACAGCTTCCCGTCAAGCTCCAGATGGGCAGTCTCCAGCAACCTCTCCAACCCGGGACGGTGCTCTGTTTCGGGAGTTTTGAGTTCATGTCCCTCGACGGCAACTACGACATGATACTCCTTCCACCGCCGCGCGACAACGACAGTGGCGGTCGACAGCCCGCCTGCTGGCGGCGGAATCGGCGACGTCTTCCCCGCATGGTGGAAGAACAACCTTCGAGCTCACCCCGTCCTCTCCCCCGCCGGCGGAGGAGGAGGCGGGGCAACCAAGGCCAAGCAGGAGACAGCGCCTCGTCGGCTGTCGAGCGAGTCGACGGCCCCAGCGCCCCACGGGGGGCGCACCGGGCGTCGACCTCGCGTTTGAGACGAAGGCGAGCGCCGTCTCCCCGTGACACGCCAATCCCGAGCAAGCGGACGACGCCAGCACGCTCGCGAAAAGCTTGCTGGACGTCACCCTCGTACCTGAGACGCCGGCGCAGTCAGTCCCCGACGCGACCTCATCGCCGCCCGTCGACCAAAAGGTACCGACCGATTCCCATCCCACGTCTTTCGGATTCAGCCTCAACCCGCCTAGCGACTTCGCTTTGGCGGGCGCTCTCGTAGAGGCAAGTCCAAACCCTCTGGAGATTCGTATGCGGTCACCTTGGGACCGGCTGACGGACGTCTCGACCTACGGGCCCTCTGGGTCCGAGGAAGACGATGAGCCCAGCATCTATTGGGATTTCTCTGGACTTGGCAGCCCCAGTGCCATGCGGCACTTCATGACCGCATGCGACTACTGCCTTTCCGACTGTTCCGACGGTAGCCGTAGCCTCGGCGACGAGGACTGCGGCCCAAGTCGCGAATGCTTCCACGTCGATCTAGGGGGTCCCCCCGAAGGCAACCATCTCGGCATGCCGGAGGACGGTGACCTCCCTAGGCCGGTGCGTCGCGTTGACATCCCACGGGAGCTAGCTGTGGTCCCCGTTCAGGCGGGGGGTCATGACCCACAGCTCGAGCAAATCCGCGGGGTGCAGGCCAGGCTCGACGAGGGAGCAGGAGCGCTTGAGCCGATCCGTCGGGACGTCGGGCAGGCATGGGCGGGCCAACCTCCGGCCGGGGAAATACGTCATCTACCCCAGGGCTTCCAGCACCGCATCAACGACGACGTTAGGGTCAGGCCACCACCCGCATCCAGCGGGGTCGGCCAGAACCTGGCGGCAGCACCAATGCTTCTTCGCGCGATGCCGGAGCCATCAACCACCGAGGGGCGGCGAATCCAGGGAGAGCTCAAGAATCTCCTGGAAGGCGCCGCGGTCCGATGGGCCGAGAGCTCTGCCTCCCGAAGGCAGGGGTACCCCTCGGAACCTCATGCCGCGACTTCCCGATTCATGCGGGAAGCCTCGGTCTACACCGGGCGCACGCGCAACACCGCGCCTGCGGCCCCGGGTCGCCTCGGCAACGAGCACCATCACCGCGACCGTCGGGCCCACCTCGATGAGAAGGTGCGCCGAGGCTACCACCACAGGCGTGGGGGACGCTACGACAGCGGGGAGGATCGGAGTCCCTCGCCCGAACCACCCGGTCCACAAGCTTTCAGCCGAGCCATCCGACGAGCGCCATTCCTGACCCGGTTCCGACCCCCGACTACTATCACAAAGTACTCGGGGGAGACGAGACCGGAACTGTGGCTCGCGGACTAACGTCTGGCCTGCCAACTGGGTGGAACGGACGATGACAACCTCATCATCCGCAACCTCCCCCTGTTCCTCTCCGACTCCGCTCGTGCCTGGTTGGAGCACCTGCCTCCGGGGCAGATCTCCAACTGGGACGACCTAGTCCAAGCTTTCGCCGGCAATTTCCAGGGCACTTACGTGCGCCCCGGGAATTCCTGGGACCTCCGAAGCTGCCGACAGCAGCCGGGAGAGTCTCTCCGAGACTACATCCGACGATTCTCGAAGCAGCGCACCGAGCTGCCCAACATCACCGACTCGGATATCATCGGCGCGTTCCTCGCCGGCACCACCTGCTGCGACCTGGTGAGCAAGCTGGGTCGCAAGACCCCCACCAGGGCGAGCGAGCTGATGGACATCGCCACCAAGTTCGCCTCCGGCCAGGAGGCGGTCGAGGCTATCTTCCGAAAGGACAAGCAGCCCTAGGGCCGCCCATCGGAATATACTCCCGAGGCGTCAACTCAGCGCAGCGCCAAGAAGAAAGGCAAGAAGAAGTCGCAAGCGAAACGCGACACCACCGACGCGGACCTTGTCGCCGCCACCGAGTACAAGAACCCTCGGAAGCCCCCGGAGGTGCCAACCTCTTCGACGAGATGCTCAAGGAGTCGTGCCCCTATCACCAGGGGCCCGTTAGGCACACCCTTGAGGAGTGCGTCATGCTTCGGCGCCACTTCCACAGGGCCGGGCCACCCGCGAAGGGTGGCAAGGCCCGTGACGATGACAAGAAGGAGGATCACAAGGCAGGAGAGTTCCCCGAGGTCCGCGACTGCTTCATGATCTATGGTGGGCAGGCGGCGAATGCCTTGGCTCGGCACCGCAAGCAAGAGCACCGGGAGGTCTGTTCGGTGAAGGTGGCGGCGCCAGTATACCTAGACTGGTCCGACAAGCCCATCACCTTTGACCAAGCCGACCACCCCGACCATGTGCCGAGCCCGCGGAAATACCCGCTCATCGTCGACCCCATCATCGGCGACGTCAGGCTCACCAAGGTCCTCATGGACGGAGGCAGCAGCCTCAACATCATCTACGCCGAGACCCTCGGGCTCCTGCGTGCTGATCTGTCCTCTGTCCGGGCAGGCGCTGCGCCCTTCCATGGGATCTTTCCCGGGAAGCGCGTCCAACCCCTCGGACAGCTCAACCTTCCCGTCTGCTTCAGAACACCCTCCAACTTCCGAAGGGAGACCCTGACGTTCGAGATGGTCGGGTTCCGAGGACCTACCACGCGGTGCTAGGGAGGCCATGCTACGCGAAGTTCATGGCCGTCCCCAACTACACCGACCAAAGCAACCAAGTTAGCCGAGAAGACTCGCTGGACCAGCTGGAGGAGGCTTGGGACAAGGCCTTGCTACACTCGGCGCGGTACCAGCAGTCCCTGCGACACTACCACGCCCGAGGGATCCGGTCCCGAGACCTCCAGGTGGGCGACCTGGTGCTTCGGCTGCGACAAGACGCACGAGGGCGGCACAAGCTCACGCCTCCCTGGGAGGGGCCATTCGTCATCGCCAAGGTTTTGAAGCCCGGAACGTACAAGCTGGCCAACAGTCAAGGCAAGGTCTACGGCAACGCCTGGAACATCCAACAGCTACGTCGCTTCTACCCTTACGATGTTTTCAAGTTGATCTTATACCTCGCACCCACGCAAAGTTTAGTCATCAAGGAAGGGTCGGCCTCGCCTCGGTAAAGCCTGACCCTCCCTTGGGGGCTAAAAGGGGGGGAACCCCCTCCGCGTCAAGATTGAGGGACATCTTTGCGTCCAAGATTTTCAATCAAAAAAGCTTTTGCGTTCCCCCGGCTATGTCGGAAGCAAGGCCCCAAGGAGCGAACGCGGGTGCATGTAAGTGGCAAGGCCGACTGAGCCGAGGGACTACTACGCCTCCGGGTTAGGAACACCTCACTCGTCACCCGCCGCGAAAAGTGACCCCTACTTGGGGAAACCACCCTATTACTAACAGGCAAAGCCGGACACGCAAAATAAAAAGGAAAGGAGTACGACTTCATGCAACGGTAACAAAGTGTTCAGGCCTCAGCGGCCGCAGAAGGACACACGTGCATCCGACAGAAACTATTCCAACAGAGTTAGGCGTCGCCTTGGGAAGGAGCCGCACCTTCGGCTTCATCCCCACCATCGGCAAAGTCCATCCCGGCTTCCGGCGACGGCGCAGGTGGGAGGATCTCTGCCTCAAAGGTGGTCGCCAGCACTGCGCTCGGACCCGCGGTGGCCGCATCGAGCCTCTGGACTTCTGCTAGGGCGGCTTCATCTTCGTCGGGAAGGCAATACCCCTCGCTGACCCGCTCTAGGTCCACAACGTAGTGGGAAGCGAGTACGGCGAAGGCCCGCCTGACGCCGTGGTGTAACGCCTCGCGGAGTCTGCCGCGCACATGATCGCCCAAGACTTGAAGGCGACTTCGAGGGGAGCTTCCTGAGGGGACGTCGCCGGAGCCAAGGACCCGGTAAACGTCCGAGACGGCCTCGGACATGGCTGCATGGTCGGTTCCCCTCTGCTCGGCCGCCTCGGCAAGCGCCTCGGCAAGCGCCTTGGCGGACTCATCGAGGGCGGACTCGAGCTCTGCGAACAGCCAAAGGAAGGATCTCAAACACAAGCAGAGGAAACAAGCAGAAACGAAAACCGAAGATGGCCAAGGCGTACCTCCGGCTCGGGCATGCTGCTCCGAGGCTGCGACCTGGGCTACGGCTAGGTCGGACGCAAGGGTTTCGGCCCGGCTTTCAGCCTCGGCAGCCCAGCCCCAAGATTGGTCCCGCTCCTTGATGACCCGGTCGAACTTCGACTGCTGTCGTTGCGCTTCTGCGCGCGCCGCGGCCGCCTCCGTGCGTGCCGCTGCCGCCTCGGCTCTCAGATCGGTGCAGAGCAACCGAAGGTCCGCCACCTCGGCACCCTGCTGAGAGAGGCGCGCAGTAGCCCCGGCAAGCGAGGTCCTCAGGGATCGCAGCGAGCCCCAGACGTCGACCTCGTGGCGGATGAACGACGACTTGGCGGCGCTCCGATCCGTCAGATCCTGAGGGAAGGAAACGGGGCGTCACGAAAGACGCCTTGGTCACGAAAGAGAAAAGGTATGCCTGAAACCGTTGCCTGGAGGATTTTGGGGACGTCCCTGCAGAAAACCTCCAGCGACGACCGGAGCGACCCCACCGTTGCTTCGGCACACTCGCGGAGCTCGTCCCAGGACTAGTCCTCCCGCTCATCGTCGAGAACGAAGCCGGGATCCGAGGCCTCACGGGTCTGGAACCGGAGCAACTAGCGCCGGCCCTCGGAGCTCCGCCGCACAACGACGAGGCTGCCGCCCGGCGGGACGGATCGCGCCTCCACGCCCCCCTCTTCCGAGGCACCGAGCGCCGACGCCTCAGCCGTCTCGATATCGGCAGCAGCCGGTCGCTCCCCGACTAGGACGGCGGCGACTTTAGTAGCGACAGGTGCCGGCATCGCCGGCACGTTCGGTGGGCCCGGGGCCACATCCGCGTCAGCCGCCACCCCTATCACAATGGCCGCCCCAGCAGAAGCGCCAGCCTCGGGAACCCGCTCCACGGCGACCGGTGCCGCCTGAGCCCCCTGCTGTGGAGCGCCTTGCGAGAAGGTCACCTGAACGGCAAGGCCCGGAGCGGCGCTGGCCGCGCAAGCCGGTGTCGTCTTAAGGGCCTTCCGGGGCGCCAGGTCAGTCAGCCCATGACTTCGCTTGCTGAGGAAAAAAGAAAAATCACGGTCGGGACATACGAATGAAAAGCCAGGACGAAGACATTCCAGGATACTCACCCGCTCCGGGCCATGATCAACCGTGCCTGGGGGGAGGTCTCTCGGATCTCGACCCTCGGAGCCGCCGCCGAGGTCCGCTTCGCCAGCAGCTTCGGCATCACCCTCGCTTTGGGCGCCCTGGACGCCTGGGAGGCGGGCTGCTCAGGCACTGCCACGATGACCTGGGGGTCGCTCCCCTGCGCTGCCGGCGTGCGCGGTGGCCCTCGGGGAGCAGACGCCCCGGCCTGGCTCCCCGGGGTCGCCTCAGCTCCTCCAGCCGAGGGGTCAAGCACCCCCTCGGATTGCCCCCGCTCCTCGGGCCGGGACCCCGGCGTCCCAACTCCGAGGACTGACGGCATCAACCCGCTCGGGGGCTGGTTAGATGGCTCCTGGCCTAACCCCAAGTCGGGACTGAGGCCAAGGCGGGCAGCCATGTCGTCTCCCTCGTCATCATCTTCATCATCGTCATCGTCGCCGGGCGTTTCCGGCGACGGCTCCCTCGGGAGCCCCTCCCTCTCCTGCCGGCGACGAAGCTTTTCCAAGGCGTCCCGAGCCCGCCTCCGCTCGTGGGCCCGGGCCTTCTCCGCGTCCTTCTTTTTCTTCTTCTCCTCCGCGGCGACCCGCCGCGCTGCTCGGTCCGCCGCATCTTGCGGGACCCGTGGCAGGGAAGACTTGTGCCACCCTACCTCCTGAAGACGGGTGGAAATCCCGACCTTAGAAACCAGGGGCAATCCGACGCAAGAAGAAAGAAGGAGTGGACACTCACTAGAGTCACGCACCCTTGGTCAAGGCGCATCAAAGGCTGGGAGAAGGCGCTGGGGTCCGGTTTCCCCAACGCAACGGACACCCGCCCGTGGAGGACGTCGAGGGGAAGAGGATCAGAGGACATCCGCGAGCCCTCCAAGTCCGCCTCCGGTGTCATTTCCCAAAGCGGCAGCCGTCGCTTCGCCAAGGGAAGCACCCTTCGGCGGTGGATGGCGGTAATCACCCCTGCAGCGGTGAGTCCCCCCTTCCGCAATGCCTCTGATAGTCGCCTAGAGGGGGGTGAATAGGGCGAAACTGAAATTTACAAATATAAACACAACTACAAGCCGGGTTAGCGTTAGAAATATAAACGAGTCCGCGAGAGAGGGCGCAAAACAAATCGCAAGCAAATGAAGAGTGTGACACGCGGATTTGTTTTACCGAGGTTCGGTTCTCGCAAACCTACTCCCCGTTGAGGAGGCCACAAAGGCCGGGTCTCTTTCAACCCTTCCCTCTCTCAAACGGTCCCTCGGACCGAGTGAGCTTCTCTTCTCAAATCAAAGCCGGGAACAAAACTTCCCCGCAAGGGACACCACACAATTGGTGCCTCTTGCCTTGATTACAATGGAGTTTTGATCACAAGAATAAGTGAGAAAGAAAAGAAGCAATCCAAGCGCAAGAGCTCAAAAGAACACGGCAAATCTCTCTCTCTAATCACTAAAGCCTTGAGTGGAATTGGAGAGGATTTGATCTCTTTGTATGTGTCTAGAATTGAATGCCTAGCTCTTGTAAGTGGTTGAGAAGTGAGAAACTTGGATGCCATGAATGTGGGGGTGGTTGGGGTATTTATAGCCCCAACCACCAAAAGTGGCCGTTGGGAGGCTGTCTGTTCGATGGCGCACCGGACAGTCCGGTGCACACCGGACATGTCCGGTGCCCCCACCACGTCATCAATGCCGTTGGATTCTGACCGTTGGAGCTTCTGACTTCTGGGCCCGCCTGGATGTCCGGTGCACACCGGACATCTCCTGTTCATTGTCCGGTGCGCCAGTATGGGCGCGCCTGACTTCTGCGCGCGCAGAGCGCGCATTAAATGCGCCGCAGGTAGCCGTTGGCGCCGAAATAGTCGTTGCTCCGTGGTTACACCGGACAGTCTGGTGCACACCGGACATGTCCGGTGAATTATAGCGGAGCGGCTGCTGCGCGATCCCGAGGCTGGCGAGTTGCGGAGGCCGCGCTTCCTTGGAGCACCGGACACTGTCCGGTGTACACCGGACAGTCCGGTGAATTATAGCGGAGCGGCTTGAGAAATTCCCGAAGGTGGCGAGTTCAAGTTGGAGTCCTCTGGTGCACCGGACATTGTCCGGTGGCGCACCGGACACTGTCCGGTGTACACCAGACAGTCCGGTGCCTCCAGACCAGAGGTGCCTTCGGTTGCCTCTTTGCTCCTTTGTTGAATCCAAAACTTGATCTTTTTATTGGCTGAGTGTGAACCTCTTACACCTGTATAATCTATACACTTGGGCAAACTAGTTAGTCCAATTATTTGTGTTGGGCAATTCAACCACCAAAATTAATTAGGGACTAGGTGTAAGCCTAATTCCCTTTCAATCTCCCCCTTTTTGGTGATTGATGCCAACACAAACCAAAGCAAGAATAGAAGTGCATAATTGAACTAGTTTGC
Source organism: Zea luxurians (assembly GCA_029449295.1). Taxonomy (NCBI): domain Eukaryota; kingdom Viridiplantae; phylum Streptophyta; class Magnoliopsida; order Poales; family Poaceae; genus Zea; species Zea luxurians. The sequence continues at coordinate 10,281,365 of JAOPSE010000088.1, read as the reverse complement.
ATAATGTAAGTGCAAAGGTTGCTTGGAATTGAGCCAATATAAATACTTACAAGATATGCATGGATCGTTTTTTTATTTAGCATTTTGGACCACGCTTGCACCACATGTTTTGTTTTTGCAAACTCTTTTGTAAATCTTTTTCAAAGACTTTTTGCAAATAGTCAAAGGTAAATGAATACGATTTTGCAAAGCATTCTCAAGATTTGAAATTTTCTCCCCCTGTTTCAAATGCTTTTCCTTTGACTTAACAAAAACTCCCCCTAAATGAGATCCTCCTCTTAGTGTTCAAGAGGGTTTTGATATATCATTTTTGAAATACTACTTTCTCCCCCCCCCCCTTTTGAACACAATAGGATACCAATTGAAAATCTCCAATTTTAAAATTAGGTGGTGGTGCGGTGGTGGTGCGGTCCTTTTGCTTTGGGCTCATACTTTCTCCCCCTTTGGCATGAATCACCAAAAACGGAATCATTAGAGCCCTCGAGTTACATTCTCCCTCTTTGGTCAAAACAAATGAGTGAAGATTATACCAAAGATGGAGTCCTTTTGCTTGGTGCTTATGCTTTCTCCCCCAAGAATGGAGAGTTGCTTGAAGTGACGGCGAAGGATGAGTTACGTAGTGGAAGCCTTTGTCTTTGCCGAAGACTCCAATTCCCTTTCAATACACCTATGACTTGGTTTGAAATAGACTTGAAGACCCATTAGTCATAGCATATGAAGGGGTATGATTAAAGGTATATAAATGAGCTATGTGTGCAATTTTAACAAAAGAAGTTCCTAGAATCAAGAATATTGAGCTCATGCCTAAGTTTGTTAAAAGATTGTTCATCAAGAGGCTTGGTAAAGATATCGGCTAATTGATCTTTAGTATTAATGTAAGAAATCTCGATATCTCCCTTTTGTTGGTGATCCCTAAGAAAATGATACCGAATGGCTATGTGTTTAGTGCGGCTATGCTCGACGGGATTATCCGTCATCTTGATTGCACTCTCATTATCACATAGCAAAGGGACTTTGGTTAATTTGTAACCGTAGTCCCGCAGGGTTTGCCTCATCCAAAGCAATTGCGCGCAACAATGGCCTACGGCAATGTACTCGGCTTCGGCGGTGGAAAGAGCAACCGAATTTTGCTTCTTTGAAGCCCAAGACACCAAGGATCTTCCCAAGAACTGGCAAGTCCCCGATGTGCTCTTCCTATTGATTTTACACCCCGCCCAATCGGCATCCGAATAACCAATCAAATCAAATGTGGATCCCCTAGGATACCAAAGCCCAAACTTAGGAGTATAAGCCAAATATCTCAAGATTCGTTTCACGGCCGTAAGGTGAGCTTCCTTAGGGTCGGCTTGGAATCTTGCACACATGCATACGGAAAGCATAATATCCGGTCGAGATGCACATAAATAAAGCAATGAACCAATCATCGACCGGTATACCTTTTGATCCACGGACTTACCTCCCGTGTCGAGGTCGAGATGCCCATTTGTTCCCATGGGAGTCTTGATGGGCTTGGCATCCTTCATTCCAAACTTGCTTAGAATGTCTTGAGTATACTTTGTTTGGCAAATGAATGTGCCCTCTTGGAGTTGTTTGACTTGAAATCCTAGAAAATACTTCAACTCCCCCATCATAGACATCTCGAATTTCTGTGTCATGATCCTACTAAATTCTTCACATGTAGATTTGTTAGTAGACCCAAATATAATATCATCAACATAAATTTGGCATACAAACAAATCATTATCAAGTGTTTTGGTGAATAAAGTAGGATCGGCTTTGCCGACTTTGAAGCCATTTGCAATAAGGAAATCTCTAAGGCATTCATACCATGCTCTTGGGGCTTGCTTGAGCCCATAAAGCGCCTTAGAGAGCCTATAAACATGGTTAGGGTACTCACTGTCTTCAAAGCCGGGAGGTTGCTCAACATAGACCTCCTCCTTGATTGGTCCATTGAGGAAGGCACTCTTCACGTCCATTTGATAAAGCTTGAAGCCATGGTAAGTAGCATAGGCCAATAATATGCGAATTGACTCAAGCCTAGCTACGGGTGCATAGGTTTCACCAAAATCCAAACCTTCGACTTGTGAATACCCCTTGGCCACGAGTCGAGCTTTGTTCCTTGTCACCACACCATGCTCGTCTTGCTTGTTGCGGAAGACCCACTTGGTTCCTACAACATTTTGATTAGGACGTGGAACTAAATGCCATACCTCATTCCTTATGAAATTGTTGAGCTCCTCTTGCATCGCCATCACCCAATCCGAATCTTGAAGTGCTTCCTCTACCCTGTGCGGCTCAATAGAGGAAACAAAAGAGTAATGTTCACAAAAATGTGCAACACGAGATCGAGTAGTTACCCCCTTATGAATGTCGCCGAGGATGGTGTCGACGGGGTGATCTCGTTGTATTGCATGGTGGACTCTTGGGTGTGGCAGCCTTGGTTGTTCATCCTCCTTGTCTTCATCATTTGCATCTCCCCCTTGATTGTTGCCGTCATTTTGAGGTGGCTCAACTTCTTGATCTTCTTGTTCAACATCTTGAGCCTCATCCTCAATTTGAGTTGGTGGAGATGCTTGTATGGAGGAGGATGGTTGATCTTGTGCATGTGGAGGCTCTTCGGATTCCTTAGGACACACATCCCCAATGGACATGTTCCTTAGCGCTATGCATGGAGCCTGTTCTTCACCTATCTCATCAAGATCAACTTGCTCTACTTGAGAGCCGTTAGTCTCATCAAACACAACGTCACAAGAAACTTCAACAAGTCCTGAGGACTTGTTAAAGACTCTATATGCCCTTGTGTTTGAGTCATATCCTAGTAAAAAGCCTTCTACAGTTTTAGGAGCAAATTTAGATTTTCTACCTCTTTTAACAAGTATAAAACATTTGCTACCAAAAACTCTAAAATATGAAATATTTGGCTTTTTACCGGCTAGGAGTTCATAGGATGTTTTCTTGAGGATTCGGTGAAGATATAACCGGTTGATGGCGTAGCAGGCGGTGTTGACCGCCTCGGCCCAAAACCGATCCGGTGTCTTATACTCATCAAGCATGGTTCTTGCCATGTCCAATAGAGTTCGATTCTTCCTCTCCACTACACCATTTTGTTGTGGGGTGTAGGGAGAAGAGAACTCATGCTTGATGCCCTCCTCCTCAAGGAAACCTTCAATTTGAGCGTTCTTGAATTCCGTCCCATTGTCGCTTCTAATTTTCTTGATCCTTAAGCCGAACTCATTTTCAGCCCGTCTCAAGAATCCCTTTAAGGTTTCTTGGGTATGAGATTTTTTCTGCAAAAAGAACACCCAAGTGAAGCGAGAATAATCATCCACAATAACTAGACAGTACTTACTCCCGCCGATGCTTATGTAAGCGATCGGGCCGAATAGATCCATGTGAAGGATCTCCAGTGGTCTGTCACTTGTCATAATGTTCTTGTGTGGATGATGTGTGCCAACTTGCTTCCCGGCCTGGCATGCGCTACAAATCCTGTCTTTCTCAAAATGAACATTTGTTAGTCCTAAAATGTGTTCTCCCTTTAGAAGCTTATGAAGATTCTTCATTCCAACATGGGCTAGTCGGCGATGCCAGAGCCACCCCAAGTTAGTCTTAGCAACCAAGCAAGTGTCGAGTTCAGCTCTATCAAAATCTACCAAGTATAGCTGACCCTCCAACACTCCCTTAAATGCTATTGAATCATCACTTCTTCTAAAGACAGTAACACCTACATCAGTAAATAGACAGTTGTAGCCCATTTGACATAATTGGGATACGGAAAGCAAATTGTAATCTAAAGAATCCACAAGAAAAACATTGGAAATAGTGTGGTCAGGTGATATAGCAATTTTACCCAATCCTTTGACCAAACCTTGATTTCCATCTCCGAATGTGATAGCTCGTTGGGGATCTTGGTTTTTCTCATATGAGGAGAACATCTTTTTCTCCCCCGTCATGTGGTTTGTGCACCCGCTGTCGAGTATCCAACTTGAGCCCCCGGATGCATAAACCTACAAAACAATTTTAGTTCTTGACTTTAGGTACCCAAACGGTTTTGGGTCCTTTAGCATTAGAAACAAGAACTTTGGGTACCCAAACACAAGTCTTTGACCCCTTGTGTTTGCCCCCAACAATTTTGGCAACTACCTTGCCAGATTTGCTAGTAAGCACATAAGAAGCATCAAAAGTTTTAAATGAAATAGCATGATCATTTGATGCATTAGGAGTCTTCTTTCTAGGCAACTTGGCACGGGTTGGTTGCCTAGAGCTAGATGTCTCACCCTTATACATAAAAGCATGATTAGGGCCAGAGTGAGACTTCCTAGAATGAATTTTCCTAATTTTGCTCTCAGGATAACCGGCAGGGTATAAAATGTAACCCTCGTTATCTTGAGGCATGGGAGCCTTACCCTTAACAAAGTTAGACAAGTTCTTAGGAGGGGCATTAAGTTTGACATTGTCTCCCCTTTGGAAGCCAATGCCATCCTTGATGCCAGGGCATCTCCCATTATAGAGCATACTTCTAGCAAATTTAAACTTTTCATTCTCTAAGTTATGCTCGGCAATTTTAGAATCTAATTTTGCTATATGATCATTTTGTTGCTTAATTAATACCATGTGATCATGAATAGCATTGATATCAACATCTCTACATCTATCACAAATAGACACATGCTCAATAGTAGATGTAGAGGGTTTGCAAGATTTTAATTCAACAACCTTAGCATGTAACATATCATTCTTAGTTCTAAGGTCGGAAATAATAGAATTGCAAACATCAAAATTTTTAGCCTTAGCAATCAAATTTTCATTTTCTACTCTAAGGCTAGCAAGAGAATCATTCAATTCCTTAATCTTAGCAAGCAAATCATCATTATTATTTCTAAGATTGGGAATTGAGGCATCACAAACATGAGAATCAACCTTAGCAATTAATCTAGCATTTTCATTTCTAAGGTTGTCAATAGTGTCATGGCATATGCTTAGCTCACTAGATAATTTGTTACATTTTTCTACTTCTAAAGCATAAGCATTTTTAACCTTAACATGTTTCTTATTTTCCTTGATTAGGAAGTCCTCTTGGGAGTCCAAGAGATCATCCTTTTCATGGATGGCACTAATTAGCTCATTTAATTTTTCTTTTTGTTCCATGTTAAGGTTGGCAAAAAGGGTAAGCAAGTTATCCTCCTCATCACTAGCATTATCATCACTAGAGGATTCATATTTTGTGGAGGATTTAGATTTAACCTTCTTCTTTTTGCCGTCCTTTGCCATAAGACACTTGTGGCCGACGTTGGGGAAGAGAAGCCCCTTGGTGACGGCGATGTTGGCGGCGTCCTCGTCGGAGGAGGACTCGGTGGAGCTCTCGTCGGAGTCCCACTCGCGGCACACGTGGGCATCGCCGCCCCTCTTCTTGTGGTACCTCTTCTTTTCTCTTGTCTTGCCCTTCTTGTCGTTGTCCCTGTCACTGTCACTTGATAATGGACATTTAGCGATAAAGTGACCGGGCTTACCACACTTGTAGCAAACCTTCTTGGAACGGGATTTGTAGTCTTTCCCCTTCCGTTGCTTGAGGATTTGGCGAAAGCTTTTGATGATTAAAGCCATCTCCTCATTGTCGAGCTTGGAGGCGTCAATTGGTTGTCTACTTGGTGTACATTCCTCATTCTTCTCCTCCGTCGCCTTAAATGCCACCGGTTGCGCCTCGGACGTGGAGGGTTCGTCAAGCTCGTTGATCTTCCTTGAGCCCTTGATCATACATTCAAAGCTCACAAAATTCCCGATAACTTCCTCGGGGGTCATTAGTGGATATCTAGGATTACCACGAATTAATTGAACTTGAGTGGGGTTAAGGAAAATAAGAGCTCTTAAAATAACCTTAACCACCTCATGGTCATCCCACTTTTTGCTCCCGAGGTTGCGCACTTGGTTCACCAAGGTTTTGAGCCGGTTGTACATATCTTGTGGCTCCTCTCCTTGGCGAAGACGGAAGCGACCGAGCTCCCCCTCGATCGTTTCCCGCTTGGTGATCTTGGTGAGTTCATCACCCTCGTGCGCGGTCTTGAGTAGGTCCCAAATCTCCTTTGCATTCTTCAACCCTTGCACTTTGTTGTATTCCTCCTTGCTTAGAGAGGCGAGGAGAATGGTTGTGGCTTGGGAGTTGAAGTGCTCAATTTGGGCCACTTCGTCCGTATCATAATCCTCATCCCCTACGGAGGGTACCTGTGCTCCAAACTCAACAACATTCCATATACTTTTGTGGAGTGAGGTTAGATGAAATTTCATTAAATCACTCCACCTAGCATAATCTTCGCCATCAAAAGTTGGCGGTTTGCCTAATGGAACGGAAAGTAATGGAGTATGTCTAGATGTGCGGGGATAGTGTAAGGGGATCTTACTAAACTTCTTGCGCTCTTGGCGCTTAGAAGTTACGGACGCCGCGTCGGAGCCGGAGGTGGATGTCGATGAAGAATCGGTCTCGTAGTAGACCACCTTCCTCATCCTCTTCTTCTTGTCCCCACTCCGATGCGGCTTGTGGGAAGAGGACTTTTCCTTCTTCTCTTTGTGGTGTGAAGAAGATCTTTTCTCCTTCCCTTTGGAGGAGACCTTCCTCTTCTCCTTCCTCTTGGTGTGGGACTCTTCCGATGAAGTGCTCCCTTGGCTTGTAGTGGGCTTGTCGCCGGTCTCCATCTCCCTCTTGGTGTGATCTCCCGTCATCACTTCGAGCGGTTAGGCTCTAATGAAGCACCGGGCTTTGATACCAATTGATAGTCGCCTAGAGGGGGGGTGAATAGGGCGAAACTGAAATTTACAAATATAAACACAACTACAAGCCGGGTTAGCGTTAGAAATATAAACGAGTCCGCGAGAGAGGGCGCAAAACAAATCGCAAGCAAATGAAGAGTGTGACACGCGGATTTGTTTTACCGAGGTTCGGTTCTCGCAAACCTACTCCCCATTGAGGAGGCCACAAAGGCCGGGTCTCTTTCAACCCTTCCCTCTCTCAAACGGTCCCTCGGACCGAGTGAGCTTCTCTTCTCAAATCAAAGTCGGGAACAAAACTTCCCCACAAGGGCCACCACACAATTGGTGCCTCTTGCCTTGATTACAATGGAGTTTTGATCACAAGAATAAGTGAGAAAGAAAAGAAGCAATCCAAGCGCAAGAGCTCAAAAGAACACGGCAAATCTCTCTCTCTAATCACTAAAGCCTTGAGTGGAATTGGAGAGGATTTGATCTCTTTGTATGTGTCTAGAATTGAATGCCTGGCTCTTGTAAGTGGTTGAGAAGTGAGAAACTTGGATGCCATGAATGTGGGGGTGGTTGGGGTATTTATAGCCCCAACCACCAAAAGTGGCCGTTGGGAGGCTGTCTGTTCGATGGCGCACCGGACAATCCGGTGCACCCGCCACGTCATTAATGCCGTTGGATTCTGACCGTTGGAGCTTCTGACTTCTGGGCCCGCCTGGATGTCCGGTGCACACCGGACATCTCCTGTTCATTGTCCGGTGCGCCAGTATGGGCGCGCCTGACTTCTGCGCGCGCAGAGCGCGCATTAAATGCGCCGCAGGTAGCCGTTGGCGCCGAAATAGCCGTTGCTCCGTGGTTACACCGGACAGTCCGGTGCACACCGGACATGTCCGGTGAATTATAGCGGAGCGGCTGCTGCGCGATCCCGAGGCTGGCGAGTTGCGGAGGCCGCGCTTCCTTGGAGCACCGGACACTGTCCGGTGTACACCGGACAGTCCGGTGAATTATAGCGGAACGGCTTGAGAAATTCCCGAAGGTGGCGAGTTCAAGTTGGAGTCCTCTGGTGCACCGGACACTGTCCGGTGGCGCACCGGACACTGTCCGGTGTACACCAGACAGTCCGGTGCCTCCAGACCAGAGGTGCCTTCGGTTGCCTCTTTGCTCCTTTGTTGAATCCAAAACTTGATCTTTTTATTGGCTGAGTGTGAACCTCTTACACATGTATAATCTATACACTTGGGCAAACTAGTTAGTCCAATTATTTGTGTTGGGCAATTCAACCACCAAAATTAATTAGGGACTAGGTGTAAGCCTAATTCCCTTTCAGCCTCTAAGGCCTTGAGGAGGGGTTTGAGGTTCTTCTGTCTTTCGTGAGGGGTCCCGTGGCGCCAAGCATCAGCGGCGGCGGTGACTACTCGCTGAGAGAACGGTGGAAGCAACTCGCCGTCATTCCGGAGGTAGAACCACCGGCGCTGCCACCCCTTGTTCGAGGACACGAGGATGGCGGGAATATACAGCGACGCCCGCGACTGCCTCAGCAGGAGGGTGCAGCCGCCGGCCCGCACCGCTGTGCGGACCTTCCTCTCCCCCGTCGGCGAGGCAAAAAGCTCGGCGAAAAAGAGATGGGTCCACAGATCCCAATGGGGGGCAATCCCCAAGTACCCCTCGCACACCGCTACGAAGATGGCGGCCTGTGAGATGGAGTTGGGGCTGAGGTTGTGCAACTCCACCCCGTAGTGGTGCAGGATCGCCCGCATGAAGCAGCTCGCCGGCACACCAAATCCCCGCTCGTGGAAGGAGACGAAGCTCACGATGTACCCCGGCGGCGGGGATGGAGCGGCTCCGCCCACGGGGGGAATCCATTCCGGTCGCTGCTCATCGGTGAGAGGGTGAAGTAAACCCTCGCCAACAAGATCCTCCAGATCACTCGCCGTCACCGTGGAGAAAGGCCATGGGTCGCGCGGCGAGATGATGGTCACCCGGTCAGCCATCGCCGAGCGGAAGGGGTGGCGGCGCAAGGGACAGGGAGTGCGGTTTCCTTTTCTCTGGCTAAGTCTCTCAGGCTGCGAAAAACCTAAGAGGGAGACGGGAAGCAGAGCAAAGAACCATCGCCAGACCCTCTCCCGAGTATATGAAGACCAAGGCGCGACCGGTTCAAACGTTCCGCCCGGACCAGACGTGGGATTCAAAAACGCGAAGAGAAACAGTCGTCCCTCGAACGGCTCACGCACGTGCAGCGGTCGCTCCTCCAACCACTCGTCCCATCGCATTAACTCCGTGGCGGGACACGTGGCGCCTCTGGCAGGAGAAGCGGGCGACGCTTCGCCTTCGCCATAATGACCGCGTCCAAAAAGGTACGCCGCGTCGTTCGATTTCGTATCCTTTTCCGTTTTTCCTCTTTCTCTCTCTTGCCACAGGGACCGGGAAAGGGGGATACCCCAAAAAGGATCCTTCCCCGAGAAGGAACCAGGCTCCGAGTCCCCCTACTGATCAGAGGTTCGAAGGCTGCCCCCCCGGAAGGGTTCAACAGCCGCCTCAGATCGCGTGGGCCCTACACCCACTACTGGTCAGAGGTTCGAAGGCCAGCCCCTCGAAAGGGTTCAACGACCGCCTCAGGCTACTCGAGCTCCGCGCCCAATACTGATTAGGGGTTCGAAGGCTGGCCCCCGAAGGGTTCACATCCGCCTCAGACGCCGAGTGAGGGATGACCATGGGTACGTTCGATACATAACCAAGGCTCGGGCTGCGCTCCCGAGGTACCCTAGGACATTTCCGAGACCGGCGGGAACGATCTTGTAATGGAATCCCATCAGAGGGAGGCATCGAGCCCTTGGACCCCGTCGCCAGGGGACCGGGTCTGGCAGATCACCCGCAGGTACTTTTGGGCGTGCCTCTGGGGCCCTAGCCGACCCCTAACGAACGGGGCACGGACGTCCACTCGGATCACCCGCTTGCAGCTCAACGGAGACACCATGTTCGGTGCCCATCGAGGGCAACATGGCGCTTTCCCCCTCCTCCTTGCGGAAAGGCGACGCAGGGGCGTATGTAAAAAAGCCGAGTCTGTCCCTGATCGCCCTCTCGCCCTATGCAGAGGCTCGGGGGCTGCTCTCGCAAACCCGGCTCCGGCCGAACCGTTGACAGCGTCAACATACCAGCCCGAAAACTTGGGACCCGACCGTACACCCGGGCTACGGCCAGCTCGCATGAGGGAACGACCAGACCAGCCGAAGCATTACGCGAGGCATTAAGACCTCGAAGGAGTGAAACCACTCCTCCGAGGCCTCGGGGGCTACACCCGGCGGGTGCGCTCGCGCGCACCCACCGGAACAAAACGCAACCGAGAAAGGCTGGTCCCCTTGCAAAAAAGTGTGACGAAAGCCTCCAAGCGAGTGCAAACACTCCCTTCGAGGCTCGGGGGCTACTGTTGGGGACCATAATTACGGGTACCATCAAGGCTCCTAATTCTCAGCTGGTAACCCCCATCAGCACAAAGCTACAAAGGCCTGATGGGTGCGATTAAGTCAGGGATCAGTCCATTCGAGGGACGCGATCACGCCTCGCCCAAGCCTAGCCTCGGACAAGGGCAGCCGACCCCGGAGGATTTCCGTCTCGCCCGAGGCCCCCCTTCAGCGGCGAACATATTCCCGGCTCGCCCGAGGCCCTGCCTTCGCTAAGAAGCAACCCTGACCAAATCGCCGCACCGACCGACCAAGTCGCAGGAGCATTTAATGCAAAGGTGGCCTGACACCCTTATCCTGACGCGCGCCCCCCAGCCGGCAGAGCCGAAGTGACCGCCGTCACTTCGCCGCTCCACTGACCGGCCTGACAGAAGGACAGCGCCGCCTGCGCCACTCCGACTGCGGTGCCACTTGACAGAGTAAGACTGACAGGCAGTCAGGCCCTGCCGAAGGCACCATAGGAAGCTCCGCTTCGCCCGACCCAGGGCTCGGACTCGGGCTAAGTCCTGGAAGATGGCGAACTCCGCTCCGCCTGACCCAGGGCTCGGACTCAGGCTAAGTCCCGGAAGACGGCGAACTCCGCCCGACCCAGGGCTCGGACTCGGGCTAAGTCCCGGAAGACGGCGAACTCCGCTCTGCCCGACCCAGGGCTCGGACTCGAGCTAAGTCCCGGAAGACGGCGAACTCCGCCCGACCCAGGGCTCGGACTCGGGCTAAGTCCCGGAAGACGGCGAACTCCGCCTGACCCAGGGCTCGGACTCGGGCTAAGTCCCGGAAGACGGCGAACTCCGCCCGACCCAGGGCTCGGACCCGGGCTAAGTCCCAGAAGACGATGATCTCCGCCTCGCCCGACCCAGGGCTCGGACTTGGGCTCGGCCCCAGAAGACGACGAACTCCGCTTCGCCCGACCCCAGGGCTCGGACTCCGCCCCGGCACCAGCTGGCAATCTCCGCCTCGCCCGACCCGGGGGCTCGGACTCGACCTCGACTTCGGAGGAGCTTCCACATCGCCCAACCTAGGGCGCAGACCAGCCACGTCAATAGGAGGCGCCATCATCACCCTACCCCGAGCTGACTCGGGCCGCAGGGAACAAGACCGGCGTCCCATCTGGCTCGCTCCACCAGATAGGCAATGATGGCGCCCCGCATGCTCTATGACGACGGTGGCTCTCAGCCCCCTTACGGAAGCAAGAGGACGTCAGCAAGGACTCAACCGCTCCGACAGCTGTCCCTCCGCCAAGCTCCATCGCTCCTCCGACGGTCACGACATCACACCAGCTGGGTGCCAAGATCTCTCCGGCTACCACAACGGCATGTACCTAGGGCGCTAGCTCACCTCCGCTAGACACGTAGCACTCTGCTACACCCCCCATTGTACACCTGGATCCTCTCCTTACGCCTATAAAAGGGAGGACCAGGGCCCTCTTAGAGAGGGTTGGCCGCGCGCTCCCTCTCCCGCGTGGACGCTTGTAACCCCCTACTGCAAGCGCACTCGACCTGGGCGCAGGACGAACACGAAGGCCACGGGATTCCCACCTCTCTCACGCTGGTCTCCAGCCGCCTCGCTCTCCCCCCTTCGCGCTCGCCCTCGCGCTCGACCCATCTGGGCTGGGGCACGCGGCGACATTCACTCGTCGGCCCAGGGACCCCCCGGTCTCGGAACGCCGACAGTAATATCTCAAGAGTTACCTTCTTGTTCTCCTGGGTCTTCTTGTTCTTTTGGGATCTTCTACGAGCCATCACTTCGAGTTGTTAGACTCAAGATGAAGTGCCTACCTTTTATACCAATTGAAAGTCGCCTAGAGGGGGGTGGATAGGCGAAACCTGAAAATTAAAACTTTATCCCCCAACTAGATCCCTTGATTGGTGGTTAGAACAAGATATACAAATATCGGAGTATAAAAACTAAGTTCTTGCTTGTAAAGAGTATTGTGCTTAAATAATGCGGAAGTGATAAATCAATACTACTAACAAGTTTATGAGAATAAAGCAAGAAGGCTTAGATAAGAAGAGCAATAACACAAGTTTTCTCTTGCAATGTGTTGCTTCACTAAATGAGAGTTTAACTTAAAGCAACACCAAATAGAATTAGCAAAGAGTAGTGCAAGAGGAACCTAGAAAGGGAAAAGACAAACAAATCACAAGCAATAAGCACACGAGACACGGGTGATTTGTTTTACCGAGGTTCGGCCCTCGAAGGCCTAGTCCCCGTTGAGGAGTCCACTAAGGACGGGTCTTTTTCAACCCTTTCTCTCTCTCCACCGATCACCCAAGGATCGGAGAGCTCTTCTTCTTCTCAAGGATCACTCTCGATCCCACAAGGATCACCACACTCTTTGGTGTCTCTTGCTAGCTTTACAAGCCTCCAAAACTTTGGAGGAAGTTCAATGGGAGTCAGAACTCCACGCTCAAATGAACACAAAGATGAAGCACACACTATCTCTCAATGAATCTCACAAGGCACTAGTGCTAAACTCAAATGAGTAGTTCTCTTTTGCTTGCTCTCTCTTTTGTGGCACTTGTGTTGGTTGTAGTGGTCTAAATCTTGTGTATAGGATGGATCAATGAATATAAGTGGTTGGGAGGGCTTGAGTATGTCAACTAGATGACTTGGAATGTTGCTTGGGCTCCCACACCTTGAAGTGGCCGGTTGGGGTGGTATTTACAGCCACCAACCAAAATCTAGCCGTTGGTGAAGTTTGTTGGCGATGGGCGCACCGGACAGTCCGGTGTACACCGGACACTGTCCAGTGCGCCAGCCACGTCACCCGGCCATTAGGGTTCGACCGTTGGAGCTCTGACTGGTGGGGTCGCCTGGCTGTCCGGTGGTGCACCGGACATGTACTGTAGACTGTCCGGTGTGCCACCCGCGCGTGCTCTGCTCCTCTGCGCGCGCTGGCGCGCATTTAATGTTGTAGCAGGTGACCGTTGGCGCAGACTAGTCGTTGCTCCGCCGTTACACCGGACAGTCCGGTGTACACCGGACATGTCCGGTGAATTATAGCGGAGCGGATTCCCGAAGCTGGCGAGTTCAGAGTCGCTTCTCCTTGGAGCACCGGACACTGTCCAGTGTACACCGGACAGTCCGGTGAATTATAGTGGAGCGCCTCTGAGTTTTCCCGAAGGTGATGAGTTTAGCTTCAAATCCCCTGGTGCACCGGACACTGTCCGGTGGCACACCGGACAGTCCGGTGCGCCAGACCAAGGCTGCCTTCGGTTATCCCCTGCTCTCTTTGTTGAACCCTTCTCTTGGTCTTTTTATTGTCTTTTTGTGAACCTTTGGTACCTGTAGAACTTATAGACTTGGGCAAACTAGTTAGTCCAATTATTTGTGTTGGGCAATTCAACCACCAAAATCAATTTAGGAATATAGGTGTAAGCCTAATTCCCTTTCAGATTCTATTAAGCACTTGGGTGTTTGAGCTCTTGGAAATATGCACTATATGCCTTGGTATGTTGCATGGGCTCCCACCCCTCCAAATGGCCGGTTGGGTGAAGTATATATAGGCCCCAACTCAAATATAGCCATTGGAAAGCAGTTCTGCAGCTTTCTACGGCGCACCGGACATGCCATGTGTACTAGCTGTTAAAAGTAGCCGTTGGAGCTTCCGAAGATGGCGCACCGGACGGTCCGGTGTGCACCGGACAGCCCATGCCCTCTTGTCGTATTTTGGCCATAACTTTTAGCTCCGAACTCCGATTTCGATAGTCTTGTACTTTTTGGAAAGCTTATGAAATTCTATACATCCCAGAGTTGAAGCCATATCAGTTTGAGCAAATTTGGCACACCGGACAGTCCGGTGTGCACTGGACATCCCATATACTCGTGCAGTTTTTTCAGCAATTCCGACTTCGTATTGTGGGCATAACTTTTAGCTCCGAACTCCGATTTTGATGACCTTAGACTTTTTGGAAAGCTTATAAAATTATATACATCTCAGAGTTAAAGCCATGTCAGTTTGAGTAGATTTGATTTTGTGAAACACTTCCAATTCAGTCAGCCCTTCCTCTCAACTTTGTTAACTTCACTTTTGTTTTGCATCGTTGTATCTCACTTCTACTTTTTGATGTGTTGGACTCTTAGCATGTATAAAGTGTCTTCAATATGACTTTGTAATGTATTATATGGGTCTTATAATGTCTTCTTTGAGGTGTTGCATCCTTAGAGCCTCAGTCCAATCCACTTCACATCCTGTGAAGTACAACACACAAACACTTGGGAAATACATTAGTCCACAGGTTATGTTGATCATCAAACACCAAAATCTATTAAGCTAAATGGACCGGGGTCCATTTTCCTTACAATCTCCCCCTTTTTGGTGATTGATGACAACACAATCAAAGCAAGCAAATATAACAAACATTTGAGTGAAAATATGCAATCTACTTGCTAGGATGCAGGTTTGTCCCCATAGTGTGATATTATGGACTTAAGCCTCCCCCTAAATCCATAATTCACTTACTTCCTATTTTAGACCAAAGTGCCAAAACCACTTGAAGGATCAAAATTTTAATTTGGTGATGTTTGGTGTTTGATAGCATTTTCATTGCTTTGGTCCCTACAACTTCTCCCCCTTTGGCATCAACCACCGAAAAGGAAGACATTAAAACATGTAGGAAGCAAATAAGACTTGCCCTCAAAAAGGATTTGTAAAATAATACCAATTGAAACACCAAATTGATACTCCCCCTAAATGAGTGTTCTCCTTTAGAAAGAATTTTCTCCCCCTGTAGAGACGAAGAAATACTCCCCCTGATAGAGATCTTCTACTTAGGAAAAAGCATGTGAGAAATGGAGGTGCAAGTCATGATTTGAATAGACTAACTTCCCTTATGCATAGGTAACAAAATATGAGTTAACAATATATGCATTTATAGCAACATGGGAAGTATAAGATATGAAATATAGTCTAATCAAATAATGGAGAAGACATGTAAATGTTACTAAGTTTAGTCTCAAAGATACCAATTGAAAGTCAATTGCGGACCAATTGAAGACCAATGACAGGCTTGCAGACATAAGAATTCTTGTAGATTTGTAGTGGAAGTTTGTTGTCTTTCTCCGAGGACTTCATTTTCCTTACAATGAGACTACTACATGAAATAGACTTGAAAACAGGTATTAGTCTCAAAGACTTAAATTATAGAGTAATCTCCCCCTGAAAGTGTGCATACAAGTTTTGAATACTTGTAGGAGACATGCACTTTGATTTGATATCAAGTGGGGCAGATTATCCATAATTCGAGCTTTGGCACATATAAGTTAAATGATACCAATTGAAGGATATAAGTTTTTGAAGCATTAGTGTCATTTACTTAGGGATGTTAAATAAGCTATGTGTCGTGCTTAATTAAAACTTTTTAAACCATGTAGGTTTGCTTAAGAATATGAAATGAGAACGAGCAATCCTACCATGTGATTTACCTAGTGTGCATGCATTGTTAATCTAAAGCAAGTACCAAATGAAATACTAGGCATGAAAGGTAAAACTAGATACAAGAAAATAGATACACATATCTAGAAATAAGGAATACAATAAATCTAGTTACCTTAGTCATGGGTGGGAAATTTGGGTCCAAAATATACACTAACCCACTTGGCAATGAACTTGATCCAATATGATGTATCCCATGATATACATCCCAACTTTGCCAAGTCTCCAAATTCCCGTTGTCCTTCGGACTACTTACTTCCCTTTCGTGATCCAAACCTTCTTGGTGCTTTTCATGGTTGAAATTATTTCCTTTAGCAACCAGATGCATTTGGCCCCTTTCTCTTTGTTGGCTTGCTTGTTGGCCTTGATTACAATCACCTTTCCATTCTTTTTCTTCTTGATCAAATATGGTGTGGCAGCCTTTTTATCCACCTTGTTGATGTAGGTGTTGGAGATTTTGCTTGTTGGCTTTTGCTTGAGCTTTTGCCTTTGCTTATCCTCGGTCATTGCCTTGCATTGGAAAGACGTGTGGCCTTCCTTGTGGCATAACGTACAAATCACGGTTTCGCCCTCCACAGGCTTGTTCACTCCCGTAGTGGTGTTATCTTGTGGAGGTTGGATTTGTTTGGCTTTGCCTTTCTTTTCATACAAAGCGTTGCCAAGGCGAGCCAGTTCTTGCCTTAATTGCTCATTTTATTTTGTAACCTCATCCGAACATGTTTCTACAACAATATTCTCAACAAAAACTTGGTTGCATGGGTTAGAATCATCAATTAAATCAAAGCAAGAAGTAGAAGCATCTTTCTTAATAATTTCAGGTATTTCAATCAAAGATACTTCTGGGGTGCTACCAATATTTTCTAGCTTAGTAGTTAGCTCATTATTGTGTATGCTAAGAATTTCCATTTTCCCTAGCAAATTTTCAATAGCTTCTTGGGAGCTAGCTAACTTAGCCTTAAGTTTTTCATTCTTTTTAATCAGGCTATCATTGGTAGCTGTGGATGGAGCACTTGTTTCTAATTGCTCAATTTTAGTTGATAGCTCACAATTTAGATTTGCAAATGTTTCAAATTTTTCTAGCAAACATTTATAATCATTTTGGGAGCTAATCAACTTATTTTTTAAAGTTTTAAGTTGAGCCTTTTGCTTAGTGCAAACATCCTAGAAAAATTTAACGGCTTCCGCAAGCTCATCTACGGAGGGCTTTCCCTCACCTTCATCATCACTACTACTTTCATCACTAGAGGATGGAATGCTCATTTTACCTCTTGCCATAAGGCATTTGTGTGATGACCGTGATGAGCGTGATGAGGATCGGTGGCTGCGCGTCCTTGGAGGTTCATCTTCGCTTGAATAATCGTCCCAAGTTTTGACACTTGTCAGCGCCTTGCCTTTGCTCCTCTCCTTTTTGGGTTCGGCCATAGTTGGCAGCTGTCCCTGAAGTGGCCCTTCTCCCCGCATGCGAAGCATCCTCTCTTTCTTTGCCTTTTCCTGTTAATGTTAAATAGAAGATCCTCTACCTGCAGGGGCACACCCATTAGATTAATCTTGCGGATCATCCCCATTACCTTTTTGACGCGTCGGATATTTCTTCGTCCTCGGAGGATGATGTTGATGGTTGATTATCTTCTTCATCATCACTTTCTTCTTCTTCCTCTTCTTCACTTGAGGAACTTGGAGTGGAAGCCTTCTTTTTACCCTTCCTTTCATCACATGCAAAAGCATATGGCCTTGAGCAAGTTGGCTCCTCTCCCCAACACATTTTTCGCGACATTTCAAAAGCCACGATTTTCCTAATCACAATAGTCGGGGTCATTGTACTCAAGTTCTCCATGTTGTGAAGAATAGTGATGATGCTCCCATATCTTTGTTGTGGTAGCAGGGAGATAATCTTCCTCACAATATCCGCATCGCCTAGCTTATTAATGCCAACTAGATCAGGCGGCGCCCATTCGGGCGCCCTATCCAACACAAGGTAAAACATGAGCAAGCAATTATATATGCTATATCAAAATTCAGCAAAGGATGATTGAGTCTCCAATAAAATCGTTTAGCGCAGGAAGCAACAAAGCAACTATGAGACCAAACATAGATAGACTGAACATAATCCGCATTAAAGTTTTAGACCATACTTTAATGTGTTCCATATTAAGACGACCGGGGCTATTATAGCCTGAAACTGATCCCAAATAAGATCATAGGATCGAAGTCTACGTTTAGGGGTCGCAAGTTAGGGATAGGTAGGCAGCTACGCGGGAGGTATATACATACTACTGGGAGCTGATGCAACCCACATATTTATGGACATAAATCTTACACAACTACAATTACATCTTCACTCCATCTACAAAAGCCAACCACAAAAGCGACCAAGATGTCCATCCACAAAAGTAACCAAGATGTCATCTGTCATACGTTCAAACTTCAGGTTTGTCGAGGCTGCAAATAGATACAAGAATGTGAGTATAAAATTCATAAATATCCCATGTGGCATGTTTTGTCAACCCAAAAGAATTTTGATTCGCAACTTCCTTTTAAGCACATTTATCAAAAATTTATTTATTATCTATATTTCTATTATCAAATCAGAAGGCCTACAAAAACTGTTACTTATGTCCTTCCTCCCAAAAAAGAACTGTAACCATCCAAAGCACAAGATCCATGTAATCCATACGGTAGAGCTTATCTCCTCACAAAATCAAAATGAGGTCTATAGCTCTACGTTTGTAATAGTTCTAAAGAAGTACACACAACTTCATCAGAAACAAAAATAAGTTTTTATACAGATCCATTAAGAGAAAAGGAAAGCTCTATAAAACTGTGACCCATACTTTCACATTGGTCTGACTGTCCAAACTCTGAAGCACACATAATGGTCACTAAGTATCTGCACAAAAAATGATTTTCAGGACTGCACAAAGTTCTGAATAATGTTAGTGCTTCTAGAGTCAAGTTTACAGTGTTCAAACAAACCTTGAACTTTTTCAAAAATCCTAGAAGTAGTTGAAGATAGAAGCTTGTCTCAACCGATAATTTTTCTCCACAATGAGCTTTTCCGAATGAGCTCGACATTTTTTACCGCCACAGCAATGACAACAATCAGTTTTTCATATGAGAATACTGATTTATCAACAAGAATTCCTAGAACTCTAGAGGTACTATCAGCTTGACTGATTGATAGTGCAGATTTATCCATGGATGTAGTAGCTAGGAAAAAATAGTAGTAGTTCAGGAAGTTGTGAAGGCTGCACTCCCATTTTACACTTATGGAAATAATGGGAAGATGATACGATATTCAAGGGTGTTAGCTTTTCTGTGTGCTAAGAAGTACACTCATGGGTGCTTAAAACGTAACAGAGACCTTTAAGCACATCAAACCAGCCAAAAATAAGGACCACCTAACAAGTTGCTACGTATGTCATTTAGATGCAGATGTGTTGGAAAAAATGAGGTAAAAACATACCTTATCCTCGATATCCAAAGGGTCTTAAAATTGAAAAGAAGAATGGCAATTGGGTCATAGAACATATTCATATGAAAAGGGTCTTACAGTTAGATGATTATTATCATTAGACTCAAACACCCGCACCTTCTCGCCATAGAAGATCGTGAGCAGATAGATTGGGCATTCATACCCTTTTATGACATGGCAGAAGCTGATCGATTATCTGGATACATATTTTCAGTTATATGTTTAAAGTAAAGCAAATATGGTTTGAAGTAGTGTAGGAAAGTAGGTACACTACTCAACCAAGTACACTTAGTTTGATCTTAAAATTTGATTGTAAAGATATGTACTTCTGGCATTTTTGTTACTCATGTTTCTCTTGTCATAAATACAGAAGAATTGAGTTGGTGAAGAGCACTCATCTGAATGCACACAATGTGCCATGGCAACACCTCAATAGCACCATACACCGACATCAGTAGGATTGGCAAATCTCTATCCTATAATAGATAAAGCAAAAGAAATGGATAACAACAGAGGAGATCTTCACCTAAAAACAAAGAGATATATGCTGAAACTTCAAGCGTCACTAAAGTGGTCTCAGTGGAGTGACTAACCTGAATTCAAGATCTGCTAGCGGGACAATTTAAACCATCCCATAAAAACAGTTGTCCTGCTAGCAAGACCTCTAGCGGAATTTTTCCTCCCTCGTTCCAATACATGCAACACCTCTAATCAACAAATCAACCAAGAGTTGTTACATATGAACAAATACATGCAGGCCAAAGTTGGAGCGAAGCAACGGTCCAGGCTACCCACATAATAGTGATGTACTCATTTTAAGAGCAGAATGCTACTGAACAAACACCTCAATAAAAGAAAAAATGTATGAAAAGCCGCTCGCATGCTAACGGTCTACAAGAACTATCCAGCAAGGATTCTTACATGTAAAGTAATGCTTCTTGATACCTCTGGAGACGTCAAAGTGCAGGGCGCAGCGATGGTGTACAAATCGAAGCGGTGGCGGCGACACGAGAACGATACTTGTGGCGGCGGTGTACAATACAGATCGAAGTAGCAACATTGTACAGATCGAGGCAGCTACCGAAATGGTGGGGCGGGTACAACAGCTCGGGCGACAGATATGAATGCCAGGTCCTCCGAACAATGAAGCGACAAGGGCGAGGGGGTGTTGGACGCGGTGATATCGATGGTGGCCGGCGACCTCACGAGTACGGGAGAGAGACGGGTACGGGCGGCGCAGGCCACAATGGCGCCGGTGTTGGGCGGTGGCTCCGCAAGGACAGGAGAGCCGCGACGGCCAACGCCGGTGCTGGGTGGCGACTCTGCGAGGACGGGAGAGCCGCGACGACCAATGCTAGTGCTGGGCGACAACTTCACAAGGACAGGAGAGGGCGGCGTCCTTGAGGATAGGAGAGGGAGGCGGCGTTGAAGGGAAGAGCGGGGGAGAGGACACGGTCACGGACTCAGGACACCGCTCAGAGCTGCATTAGAATCCGATTTCGGGTCCATGCTCTAACACGTGTCAACGTCTGATATGGGACGCTCCCGTGAAGTGCGGACATGGCTTCAAAATGGGTGAGGTTTTAATAACTTAGATAGAATTGAGCTCATTGATGATTAGATTCAAACGAGAATACATATCTCTAATATAACAAGCTCATTATCTTTCAAAACAAAAGAATTATACTCATTTAAGACTAGACAATGTTTTTCCTCACGGACATTGGATGTGCTGTCATGGAGCTCATGCAATTTTAGCCAAATATCATTAGCAGTTTTCAATGTAAAAACTTGATTAAAAATATCCATGCTAAGAGATTCATACAAGCAATTTTTGGCTCTAGCATTTAGATGAATTTCTTTTTCCTCACTGTTGGTGGGGTTTTCGGGATTTTTGGGTGGTTTCATCCCGTCACGAGTGACTCTCCAAACACCTAGATCAACGGCCTATAGGTAACAAGCCATTCTAGCACTATAATATGGGAAGTTAGTGCTGTCGAAGTGTGGTGGCCTATGGGTATCCATCCCTTCCTCTAAAAAGCGTCGGCTCTTTTAGCGGTGAAGCTAAATTGTTTCAAATGAGCCAAACCAGGCTCTGATACCACTTGTAGGAAACGGGTGACGCCTAAGAGGGGGGGTGAATTAGGACTTCTAAAACTTTCACTAAACTAGGCCACAAATAAATCCATAGAGCAAAACCTATGCAAATAATCAAACTAGAGAGTGCAAACTAGGTTTTGTCTAAGTGTTGCTATCTCTACCGCAATGGCTAAGTTTCAATCTACACTATATAAGTATGAATACAAGATTGAAACTTAAATGCTTAATATAAATGTGGAAGCGTAAAGAGCAAGGTAGAGAATGCAAACTCTCGTGGATGACACCGGTATTTTTACCTAGGTATCCAGAACCGCGCAAGGTCCCGACTAATCCTCGTTGGTGCCCCTACGCAAAAAGGAAGCCACACGAGGGCAAAGCACCTCGGTCGAATAACTTCGTAGAGAGCCGCGGGCCTTCTCCACAAGCAAGTTGTGCTCCGCTTTCGGCTCCTCTCGGACGCTCCCCGCTGTCTCCACTATCGAGCTTCTGGCCGAAAAACGCCGCGGGCCTCGTTCCCTCCGTTACACGGTGGCGGCCGTGACACAAACGCGATTGTCATGGTCTCGCAAGACTCTCGCCCCACTCGGTACAATTACAATGGCTCACGCAAGAGCCGAGGGGTTGTGTGGTTTTACAAAACTCACTCAACTAACTAGGGTTCACCTAGAGCAAGCGCTAAAGCGGTCTAACTAACCTAAGCACTTCGCAAAGCACCTACGCTAATCATCGAGTGATTCTATTAAGCACTTGGGTGTTTGAGCTCTTGGAAATGTGCACTATATGCCTTGGTATGTTGCTTGGGCTCCCACCCCTCCAAATGGTCGGTTGGGTGAAGTATATATAGGCCCCAACTCAAATATAGTCGTTGGAAAGTAGTTCTGCAGCTTTCTGTGGCGCACCAGACATGTGCACCGGACTGTCCGGTGGTGCACCGGACATGCCACGTGTACTAGCTGTTAAAAGTAGCCGTTGGAGCTTCCGAAGATGGCGCACCGGACATGGCGCACCGGACGGTCTGGTGTGCACCGGACAACCCATGCCCTCTTGTCGTATTTTGGCCATAACTTTTAGCTCCGAACTCTGATTTCGATGATCTTATACTTTTTAGAAAGCTTATGAAATTCTCTACATCCCAGAGTTGAAGCCATATTAGTTTGAGCAAATTTGGCACACCGGACAGTTCGATGTGCACTGGACATCCCATACGCTAGTGCAGTTTTTTTCAGCAGTTCCGACTTCGTATTGTGGGCATAACTTTTAGCTCTGAATTTCGATTTTGATGATCTTGGACTTTTTGGAAAGCTTATAAAATTATCTACATCTCAGATTGAAGCCATGTCAGTTTGAGTAGATTTGATTTCGTGAAACACTTCCAATTCAGTTAGCCCTTCCTCTCAACTTTGTCAACTTCACTTTTGTTTTGCATCTTTGTATCTCACTTCTACTTCTTGATGTGTTGGACTCTTAGCTTGTATAAAGTGTCTTCAATATGACTTTGTAATGTATTATATGGGTATTATAATGTCTTCTTTGAGGTGTTGCATCCTTAGAGCCTCAGTCCAATCCACTTCGCATCCTGTGAACTACAACACACAAACACTTAGGAAATACATTAGTCCACATGTTATGTTGATCATCAAACACCAAAATCTATTAAGCTAAATGACCCGGGGTCCATTTTCCTTACATGGTAAAACCAGCATTTTATTTTGGGTGGAGCCACATGTACTCGAGGGCCAGGGGCTGTTTGGCTGTCTCGTATTTATCGTGGCGAATGACGTGGGGTGGCGGTGGTCCCAGGCGTCATCATCTTGGCTATGACGACCCTTAGCCTCCGTAGCCTGGGGCTCTACACAGCTCATCGTGTAGCACCCTATGGGAGGTCTGCATACTCAGACCTAGTCCGAAAGGTCATAAGTGTGCCTTAGGCCTGAAAGAAAAATGTGCCCTTAGGCTATTTCTATTTGTTTTGGTGATTAAATGTTTAACACATCACTTTGAGCTAACATCTATCATGGGTTTGAGCATGTGTATACAAGGAAAATTGAAGTGATCAAGTCCAAAATAGTACATGAGAAAAACACTTTTTGAACTTGAGAATGTTTATATTGAAAATCTTTTTGAGTAATGATACAAGGTATGATTCTAGCATTTAGTCAATTGTTTTAGTGGCTAACAATGTTCATCTAAGTGCTAGGGAATTCTTCAAGATGAGACAATTTGGAGTAAAGGAGTTTAGCTTAGTCTGGCTAAACTTGGGCCAATCTAGGCTTCACCGGACTGTCCGGTGTGCACCGAATAGTATCCGATGACAGGCTGGGCGGCGACTGAAAAGGCTGCTCTCGGAAAATCGTTATGGTGCCCTGGCTAAAAATCATCGGACTGTCCAGTGTGCACTGGACAGTGTCCGGTGTGCCAGGCCACCAACAACTACTCTTCGTGTAACAGTCGGTCGCGCAATCATCGCCGGCCATGTCAGCTCGGCAATGGTTGCAAGGTTGCACCGGACTGTTTGGTGTGTCAGGCAGCTGAAGGCGCGCAACGGTCGACTCGACCGTAGAAGGAAGCAAATCGCTAACTGTTCAGTGTCCGTTGTGCACCGAACAGTCCAATGCACCCGCAGACATAAGACAATCTAGAGTTGCTAAATGAAGAACCAACGACTCATAGGCTCCTTGGGGCTATAAATGCGACTCTTAGGCCCATGGAGCAGGTACCAACACCCTTTGAGCACATTACAACTCCGATACTCCGCGACCACGCCTCCAAAGTGTTTTAGAGAGATTTGAGTGTATTTCTTGAGTCATTATTCTATCATTTTGTTGTTGTGCTCTCTTCACATTTGTGTGTTGTTGGTGTGTTGTGCTCTTGTGTGCGTATTCTATTCCTTTTCATGAACTTAGTTTAGACACAATAACAGTTAACAGAGTAATAACACTCTCACGGTGATACACACATTCATACATAATAAAAGTTCTTTAATATCTGCATGACATGAAGCATTTGCAAATGATTCAAACACCACTTCACCGTGACGTTCGGCGTGACAGATCGTTGACGTCTAGAGCCTGGAGCTAGGTGCCTGTGACTGTCTAGTCGCCGAGCCATGCGCTACTGAAGTTAGAGCGACGGGAAGATGGGAAGTACGCTTAGAGCTAGTTTGGGAGTCTAAATATTGGAGGGGATTGGAGAGACTAAAATTCTCATTTTAAATAAGGAGAGGATTTTAGTCTCTCTAATCCCCTCCGGTTTTATGGCTTCTAAACATCATCCGGGTACGCGGGGAGCAGGGGATAAACTGAAAGTTTTGATGGTTTAAAATGAATTTTAGTTATGGTAAATTTTCAAAAGGGCATTTTAGTAGGAGTATATATGGTTTGATGAGGGCATATAAGCGAAGCCCCTTACGAAACCTGCGTGTGATGTGGGCAAAGAAGCAAATAACTCATCTATCTAGGGTTGGAGGCTTGTACATGGCCACCTCGGCGGTTGTGGCACGCCTCGCGGGCGAGGCCTCGCGGCCCAAGGTCCTACCCTCTGCGAATGGACTCTCATCCGAGAGCCATCGGCGGGTAGCTGTTACGCGCCGTTGGCAGGGCCGCGGTGTCCGGTGCCGCGCGGCCGGTTTCCGCGGTGGGGGCGCCGACGCCGACGCCGTGATCGCCAGCGAGGATTTTGTGGGGTTCTTTCGGGAGGCGTGGCCGTACATCCGGGGCCACCGTGGGAGCACCTTCGTGGTGGTCATCTCCAGCGAGGTCGTGTGCGGGCCGCACTTCTACCGCGTTCTTCAGGTATTGGAATGGTTGCTTGTGATGTTATATTTTGGATCTTTAGTACATTTGACGTCCTGCTATGTAATTTTAGGTTGAGCGTTGAATTTGATTTAGTTGCTTCGTACTAATTGGCCAGCTTAGCTTTTGTTTTTCTAAACAAAAATGGTCCGACCGAAATAATTGAATCATTTGCATCAAAAAATTATGTTGCTAGATTATAATCCATTTCGTTCTGTGGTGTAGACCACAACCATTGACTTCAATGGTTGGGATGAGACTTGAGCATCACGATCGAGTTGACAATTTGAGGATCCTGAGTTCCTGACTGGGATGACAATTGTAGGTTGAGTCTATTGTTGTCAGGGCCGGACCTGGGGGTGGTCGAGCCGGGCGGCCGCCCAGGGCCCCCAAAATGTTGGGGCCCCCACTAAGTATATATTTAAGTATATTGCTTGGTGATTAAATCAGACTAAACAAACAACATTCGCTTTGTTAGTTGATCGATCAAAATATCTAAGCCAAGCTATGATCACGTTCACGTCTCTACTATATTTAAACACCATTTTTCTAGTTCCATGATTTCCACTGTCATTGTGCATTCTATATTTAAATGAAAAATGCTAACATTATGTACAATGAGGATTCAAACCATGGTTGTTGGCTTTAAACCAACATTTACACTCACTTAGCCAATAGAACACACATGTCTTTATGTTTTATATTATATACTTAATTGTAAATAGAAAACGTAGCAATGTACGAACACTTTACTAGTATACGGTATACGTCATTTCCTATTTTCAAAGTGCCCTAATTCTTGCCAAGTAATTACGGTTATATGAGAGACAAGCTACGATTACGTCCACATATATGGTTATATCATATCATCAAGATTGAAATAATATATGTCGATATTAATAACATACTCAATGTCTCTGTATTAAAGAATGTTCGAAGAAACTTTATAAGATAATCCAATGTGCCAAGTAAGTTTTTATTAATTTAGTTAATATAATTTTTGAACCTTTCAACATATATGTTTATAATTATATATATATGCATATATAGATATTATATGTATACATGGGTTAAAAGGGCCTACTTATGGGTTAAAAGGGCCTACTTATAAGTTTTCGCCCAGGGCCCCTAAAATCTCAGGAACAGCCCTGATTGTTGTGTCTTGTTTGGAAGCAAAACTCTATTGTAGACCATATATATTAAGTAAAAACAGCATTACTAAGGAATAAGGGGGTAGGCAACATCAGTTTTCTAGTAGGTATTAGTTTTGTGTTAATCTTATTCTAAGGATGAGCTTATAGTGTTTTGCCACATATTTATATTCTTTTGTTGTCATGAGGAATTTATTTTGTCATGGATTCCTCATTCCTAACCACACTTTCTTTTAAAAATACGCAGGACATATCACTTCTCCATGGTCTGGGGATTAAATTTGTTCTTGTTCCAGGAACACATATTCAAATTGATAAGCTGTTGTCAGAAAGAGGTCAGTTCTGTGCAACACCCTCATGGGGCAGCTTCACAATTCATCCTTAAGCAAGCACTCTGTTTGCACTTGCTTTTGTCATAAAAATCTACCGGATTTTAAAACAAACCAGTATATAGGATGGCTACTAATCATATAAAACCTATTATAAGAAAGTTAGAGAATCATTTAGCTGCTGTGGTATATAGTTGTCTTAGACATTTGGCCCTCAGAGCTCCAGGAAGTATATTTAATATGCTTGCAGACTATCATGGCTATAGTTTGAATTTTTGGTGAAGTACATTAGCCAAAATCTGAAGCTTTGTTAGGCCTCCAGTTGCTTTTGGTTACACACAGAGTTATTTTTTACACTGTTCTGTTTTTTTTGCTTTGCTAACATCTGTTGGTTTGATGATTCTTAATGCATCTCTATATCTCTTACTTTCCTGTAAAGCATGTGTTTAACTTATTAAATTTTGTGTAGGGAAGAAGGCCAAGTATGTTGGTCAGTACAGAATTACTGATGAAGATGCAAGAAAGGCTGCAATGGATGCAGCTGGTAGAATACGATTGACAATAGAAGCTAAACTTTCTCCTGGTCCTCCAATGTTAAATCTTCGTAGGCATGGTGTTATTGGACGCTGGCATGGTCTTGTGGATAGCATTGCAAGTGGCAATTTCCTTGGTGCTAAGGTGAGTATTGATAAGTACATGAGCTTTTGAATATCTGGCTTCCATGTAGTTACTATATCGTTTTTTGTAGCATATTTTTGTGAATTTCAATGTTTGCAAATGTCTCTTCAGAAGAAAGATAACCTTACTTCTCTTTCCTTCCTTTTCATTACATCATAATAAATCATACAATAGTGAAACCAGATGCTCCACAAATAGGAATATGCTTATTGTTTGTGTTCATTTCCTTCCTTTGTTTTTGCTATTTATTAGTTCTGCTGAACTTTACTCGACTGCACAACGGCAATACTGAATATATGTATGTCTTTGGCAGAGAAGAGGGGTGGTTAATGGTATTGACTACGGATTCACCGGGGAAGTTACGAAAATAGATGTTTCACGGATAAGAGAAAGGCTTGATAGTGATAGCATAGTTGTTATCAGCAACATGGGCTTCAGTTCATCAGGAGATGTGTTAAATTGCAAGTATATTTTCTTAATTATTTTTATGTTTTTTCGTATGATTGTACAATGTATACATCAAAATTGTGTAGTTGTATGCTTGCTACCAAGTCAAGCATAATATCATATGAATGCAAATAATTTTCGTAAAACTTGTTCCTTTGCATATATTGCAGCTACCATACTAAACAAAATTGATTTGTGTTGTTTGCAATAATTCAGCACCTACGAGGTTGCTACTGCATGTGCTTTAGCCTTGGAGGCAGATAAACTTATCTGCGTTGTAGATGGTCAGGTATTTGATGAGCATGGACGGGCCATTCAATACATGTCTATTGAGGAGGCAGATTTGTTGATTAGAAAGCGTGCTAGGCAAAGTGATATTGCTGCAAGTTATGTCAAGGTTGTGGATGAGGAAGGCATCAATTCTTTGCATAAAGGGGACAACAGACCATCATTGAGTCCCAAGGCTTACATAAATGGGTATGCTGCTTCTTTTCGAAATGGATTGGGTTTTAACAATGGAAATGGTATTTATTCTGGCGAGCAAGGGTTTGCTATTGGTGGTGAAGATCGGTTAAGCAGATCAAATGCTGATCCTTTTCAAAACGGGTTGGGTTTCAACAATGGAAATGGTATTTACTCTGGTGAGCAAGGGTTCGCTATTGGTGGTGAAGAGAGGTTAAGCAGATCAAATGGCTATCTTTCTGAGTTGGTCGCGGCAGCATATGTGTGCCATGTAAGTGTTTTGCCCTTATACATGATACTCTTTATTATGTTAAATTCTGTGGCCCTGACTGAACACTGATACTTTTCTATATAGTGCCTTAATAAGTTAGTATGTACATTCACCTGTTAGAAGTTATCCTGTAAAACTCAGTAAAATTGTCTTCTGAAATTTCCCCCTACAATTAGTGTTCTTGATTAATATATAGTGATCATGCTTCGTATATGGGATCTGCATTCATGGTTGATGCTGTCATGCTTCCTGAAGTATTTTCTTAAGGAAGGTAGCACTTTGTAGTATGTTATATGCATGCAGCCTCTCAAGTTACTAGCTGTTTGCATGGTGGGATAAGAGGATGGGAATGGGATAGGAATTGAGATATGAACTTGATGGAGAATAGAGTTAATGTATTGCAAAGTGGGAATGATGGAGAGCTGAGATTAGTGTAGCTTCTCAACTTACTGGCTGCTTGCATTGTGGGATATTAGCAGATAGGTGATTTTGATATATGAGTTTGGTGGATAATAGAGAATTAATATATTGCAAAGTGGACAACTGGCAGTTTGGTTGGCTCTGGTTACGTACATACTGTGGGATTTTGAATTCTTGTATTTCTCTCTCTTGGGTAATGAGATTCAATTCGTCCGTGGTGGTGGAAATAATTGCAAAGAGGAAGGCTGGAATTAACACAGTTTCTCCACTTATTGGTTGTTAGAATTGCAGCAGCATGTTGTAGTGCAGTGGAGCATGTAGCTATGAAGTTCACCTGAAGATTAGAGGTTGAGCTTAGTTTGCCGGAGGCAACATGCGCTATGATCTTTGGATTTTTCTCTCTTTCTAGAACGAAAGCAATATTTGTCCAATGAACCGCTACTATCTTGCTTTGGAATATTTAAGCTTACAATTTGGTTAAAGCCTCTATTTGTCAGGTGATTATCCATTTGTTCCTTCCAAATGTCAGGGTGGTGTTCAAAGAGTTCATATTATAGATGGATGTGTAGATGGATCACTTCTATTAGAATTGTTTACGAGAGATGGAGCAGGAACAATGATTGCTAGGTATTTTGAAGCTCTTGTTTTTTTAAAATGTTTTGCTCAAATTTGTTGTTTTAGTGCTCATTTCAATAATCCAGTGCCTGCATTATCTTTTATCAACATGGATGCATATCCTAGATATGCAGTATAATTCGTTTTTTGTAGTCATTATTATTATAAAGAGAAATGCCTTAGTATGTGTCAAGTATGGAGACATTTTTGGCTGAAATTTGTACTTGTGTGACAAGGGTTCGCCATGAAAATTTTGAAGTGATAAGAACCTTTGGAAATTTAGCGTCTACAATCTGTCATGGGAATTCACTACCATATGTTTTCAGGGATGTTTATGAAGGAACAAGGATGGCTACAGCGGAAGATCTTCCTGGCATAAGAAAAATTATTCGGCCGCTGGAGGATTCTGGTGTTTTGGTGCGGAGAACAGATGCACAGGTGAGTTAGTGGTTAAATACTTTTGATTCAAACATTCTTTTGTACCCACTCCTTGCGGTATGCTTTAATTTTGTTCTTGCTACTGCTATAATGGATCTTTCTTTTCTTTTCTTTTCTTTTCTCTTCAGCTTCTTGAAGCGCTAGAGTCATTCTATGTTGTTGAAAGAGATGGTTCAATCATTGCTTGTGCTGCTCTATTTCCATTCCCTGAGGAAAAATCTGGTGAAGTTGCTGCAATTGCTGTATCTGAAGAATGCCGAGGAAGAGGTCAGGGGGACAAGTTACTTGGTATGTTCTTTGCTTACATGGATAATCAGAATCCATTATCTTGATTGGTTGTTGCAACCCCTCTACCAGGTTGCCACAACCATTTCTCCAACATGCCCACATGTTCCTGTGTGCACTTTCTGACATGCACATACAATCCCTAAATATTATAACAAGATAACAGACCGCCTACCAGTAATGTGGTGTTAAAGTGGGGGGTCTCTGTTTTTTCAGTAAGCGTATCTTGTCACCCATTTTAAAGGGGTTTCAGTCTTGTGGCATTTGTACTAGAACAAGCTAAGAAGTCCTTTTTTTTTGTTACTCATGGTGGTTGCCATTCTTCAGATTACGTGGAAAAGATGGCATTATCCCTGGGTCTCAAGAAATTATTCTTGCTTACTACACGAACTGCAGATTGGTATTTACCTCTGTTCTTCTCTTGACTCATCATTATGTGCAAATAGTAGCAATGCTCCGATTTTTTCAGTTTTCCATATGCTTGCTTATACTTTGCTTAATTTTGAGATGTCGCAGGTTTGTGCGACGTGGTTTTTCAGAGTGCTCAATTGGATCTATCCCTGAGCAGAGGAGAAAACGTATCAACTTGTCCCGTGGATCCAAGTATTACATAAAGCAGCTGTAGCCAAAGCCTGCTGGGATTATCGCCAACAATTTTGTCATCAGGTGACTCAGCAGCATGCACAGAGTTTGGTTCCACACTTCCACTTAATTAAGATCGTACCAGCCAAGATTACACCAATTTCGCGGTTGCCCAAAGGCATATAATTGCACAAAGAAACAAAACACCATTATACTGTCACTGTGTTTGAAAGATGGTTGTCTTTGTTTTAGTATGTTACAGAAGTTTGTTTTGCCAATAGAATCAGGGCAGAGAAGAAATAGCTGATTGAATTATATGTAGACCCTATTTAACAAGCAATACCAAAGATGAAGTGCTCGTACAGTATCATCTCTGGTTGGTGCCTCATAGATGATTGAACTTGCCTTTTCCACTCATAGCTGATTGGACTTTACCTTTTACACTTTTGTTGAGAAAGAAAAAAAAAGAGCTAGTGAAACAATTGGTTCTCTTGTATCAGATGTCAAAGTATCCTTGAATGAAAACCAAAAATACGAAGTGCTCGTCTGTTATCATCTCTGGTTGGTCGCTCACTGCGTGCATCAGGAAAGAATAAAAGATAAGTTGCCCTTTTCTCTTCGCGTGTGCGGGTCTGCAAAAAAGAGGCGGATTTTGTTATCCAGCTGGACTGACAGGTTCTTTAGTTTTGGTACCAACCAAGAGTTTGGTTTTCTTTAATTAAGCTTGGAAAAAGTGGAATTGCTTGTTCTGATGATGACTTCCGCTGAGACCAAAGGCAATGCTTTTCTACTTACTTTTCCCCGTACAAAGAGAAAATCAAGGATAACGTCAGTAGCGTGTGACGGTGATATCATATCATTGGCGAGGCTTTATTCTTTCGCTGAGATCAGAGCTTTTTTTTTCCTGTGGGATGAGATGTAGATGCTGGTGTTGGGCATATATGGACTACACGTGCTGCAGATTTCGTGTGTGTTGCGTCAGGTACCAACAACAAGTTGGGTGCCGTGTCGATGGAATTCGTGGACGAAGATTCCACGGGAGTGAGCGAGCGAACCAGCCACATGATGCAGCGCCAGAACGCGCAAAGGTGACAAAAGCAAATTAGGAATCAGCTTCACTGCAGATTTCAGTACTTAGAGCAACTCCAGTAGTTATCTAATAGACTTCCTAAATCAACAATTTAAGTAGTTAACACAAAAACTCATCTCCAATAGTTCTCTAAATGAACTTTCTAAATTTAACAACTTCTTATCTAACCTTATTTCCTCTCTACATTTGGCAACCATTTAGCAACTCACTAAACAAAAATGTTTACTGCATTATATAGATAATGAAGGTAATTGATGATATTTGTGACTTTATTTTTTTTATGTGGATAGATACAAAACAAAACTACAACCTATATTTAGAAAACTATTGGAGAACTCACATTTTTTTACTCCCAAAGTTATTTAGCAACTTCTTAAATTTGTGATTTAGAGAACTAAAATTTATATAACTATTGGAGTTGCTGTTAGGTGAGGTTCTTTACTTGCCCAGCCACCAACACCGTGCCGAGTGATGTCGTTTGCTGCCAAACGATTGATGGCCTAATTCGTCTGCAAATGGTTTCCCTCCGATGGGGACCTGTATACCCGTAGCTAGAAATGCCAGAAATGAACACCAAGTGCTGGAACACAGGGCCCACACGATACATCGAAGAAGCGGTCTCGGGTTCAGATCCTGGAGACGAGTTTTGTTTTTCTGGGAGACGAGTTTGTTGCGCGCTAATGTATGCGGGTGAACTAGCTGTCAGTGAGCGCTTTCCCAAGCTGCACGCTTTATCGTGATGAACAGCCTGTTTGGTTCAGCTTTTTTCTGATCAGCTTTTCTAAAAATCTGGCTGTAGAGAGAATCTGGTTCTGGGGAGAATTTGAGTATCATTACAATCACGTGTGAAGAAAGATAAAGTTGTTCATAGGGCTCAGGATCTAGAAAGTGACGGATTCATACTAGTACAACGACTCAACCGATTATGTGTTTATACTGATTTTGGATGGTTTTTGCCCCCAACAAGTTTTATAGAAGCTGGCTGAAAAGCTGAGCGTTTGACAGTCTGCAACAGTTTTTGACGGCCAGAAACTGTCAGAAGCCGAAACAAACAGGGTCAAAGACGTCGCCTGAGATGGCCAACGGGCACGGGCCGGCACGGGCGTGCTGGCATGGTCTGAGGCGCCGGGCCGTGCCTACAGGCTACATGGCTCACGTGTTTGGCCTTCGAACCTAGGCAAAGTTGGCATAGCTATATGGGTTGATTTTCATGCCGTGCCGGTCTGCTGAGCACGACAAAAACAACGTGTCATGTCAGCCTGTCATCCGATAAGCATCCTCCAACATCTTCACAGACCCTTTTGATAACAGAATTTAAAATTTTTCATTCACGTTCATAGGACGACACACGACAAGAAGGGAGGAGTGGATGACAAAGGGGTCAGGGTAAATATTTAGAAAACTATATCTTTTCAACCATAACTCTGATTTTAGTGGTTCTTGAACCTACAATCTCGTAGCTGCGCGTAGAATAATCCTACATAGTTTATTCTTATGTTTTGGTGTAATATTAGCATACCTATTATTTGCTTGATTGTATGTATTGCTACGAGTAGAGGCGAGATGATGAGGAATCTGAAGCATCAACATTGGAGGAGTACCTGGATTTGCAAGTAAAGGTAAGTTGTGCCCTTGGTCACTTTCTTTACCTAATAATATTCAAGATAATCATCGTGGCATGCTTAGGTTAACTTGATGGGATCTAATAGGTTACCTAGTTTTGTTCACTCTACACCTTGCAAACAAATGAACTATTGAGTAGTCTTGTTATTGCTCTACCTGTTTTAGGGATTAATATTATATCTGAATTATGATCATTGCTCTATTATTATTGTTGGTTTAATTATTGTTCATGATAAGATTATTGTGTTAATTGGAACAATGAGCGACCATCCGAGAAAACAGTGTTACCACCATAAGTGTGGAATGAGACGCTCTTGGCTGATTAATTAGGAAAGCTAGTGTCAGTTAATCTTTTTCCGAAAGGGGCAAGCAGGGTGGAGAAGCTGCCGGTATAGAGAGGTCCTCGGATTGATCTGTTTGTGATAGCTTTTTGGACGAGGGATTCCTATATCGCCTTCGGTCCGGAAACCATAGCGGGTTCTCTCATGCTAGTGGAAATTTGGAAAGTCCTCGTAGTGTTATCCTGTCTTGCCTCCTTTGTAGAGGTGTATGAGGTCCGTACAACCCCATGGCAGATAGGTAAACATGACTTGTGGGTAAAAATGTGCAACCTCTATAGAGTATAAAACTGGTATACCATCCGTGCTCACGATCAAGAGTGGCTAAGACCCTCATATGAGTAATTTATGGAATTAAACTTAACTTGTCATTTACATTGCATTGTGGGATTTATTATTAATTGTGATCAATTATTTAATTTGGTTGGTATCTACTTATACTTAGAAATTGCTAATAAATTTTTGACCAACATCTTTAAAAGCAATGCTGAGCCTAAACCATTGGTCCTTGGTAAGCCTTACACTTCACATGAGCCCCGCCGTAAGTGAGCTCATGTACATTATTCCCTACACTTGTTGAGCGATGAATGTATGTGAGCTCACCCTGCTATAATCACACCAGGTCAAAAATAGGTATCGCTGAAAAAACATAAAAGATGCTACGATGAGTTCGGAGGGGTCTAGGCCATATTGTCCTAGTCAACTATGGTTGCGGAGGATCGTGTCGTCATATGATGTATTCATTTAGCTATTTTGTACAGAACTTCTATTATTATATAATAAATATGTGACATTGATTTCTGTACAATGAGTCATTATATGTGTGAGACTTGATCCTAGCACATATTTGAGACGCGTCCGGGTTTGCCCTTAAATCTGGGTGTGACATGTGGTATTTATAGCCCCCAACCACCCATATAGCCACCTTCTCTACCGTTTTGTGCACTGATGAACGGTCATGTGCCTCTCACAATGGTTAGATCTGCTAACTCAACAGATATAACAGCTAATCCAATGGCTATAACTGACATGTCAATGGTTTTCTATGCTAGGTGATGTCATGCGGATAGTCCATCCTGTGGTTTTGGATGGTTCGTGACTGACATTATAATTCATTTCTTCAACTTGTCACCTTTGAGTTGAACCAATATTGAATAAACGGGCGGTTCACGAATTATAGCTGGAGGGTCCGTGCAAAGGGGCAAACAATGCTTGACTTGGATACCGACAGTCTGTAGTTCAAATGTGTCAATCAACACAATTCATGTCCAGTTTCCAAAAATGCACTACGGACAGTCTGCGCCTTAGTGTCGAACATCCTGTGGCCTAACGGTCTGGATGGTACGAGACCTGAAATTTTTAGAGCTTGAGTTTCTGCCCTTATAATGATGTCATTCTTTGAACCATCTTTTCTTGTCATATGAACATGTGATCATATGCTTAGCAAACTAGTTAGTCCATTTGGTTGTGATAGTCATCAAGCACCAAAACAAATCTAGAAATGAGTTAAACATCATTTTCCTTTCAGGAATGGAGGGGGACATGGACGACAGGTGGTGGATCGAGGCCATCGAAGTCGGGGACGGGATGATAGCGAGGAGATCTCTGACTCGAAGAGCGGCACAGTTGATGGGGTTAGGGTTGAGAGTGCGATGTGCAAGCATGTGGCGGCAGGAGGTGGCCCAGGTGGTGGGGATGCGTTTTGCTTTTATATGGGGGCAAGGAACAGGTCGCTACCGAGCCTCCCATTGAGGAGCGGACCATATCGTGCTGGCTTACGTACCCTGCTTTCGGCCTAGGCACAGCTTGTTCCTTTAGGTTGTGCCAGCCTAGACACACTAGCAATGGCGGATGCATGACTAAAATTAAGGAGGTGCTAGTCTAACAAAAATATAACATATATGTAGACATGAGTAGCAAGAAAACATTATATAATATACCACTGAGTTGCAACTTGTTAGCCATGAGCATTAATGCGAGTAGTAGACAATGTCATTTTACGTTTACTCATGGCTTGAAAACGTTCGATTTGTTTTATGGCCATGGGCTTATTGTTAGCACATATATTTAGTTTACTTTTTCTAGTCGTTCAGCTAAAAAAGGATAAATTGTTACATGGGGTACTGAAAGAGAAATATGCCCTTGGGCCATCTCTAGTATAATTTTGGTGATTAAGTGCCCAACACATATTGAGTGAGTAATTATGTGTCAAATGATGGATGAAGTGCAAATCAACAAGAAGGTATGATTCTAGACTTAGTACATTAGTTTTGTGTACTAATATATTTGTCTAAGTGCTAGAATCAGAGAAAAAAGGAAAAGGAAAAGACTTGGCTGGAGCAGCCAAGACTCAGCGCAGTCTGGCACACCGGACTGTCCGGTGGTGCACCGGACAGTGTCTGGTGCGCCAGGCTGGCTTCTGACGAACTGGCCACTCTCGAGAATTCGTCGGCGGCGTACGACTATAATTCATCGGACTGTCCGGTGGTGCACCGGACTGTCCGGTGAGCCAACGGCCACCAGCGCAACGGTCGGCCGCCAAATCCGCGGGCGACGCGTGGCCCGCTCTAACGGTCGGCAGGAGGCACTGGACTGTCCGGTGTGCACCGGACAGTGTCCAGTGCGCCAACGGCTACAATTCTGCAACGGTCGGCTGTGCCATTTCAGGAAGGCAATCTGCACCGGACCATGAACAGTGCCTGTCCGGTGGTGCACCGGACTGTCCGGTGCGCCACCCGACAGAAGGCAAGAATTGCCTTCCCAGATTGCCTCCAACGGCTCCTAGCTGCCTTGGGGCTATAAAAGAGACCCCTAAGCGTATGGAGGAGTTACACAAGCATTCTTTGATCATCTCTAAGCACCAAGACTCCATTCTCGCGTATTCGATTCTTTGTGATAGTGACTTGAGCTCTAATTGAGTAGAGAACTCCTCGCATTGTATTGTGAGCTCAAGTTGTGGCTTGTGTGCGTGTTTGTGCTCGTGCTTTGAGTCTTGTGTGTGTTGCTCTCCCCTCTCTTACTTCTATGCTTCTTTGTGATCATCAATTGTAAGGGCAAGAGGCTCCAAGTTGTGGAGATTCCTCGCGAACAGGAGATAGTAAAAGAAAGGAAAACACTGTGGTATTCAAGTTGATCATTGGATCACTTGAAAGGGGTTGAGTGCGACCCTCGTCCAGTGGGACACCACAACATGGAGTAGGCAAGTGTTATACTTGGCCGAACCACCGGATAAATCATCGTGTCTCTTGTCCTTGTTTTCTTCGTGAGCATTGTGTTTCATAAGAGCTTGGTCCTTAGCCACTTGATTCTATTGAGCTAACACTTAACCAAGTTTTGTGGCTACAAGTATTTGATTTTTACAGGATCACCTATTCATCCCCCCCTCTAGGTGCTCTCAATTAGTATCGGAGCCGTTCTCTTCACGAAAGGGACTAATCGCCCGAAGAGATGGATCCTAAGGAAAAGGGGATGGTGGTCAACGACAAGACAAAGGAGTCCATCATCAATGAGCCAAGAGATGATAAGCCCTCGGACTCTGGCTCGAGTCATAAGAAAAGAGACGGGAAGAAAAAAAGGCGCATTAAGATCGTTTACTAGGACAGCGACGAGTCTTCTTCCCCAAGAGACGACGAATACGACGAGAAAAAGAAACCGTTTAATTCGAATTTTTCTTTTGATTATTCTCGTATTCCATTTAATTCCAATGCTCATTTACTTTCAATTCCACTTGGGAAACCTCCACACTTTGATGGAGAAGACTACTCATTTTGGAGTCACAAAATGCGTAGTCACATATTCTCTCTCCATCCAAGTATTTGGGAGATTGTTGAAAACGGAATGCTTTTTGATAGTACTAACAACCCCGTTTTCATTAATGAGCAAATCCATAAAAATGCACAAGCTACCACTGTTTTGCTAGCATCCTTGTGCAGGGACGAGTACAATAAGGTGAGCGGCTTGGACAACGCCAAGCAAATCTGGGACACCCTCAAGATTTCTTATGAGGGGAACGACGCCACCATGATCACCAAGATGGAGTTGGTGGAAGGCGAACTGGGGAGGTTCGCAATGATCAGGGGAGAGGAGCCAACGCAAACGTACAACAGGCTCAAGACCCTGGTCAACAAGATCAGGAGCTATGGAAGCACGAGATGGACGGACCACGACGTCGTCCGACTTATGCTCAGGTCCTTCACTGTTCTTGATCCTCATCTTGTGAACTCAATCCGTGAGAATCCTAGGTACACAAAGATGACTCCCGAGGAAATACTCGGAAAGTTTGTAAGCGGGCGTATGATGATCAAGGAAGCAAGATACGTTGATGAGGCATTGAATGGCCCAATACCCATCTACGAGCCTCAAACCATTGCTCTCAAAGCAACAAGCAGCAGGGAGGCACTACCTAGCAAGGTGGCGCAAGTTGAGGCGACCGGGCTAAACGAGGATGAAATGGCCCTCATTATCAAGCGCTTCAAGACGGCGCTAAAAGGACGCAAGGAGCATCCCAACAAGAGCAAGACAAAGGAAAAGCGCTCCTGTTTCAAATGTGGTAAGACTGGTCATTTCATAGCAAATTGTCTCGATAACTCTAGTGACCAGGAACAAGGAAAGGGCGGGAAGAAAGAGAAGAAAAGGAACTATAGGAAGGCAAAGGGCGAGGCACACATCGGAAAGGAATGAGACTCGGACTGCTCATCTTCTAATTCCGACGATGAAGGACTCGCCGCCTCGGCCTTCAACAAGTCGTCTCTCTTTCCCAACGAGCGCCATACTTGCCTAATGGCAAAGGAGAAAAAGGTAAGCGTTCGAGAAACTCCTAAATATACTACTTCTAGCGATGAAGATTCTAGTGATGATGAAGTAGACTATTTTAGCTTATTTAAAGGTTTAGATAGAGCCAAGGTAGAAAAAATCAATGAATTGATTGATGCTTTAAATGAAAAGAATAGACTCTTAGAAAAGCAAAAGGATATATTGTATGAAGAACATGATAAGTTTATTAGTGTACAAAAATCTGTTGCTTTAGAAACTAAAATGAATGAGATTTTATCTTCTGAAATTTCTGCTTGCCATGAGTCTATTTCTAGTTTGAAGAGTGTTAATGATGAGTTAAATGCTAAGTTAGAAGTCGCTAATAAGTCCAGTTCATGTGTGGAACATGTCGTAATTTGTAATAGGTGCAAGGATTTTTATGTTAATGCTTGTAATGAACATCTGGCATCCATTACTAAATTAAATGATGAAGTTGCAAGTCTTAATGCTCAACTTAAGACTTGCAAGGTGGATTTTGATAAACTAAAATTTGCAAGGGATGCCTACACTGTTGGTAGACACCCCTCTATTAAGGATGGGCTTGGCTTTCGAAAGGAAGCCAAGAACTTAACAAGCCAAAGGACTCCCATTTCCGCCAAGGAGAAAGGGAAGGCCCCTATGACTAATAGTGCTCAAAGGAATCATGCTTTCATCTATAGTGATAGAAAATTTTCTAGAAATGCTCATAGGAGTTATGCTTATGATTCACATGCTATGATTGCTTCAAGTTCTTCTTTTGTGCATGGTAGAAATATGCCTAGAAAAAATATTGCTCATGTTCCTAGGAAAGTATGTAATGAACCTTCTACAATTTACCATGCTTGCAATACTTCTTTTGCAATTTGTTGTAAGAACAAGAAAGTGATTGATAGGAAGTTGGGGGCCAAGTGCAAGGGAGACAAGACTTGCATTTGGGTCCCAAAGACTATTATAACTAACCTTGTAGGACCCAACAAGAGTTGGGTACCTAAAACCCAAGCCTAATTTGCCTTGCAGGTTTATGCATCCGGGGGCTCAAGCTGGATTATCGACAGCGGATGCACAAACCACATGACGGGGGAGAAGAAGATGTTCACCTCCTACGTCAAGAACAAGGATTCTCAAGATACAATCATATTTGGAGATGGGAATCAAGGCAAGGTCAAAGGCTTAGGCAAGATAGCCATCACAAATGAGCAGTCTATCTCTAATGTATTTCTAGTAGAGTCGCTAGGCTATAATCTGCTGTCTGTTAGTCAATTGTGCCACATGGGCTATAATTGTTTATTTACAAATGTTGATGTGTCTGTCTTTAGAAGGAGTGATGGTTCATTAGCATTTAAGGGTGTACTAGATGGCAAACTCTACTTAGTTGATTTTTCGAAAGAGGAGGCCGATCTAGATACATGCTTAATAGCTAAGACTAGCATTGGCTGGCTGTGGCATCACCGTCTAGCACATGTTGGGATGAAGAACCTCCATAAACTTCTAAAGGGAGAACATGTGTTAGGATTGACAAATGTGTATTTCGAAAAAGATAGACCTTGTGCAGCATGTCAAGCAGGTAAACAGGTGGGAAGCTCTCATCACAGCAAGAATGTGATGACCACATCAAGACCTCTGGAGCTACTTCATATGGACCTCTTCGGACCTGTCGCCTACCTCGGCATCGGGGGAAGTAAGTATGGTCTTGTTATTGTTGATGATTTTTCCCGCTTCACTTAGGTATTATTTTTGCAGGATAAATCAGAAACCCAAGGGACCCTTAAGTGCTTTCTAAGGAGATCTCAAAACGAATTTGAGCTCAAGGTGAAGAAGATAAGAAGCGACAATGGGTCCGAGTTCAAGAACTTGCAAGTGGAGGGGTACCTTGAGGAGGAAGGAATCAAGCACGAGTTCTCCGCTCCCTACACACCACAGCAAAATGGTGTGGTAGAGAGGAAGAATAGGACGCTCATAGACATGGCGAGGACGATGTTTGGAGAATTCAAGACGCCCGAGCGGTTTTGGTCGGAAGCTGTGAACACAGCTTGCCACGCCATAAACCGGGTCTACCTTCATCGCCTCCTCAAGAAGACGTTGAAAGGGAATTAGGCTTACACCTAGTCCCTAAATAATTTTGGTGGTTGAATTGCCCAACACAAATATTGGACTAACTAGTTTGCTCTAGTGTATAAGTTATACAGGTGCAAAAGGTTCACATTTAGTCAATAAAAAGATCAAGTTTTGGATTCAACAAAGGAGCAAAGAGGCAACCGAAGGCACCTCTGGTCCGGAGGCACCGGACTGTCCGGTGTACACCGGACAGTGTCCGGTGCGCCACCAGAGGACTCCCACTCGAACTCGCCACCTTCGGGAATTTCGCAGGCCGCTTCGCTATAATTCACCAGACTGTCCGGTGTACACCGGACAGTGTCCGGTGCTCCATGGAAGCGCGGCCTCCTCAACTCGCCAGCCTCGGGATCGCGCAGCAGCCGCTCCGCTATAATTCACCGGACATGTCCGGTGTGCACCGGACTGTCCGGTGTAACCCCGAAGCAACGGCTATTTCGGCGCCAACGGCTCCCTGCAGCGCATTTAATGCGCGCTCTGCGCGCGCAGACGTCAGGCGCGCCCATACCGGCGCACCGGACAATGAACAGGTGATGTCCGGTGTGCACCGGACATCCAGGCGGGCCCAGAAGTCAGAAGCTCCAACGGTCAGAATCCAACGGCATTGATGACGTGGCGGAGGCACCGGACATGTCCGGTGTGCACCGGACTGTCCGGTGTGCCATCGACAGACAGCCTCCACCAACGGTCAAGTTTGGTGGTTGGGGCTATAAATACCCCAACCACCCCACCATTCATAACATCCAAGTTTTCCAACTTCCAACCACTATACAAGAGCTAGCATTCATTGCAAAGCACACCAAAAGAGATCAAATCCTCTCCCAACTCCACACAAAGCCCTAGTGACTAGAGAGACTGATTTGTTGTGTTCATTTGAGCTCTTGCGCTTGGATCGCTTCTTTTTCTTTGGCATTCTTTCTTGTGATCAAACACTCACTTGTAATTGAGGCAAGAGACACCAATTGTGTGGTGGTCCTTGCGGGAAGTTTGATTCCCAAGTGATTTGAGAAAGAGAAGCTCACTCGGTCCGAGGGACCGTTTGAGAGAGGGAAGGGTTGAAAGAGACCCAGCCTTTGTGGCCTCCTCAACGGGGAGTAGGTTTGAGAGAACCGAACCTCGGTAAAACAAATCCGCGTGTCTCACTTCATTATTTGCTTGCGATTTGTTTTGCACCCTCTCTCGCGGACTCTATTATATTTCTAACGCTAACCCGGCTTGTAGTTGTGATTATTTTTGTGATTTTCAGTTTCGCCCTATTCACCCCCCTCTAGGCGACTTTCAATTGGTATCAGAGCCCGGTGCTTCATTAGAGCCTAACCGCTCGAAGTGATGTCGGGAGATCACACCAAGAGGGAGATGGAGACTGGCGACAAGCCCACTACAAGCCAAGGGAGCACTTCATCGGAAGAGTCCCGCACAAAGAGAAGGGAGAAGAAGAAGGACTCCTCCAAGCGGAAGGAGAAAAGATCTTCCTCTTCTCACCACAATGAGAAGAAGGAAAAATCTTCTTCTCACAAGTCGCATCGGAAAGGCGACAAGCACAAGAGGATGAGGAAGGTGGTCTACTACGAGACCGACACTTCATCAACATCCACCTCCGACTCCGATGCACCGTCCGTAACTTCTAAGCGTCAAGAGCGCAAGAAGTTTAGTAAGATCCCCTTAAACTATCCCCGTACATCTAGACATACTCCATTACTTTCCGTTCCATTAGGCAAACCGCCAACTTTTGACGGCGAAGATTATGCTAGGTGGAGTGATTTAATGAAATTTCATCTAACCTCACTCCACAAAAGTATATGGAATGTTGTTGAGTTTGGAGTACAGGTACCATCAATAGGGGATGAGGATTATGACACGGACGAAGTGGCCCAAATCGAGCACTTCAACTCCCAAGCCGCAACCATTCTCCTTGCCTCTCTAAGCAAGGAGGAATACAACAAAGTGCAAGGGTTGAAGAACGCAAAGGAGATTTGGGACCTACTCAAGACGGCGCACGAGGGTGATGAACTCACCAAGATCACCAAGCAGGAAACGATCGAGGGGGAGCTCGGTCGCTTTCGTCTTCGCCAAGGGGAGGAGCCACAAGACATGTACAATCGGCTCAAGACCTTGGTGAACCAAGTGCGCAACCTCGGGAGCAAAAAATGGGATGACCACGAGGTGGTTAAGGTTATTTTAAGAGCACTTATTTTCCTTAACCCCACTCAAGTTCAATTAATTCGTGGTAATCCTAGATATCCACTAATGACCCCCGAGGAAGTTATCGGGAATTTTGTGAGCTTTGAATGCATGATTAAAGGCTCAAAGAAGATCAACGAGCTTGACGAACCTTCCACATCCGAGGCGCAACCGGTGGCCTTCAAGGCAACGGAGGAGAAGAAGGAGGAGTCTACACCAAGTAGACAACCAATTGACGCCTCCAAGCTCGACAATGAGGAGATGGCTTTAATCATCAAAAGCTTTCGCCAAATCCTCAAGCAACGGAGGGGGAAGGACTACAAACCCCGCTCCAAGAAAGTGTGCTACAAATGTGGTAAGCCCGGTCATTTTATTGCAAAATGTCCTATGTCTAGTGACAGTGACAGGGGCGACGACAAGAAGGGAAAGAGGAGAGAAAAGAAGAAATACTACAAGAAGAAGGGCGGCGATGCCCATGTTTGCCGGGAGTGGAACTCCGACGAGAGCTCCACCGACTCCTCCTCCGACGACGAGGACGCCGCCAACATCGCCGTCACCAAAGGCCTTCTCTTCCCCTACGTCGGCCACAAGTGTCTCATGGCCAAGGACGGCAAAAAGAAGGTAAAATCAAGGTCCTCCACTAAATATGAAACATCTAGTGATGAGGATGATGATAAAAATGAGGAGGATAACTTGCGCATTCTTTTTGCTAACCTCAACATGCAACAAAAAGAAAAATTAAATGAATTGATTAGTGCTATACATGAGAAGGATGATCTCTTGGATTCTCAAGAAGAATTCCTTATTAAAGAAAATAAGAAGCATGTTAAGGTCAAGAATGCTTATGCTCTAGAAATTGAAAAATGTGAGAAATTAACTAGTGAGCTAAGCACATGCCATGACACTATTGCCAACCTTAGAAATGAAAATGCTAGATTAATTGCTAAGGTTGATTCTCATGTTTGCAATGTTTCAACTTCCAATTCTAAAGATGATAATATTGATTTACTTGCTAGAATTGATGAGTTGAATGAGTCTCTTGCTAGCCTTAAGATTGAGAATGAAAAATTGCTTGCTAAGGCTAAAGAATTAGATGTTTGCAATGTTACAATTTCTGACCTTAGAACTAAGAATGATATGTTGCATGCTAAGGTTGTAGAATTAAAATCTTGCAAACCCTCTACATCTACTGAGCATATTTCCATTTGTACTAGGTGTAGAGATATTAATGTTGATGCTATCCATGATCACCTAGCCTTAATTAAAAAACAAAATGATCACATAGCACAACTTAATGCTAAGATTAGTGAGCATGACTTAGAAAATGAAAAATTTAAATTTGCTAGAAGC
Source organism: Zea luxurians (assembly GCA_029449295.1). Classification (NCBI taxonomy): domain Eukaryota; kingdom Viridiplantae; phylum Streptophyta; class Magnoliopsida; order Poales; family Poaceae; genus Zea; species Zea luxurians. The sequence goes on along the minus strand of JAOPSE010000088.1, from coordinate 10,237,203 downwards.
ATGCTCTATAATGGGAGACGCCCAGGCATCAAGGATGGCATTGGCTTCCAAAGGGGAGACAATGTCAAACTTAATGCCCCTCCAAAGAATTTATCTAACTTTGTTAAGGGCAAGGCTCCCATGCCTCAGGATAACGAGGGTTACATTTTGTACCCTGTCGGCTATCCTGAGAGCAAAATTAGGAGAACTCATTCTAGGAAGTCTCACTCTGGCCCTAACCATGCTTTTATGAATAAGGGTGAGACATCTAGCTCTAGGCAACCAACCCGTGCCAAGTTGCCTAGAAAGAAAACTCCTAATGCATCAAATGATCATGCTATTTCATTCAAAACTTTTGATGCATCATATGTTTTAACTAACAAATCCGGCAAGGTAGTTGCCAAGATTGTTGGGGGCAAACACAAGGGATCAAAGACTTGTGTTTGGGTACCCAAAGTTCTTGTTTCTAATGCCAAAGGACCCAAAACCGTTTGGGTACCTAAAATCAAGAACTAAAATTGTTTTGTAGGTTTATGCATCTGGGGGCTCAAGTTGGATACTCGACAGCGGGTGCACAAACCACATGACAGGGGAGAAAAAGATGTTCTCCTCTTATGAGAAAAACCAAGATCCCCAACGAGCTATCACATTCGGGGATGGAAATCAAGGTTTGGTCAAAGGTTTGGGTAAAATTGCTATATCACCTGACCATACTATTTCCAATGTTTTTCTTATAGATTCTTTAGATTACAATTTGCTTTCCGTATCCCAATTATGTCAAATGGGCTACAACTGTCTATTTACTGATACTGGTGTTACTGTCTTTAGAAGAAGTGATGATTCAATAGCATTTAAGGGAGTGTTAGAGGGTCAGCTATACTTGGTAGATTTTGATAGAGCCGAACTCGACACTTGCTTGGTTGCTAAGACTAACTTGGGTTGGCTCTGGCACCGCCGACTAGCCCATGTTGGAATGAAGAATCTTCATAAGCTTCTAAAGGGAGAACACATTTTAGGACTAACAAATGTTCATTTTGAGAAAGACAGGATTTGTAGCGCATGCCAAGCCGGGAAGCAAGTTGGCACTCATCATCCACACAAGAACATCATGACTAATGACAGGCCACTGGAGCTCCTACACATGGACCTATTCGGCCCGATCGCTTACATAAGCATCGGCGGGAGTAAGTACTGTCTAGTTATTGTGGATGATTATTCTCGCTTCACTTGGGTGTTCTTTTTGCAGGATAAATCTCATACCCAAGAGACATTAAAGAGATTCTTGAGACGGGCTCAAAATGAGTTCGGCTTAAGGATCAAGAAAATTAGAAGCGACAATGGGACAGAGTTCAAGAACTCTCAAATCGAAGGCTTCCTCGAGGAGGAGGGCATCAAGCATGAGTTCTCTTCTCCCTACACACCACAACAAAATGGTGTAGTGGAGAGGAAGAATCGAACTCTATTGGACATGGCAAGAACCATGCTTGATGAGTACAAGACACCGGACCGGTTTTGGGCCGAGGCGGTCAACACCGCCTGCTACGCCATCAACCGGTTATATCTTCACCGAATCCTCAAGAAGACATCCTATGAACTCCTAACCGGTAAAAAGCCCAATATTTCATATTTTAGAGTTTTTGGTAGCAAATGTTTTATACCTGTTAAAAGAGGTAGAAAATCTAAATTTGCTCCTAAAACTGTAGAAGGCTTTTTACTAGGATATGACTCAAACACAAGGGCATATAGAGTCTTTAACAAGTCCTCGGGACTTGTTGAAGTTTCTTGTGACGTTGTGTTTGATGAAACTAACGGTTCTCAAGTAGAGCAAGTTGATCTTGATGAGATAGGTGAAGAACAGGCTCCATGCATAGCGCTAAGGAACATGTCCATTGGGGATGTGTGTCCTAAGGAATCCGAAGAGCCTCCACATGCACAAGATCAACCATCCTCCTCCATGCAAGTATCTCCACCAACTCAAAATGAGGACGAGACTCAAGATGTTGAACAAGAAGATCAAGAAGATGAGCCACATCAAAATGACGGCAACGATCAAGGGGGAGATGCAAATGATGAAGACAAGGAGGATAAACAACCAAGACCGCCACACCCAAGAGTCCACCAAGCAATACAACGAGATCACCCCGTCGACACCATCCTCGGCGACATTCATAAGGGGGTAACTACTCAATCTCGTGTTGCACATTTTTGTGAACATTACTCTTTTGTTTCCTCTATTGAGCCACACAGGGTAGAGGAAGCACTCCAAGATGCGGATTGGGTGATGGCGATGCAAGAGGAGCTCAACAATTTCACAAGGAATGAGGTATGGCATTTAGTTCCACGTCCTAATCAAAATGTTGTAGGAACCAAGTGGGTTTTCCGCAACAAGCAAGATGAGCATGGTGTGGTGACAAGGAACAAAGCTCGACTCGTGGCCAAGGGGTATTCACAAGTCGAAGGTTTAGATTTTGGTGAAACCTATGCACCCGTAGCTAGGCGTGAGTCAATTCGCATATTATTGGCCTATGCTACTTACCATGGCTTCAAGCTTTATCAAATGGACGTGAAGAGTGCCTTCCTCAATGGACCAATCAAGGAAGAGGTCTATGTTGAGCAACCTCCCGGCTTTGAAGACAGTGAGTACCCTAACCATGTTTATAGGCTCTCTATGGCGCTTTATGGGCTCAAGCAAGCCCCAAGAGCATGGTATGAATGCCTTAGAGATTTCCTTATTGCTAACGGCTTCAAAGTCGGCAAAGCCGATCCTACTTTATTCACTAAAACTCTTGACAATGATTTGTTCGTATGCCAAATTTATGTTGATGATATTATATTTGGGTCTACTAACAAATCTACATGTGAAGAATTTAGTAGGATTATGACACAGAAATTCGAGATGTCTATGATGGGGGAGTTGAAGTATTTTCTAGGATTTCAAGTCAAACAACTCCAAGAGGGCACATTCATTTGCCAAACAAAGTATACTCAAGACATTCTAAGCAAGTTTGGAATGAAGGACGCCAAGCCCATCAAGACTCCCATGGGAACCAATGGACATCTCGACCTCGACACGGGAGGTAAGTCCGTGGATCAAAAGGTATACCGGTCGATGATTGGTTCATTGCTTTATTTATGTGCATCTCGACCGAACATTATGCTTTCCGTATGCATGTGTGCAAGATTCCAAGCCGACCCTAAGGAATCATGTGGCAGAACCACCCGAATTATTCCAGCTTAAGTGCCTAAGTCATGCCTCAAGGGCCGTGACACACTTAAATCGGAATAACCCGTCAGTCCTTCAGATCTAGTCTGATAGAGCCACTTAACCAGGATCAAATTCCACAATCTCACTCGAAGGTGAGTCATAGAAGAAATACAATAAAACAGGAAACCTCAAATTAAGTACTGAATTATTACATGAATCGGAGTTCTGGAGTAGCAAATAAAGTTCATAAAGTAAAGTGCAGCGGATAATCGATGTCGTCGGTAATGAGGAAATGGGCAAGGCCTAGCCCACTACTCCTCATGCTCCTCTCCTGCTGGAGCAACATCCCACTCGACCGTCCAACCCGGTGGCAGGGTGGTAGGCCAAGTCACACCATCAACCAAATCCTGCATGGTACCTGCAAAAATGGTGCCACAAGCAAGGCTGAGTATACTAATACTCAGCTAGACTTACCCGGTGTGAGGAGTCTACTCCTCTACCTCTAGACTATGCAGCTGTTTGGCTGAGGGGTTTGGTTTGCCAAAAGCACTAGCCGAGTCTAAAAACAAGTTTTAGCTTTTCCAATTCTAGTATCATTAATTCAGCTAAGTTTGCTCTTTCTAAGCATACATGGTAACAATCATTTAGTTCAAACAACAAGTTATCTCATATAACCACATTTCACTTCTTACTCGATGCAGTACAAGGAATCAAGCAGTCTCATTAGCTGCGAGAAGCAGACGATTCGAATCGAGTTTTTAAACCTTGCAAGGTAAACCTAAACACACGGCATGGCAGGGTACTCCGACCCTACACATGACAACCGTCCCCATCGATTCCCCGTTCGCGTCCAGGCCTCACCGCCTTGGCATACAATGCTCCACTGACCCCGGCTGCCGCCGTGCAGTGACCGCGCTTGTACCCACCATAGCTAGCATGGGAGAACCAGTCTCAGGTCGCATGAGGGATAAAGTCCGCGCCCGGCTTCACTCAGGTACTAGGTTTACCGGTTACCATTTTTCCCGGCATGTGTTTAGTACGTTCAAAAGCTTGACTCAGGTATCCACACATTAATCCTTAATTCATTTTCCCGTCTCATGGGCAAGGCATCCTCCCTGGATCCAAGTCCATAGACCAACATATACCCCATTGTCAAGATGAATACAATCAATTCCTGACCTCGCGCGAGTGCTAGAAAAATCACTCGACTTCTACCGAGATCCTGATTAGCAAGCAGCTACTCGTCCTAGCATACTAGTATTCATCTCAAAAAGGAGCCCTAAGTTCATGCAACTAGAGGTTTCAAGCAATTCCTACACTTAAGTGCACATTACAAACCTACAAACATTAAGTGTAGTAAAATAGCATATATAAACGGTTATGCATAAAACCGGGGCTTGCCTTCAATCGCTGGGGCTGCGGGGAGATCCTCAATAGCAGCCTCTGAAGCCTGCTCCTGGTCCTCTTCTTGGACAGGTCCTTGCTCGGGGATGAGCACGTACTCTCCGTCGGCAAGATTACAATCTAATGAATGCAATGCGTAAGATATATGCATGATATGATATGTGCTTTTAGAACTCGCAACTTAAAAGGGGTATGATCTTTCTTGAGTTAAACAAAGTTAACTTTACTTACGCAAGACCCTTGGGTGGTATACTTGGTAAATTAAGTTAAACTTTAGCTAAGGCAAGTGGTAGATTTTACTTTTAGGGGTTCCACTGAATTCTTTTTAAGTCTTAGGGATGATTGATAAGTACTCAAGTTAGACTGATTGAAGTGGGGTTTAGCTCTTCTTTCCTTTTCTTTTTATTCTCTTTAATGCTTTGGAGTAGGTTTGAACTACAAGTTGCTTTTATAAAATTCTAAAAATTCTGTAAAAATTACAGTGGCTTGCTACTGGTGTATGTTTCTTTTTCTTAAAATTTGGGGATCAGAAAGTGAATAGTTTTCTCTGCACAAAATTATTAAACTCTAGGGTAGAAGGGGTGCTTTGAACTACAACTACTATTTAACAGTGGGTAATTCTTCAGAGTTTATTTTTGCTGGCTTTCAGGTGTTATAACATGACTTGATATAAATTTCTAGTCATTAATACCTTTTAATTATTTTTCTATGGTTTTCTCAAGTTTCTAGCCAAATGGGTGCTTTCTACTACCACTATATTTGAAAAAAATCAAACAACAGAGTTCTTATTTTTCTTAGTTATTGTTTTGTGCAAGAGCAATCATCCTGAAGTTTGGCATCTTTTTGCTTAAGGGAAGGGGTGGGGTGCATTATTTGAATTAAATGGCCTTTCCCTTAAATCATTAGCAAATGGTATGAGTTTGCTTCTTTTTCATGGGTTTGCATTTTTCTTTGGTGGTCTACCTCATCATGGACTTAGTTGATTTTTTGGTTGCCCATTATCACATTATTTGAGGTTGTTCATGATTTAGTTGGAAAATGTCTTATTATCACTTTACATTTATTTTCCTTACTTAGAAAGTTGGGCTGAGGTGCTCTGTATTTTTGTAGTGGGGCTCTGGTGGTTATTAGTCCACTGGATTTTTGTTAAGCATTTTGGTTATAGTTTTGCCTCTTTAATAATTGATTTTCAGTCTTATTTAGGCTAAACAAATCATTTTAATTTAAAACTGGTCCAAATTAATGGTCTCTGTATTTTTCCAAAGTTCTCTGTTACATAAGCAAGCTAGGAAAAATAATATTAGTCACTGTTCATTAATTTCTAATACCTTTCTGATTTTCTCTAAGTTTTGGACAAAACATCTTTAAATGAGAAAATACATCATAATTTCTAATGCTGGGGTTCCTACTATTTTTAAACAGTGTCTAAAAGAGGTTTGAATACCCACAATTTTTCTTAAGTCTAGTACAGAAGAAAAACTAATTTTCCTTGATTAAATAAGGTTTAGGGGGTTTCTGTTTTTAATTTTAAACTCTAAAATTTTGAACAGAAAGCATAGGGTTTACTATTTTTAAATGATAGATTGTAATATACAGAGGCTAGCAAAATTGGTTTGACTTTTTTTGAGTAAGAATTCATCAAGTTATGAATTTTACAAGTTCTCTGGTTATTTAAAAGAATTTCAGAATCGATTTAAATGAAAACTACTTTGCACTGGGGTCCCTGGAGGTTTTCTAAGTTTTTCCTCGCGAATCAGTCCTCAGGCTACTATTCACCAGAGTCTCTGACATTGCAGAAAACCCCTCGGGTTCTTCACCTCCTAACCCGAGGTCCTCAGTTAACTTAAACAGTAGCCGCGGCGGGGAAAAGGGCGGAGGGGCTTACCGGCGGCGAGACTGTTCCGGTGAAGTGGTCGAGGATGAAGGGGAGGTCCTGGGGATCACAACGGTGTGCGGAACGCCGTCGGAGATGGCCGGAGTCGGTCGGTCCACGCGCGCAGGCGGGGATACTCGTCGGCGGCGAGGAGACCGGCCTGGTCACGGCGAGGTAGTTCAATCAAACGGGTCAGGGAGGTCCACGGGATGCCAGAGAAGTTATGAGCGAGAGGAATTGGGCGGAGACTCACCGGATAACTCGGTCCACGCGCGGCGGCGGAAGACCGAAGTCCGGCGAAGCCGATCTCGGACCTCCGGTGAAGTCCGGCTAGGTCCGAGGGCTTGGCGAGCTTCACGGGCTACTGGTGGAGCTGGCCGAAGCACTGGCTTGGCTTGAGGACGGCTGGGGGGAGCTGGCCACGGTGGCCGAAGCTCGGGTGGCAATGGCGGGCGGAAATCAAGCTCGCCGGAGCTAAGGGAAGCGGCTGGCCGAAGAGGGTGAGTGCGGGGCGAAGTGAGGCGCGCCTGGGGAGGCTTTATAGGCGCGGGTGGGCACGGCCGAGGGCGAGGACGCGCGGCGGACGCGACTGGTCGCCGGGGAGCGCGCGTGCGCGGGTTGGGCGAGCTCTGGCACGCCGGCCAGGGTCGAACACGTGGGAGCACGCGTTCTGCCCAAGTTCTGGCGCGTGTAGTTGCTCATCCGAGCCTGCTCTCGCCTTGGTCAATGCACAAAACCTCTTCCCCTCCCTACAAGCTACCATTCTTGTGTGGGGGTCATAGGATTTTGCCTACTGGTTGCAGAGATATGGAGCCAGGAAATCTGGTCTGTCTCCCTGCACAAATCCGAGGCAAATCCAAGGTTTAGTCGTGTCTAGGGCTCGCGTCCCAATGCCATCTTCTGGCACACGACAGAGGGGTTAGTTAGGCACATTTTTGTCAATGGGGCCATTAGGATTCGAGTTAGGGATCAAGGTGAACATCCCTGATCTTTGGATCAAGGTCTGATTTTCAGAAATCTGAAATTCAGAATTCTTATTAAGTCCACACATGGAAAGCTTGATTTGGGGTTTTATTTGAGCTATTTTGGTTAAGCTTCCTCAACCTTTCTTGTTGCTCATTAAATATACTTCAATTTTTGTAATTGGCTCAACTCAAAATTTTAAACTTTTCACTCCCTTTTCCTTACTTTTTGAATTTTTGCTCATGAGGCTCATTTAGGATTTTTAAACTAGGGTTGCATAATCTGATCTTTTAAGGGACTTATTTGCTTTGATCATGACACTTTTAAGTATATACTTGGTGACTTCATTATTTCTTAAGTTATTTTGATGCTCATGCTTACTTTGGTTCCCATAAAATAATGGCTCTTGGTTTGGCTTTTGAAAGAAAAACCCTGAGTGACACTGGGGTGTCACAAATCACACCTTACGGCCGTAAAACGAATCTTGAGATATTTGGCTTATACTCCTAAGTTTGGGCTTTGGTACCCTCGGGGATCCACTTTTGATTTGATTGGTTATTCGGATGCCGATTGGGCAGGGTGTAAGATTAATAGGAAGAGCACATCGGGGACTTGCCAGTTCTTGGGAAGATCCTTGGTGTCTTGGGCTTCAAAGAAGCAAAATTCGGTCGCTCTTTCTACCGCCGAAGCCGAGTATATTGCCACAGGCCACTGTTGCGCGCAATTACTTTGGATGAGGCAAACCCTGCGGTACTACGGTTACAAATTAACCAAAGTTCCTCTTCTATGTGATAATGAGAGTGCAATCCGCATGGCGGATAATCCCGTTGAGCATAGCCGCACTAAACACATAGCCATTCGGTATCATTTTCTTCGGGATCACCAACAAAAGGGGGATATTGAGATTTCATACATTAACACTAAAGATCAATTAGCCGATATCTTTACCAAGCCACTTGATGAACAATCTTTTACCAGACTTAGGCATGAGCTCAATATTCTTGATTCTAGGAATTTCTTTTGCTAAACTTGCACACATAGCTCACATTTATACCTTTGATCATATCTCTTTTATATATGCTATGACTAATGTGTTTTCAAGTGTATTCCAAACCAAGTCATAGGTATATTGAAAGGGAATTGGAGTCTACGGCGAAGACAAGGCTTCCACTCCACTCTACTACTCATGCTTCGCCGTCACTCCGAGCATCTCTCCAACTTTGGTATAATCTTCACTTGTTTATTTTATGACCAAAAGAGGAGAAAGTATTTCGTTGGGCTCTAATAATTCCGTTTTTGGCGATTCATGCCAAAGGGGGAGAAAATATGAGCCCAAAGCAAAAGGACCGCACCACCACCCTAATTTTAAAATTGATGATTTTCAATTGATAAATTTCAAAATTGGTATCTCTTTGTGTTCTAAAGGGGGAGTAAATAGTATTTTCAAAATTAATGTCTTAAAACCCTCTTGAACACTAAGAGGAGACTTTATTTGAGGGGGAGTTTTGTTTAGTCAAAGAAAAGGCATTTGGAACAAAGGAAGAAAATTTCAAAACTTGAAAATGCTTTGCAAAATCTCATTCATTTACCTTTGACTATCTTGCAAAAAGACTTTGAAAAGAGTTTACAAAAGAGTTTGCAAAAACAAAACTTTTGGTGCAAATGTGGTCCAATATGTCAAAAACAAAGAAAATAATCCATGCGCATCATGTAAGCATTTATATTGGCTCAATTCCAAGCAACCTTTGCACTTACATTATGCAAACTAGTTCAATTATGCACTTCTAGATTTGCTTTGGTTTGTGTTGGCATCAATCACCAAAAAGGGGGAGATTGAAAGGGAATTAGGCTTACACCTAGTCCCTAAATAATTTTGGTGGTTGAATTGCCCAACACAAATATTGGACTAACTAGTTTGCTCTAGTGTATAAGTTATACAAGTGCAAAAGGTTCACATTCAGTCAATAAAAAGATCAAGTTTTGGATTCAACAAAGGAGCAAAGAGGCAACCGAAGGCACCTCTGGTCCGGAGGCACCGGACTGTCCGGTGTACACCGGACAGTGTCCGGTGCGCCACCAGAGGACTCCCACTCGAACTCGCCACCTTCGGGAATTTCGCAGGCCGCTTCGCTATAATTCACCGGACTGTCCGGTGTACACCGGACAGTGTCCGGTGCTCCATGGAAGCGCGGCCTCCTCAACTCGCCAGCCTCGGGATCGCGCAGCAGCCGCTCAGCTATAATTCACCGGACATGTCCGGTGTGCACCGGACTGTCCGGTGTAACCCCGGAGCAACGGCTATTTCGGCGCCAACGGCTCCCTGCAGCGCATTTAATGCGCGCTCTGCGCGCGCAGACGTCAGGCGCGCCCATACCGGTAGGGATGAAAACGGTTTCGGAATTTTTCGGAATTCCGGAAATCGATTTCGAAATTTTTCGATCGGATTCACCGGTAACGGTATTTTTCGAAAACGGAATCGGTTTTCGGAATTTTCTATCGGAATCGGTATCGGAATCGGCGTTGTGTTTTACCGACCGTTTCCTTCGGTTATCGGTATTTGTCGGAAATTACCGGATTTGTGTCTCGGAAATTTCCAGAACTGTGTCTCGGAATTTTTTTCGGAATTTTCCAGCATGTGATTTTTTCGCATCGCCTGTACGTCTCTGGATAAGAATTACTTATTTTTATATTTTTTGGACGTTTTAAGATTTATTTTGGGGTGTTGGAAGGCAGTTGAGATTAATCATTTGGTCTCTCAAATGAATCCACCCTTTTCTATGCACATGTTATGTATTAGTAATATATAATGATAGAGAGCCGATAGTCTATCTTTTCCACATACTAGATTTTAGGGCTTTCCTGTGAGGCTGTGAAAAACTCTTTATGTGAGAAAAAAATATTTTATGAGTAAGCATGCCATGTCAGCTAAATCTAGTGGATATTGTGAATTGTGAACTTTGAGTCTGTGAACTTGTGATCTTTATGAACTTGTTATACTGTGAACTTGTTATATTGTGAACTTGTGATCTTTGTAAACTTTTTATATTATAAATTTGTGATCCTTGTGAACTTGTTATATTGTGAACTTGTTATATCATGATTTGTGAACTTGTGGTTTTTGTGATCTTTTGTCAACTTTGTTGTATTATGAAGTTTGATATGTTTACCGATCGTATTTTAAATTTCGACCGTTACCGGTGTATTTTCCGCACCGAACTTTCGTATCCGATGTTTCCGAAATACCGATATCGTTTCCGTTTCCGGAGTTACCGTTTTCGATTTCGTTTCCGATAAAAAATATGAAAACGGTAATGGTTTTAGTGTTTACCGACCGTTTCCGACCGTTTTCATCCCTACATACCGGCGCACCGGACAATGAACAGGTGATGTCCGGTGTGCACCGGACATCCAGGCGGGCCCAGAAGTCAGAAGCTCCAACGGTCAGAATCCAACGGCATTGATGACGTGGCGGAGGCACCGGACATGTCCGGTGTGCACCGGACTGTCCGGTGTGCCATCGACAGACAGCCTCCACCAACGGTCAAGTTTGGTGGTTGGGGCTATAAATACCCCAACCACCCCACCATTCATAACATCCAAGTTTTCCAACTTCCAACCACTATACAAGAGCTAGCATTCATTGCAAAGCACACCAAAAGAGATCAAATCCTCTCCCAACTCCACACAAAGCCCTAGTGACTAGAGAGAGTGATTTGTTGTGTTCATTTGAGCTCTTGCGCTTGGATCGCTTCTTTTTCTTTGGCATTCTTTCTTGTGATCAAACACTCACTTGTAATTGAGGCAAGAGACACCAATTGTGTGGTGGTCCTTGCGGGAAGTTTGATTCCCAAGTGATTTGAGAAAGAGAAGCTCACTCGGTCCGAGGGACCGTTTGAGAGAGGGAAGGGTTGAAAGAGACCCGGCCTTTGTGGCCTCCTCAACGGGGAGTAGGTTTGAGAGAACCGAACCTCGGTAAAACAAATCCGCGTGTCTCACTTCATTATTTGCTTGCGATTTGTTTTGCACCCTCTCTCGCGGACTCTATTATATTTCTAACGCTAACCCGGCTTGTAGTTGTGATTATTTTTGTGATTTTCAGTTTCGCCCTATTCACCCCCCCTCTAGGCGACTTTCAGACGTCATACGAACTTCTAACCGGTAACAAACCCAACGTGTCTTATTTTTGAGTATTTGGGAGTAAATGTTACATTCTAGTGAAGAAAGGTAGGAATTTCAAATTTGCTCCCAAAGCTGTAGAAGGGTTTTTGCTAGGTTATGACTCAAATACAAAGGCATATAGAGTCTTCAACAAATCATCGGGTTTGGTTGAAGTCTCTAGCGACGTTGTATTTGATGAAACTAATGGCTCTCCAAGAGAGCAAGTTGATCTTGATGATGTAGATGAGGATGATGTTCCAATGGACGCAATTCGCACCATGGCAATTGGAGATGTGCGACCACAGGAACACCAAGTGCAAGATCAACCTTCTTCCTCAACGATGGTACATCCCCCTACTCAAGATGATGAACAGGTTCCTCAAGAGGAGGCGTGTGATCAAGGGGGAGCACAAGAAGACCAAGTTGTGGAGGAAGAAGCACCACGGGCCCCTCCAACTCAAGTTCGAGCGACGATTCAAAGGAATCATCTTGTCGACCAGATTTTGGGTGATATAAGCAAGGGAGTAACTACTCGCTCACGTCTAGCTAATTTTTGTGAGCATTACTCGTTTGTCTCTTCTATTGAGCCTTTCAGGGTAGAAGAGACCTTGCTAGATCTGGACTGGGTGTTGGCCATGCAGGAAGAGCTCAACAACTTCAAGCGAAATGAAGTTTGGACACTGATGCCATGTTCCAAGCAAAACGTTGTGGGAACCAAGTGGGTGTTCCGCAACAAGCAAGACGAGCACGGGGTGGTGACACAAAACAAGGCTCGACTTGTGGCAAAAGGTTATGCCCAAGTCGCAGGTTTGGATTTCGAGGAGACTTTTGCTCCTGTGGCTAGGCTAGAGTCTATTCGCATTCTATTAGCCTATGCCGCTCACCACTCTTTCAGGTTGTTCCAAATGGATGTGAAGAGCGCTTTCCTCAACGGGCCAATCAAGGAGGAGGTCTATGTGGAGCAACCCCCTGGCTTTGAGGATGAACGGTATCCCGACCATGTGTGTAAGCTCTCTAAGGCGCTCTATGGACTTAAGCAAGCCCCAAGAGCATGGTATGAATGCCTTAGAGATTTTCTAATTGCTAATACTTTCAAGGTTGGGAAAGCTGATCCAACTCTTTTCACTAAGACTTGTGATGGTGACCTATTTGTGTGCCAAATTTATGTCGATGACATAATATTTGGTTCTACTAACCAAAAGTCTTGTGAAGAGTTTAGCAGGGTGATGACACAGAAATTCAAGATGTCTATGATGGGCGAGTTGAACTACTTCCTTGGGTTCCAAGTGAAGCAACTCAAGGACGGCACCTTCATCTCTCAAACGAAGTACACGCAAGACTTGCTCAAGCGGTTTGGGATGAAGGACGCCAAGCCCGCAAAGACTCCAATGGGAACCGACAGACATGTCGACCTCAACAAAGGAGGTAAGTCCGTTGATCAAAAGGCATACCGGTCTATGATAGGTTCCTTGCTTTACTTATGTGCTAGTAGACCAGATATTATGCTTAGTGTTTGCATGTGTGCTAGATATCAATCCGACCCAAGGGAATGCCACCTTGTGGCCGTTAAGCGGATTCTTAGATATTTAGTTGCTACGCCTTGCTTCGGGATCTGGTATCCAAAGGGGTCTACCTTTGACTTGATTGGATATTCAGACTCCGATTATGCCGGATGCAAGGCTGATAGGAAGAGTACATCAGGGACGTGCCAATTCCTAGGAAGGTCCCTGGTATCATGGAGTTCAAAGAAACAAACTTCTGTTGCCCTATCCACCGCTGAGGCCGAGTATGTTGCTGCAGGACAGTGTTGCGCGCAACTACTTTGGATGAGGCAAACCCTCCGGGACTTTGGCTACAATTTGAGCAAAGTCCCACTCCTATGTGACAATGAGAGTGCAATCCGCATGGCGGACAATCCCGTTGAACACAGCCGCACAAAGCACATAGACATCCGGCATCACTTTTTGAGAGACCACCAGCAAAAGGGAGATATCGAAGTGTTTTATGTTAGCACTGAGAACCAGCTAGTCGATATCTTTACCAGGCCTTTAGATGAGAAGACCTTTTGCAGGCTGCGTAGTGAGCTAAATGTCTTAGATTCGCGTAACTTGGATTGATCTATAGCATACATGTATTTTATGTCCTTGATCATGTTCCTTTATGCATATTATTGCTTATTTATGGTGCTCAAGTTGTGCAAGGGATCCCCGAACCTCACAAGTCCATGTGTGAATGATGCACATATATAGGGGGAGAAATGCTACAACTTGACCCTTTGAGACTAACCGTGTGCTTGAGTTTACTTAATTTAGTCTCAAAGGTGGATTGAAAGGGAAAGGTGAACTTGGACCATGCAAGACTTCCACCGCATTCCGATGAGAGGGTAATTTACTCCAAATTCATCTCCATGCTCTTATTGCCTTTTTACTCTTAATTGACAATTTTGGTGAGGCAATGGGGTTTAAGGGCCAATAATGACCCCGTTTTGGTGCTTAATGCCAAAGGGGGTGTAGGAAACGGGTGACGCCTAAGAGGGGGGTGAATTAGGACTTCTAAAACTTTTACTAAACTAGGCCACAAATAAATCCCTAGAGCAAAACCTATGCAAATAATCAAAACTAGAATGTGCAAACTAGGTTTTGTCTAAGTGTTGCTATCTCTACCGCAAAAGCTAAGTTTCAATCTACACTAAATAAGTATGACTACAAGATTGAAACTTAAATGCTTAATATAAATGCGGAATGTAAAGAGCTAAGTAGAGAAGCAAACTCTCGTGGATGACGCCGGTATTTTTACCGAGGTATCCGGAACCACGCAAGGTCCCGACTAATCCTCGTTGGTGCCCCTATGCAAAGGGAAGCCCACGCGAGGGCTAAGCACCACGGTCGAGTAACTCCGTAGAGAGCCACGGGCCTTCTCCACGCGCAAGTGGTGCTCCGCTTCTGGCTCCTCTCGGACGCTCCCCGCCGTCTCCACTATCGAGCTTCCGGCCGAAACGCCGCGGGCCTCGTTCCCTTCGGTACACGGTGGCGGCCGTGACACAAACGCGGTTGTCACGGTCTCGCAAGACTCTCGCCCCACTTGGTACAATTACAACGACTCACGCAAGAGCCGAGGGGTTGTGTGGTTTTACAAAACTCACTCAACTAACTAGGGTTCACCTAGAGCAAGCGCTAAAGCGGTCTAACTAACCTAAGCACTTCGCAAAGCACCTATGCTAATCACCGAGTGATTCTATTAAGCACTTGGGTGTTTGAGCTCTTGGAAATATGCACTATATGCCTTGGTATGTTGCTTGGGCTCTCACACTTGAGAATGGCCGGTTGGGGTGGTATTTATAGCCTCCACACCCCCAACTAGCCGTTGGACAGAAAGCAGCAGCTTTCTGTCGTCGGGTGCACCGGACAGTCCGGTGCACCACCGGACATTGCACAGTAGATGTCCGGTGCATGCCACGTCAGCCGACCGTTGGCGCCTGTAGCAGTCGACCGTTGGATCCGACCGTTGCCTTCTGCCCGTTGGCACACCGGACAGTCCGGTGCACACCGGACAGACCAGTGCTACAGCCAGAGAGCGCCTTCCTGTGGCCTCTCTGCGCAGACTGTCCGGTGTACCACCGGACAGTCCGGTGCACACCGGACACCAATGTCCGGTGCGCCACCAGGCGCTGGCTGACAGCCCTCATCTTGGATTTCTTCGCTGATTTCTTCGGGCTTCTTTGTTCTTGAGTATTGGACTCCTATGCATCTTTTTATGTATTCTTTTGAGGTGTTGCATCCTCATTGCCTTGGTCCAATTCTCTTCGCATCCTGTGAACTACAAACACAAACACTAGAAAACTTATTAGTTCACGGATTGTGTTGTTCATCAAACACCAAAACTCAATTAGCCAAATGGCCCGGGGTCCATTTTCCTTACAATCTCCCCCTTTTTGGTGATTGATGACAACACAACCAAAGCAAGCAAATAATACAAGTATTTAAATGAAAATATGCAATCTACTTGCTAAGATGCATGATTGTCCCCACAATGTGAAATTATGGACTTAAGCCTCCCCCTAACTCCATAATTCACTTACTTCCTATTTTTGGACCAAATAACCAAAACCACTTGAAAAACCATTTGTAGATATAAAATTTTAAATTGGTGGTGTTTGGTGTTTGATATAGTTTTTATTGCTTTGGTCCCTAAACTTCTCCCCCTTTGGCATCAACCACCGAAAAGGAAGACATTAAAAGCATGTAGGAAGTAAATAAAAGCTTGCCCTCAACAAGAATTGTATCAAATGATATCACTAGAAGGATATTAAATTAAGCCATGTGAATGATACCACTTGTAGGAGTCCTTAAAAGATTACTCCCCCTAAATGAGTATTCTCCTTTAGAAAGAGTTTTTCTTCCCCTTTAGAGATGAAGAAATACTCCCCCTGACAGAGATCCTCTACTTAGGAAAAAGCATGTGAAAAATTAGAGGTGCAAGTCATGATTTGAAAAGACTAACTTCCCTTATGCATAGGTAACAGAATATGAGTTAACTACTTATGCATTTTTAGCAACATGGAAGCATATGATATGAAATATAGTCTAATCAAATATTGGAGAAGACATGTAAATGATACTGAATGTAGTCTCAAAAGATACCAATTGAAGATCAATGGCGAGCTTGAGAGACATGAGAGTTCTTGGAGATTTTGCAGTGGAAGATTGTTGTTTTTCTCCGGGGACTTCATTTTCCTTACAATGAGACTATCACATGAAAATAGACTTGAAAAGGTGTTAGTCTCAAAGTGTTAGATTATAGAGTAACCTCCCCCTAAAGGTGTGCATACAAGTTTTGAATACTTGTAGGAGACATGCACTTTGATTTGATATCAAGAGGGGCAAATTATCCATAATCCAAACTTCGGCACATATAAGTTAAATGATACAACTTGTAGAAATCAAAATTTTCAATTGATGCATCATTTATTATGGAATGATATAGAAGCTATGTGCCGTGCTTAAATAAACATTTTAAGCCATGTAGGTTTGCTTAAGTATATGAATTAAAAGCAAGCAATCCTACCATATGATTTACCTAGTATGCATGATTTTGAACCAAAGTACGTAATACTAGGCAAGAAAGGTAAACTAGATAAAAGATAAATAGATACGCATATCTAAAAACGAGAAATACAATAAAACTAGTTACCTTAGTCATGGGTGGGAAATTTGGGTCCAAAATTTTCACTAACCCACTTGGCAATAAACTTGATCCAATATGATGTATCCCATGATATACATCCCAATTTTGCCAAGTCTCCAAATTTCCCGAAGACCTTTGGTCCACTCACTTCCCTCTCGGGATCCAAACCTTCTTGGTGCTTTTCATGGTTGAAATTATCTCCTTTGGTACCCAGATGCGTTTAGCCCCTTTTCCTTTGTTGGCTTGCTTGTTGGCCTTGATTGCTATCACCTTTCCGTTCTTTTTCTTCTTGATCAAATATGGTGTAGCATTCTTTTTGTTCACCTTTTTGATGTAGGTGTTGGAGATTTTGCTTGATGGCTTTTGCTTGAGCTTTTGCTTTTGTTTATCCCCGGTCATCGCCTTGCATTGGAAAGACTTGTGGCCTTCCATGTGGCATAGCCTACAAATCACAGTTTCTCCCTCTACAGGCTTGTTCACTCCCGCATTGGTGTTATCCTGTGGAGGTCGGATTTGTTTGGCTTTGCCTTTCTTGTCATACAAAGCCTTGCCAAGGCGAGCCACTTCTTGCTTTAATTGTTCATTTTCCTTTGCAACCTCATCCGAACATGTCTCTACAACAATATTCTCAACAACGACTTGGTTGCAGGGGTTAGAATCATCAATTAAATCAAAGCAGGAAGTAGAAGCATCTTTCTTAATTATTTCAGGTATTTCAACTAAAGATGCTGCTGGGGTGCTACCAATGTTTTCTAGCTTAGTAGTTAGCTCATTGTTGTGTATGCTAAGAATTTCCATTTTCTCTAGCAAATTTTCAATAGCTTCTTGGGAGCTAGCTAACTTAGCCTTAAGTTTTTCATTCTTTTTAATAAGGCTATCATCGGTAGCAGTGGATGGAGCACTAGATTCTAATAGCTCAATTTTAGTTTACAGCTCACTATTTAGGTTTGCAAAAGTTTCAAATTTTTCTAGCAAACCTTTGTAATCATTTTGAGAGCTAACCAACTTATTTTTCAAAGTTTTAAGTTGAGCTTTTTGCTTAGTGCAAACATCCTAGAAAAATTCTACGGCTTCCGCAAGCTCATCTAGAGAGGGCTTTCCCTCACCTTCATCATCACTACTACTTTCATCACTAGAGGATGGAATGCTTTTGTTACCTCTTGCCATAAGGCATTTGTGTGATGACCGCGATGATCGTGACGAGGACCGGTGGCTGCGCGTCCTTGGAGGTTCTTCTTCACTTGAAGAATCATCCCAAGTTCTAACACTTGTTAGCGCCTTGCCTTTGCTCCTCTCCTTTTTGGGTTTGGCCATATTTGGACAGTTGTCCCTGAAGTGGCCCTTCTCCCCACATGCGAAGCATCCTCTCTTCCTTTGCTTTTTCCTGTCAATGTTAAAGAGAAGATCCTCGACCTACAGGGGCACACCCATTAGATTAATCTTGTGGATCATCCCCATTACCTTTCCGACGCGTCGGATTGTTTCTTCGTCCTCGGAGGATGATGTGCATGGTTGATTATCTTCATCATCATCACTTTCTTCTTCTTCCTCTTCTTCACTTGAGGAACTTGGAGTGGGAGCCTTCTTTTTGCCCTTCCTTTCATCACATGCAAAGCATATGGTCTTGAGGAAGTTGGCTCCTCTCCCCGACTCATTTTCCGCGACATCTCAAAGGCCGCGATTTTCCCAATCACAATGGTCGGGGTCATGTTGCTTAAGTCCTTCATGTTGTGAAGGATGGTGATGATGCTCCCATATCTTTGTTGTGGTAGCAGGGAGATAATCTTCCTCACAATGTCCGCATCACCTAGCTTATTAATGCCAATAGAGTTGAGCTCATTGATTATTAGATTCAAACGAGAATACATGTCTCTAACAAGCTCATCATCTTTCATGGCAAAAGAATTATACTCATTTAACACTAGGCAATGTTTTTGCTCACGGACATTGGATGTGCCGTCATGGAGCTCATGCAATTTTAGCCAAATCTCATTAGCAGTTTTCAGGGTAAATACTTGATTGAAAATATCCATGCTAAGAGATTCATACAAGCAATTTTTGGCTCTAGCATTTAAATGAATTTCTTTTTCTTCACTCGTGGTGGGTTTCTCGGGATTCTTGAGGGGTTTCATCCCGTCACGAGTGACTCTCCAAACACCTAGTTCAACGGCCTCTAGGTAACAAGCCATTCTAGCACTATAATATGGGAAGTTAGTGCCGTCGAAGTGTGGTGGCCTATGGGTATCCATCCCTTCCTCTAAAAAGCGTCGGCTCTTTTAGCGGTGAAGCTAAAGCATTTCAAATGAGCCAAACCGGGCTCTGATACCACTTGTAGGAAACGGGTGACGCCTAAGAGGGGGAGGGGGTGAATTAGGACTTCTAAAACTTTTACTAAACTAGGCCACAAATGAATCCCTAGAGCAAAACCTATGCAAATAATCAAAACTAGAATGTGCAAACTAGGTTTTGTCTAAGTGTTGCTATCTCTACCGCAAAAGCTAAGTTTCAATCTACACTAAATAAGTACGACTACAAGATTGAAACTTAAATGCTTAATATAAATGCGGAATGTAAAGAGCTAAGTAGAGAAGCAAACTCTCGTGGATGACGCCGGTATTTTTACCGAGGTATCCGGAACCACGCAAGGTCCCGACTAATCCTCGTTGGTGCCCCTATGCAAAGGGAAGCCCACGCGAGGGCCAAGCACCACGGTCGAGTAACTCCGTAGAGAGCCGCGGGCCTTCTCCACGCGCAAGTGGTGCTCCGCTTCCGGCTCCTCTCGGACGCTCCCCGCCGTCTCCACTATCGAGCTTCCGGCCGAAACGCTGCGGGCCTCGTTCCCTTCGGTACACGGTGGCGGCCGTGACACAAACGTGGTTGTCACGGTCTCGCAAGACTCTCGCCCCACTCGGTACAATTACAACGACTCACGCAAGAGCCGAGGGGTTGTGTGGTTTTACAAAACTCACTCAACTAACTAGGGTTCACCTAGAGCAAGCGCTAAAGCAGTCTAACTAAACTAAGCACTTCGCAAAGCACCTACGCTGATCTCCGAGTGATTCTATTAAGCACTTGGGTGTTTGAGCTCTTGGAAATGTGCACTATATGCCTTGGTATGTTGCTTGGGCTCTCACACTTGAGAATGGCCGGTTGGGGTGGTATTTATAGCCTCCACACCCCCAACTAGCCGTTGGACAGAAAGCAGCAGCTTTCTGTCGTCGGGTGCACCGGACAGTCCGGTGCACCACCGAACATTGCACAGTAGATGTCCGGTGCACGCCACGTCAGCCGACCGTTGGCGCCTGTAGCAGTCGACCGTTGGATCCGACCGTTGCCTTCTGCCCGTTGGCACACCGGACAGTCCGGTGCACACCGGACAGACCGGTGCTACAGCCAGAGAGCGCCTTCCTGTGGCCTCTCTGCGCAGACTGTCCGGTGTACCACCGGACAGTCCGGTGCACACCGGACACCAATGTCCGGTGCGCCACCAGGCGCTGGCTGACAGCCCTCATCTTGGATTTCTTCGCTGATTTCTTCGGGCTTCTTTGTTCTTGAGTATTGGACTCCTATGCATCTTTTTATGTCTTCTTTTGAAGTGTTGCATCCTCATTGCCTTGGTCCAATTCTCTTTGCATCCTGTGAACTACAAACACAAACACTAGAAACTTATTAGTTCACGGATTGTGTTGTTCATCAAACACCAAAACTCAATTAGCCAAATGGCCCAGGGTCCATTTTCCTTACAGGGGGAGAAATTAAGGACAAAGCAAATGGATCAGCTACCACTTGAGAACTTTGAAAATAGTAGAGTTAGAACTTTTGATTTGTCAAAATACTCTTATTGTCAAAACTTGGTCTCTTATGGGGAGAAATTATGATTATGGGAAAAGGGGGAGTTTTTGGATCTTGATCATTTTCTCTCTTGGATTATCTCTCTTTATGCCCAAACAAGTGAGTTTGACTTAGAGATAGGAAAATGAATTTGATTTGCAAAAACAAACCAAGTGGTGGCAAAGAACGATCCAAATATGTCAAATCTTGTAAAAGACAATTTTTGTTCTCAATTGCATTGATGTTGCACTTCTATTTGTTGCTTTTTGATGTGTTGGCATAAATCACCAAAAAGGGCAGATTGAAAGGGAAATGTGTCCTTGGGCCATCTCTAGTATAGTTTTGGTGATTAAGTGCCTAACATATATTGAGTGAGTAATTATGTGCCAAATGATGGATGAAGTGCAAATCAACAAGAATGTATGATTCTAGACTTAGTACCTTGGTTTTGTGTACTAATATATTTGTCTAAGTGCTAGAATCAGAGAAAAAAGAAAAAGGAAAAGACTTGGCTGGAGCAGCCAAGACTCAGCGCAGTCTGGCACATCGGACTGTCCGGTGGTACACCGGACAGTGTCCGGTGCGCTAGGCTGGCTTCTGGCGAACTAGCCACTCTCGGGAATTCGTCGACGGCGTACGGCTATAATTCACCGGACTGTCCGGTGGTGCACCGGACTGTCCGGTGAGCCAATGGCCGCCAGCGCAATGGTCGGCCGCCAAATCCGCGGGCGACACGTGGCCCGCTTCAACGGTCGGCAGGAGGCACCGGACTGTCCGGTGCGCCAACGGCTACAATTCTGCAACGGTCGGCTGTGCCATTTCAGGAAGGCGATCTGCACCGGACCATGAACAGTGCATGTCCGGTGGTGCACTGGACTGTCCGGTGTGCTACCCGATAGAAGGCAAGAATTGCCTTCCCAAATTGCCTCCAACGGCTCCTAGCTGCCTTGGGGCTATAAAAGGGACCCCTAGGCGCATGGAGGAGTCACACAAGCATTCTTTGATCATCTCTAAGCACCAAGACTCCATTCTCACGCATTCGATTCTTTGTGATAGTGACTTGAGCTCTAATTGAGTAGAGAACTCCTCGCATTGTATTGTGAGCTCAAGTTGTGGCTTGTGTGTGTGTTTGTGCTCGTGCTTTGAGTCTTGTGTGTGTTGCTCTCCCCTCCCTTACTTCTGTGCTTCTTTGTGATCATCAATTGTAAGGGCGAGAGGCTCCAAGTTGTGGAGATTCCTCGCGAACGGGAGATAGTAAAAGAAAGGAAAACACTGTGGTATTAAAGTTGATCATTGGATCACTTGAAAGGGATTGAGTGCGACCCTCATCCAGTGGGACGCCACAACGTGGAGTAGACAAGTATTATACTTGGCCGAACCACGGGATAAATCACCGTGTCTCTTGTGCTTGTTTTCTTCGTGACCATTGTGTTTCATAAGAGCTTGGTCCTTAGCCACTTGATTCTATTGAGCTAACACTTAACCAAGTTTTGTGGCTACAAATATTTGATTTTTACAGGATCACCTATTCACCCCCTCTAGGTGCTCTCAGGTACCTAGGTTCATGGACGTGTAGGGGGTGCGCTCGCCCCGACTGTTCTCTATTGGGTCTGCCAGCTCCCACTAGCTACCGGGCCAGACCATGTTTGGGCTAGACAAAAAGCATAGGGCTCGTGTCGGACCAGCGGGCTCGAGCTAAATATACAACTATACCTGTTGGGTGAATGGAGGTCCGGAGCGTGAGATTGACTGTACATGCAATAAGTGGGTGAATATACAACTATACCTGTTGGGTGAATGGGTGCGTCCAGCGGTGGGGCAGGCCTCTACTAGAGACTTTTATAATATAAAATGTATACAATATACTATAGGAGTTTAGTTTAGTTACTCCTAAATTTTTTTTCCCACTCCGTGGGTGGATGCCTCGGCGTCGCGCTGTTGTGCACCGGACACCGGGGCCTCATCCACGTCCGGAGGCAGGAATTATACAAGGCGACCGACTGAAAGAACCAATTGGTCAGATTACTTGTGTGGATTGTCTGAGTTAGTACTTGATAGCGCAACTGAACTGGTTAAGTTTCTTTCGACGGAGCCATGGAGGCGTGAAGGTGCAGCAGACTTGCAGGGTCTTGAATGTAAAAACTCGAGACTCGAAGTCGAAGTAATATCAGAGGGTCCACAGCAGACACCGAAGAACGTCCGTGTTACAGAGTTTCGCCCACTAACTTTTAGCGACACAAATGCGAAAGACGATATCGACCATGACAAAGAAAGACGATGAAAAAGAGGTGATTAATTAAAGACGTGCTGTTTGCAGTTGGGTGATTGTAAAGCGTCTACCAACATAGTGACGTGGTCTATCCTAATCTTCTCACGTTTTTTTTAAGAAATACTAACTCATGAGTTGGCAAAGGCCGCTACCACCATACTGACACTGTTGTCTTTCGACAACAGGACGTTGTCAATAATGACTCGCTGTTATACTGAACGTGTCCATCACAAAGCTGGATGCCTCACGCCCTCACGCAAGAACGGACGTTGACCAGCAAGTCAAACACGCAAAAAGCTAACCAGGTTGCCTCGAGCTTCTAGAGAGAAGCTGGGATTTTTTTTTTCTAAACAAGACTTCGTCCAAAATGCCAGGTCAAATAAGTCGATCCGAATAAATTGCGCTACAGTCGAACATCCTACGGAGCGCTACGAATCATGTACGCAGGCGAAACGTGCTCGGCAACAGAGTAACAGCGAAGAAACGCATCCATGCGACAGGTAGAAGAAATACAATAATCCCAGGGTTGAACTTGAATCCCACCAGAAACACGGAGCATCCACAGAATACACACCAGCCCTAGTCTAATCCAATCGACATCGACAGAGTACCAGTAGTCTCATAACACAGAGAGAGAGAGAGAGAGAGAGAGAGAGAGAGAGAGAGAAAGAAAAAGAAAAGAAAAGAGGGCGATAACGCAGGACAAAGCTAGAATAGAACGGCCCAGTTCCAGCTCTTCCGTAAGCTGGTTGCTTCACTTGCAGCCGTGTTGAACCCGGCACGGATGGTTCCGTCAGAAGCAGGCGTCCAGGAGGCAGCAGCAGCAGAGGGCAGCCAAGCTGTTCAAGCACGAATACAGTCAGCCATTTTACATAATAAAGTAAAGAAGAGCATATATTCCCGTTCCAGAATATGCGTTGTCAAAGTGCACAACTAAAGATCACTATGATGATGAGCTTTAACATGCTTCTTCCAAACGCCTAGCCATCAATTGCGATAATATTCTGATCTCCAATTGTGGTCATATGTTAAATCTAAGAAACAATTGGATCTATACCATTAAAAGATCCAAACTTTAGATATATACCATGGACCCCACATGTCATTGACTCATGTGGACCCACATGTAAGTGAGATAGTAATGGTATGGATCCAAAGTGGTGATCTTTTAATGGTATGGATCTACTAAAGTGGGTGCTACAGCGTCATCTATCTCACTGATATTAGCGCGTCAACAGAATTATTATGACCCATTCAACCAAACCTACCCAAAAAAAAAAACAAACAAAGGGGAGAGGAAATATTGTCTCAGCCAGGTGACCTCGCCCCGAAGGAACTGGGCAACTGGCAGCAACCCAGCCGTTGGATACTTGGATAGCTCTCTCCACCGAACCGAACGCATGCAAAACGGCAGCAGAAAAATGTGACCGCCGGGGCTCGCAATCAGCACCGCCAGTCTCAGATCGGACGGCCTAGGATACCTTGCGTGTAGCAACCGACACGTCGCCACGGCAAGGCCAGGCGACCCACGTGGGCGGCGGCTAACTTTTCCGAGGGTGGTTCACGCGTCGAGTCAAGGCCCCACCCACGCCACAGCGGCCAAGGCGCGCACCAGCACGGCGGCCGCCGGCGCCTGACGGATCTGGCCGGTTAGCCCCGACTACTTTTGATCTAATACGGCGAGGAAATTTCGAAGAGCGGCACATGAGTGGAGGGAAGCGGGGAGGATGAAGAACATACCATCCTTCCATGAAGGAAGGCCCGCTGCTCTGCTGCTGCTGTGGAGGCGGCTGCGCGTACTGCGGCGGGTAGCCCTGCTGTGGGTAACCCTGCTGCGGGTAGCCCTGCGGCGGGTAGCCCTGCGCCGGCGGGGGGTAGCCGGCCGGCGGGTACCCCGCTGGCGGGTAGCCGTCCTTCCCCGGGTAGCCTGGAGAAATCAAGATCCACAACCCAAATATTAATAAGATAATTAGCCTTATTAAATATCCCTACCACGGAAAGCGAGCGAAGGAACACAAAGGTTCGGACGGAGATAATAAAGCAGATGGATCGAGGGCGGGAAGAGCCGGCGCCGCACCTTGCTGCGGCGGGACGCCGACGGGGGGCTGCTGGCCGTAGTAGCTCATCTTCCTTTTCCTTGATCAGGGGAGCTCCTGCTGCTTCGGGTTTGGGGGGCTCGGGTTGTGAGTTGTGACGGGAATACGGATGGACGATGGACGGAGCCGTCGGGTCAGGCGGTTTTATAGAAAACAAGGGAACGGAACGGCGGCTGTTTGATGTTTCCTGGTGCTTTCTCCGGGTGGCCCTCGGGCGAACCGCGTCGGGGACGTGGTGGTGGCCCACGGTCTGGCATGGCTGCTTCGTCCCTGCTGGTGGGCCGTTTTGCAAATCGTCTTGCGCGTCCGTTGCTGACCCGGCTTTTGTTTGGCTTGCCGTTGCGTTGCGTGTTAGTCGCCGCAGGACTGCAGGAGGGAGTTGGGCGGAAAGCAGGGGTGTGTCGTGCGCGGGGCACGGAATCGTCCCTGTCACTAGGGATGAAAACGGTTTCGAAATTTTTCGGTTTTCCGAAAACCGTTTTCGATTTTTTTTAGATCCGATCCAACGGTAACGGTAGTTCCCGAAAACGGAATCGGTAATCGGTATTGTATTTCAGAATCGGTATCAAAATCGGTTTAACGTCTTACCGACCGTTTACTTCGGTTACCGATTT
This sequence comes from Zea luxurians, assembly GCA_029449295.1. Classification (NCBI taxonomy): domain Eukaryota; kingdom Viridiplantae; phylum Streptophyta; class Magnoliopsida; order Poales; family Poaceae; genus Zea; species Zea luxurians. Next base: position 10,211,627 of record JAOPSE010000088.1, on the reverse strand, counting down.
TAATCGGAATTTACCGAATTTAAGCTTCGGAATTTTCCGAAAATAAAAAACAAATTAGTTGGTCCAAGGACCACACCTCCGACTCAGTCTAGCTGGGCAGGTAACAACATGGCGTCAAGCATCATTATATAGAAACGTTGTGCCTTGTGCTCTTTTTGACTGAACGAGGTGGTACTACACAATGTTGGCTGTATCGTGCTGTGCCTGTTCGCCTATTGGTGTTGGGCCTATTTAGATGTTGTGGCCCACTGGTGCACACCCATGCGGCATTTAAAATTAGCCTGAGAGGTGCCAGGAGGCCAGGACCGCATGGTACGTTCTGCATGCGTGCGTTATATATATATATATATATATATATATATATATATATATATATATATATATATATATATATATATATATATATAAAAGATCTGCTGTTATATATATAGATATTTATATACGGTAACTTATGATCTTTAGAACTTTGTTATATTATAAACTTGTGAACTTTGTGAATTTATTATATTTTGAATTGTGGACTTATGACCTTTGTGATCCTTATTTTATTATGAACTTGTGATATTGATGTGTTATCTTTGCGATATTTATTGTATTATGAACTTTTTATATTGATTTGTTTACCGATCGTATTCTAGATTTCGACCGTTACCGGTGTATTTTCCGTATCGAACTTTCATTTCCGAGGTTTCCGAAATACCGATATCGTTTCCGTTTCCGAAGTTACCGTTTTCGATTTCAATTTCGATAAAAAATATGGAAACGGTAATGGTTTTAGTATTTACCGATCGTTTCCGACCGTTTTCATCCCTACCTGTCACGCTCGCGCTTCCGTTAAGCACGCTCTGCCCAGCTCGCGTTCCTGCCCGTCTTTTTTACAATTTAACCCTTTTTAAGTTTCATTTTTACAAATACGCTCTTTCTAGTTTTATTTCAGAATATGGACCCTTAGGTCGACACCGTCACTATTAACACCGTCCTACAACGTGTCGGCGCGCGCTTCTGGCCTAGCTCGGCTTCCCGCGACCTAGCCTGTCTCACACTCTCCAACCTATAGATGCTCAAAAGTGTCAGACTATCGGGCCAGTTTAGGGCATGGCACGACCTATAGTGCCTAGGCATGACACTAGAGATGGTAATAGTGACCTGATCTCCGATTCACCGTGTGGAATTCCTCTATTAGGGAGTGAAATAAGGAAGTTTCTTCCCATATGGGGATGTAAACGGGGAAAATTTTCCCCCGACGGGTAAACAGGAACCGGGATGACCATTCCTGTTCTCCGCGGAGACCCGTTAAACTATCATGTGACGATGTTTTCACGTAATAGTTAATGATAAAAATAAATAACTACCTTGCCAAGAGATCATCCCGTTATATAAATCAATGTTTACAAGTCGGGCGACCAGCTGGTCGAGTGAGAGGGGCGACCAGGCGACTAATCGTGATTAGGGCGACAATTAGTCGACCTAATCGGTCCTGGTCGACCTCTGGTCGTCCGTTAGTCGTCCTATGGATTTAAGGACATATGTATATGTATATAACTATATATTAACTATATAAACACTGCATTTCTGCAATAATATAGGCATAATTAGTAGCAGACTAGCAGTAATTCAGTAAAAGTGTAGAACTGAATCCATCTAAAGTCCAAAGTCCAAACTGAAAGTAATATTGGCATAATTACTTGCAGTAATTCAGTAAAAACTAAAAAGTACTGCATAGTCTGCATTACCTGCTGGCTGCTACCTAGAGCAGATCAACATCCAAACAAAATGCATCAGCAGTAGCACCATCTTCGTCCAATCCAGTTGCTTCTTGGGTTTGTTCTGCTTGTGCTGCAGCTGAAAGTCGCCTAGAGGGGGGGGTGAATAGGGCGAAACTGAAAATCTCAAAAATAATCACAACTACAAGCCGGGTTAGCGTTTGAAATATAATAGAGTCCGCGAGAGAGGGCGCAAAACAAATCGCAAGCGAATAATGAAGTGAGACACGCGGATTTGTTTTACCGAGGTTCGGTTCTCTCAAACCTACTCCCCGTTGAGGAGGCCACAAAGGTCGGGTCTCTTTCAACCCTTCCCTCTCTCAAACGGTCCCTCGGACCGAGTGAGCTTCTCTTTCTCAAATCACTTGGGAATCAAACTTCCCGCAAGGACCACCACACAATTGGTGTCTCTTGCCTCGATTACAAGTGAGTGTTTGATCACAAGAAAGAATGCCAAAGAAAAAGAAGCGATCCAAGCGCAAGAGCTCAAATGAACACAACAAATCACTCTCACTAGTCACTAGGGCTTTGTGTGGAGTTGGGAGAGGATTTGATCTCTTTGTATGTGTCTAGAATTGAATGCCTAGCTCTTGTAAGTGGTTGAGAAGTGAGAAACTTGGATGCAATGAATGGTGGGGTGGTTGGGGTATTTATAGCCCCAACCACCAAACATGACCGTTGGTGGAGGCGTCTGCTCGATGGCGCACCGGACAGTCCGGTGCACACCGGACATGTCCGGTGCCCCAGCCACGTCACCAATGCCGTTGGATTCTGACCGTTGGAGCTTCTGACTTCTGGGCCCGCCTGGATGTCCGGTGCACACCGGACATCAACTGTTCATTGTCCGGTGCGCCGGTATGGGCGCGCCTGACGTCTGCGCGCGCAGAGCGCGCATTAAATGCGCCGCAGGTAGCCGTTGGCGCCGAAATAGCCGTTGCTCCGTGGTTACACCGGACAGTCCGGTGCACACCGGACATGTCCGGTGAATTATAGCGGAGCGGCTGCTGCGCGAACCCGAGGCTGGCAAGTTCCTGAGGCCGCACTCCCTTGGAGCACCGGACACTGTCCGGTGTACACCGGACAGTCCGGTGAATTATAGCGAAGCGGCCTGAGAAATTCCCGAAGGTGACGAGTTCGAGTTGGAGTCCTCTGGTGGCGCACCGGACACTGTCCGGTGTACACCGGACAGTCCGGTGTACACCGGACAGTCCGGTGCCTCCAGACCAGAGGTGCCTTCGGTTGCCTCTTTGCTCCTTTGTTGAATCCAAAACTTGATCTTTTTATTGGCTGAGTGTGAATCTTTTGCACCTGTATAACTTATACACTAGAGCAAACTAGTTAGTCCAATATTTGTGTTGGGCAATTCAACCACCAAAAATATTTAGGAACTAGGTGTAAGCCTAATTCCCTTTCAATCTCCCCCTTTTTGGTGATTGATGCCAACACAAACCAAAGCAAATCTAGAAGTGCATGATTGAACTAGTTTGCATAATGTAAGTGCAAAGGTTGCTTGGAATTTGAGCCAATATAAATTCTTACATGATGCGCATGGATTGTTTTCTTTGTTTTTGACATATTGGACCATATTTGCACCAAGAGTTTTGTTTTTGCAAATTCTTTTGTAAATTCTTTTCAAAGTCCTTTTGCAAGATAGTCAAAGATAAATGAATAAGAAATTTTCTTCCCTCGTTTCAAATGCTTTTTCCTTTGACTAAACAAAACTCCCCCTCAAATAAAGTCTCCTCTTAGTGTTCAAGAGGGTTTTAAGACATCAATTTTGAAAATACTACTTGCTCCCCCTTTAAAACACAAAGAGATACCAATTTGAAATTTTCCAATTGACAATCATTAATTTTTTTAAAAATAGGGTGGTGGTGCGGTCCTTTTGCTTTGGGCCAATACTTTCTCCCCCTTTGGCATGAATCGCCAAAATCGGATACTTAGAATGAAATATAGGCCCTTGAAGTACTTTCTCCTCCTTTGGTCATAAAATAAATGAGTGAAGATTATACCAAAGATGGAGAGTGATGCGGAGCGACGGCGAAGGATGAGTAGTAGAGTGGAGTGGAAGCCTTGTCTTCGCCGAAGACTCCAATTCCCTTTCAATATACCTATGACTTGGTTTGGAATACACTTGAAAACACATTAGTCATAGCATATAAAAGAGACATGATCAAAGGTATTATTATGAGCTATGTATGCAGGATTAGCAAAAGAAATTCCTAGAATCAAGAATATTAAGCTCATGCCTAAGTCTGGTAAAAGATTGTTCATCAAGTGGCTTGGTAAAGATATCGGCTAATTGATCTTTAGTGTTAATGTATGAAATCTCAATATCCCCCTTTTGTTGGTGATCCCGAAGAAAATGATACCGAATGGCTATGTGTTTAGTGCGGCTATGCTCAACGGGATTATCCGCCATGCGGATTGCACTCTCATTATCACATAGAAGAGGAACTTTGGTTAATTTGTAACCGTAGTCCCGCAGGGTTTGCCTCATCCAAAGCAATTGCGCGCAACAATGGCCTGCGGCAATATACTCGGCTTCGGCGGTAGAAAGAGCGACCGAATTTTGCTTCTTTGAAGCCCATGACACCAAGGATCTTCCCAAGAACTGGCAAGTCCCCGATGTGCTCTTCCTATTAATCTTACACCCCGCCCAATCGGCATCCGAATAACCAATCAAATCAAAAGTGGATCCCCGAGGGTACCAAAGCCCAAACTTAGGAGTATAAGCCAAATATCTCAAGATTCGTTTTACGGCCGTAAGGTGTGATTCCTTAGGGTCGGCTTGGAATCTTGCACACATGCAAACAGAAAGCATAATATCCGGTCGAGATGCACATAAATAAAGCAGTGAACCAATCATCGACCGGTATACCTTTTGATCCACGGACTTACCTCCCGTGTCGAGGTCGAGATGCCCATTTGTTCCCATGGGAGTCTTGATGGGCTTGGCATCCTTCATTCCAAACTTGCTTAGAATGTCTTGAGTATACTTCGTTTGGCTAATGAAAGTCCCCTCTTGGAGTTGCTTGACTTGGAATCCTAGAAAATACTTCAACTCCCCCATCATCGACATCTCGAATTTTTGTGTCATGATCCTACTAAATTCTTCACATGTAGATTTGTTAGTAGACCCAAATATAATATCATCAACATAAATTTGGCATACAAACAAATCATTATCAAGTGTTTTGGTGAATAAAGTAGGATCGGCTTTGCCGACTTTGAAGCCATTTGCAATAAGGAAATCTCTAAGGCATTCATACCATGCTCTTGGGGCTTGCTTGAGCCCATAAAGCGCCTTAGAGAGCCTATAAACATGGTTAGGATACTCACTGTCTTCAAAGCCGGGAGGTTGCTCAACATAGACCTCCTCCTTGATTGGTCCATTGAGGAAGGCACTCTTCACGTCCATTTGATAAAGCTTGAAGCCATGGTAAGTAGCATAGGCTAATAATATGCGAATTGACTCAAGCCTAGCTACGGGTGCATAGGTTTCACCAAAATCCAAACCTTCGACTTGTGAATACCCCTTGGCCACGAGTCGAGCTTTGTTCCTTGTCACCACACCATGCTCGTCTTGCTTGTTGCGGAAGACCCACTTGGTTCCTACAACATTTTGATTAGGACGTGGAACTAAGTGTCATACCTCATTCCTTGTGAAATTGTTGAGCTCCTCTTGCATCGCCATCACCCAATCCGAATCTTGAAGTGCTTCCTCTACCCTGTGTGGCTCAATAGAGGAAACAAAAGAGTAATGTTCACAAAAATGTGCAACACGAGATCGAGTAGTTACCCCTTTATGAATGTCGCCGAGGATGGTGTCGACGGGGTGATCTCGTTGTATTGCTTGGTGGACTCTTGGGTGTGGCGGCCTTTGTTGTTCATCCTCCTTGTCATCATCATTTGCATCTCCCCCTTGATCGTTGCCGTCATTTTGAGGTGGCTCATCTTCTTGATTTTCTTGTTCAACATCTTGAGCCTCATCCTCAAATTGAGTTGGTGGAGATGCTTGCATGGAGGAAGATGGTTGATCTTGTGCATGTGGAGGCTCTTCGGATTCCTTAGGACACACATCCCCAATGGACATGTTCCTTAGCGCTATGCATGGAGCCTGTTCTTCACCTATCTCATCAAGATCAACTTGCTCTACTTGAGAGCCGTTAGTCTCATCAAACACAACGTCACAAGAAACTTCAACAAGTCCCGAGGACTTGTTAAAGACTCTATATGCCCTTGTGTTTGAGTCATATCCTAGTAAAAAGCCTTCTACAGTTTTAGGAGCAAATTTAGATTTTCTACCTCTTTTGACAAGAATAAAACATTTGCTACCAAAAACTCTAAAATATGAAATATTGGGCTTTTTACCGGTTAGGAGTTCATAGGATGTCTTCTTGAGGATTCGGTGAAGATATAACCGGTTGATGGTGTAGCAAGCGGTGTTGACCGCTTCGGCCCAAAACCGATCCGGTGTCTTGTACTCATCAAGCATGGTTCTTGCCATGTCCAGTAGAGTTCGATTCTTCCTCTCCACTACACCATTTTGTTGTGGAGTGTAGGGAGAGGAGAACTCATGCTTGATGCCCTCCTCCTCAAGGAAGCCTTCAATTTGAGAGTTCTTGAACTCCGTTCCATTGTCGCTTCTAATTTTCTTGATCCTTAAGCCGAACTCATTTTGAGCCCGTCTCAAGAATCCCTTTAAAGTCTCTTGGGTATAAGATTTGTCCTGCAAAAAGAACACCCAAGTGAAGCGAGAATAATCATCCACAATAACTAGACAGTACTTACTCCCGCCGATGCTTATGTAAGTGATCGGGCCGAATAGGTCCATGTGTAGGAGCTCTAGTGGCCTGTCACTAGTCATGATGTTCTTGTGTGGATGATGAGTGCCAACTTGCTTCCCGGCTTGGCATGCGCTACAAATCCTGTCTTTCTCAAAATGAACATTGGTTAGTCCTAAAATGTGTTCTCCCTTTAGAAGCTTGTGAAGATTCTTCATTCCAACATGGGCTAGTCGACGGTGCCAGAGCCAACCCAAGTTAGTCTTAGCAACCAAGCAAGTGTCGAGTTCAGCTCTATCAAAATCTACCAAGTACAGCTGACCCTCTAACACTCCCTTGAATGCTATTGAATCATCACTTCTTCTAAAGACAGTAACACCTATATCAGTAAATAGACAGTTGTAGCCCATTTGACATAATTGGGATACGGAAAGCAAATTGTAATCTAAAGAATCTACAAGAAAAACATTGGAAATAGTATGGTCAGGTGATATAGCAATTTTACCCAATCCTTTGACCAAACCTTGATTTCCATCCCCGAATGTGATAGCTCGTTGGGGATCTTGGTTTTTCTCATATGAGGAGAACATCTTTTTCTCCCCTGTCATGTGGTTTGTGCACCCGCTGTCGAGTATCCAACTTGAGCCCCCGGATGCATAAACCTACAAAACAATTTTAGTTCTTGACTTTAGGTACCCAAACGGTTTTGGGTCCTTTGGCATTAGAAACAAGAACTTTGGGTACCCAAACACAAGTCTTGGAGCCTTTGTGTTTGCCCCCAACAATCTTGGCAACTACTTTGCCGGATTTGTTAGTCAAAACATAAGATGCATCAAAAGTTTTAAATGAAATGCTATGATCATTTGATGCATTAGGAGTTTTCTTTCTAGGCAACTTAGCACGGGTTGGTTGCCTAGAACTAGATGTCTCACCCTTATACATAAAAGCATGGTTAGGGCCAGAGTGAGACTTCCTAGAATGAATTTTCTTGATTTTTCTCTCGGGATAACCGGCAGGGTACAAAATGTAACCCTCGTTATCCTGAGGCATGGGAGCCTTGCCCTTAACAAAGTTAGACAAGTTCTTAGGAGGGGCATTAAGTTTGACATTGTCTCCCCTTTGGAAGCCAATGCCATCCTTGATGCCAGGGCGTCTCCCATTATAGAGCATACTTCTAGCAAATTTAAATTTTTCATTTTCTAGGTTATGCTCGGCAATTTTAGCGTCTAATAATGCTATATGATCATTTTGTTGTTTAATTAAAGCCATGTGATCACGAATAGCATTGACATCAACATCTCTACATCTAGTACAAATAGAGACATGCTCAACATTAGATGTAGAGGGTTTGCAAGATTTTAATTCAATAACCTTAGCATGTAATAAATCATTTTTAGTTCTAAGGTCGGAAATAGTGGCATTGCAATCATCAAAATCCTTAGCCTTAGCAAGCAATTTTTCATTCTCAATCTTAAGGCTAGCAAGAGAAACATTCAACTCATCAATCCTAGCAAGCAAATCAACATTATCATTTCTAGGATAGGAAGTTGAATCAATACAAACATGAGAGTCAACCTTAGCAATTAATTTGGCATTTTCATTTCTAAGGTTGGCAATAGTGTCATGGCAGGTGCTTAGCTCACTAGATAATTTGTTACATTTTTCTACCTCTAGAGCATAAGCATTTTTAACCTTAACATGTTTCTTATTTTCCTTGATTAGGAAGTCCTCTTGGGAGTCCAAGAGATCATCCTTTTCATGGATGGCACTAATTAGCTCATTCAATTTTTCCTTTTGTTCCATGTTAAGGTTAGCAAAAAGAACGCGCAAGTTATCCTCCTCATTTTTATCATCATCCTCATCACTAGATGTTTCATATTTAGTGGAGGACCTTGATTTTACCTTCTTTTTGCCGTCCTTTGCCATGAGGCACTTGTGGCCGACGTTGGGGAAGAGGAGTCCCTTGGTGACGGCGATGTTGGCGGCGTCCTCGTCGGAGGAGGACTCGGTGGAGCTCTCGTCGGAGTCCCATTCCCGGCAAACATGGGCATCGCCGCCCTTCTTCTTGTAATACTTCTTCTTTTCTCTCCTCTTTCCCTTCTTGTCGTCGCCCCTGTCACTGTCACTAGACATAGGACATTTTGCAATAAAATGACCGGGCTTACCACACTTGTAGCAAACCTTCTTGGAACGGGATTTGTAGTCCTTCCCCTTCCGTTGCTTGAGGATTTGCCGAAAGCTTTTGATGATTAAGGCCATCTCCTCATTGTCGAGCTTGGAGGCGTCAATTGGTTGTCTACTTGGTGTAGACTCTTCCTTCTTCTCCTCCGTTGCCTTGAAGGCCACCGGTTGCGCCTCGGATGTGGAAGGTTCATCAAGCTCGTTGATCTTCTTTGAGCCCTTAATCATGCATTCAAAACTCACAAAATTCCCGATAACTTCCTCGGGGGTCATTAGTGGATATCTAGGATTACCACGAATTAATTGAACTTGAGTGGGGTTAAGGAAAATAAGGGCTCTTAAAATAACCTTAACCACCTCGTGGTCATCCCACTTTTTGCTCCCGAGGTTGCGCACTTGGTTCACCAAGGTTTTGAGCCGATTATACATATCTTGTGGCTCCTCCCCTTGGCGAAGACGGAAGCGACCGAGCTCCCCCTCGATTGTTTCCCGCTTAGTGATCTTGGTGAGTTCATCACCCTCGTGCGCCGTCTTGAGTAGGTCCCAAATCTCCTTTGCGTTCTTCAACCCTTGCACTTTGTTGTATTCCTCCTTGCTTAGAGAGGCAAGGAGAATGGTTGCGGCTTGGGAGTTGAAGTGCTCGATTTGGGCCACTTCATCCGTGTCATAATCCTCATCCCCTATTGATGGTACCTGTGCTCCAAACTCAACAACATTCCATATACTTTTGTGGAGTGAGGTTAGATGAAATTTCATTAAATCACTCCACCTAGCATAATCTTCGCCGTCAAAAGTTGGCGGTTTGCCTAATGGAACGGAAAGTAATGGAGTGTGTCTAGATGTACGGGGATAGTGTAAGGGAATCTTACTAAACTTCTTGCGCTCTTGGCGCTTAGAAGTTACGGACGGTGCATCAGAGTCGGAGGTGGATGTTGATGAAGTGTCGGTCTCGTAGTAGACCACCTTCCTCATCTTCTTGTGCTTGTCCCCACTCCGATGCGGCTTGTGAGAAGAGGATTTTTCCTTCTTCTCCTTATGGTGAGAAGAGGAAGATCTTTTCTCCTTCCGCTTGGAGGAGTTCTTCTTCTTCTCCCTTCTCTTGGTGCGGGACTCTTCCGATGAAGTGCTCCCTTGGCTTGTAGTGGGCTTGTCGCCGGTCTCCATCTCCCTCTTGGTGTGATCTCCCGACATCACTTCGAGCGGTTAGGCTCTAATGAAGCACCGGCCTCTGATACCAATTGAAAGTCGCCTAGAGGGGGGGTGAATAGGGCGAAACTGAAAATCTCAAAAATAATCACAACTACAAGCCGGGTTAGCGTTAGAAATATAATAGAGTCCGCGAGAGAGGGCGCAAAACAAATCGCAAGCGAATAATGAAGTGAGACACGCGGATTTGTTTTACCGAGGTTCGGTTCTCTCAAACCTACTCCCCGTTGAGGAGGCCACAAAGGCCGGGTCTCTTTCAACCCTTCCCTCTCTCAAACGGTCCCTCGGACCGAGTGAGCTTCTCTTTCTCAAATCACTTGGGAATCAAACTTCCCGCAAGGACCACCACACAATTGGTGTCTCTTGCCTCGATTACAAGTGAGTGTTTGATCACAAGAAAGAATGCCAAAGAAAAAGAAGCGATCCAAGCGCAAGAGCTCAAATGAACACAACAAATCACTCTCACTAGTCACTAGGGCTTTGTGTGGAGTTGGGAGAGGATTTGATCTCTTTGTATGTGTCTAGAATTGAATGCCTAGCTCTTGTAAGTGGTTGAGAAGTGAGAAACTTGGATGCAATGAATGGTGGGGTGGTTGGGGTATTTATAGCCCCAACCACCAAACATGACCGTTGGTGGAGGCGTCTGCTCGATGGCGCACCGGACAGTCCGGTGCACACCGGACATGTCCGGTGCCCCAGCCACGTCACCAATGCCGTTGGATTCTGACCGTTGGAGCTTCTGACTTCTGGGCCCGCCTGGATGTCCGGTGCACACCGGACATCAACTGTTCATTGTCCGGTGCGCCGGTATGGGCGCGCCTGACGTCTGCGCGCGCAGAGCGCGCATTAAATGCGCCGCAGGTAGCCGTTGGCGCCGAAATAGCCGTTGCTCCGTGGTTACACCGGACAGTCCGGTGCACACCGGACATGTCCGGTGAATTATAGCAGAGCGGCTGCTGCGCGAACCCGAGGCTGGCAAGTTCCTGAGGCCGCACTCCCTTGGAGCACCGGACACTGTCCGGTGTACACCGGACAGTCCGGTGAATTATAGCGAAGCGGCCTGAGAAATTCCCGAAGGTGACGAGTTCGAGTTGGAGTCCTCTGGTGGCGCACCGGACACTGTCCGGTGTACACCGGACAGTCCGGTGCCTCCAGACCAGAGGTGCCTTCGGTTGCCTCTTTGCTCCTTTGTTGAATCCAAAACTTGATCTTTTTATTGGCCGAGTGTGAATCTTTTGCACCTGTATAACTTATACACTAGAGCAAACTAGTTAGTCCAATATTTGTGTTGGGCAATTCAACCACCAAAAATATTTAGGAACTAGGTGTAAGCCTAATTCCCTTTCAGCAGCAACACCATCTTCTTGATCATCACTATCCTCTTCTCCAATATCTTGAGCTGCTGTATTTCTTGAACGCTTCCTTGTCCTAACATATGTTCGTTGAGGCTAAGACGACGAACCAGCACCTGCAGCAGCTATTCTTGGCAAGTTTCTGCCTCGAAGAGCCTGAGTTGCTCCTAATGCCTCATCCACAGCATGCCATATGTTGTTGTCACCATCATCTTCATTTTCTTGAACCCATTCATTTTCCCACATGAACTCTTCAAGCACTAGTGGGTTGCTTCTTTTTCCTTTGGATCCCAGCTCTCTTAGTGTTTGAAACCTATTTTCCATCTTCCTGTTGTAACTGACATAGACCAATTTATTAAGCCTCTGGTGTTCTAGTTGGTTCCTCTTTTTGTATGGATCTAAAAATGCACAATTGCAAGACTTCAGATTCAGCAAATAAAGGGTTGACCCATACAACCACTCAAACAAGTGAACAAGAACAACAATACTTACTGCTGCAAAATCTGACCAATTTCTCTCACAACCTGAAGCTGCACAACATAGGCTTATAACCTTTTTGCTAAGCTTTGTAGTTCATATGCCAGTCCTCCATATGCACCCCACTATAGGACTGTTATAGTTATACAAAAAAATAGATCAGTTCTAGTGCCAAACAGTAACAGGCAAACAAACTAACTAATGCTGCAATAGTAAAACTTACTATGACTTTTTTCTCTCTTTCTCTTATTGCTCCAGCCTTTGAAAAGCATTTCCCTTCTGATCTTTTGTAGTCATCTGCTTGTTTACTTATTTTTGTTTGCTCATCCTCATCACTGATCATTTTCCACAAAACATCATTGAACATAGCTCGAAGTCTTGCAGCTTGCCTCCTGTCTTTATCCCTCAAGGTAAAGAATTTACCTGGATTCAAATAAAGGGCTGCCCCATATAATTTTTGCTCCATCTGAGTATCCCACCTCTTCTCAAAGCATGAGATTACTTCGGCAAGTAATTGTGGCTTCTCTTTCAAAGACTCCTGTATGGTAGCTTTTGCTTTGTCCATAGCTGCCATTATCTCTGGAGCTACTGGCGTCTCATCACCGTCAGCAATCCTTAGAGCAATGAGTAGTGGTTGTGAAGCCCAAAGACAATTTTCAAGAGTTTGCCAAAATGATACTGAAAGGACAATATTTTCAGCTTGTTCACCTTCTTTAACTAGGGCAAATTTAGACCCGTTCCATTCATCACTAACAAACAAGCCTTGTAATTTACTCTTATGCTTATACATGCTTGCCAAAGTCAAGAATGATGTTGCAAATCGAGTCACACCTGGCCTAACAAGGTCCCCACCTAGCTTTTCTCTCATTAGGCTGTGAAGTCGCCCATGCTTGTACAGGAACCTTGAAACCTTCTTGGCCATGTTGATGCAAGTGTTGAACTCCTTGATCTTGTCAATATCCTCCAACAACAAATCCAAGCAATGTGCAGCACAAGGAGTCCAAAACAGATGGGGAATTCTGTCCATAAGGATCCTCCCCGCTGCTTTGAAATTGGCTCCATTGTAAGTGATCACCTGGACCACATGTTCTTTCCCCACCTTCATTATTTGCTTCTCCAATAGATCTACCAACATATTGGCATTTGCTATCTCACTTGATGCATCGACAGAACCTAAGAAGTAGATCCCTGCTGGACTGTTGGCAAGGAAGTTGATCAAATGTCGTTGTCGTATGTCAGTCCACCCATCTGACATAATTGAGCAACCATATTCCTTCCAAGCCTCTTCGTGCTTAGCTCTCAATGTTGATGTTCTCTTCACTGCCCTTTCAAGCCAAGGTACCCTTGCCTCATAGTATGATGGGCCATGATATCCAGGACCGTACTGACCAATGGACTCCATCATAATCTGCCAGCTTCTTGAATTGACGACATTCAATGGAATCTTGTTCTCATATAGAAAATCAGCTACATGGTCGTCAACAATTTGCTTTGCTTCTGTTCCTTTCTTTGTGCAATGCTCAAGAGTGGTCTGAGAAGTTTTATTTTTATGTCTCTCTGCTACAACTTCCTCTGGAGTCTTGCAAAGCATGGCACTCACTGATTTGCTTGCCTTCTGTGTATTTGGTTTTATAGGAGCTGCTACAACAAATGAAGACATGGAAGCTTGAGAAATTTGCTTTTTTGCTTGCTTGGTTTTTGTCCCAGAACTTGGTAGGGGGCCTACATCAATCCGCTCCCCTTCCTCTTCACCTTCATCACCATCCGCAGTAATCACAACCCTCATGTTCCTTCTCAGATAGGTGTGCATCTCCTTTGAAACCACTTCTGGTACTCTAGCACACTTCATGGTGTCACCAAACCCACCGGCTAGATGCTGCTTAAACCTCTTGATTCTAGATGGCACAATCTTCTTACAGAAGACACACTGAACAAAATCCTTCTTTGTTGTGTCTGGCCACCACCCAAACTGCCATCCTGGGTCCTGTGACCTTGCCTTTCTCTTGGGGTCATTTGCTTGTGCACTAAGCTCAGGAGGGAGTGCTGCAATTGCCTTTTCAGCAAGGGTTTTACAATCTAGCAGCTGATAAAGCAGACGCAGGACCAGTGCTACCTGCATTTGAGGCCACTTGAGGAACAGAAGCACTTTGACTTTCACTGCCGACCATATTTGACTCAGGGAATAAGACCTCAACGTTATTAGCACGTCCATAGCCACCATTAAAATCTGAACAGACAACACAAACACACAAACAGAGATGCACGGTTACTACTGGGTATTGGGCTACTGTTATCTTCCGAGCGCTGCAGAGGTAACAGAGGGAAAGGGAAGGGAGACTGGGAAATAATCAGAGAAGGGAGAGCAAGTGCTACCTTCAGATGACGAGCTCATCTTCAATTCTTGACTAGCTGAGTAGCTGGCAGACGCCGGACTGCCGGAGCACTGACGCCGCTGGACGGCTGGAGCACTTGGAGGCTGGACCGCTGGAGCAGAGACGCCGGCAAGGACAGAGGAGAGGAGAGAGACGTCAGCAAGGACAGAGGAGAGGAGAGGATTAGGGTTTTTTGGCGGCTGGGAAATGTTCTGGCGGCTGGAAGGGTCTTGGCGGCTGGGAGCCTAGGGGGTTTCTGAAGGGGCGCTACTGTAGATGGGCCAAAAACCAGAGGGAAGCCCAGTACCAAAAGTCCAGAACTGCAACGACCAAAAACGACCAGACTGTGCTCGACCAGACGACTAATCGCCTAGGTCGACGACTAGTCGGACGACTAGGACGACTAGAAACCCTAATCGCGTCGTCTTCCTAATCGCCCACTTCTAGGCGACCAGCCCGACTAATCGCGATTAATCGCGATTAGTCGGACGAATTGTAAACACTGATACAAATACATTCATTTTAATGTACACATAATGATTTTTACTTCTAACAATGTGTATAAGTGACAATGTTTTATATTAATAACAAATAAAGTACGATCTAATTATAATTTAAGCGGGGATGGGATCCCTGATGGGGATTTGTCTCGTGGGGAACGGGGATGGAGAAGAAATGTCCCCCGCAAGCGTTTGTGGAGATCCCCGCGGAAAAAAAAATTCGTCGCAGGGATGAGTATGGGAAGCTAAAACCTGACGAGGAATTCTCCGTTGCCATCTCTACATGGCACGGTCGGTGCCGGACCTGTACTGGTACGATCTAGTGGCCAGTGTCGTACATGAACTGTCTCGAGCACACTAGACCGGCACGGGCATGATCTGATTAGCTCCCAAGCACAGTAAGCTTGTGTAACACCCTGAATTTGGGGTATAAATTTTCTTTCTAAATATCTACCAAATTCAGGTGTTACTCTTGTATCCATCTCTAGTTTTCTCTCTTTTCCTTTTGAGTAGATTTAGCTTAATTAGTGAGGGATTAATTATTTATTTTTGTAAAAACATTATGGGTCATGAAATATTGCATCATGCTGAGCTTAAACATTCTTTAAATTGTTGCACATGTTTGAATTAGTTTGAATTTGAAACTTGGTTTAAATTTGAATTGAAAACCCTAGAGAAAATAAAAAAAAGTAATTAGAAATTCTCTGGAAAAAGAGAAAACGATTTCAGCCTAAACCGGCCCAGCTCGGCCCAGTCAGGCCGCGCGCTCCCTCCCCCTCTCTCTGCCTGGGCGCTTTGTCGGCACCCGTTGCCCTCGCCCACGCGTCCCTTTCCCTCTCTGCCTCGCGGGCCCGTCTCGCCAGCGCGATGAGCCGCTCCCTCTCGTTGCGCCGTAGGACCGCCTTGTCAGCTCCGCCTTCCCCGCGAAGGTCAGGATAAGAGATGTGAGATGTCAGAGGTTACAGAAAGGAGGGACGGGATAGAGAGGGACGAAGCATTTTTTATAACCAGTGATACGATGATTAATTATCCTTAACTCTAACTCTATGAGGACGTACAAAAGTATATTTCCTGGAGCACCTATTTTGCTGTTGCTCCACCTAATTAGAGTTGGACAGCTCCACATTTTTTTGAAGCAAGGTGCTAGAGTAAGGTGTTTGGAAAACGATCGGTGGAACGATGAGCGAAACCGTCCCAAACACCCCCTTCTAATACTCCCGTCGCCCTCAGGGGCAAGTGCGAGCATCAGGTCATGCACCTTGTTTGGACGAGATTAGATATTATGCCTTTGTCTCATACAGTATTTGTCTCTAAATCCTTCAATATCTTGTATGTCAGTGGAAACGCCCATAAAATAAGGGCATGGATAACCACAAAATCTATTAAAATTATCACATTTGCTGGCAGTATCCAAGTACTAGAGTCAATGAGTAACATTGTTCCTCTTGGTCCAACAGAATAATACACATAAGTTTATTATTTCACATGCACTTTCTTAGCAAAAGAAAATTCATCACAAAAACTAATTACAACCTCAAGCATACTCAAAGTGCCGATATTTCTTTTATGACTTGCTCCTTGTCTGCTTCAAACTGTTCATCCTCTGATTCACAATACAGTGATAAGGTTAGCTAATGTCAAACTGTTATACTGGCAGATTAAATCCAAATAGTAAACGACTACAGTGACTAAATTAGATCAACACTAAAAACAGCTCATGCGGCTGAAAATATAACTGAACCACGACTCCACAAACGGAAGTTAAAGCAAGCAAACACACAAACGGAAGTTAAAGCAGGTATATACCTTTGTCAATCTTGAATCCAGCAAAAAACCGAAGTAGCTTGCTTCTATTGGTGACCAGTATGTTCACGACCTCAGGCGGTTTGTTTTTATTCGCAGCAAACAGCTGCGATGCATAATGTACAATAAAAAATGAGTTTAAGCGAGCTTTTGTTGACAAAAAGATGTTAAGGTTGTTAAACATACCTTGAACACGTGAAATGCTTCAATTTGAATATTTTTACTCGAATCCTGACAAAATAAACACTAAAAAGTTGAGAGGGGCGGCAAATAGTACAAGGACTTACTTGAAGGGTAGAACACTTCAAGCGTGGATGACATGTACTCCCTCATTCTAATTTTAGGTCGTTTTGGCTTTTCTAGATGGGAATGTATCTGGTGCAAACCAATCCCTCCGTGCAACCGTGCAAACTTTTAATCTGAACCACATGATGTTGATCCACAGGAGTGGGAACTGGGAAGGGGGGATTTGAAAAAGTGTGATTAGGAGTGGGTGGTTAAGTGTAAAATTATCCACGCCCCTGTGTCCCTTGGATCAACATCATGTGGCCCAGATTAGAAGTTTGCACGGTTGCACGGAGGGGTTGGTTTGCACCAGATACGTTCCCTTTCTTGATACACATATTTTATTATGTAACTAGATGTATCATTATCTAGGTGCATAACAAAAGCTATGTATCTAGAAAGCCAAATAGACCTATAATTTGGGACAGAGGGTGGTAGATTGTAAGGTCAAATTGCCACTAGCGAAATAAGGTACACTGACCCTTAAGAGATTCATCAAAATCATAAGGTTGTCTTTGGAGCTAACATAGCGCATCATGACTGCAGCATTTGATCTATCCAGCAGCATATCTCCCAACAACTGAAACGAAAAGATCATTACATGAGAATCTTGATAGAAAAAATTGCTCCCTCTGTTCTACAACATCCGTGCATAGCAGATCCGTATGGAAAAAGTAAGCGTTGGTATTAAGCAAAAGAAATAATGTGAAACAACTATCCATCCGCCTGTAAAATAAAATAATGGGGACATCTCTCTTTTATCGGAGCATTGAGTTCGTGTGAAGGAGTGGAAATACTATGATAACTAGATCATTGATATCTTCATTGGATAATACGCTTTTCTCCCGAGGCTATAGACAAGTATGGTGGAACGAAGGGAGCATATAAGATTTTGAAATTATTCATAATAAATTAATAATACATAAAAAACTAATTATGGTACAAGAAATCAAATGATCATAGGTGTTTTCCATGTATCTAGAAAAGCCAAAACAAGCTATAATTTAGAATGGAGGGAGTACATATAAACAAAGCAGAAACAAAACGGATCATAATACAAAGGTAGCAGTACCTTGATAGCTTGCCTTTTTGTTATGTAGTTGGTTGATGACAGCAACCTAGAGTTAAATTCTTCAAAGAACTAAGGAATGAAAATGCAAGAGGGTTAAGATTAGAAAAGTAGAATTGCACACAAATAAATCATGGTGCTAATTACAACATATCAAGTAGACTAGAATAGGCTATGATGCTAGCCAAACTAGGGACTGAATTAGCCAATTATTCAAAGGGCCGTCTACATTAATTTCTGGTGGTTCATAACTAAGATCCATCAATACAGAACTTCCAGTAGTTCACCACTAGGGTTTAATCCTCTAAGAGGGATGTTATGATACTTATATCATTGGGGGGGGGGGGGGGGTAACCATTGCCAGGAACATAGCCGGACATAGTCGACTTGGAGGATGACTGAAGTACTTGGGGGAATTAAATTGTTTGTTCTTTCTTCCTTGCCTTCTCTCCTTGGTACATCACCTCGCTTATATATAGAGGACTCCTAGGACCTAAGGAACGCTCAATCAAATCATATCCGATCCTATCTCAAATTGACCCGAATTTAATCCTATCTCTAGCCGATCAAGTCCCTCTAATTGATCATGTGGCCCCTGGCCCCCTAATTAATGCCCCATAACAAGGGCAATACAATGAATTCAGCTCGCCAACAATTTGACGATCTAACTAATTCCATCAGTTTAGACCTAACTAGAGACAATAGTAAAACCAGGTAGAGATTGAAACATTCAACCATAGAATTTAATGTTGCACTACAACTTCACGAAGATCATATATAGTTTGAATATATACGAGGAAGAATACAAATTCATTGTAAACGAAATAAGATTGAATAATGTTCCCAAGGTAAAAATGCTGACCCAATCATAATTGTTGGAGAGAAATTCAGCCACGGTTGCTTTATGCCTTGTCAACAGTTCCTGCTTATAGTAGCATAATATGACCAGACTAGACCACAATATATGAAAAGTACTTATGAGTTAAAAAATGAAGCAACTTGCCTTAAAGGTAGCCGAAGCATCAGAAGCTATGTCAAAATTTGGAAGCTGTATATAGTCAAAGAACTTCTTCATGTGTTCAGACTCTAAAACATACCTGTCAATGAACAAGTTCTATAAGAAAATAGCACCAAAAGTCCACAGGAGCTTCCAACTCCAACAAAATTTTGCACTTATGGATCATGGATGTCTAGCTTAGTAATCTTTATTTAATTTATCATTTGTTTTGATAACCTGTAATATCCTGTGAACAAATACAAATAAAATCATGAATTTCTCTAAATCATTCATAGTGATTCTAGACGTACACAAAAAAATTCCGTATGATAAAGAACCACACTGCTAATATGCACACCCTTTGTTGAATTGGGTGCGATCAGACATCTATCAGATATAGGAAAACAACTAAGAAAACATGGAGCTGCTATATGAAAGGACACCACCAAAAAAATGACATCTGCAAAGCAGGCATTCTGCCACATGCATTCCTTTTATTAATTAACAACTTTGATGTTCTCTGCTGCTCAGAGACTTAGAAATAGAATTCTATTATGGTAAACAAGAATGTATATTTGACAAATAGGGATTTCCATGGATGGTTCTTGAATGAGCATTTTATGGGCATGACCGTCTTTGCTAATGATACAAATGACGTGATGCTTGAATCTTGATCAATCAAGTGATATATAAATATTAACGTACTACCAAAATTTAAAATCAGTAGTATCACCTTGCAATGCTTTGGTGGCGAATACATTCCCTCAACATAGCACCATAATGTAAAGCGATGTCCATGTTTTCATACCTGTACGGCAAAGAAATATATAGGGAAAGATCAAACAATGAGTAAAATAAATAAAGCTAATCCCATATTATCAACACTACACAGCTAATTCCAGTTCCAGAACAAGCTAATGTGACATCACAAAACTAAAAACACATAATTTTTGTGCTGTAATGCTATACGGTGATTTTCACCTCTGCACACCACAGTTGTAAATACGGTAAAGCGACCGACCCCCTTTTTACCTTTTAAGCGATAAGGCGTAAGGAGAGGCGACGCCTTAAATGTAGTTAAAAATAGAAAAATATTAATATATAAGAAAGCATTTAGGATAAAAACATTAATAAAGAAGAGAAAAAGAAAAGGAAAAGAAGAAACTAGTCCCATTAAATCTAGGGTAAGCCCACTACCTCTCCCTCTCTCCTAAGCCTTTCCATCTGTCTCCTCAGTTCACAGCTGCATGACTCCATCCTCCCAGCAGCCGCTCCCTGTCTCCCCGCTAGCGTTTCTCTCTCTCCCCGGAGGCTCCCTCCTGTGCCGGCGTCGCCGTTCTAGGGTAAGCCCACTACCTCTCCCTCTCTCCTAAGCCTTTCCATCTGTCTCCTCAGTCCACAGCCGCACGACTCCATCCTCCCAGCCGCCGCTCCCTCTCTCCCCGCTAGTGTTTCTCTCTCTCCCCGCAGGCTCCCTCTCTCCTATGCCGGCGCCGCCGCTGTGCTGGAGCTGCCGCGCGCCGCTGCTGGAGGAGTCGTCGCCGCACCATGTTGGAGGAGCCATCGCGCCGCTGCTATAGCAGCCGCCGCACCGCTGGTAGAGACACCAATGGCCTCTCCCACTCGCCTTAGGTGCCGGAGTAAGGCGAGCAGGACCTCTTAAGTTACTGGGGCGCCTTACCGCCTAGGCGACACCTTGACAACTATGATGTGCACATATTTATAAATTCAGGTGTTAACTAACATATATGATCAATGTTATCACGTTGTCTAGTCAGTCTTCATCTCACCATGGGAACGACCAGGCAACTAGTCGCAGTTAAGTTGTGCTCAGCAGAGCGCACATATGGCCGTGCAAAACACGGTTTTGCACTGTTTATAGAGGGAGTTTGAAATAGGGAGTGAGATAGGATGTGGGATAGGGATACTACTAGAGATAGCCTTAGTCGTCGGCCAGGGCAGTGGCGTAGTTAGGATTTATAGTTAGGGTGGTCCATCTTAGATCTAAAACCAAATTATAGGATGGTCCATGTACAATCTTTGTAATTTTATATAAATAGTATCTACTACAGTTTAACCTTGGATTAGATTTTAGGGTGGTCCATGGAACACACTGCCACCGCTCTGCCTATGGACCAGGGCGCTAGTTAGCGCTGGTCGGTCATAGTCGTCCTATATATATGAAAGCTAATATACCAAATATATTATGGATATACTATATGTTCTAGAATATAAATCAAGCATGCAGATAACTCTAGGGTGGTGGGTGCATGTAGGGTTGCAAATTGGCTGAAAAACATGAGCCCAAGTGGCATAAGCCATCCCAGATGCAGCCCATGTTCACAGCTGCCCAGCAATTCCACGCTGTTGCTGGTCGACCAACTAATCGTGATTAGTCGATAACTAATCAGATGACCAGGAAACTGATCACCTTAATCGAGTCGTAGCCCCTAGTTTAATCCAGGATACCAACTAGGACAACTAATCGTGATTAATGGGACGACTTTATAGCACTGCATGAACATACAAAGTAATATAATCCATCAAATGACAATAAGTCGATAACCGTAAAGTGTTAAGTTGAAGTGTATAAGGGGGGAAACATTCTTCAAATGCAGAGATTTAAGCACCAAGAAAGTATCTGGGGGATGAAATGCAACCCAAATCAGACCAAAGAAGTCTAAGAGCATGCAAAAATTATGTTTCAATGGCCTCATTTAGTCAAAGAGCCAGGAACACATGGATCAGTGAATACATGGATAACACTAATAATCTCGAAGATAAAACTGAGTTAAACAAGCAATATAATAAATGTTTCCAATGATTTATTTCGATAAAAAAGGAGAGAAAACTAACCGTCGTTAGTTATTTTTTATTGGACAGTAGTCTTACCCTAAAATTAAAATGTCCAAGAGATCTTTATTTGACTCTAGGTACTCAGACGCTACTATCTTTGAGGATACTTGCTGTCTTTGCAAGTTTGCAACAACTTGAGTAGCATCTTTCCTAGTCTGCAACAATCAAAAGTAGAGATACATCCATACGAATGTATCAGTTTTTTTGTGTAAAAACGATAACAAGAGGGGTATGTATTATGTATGTAATAAAAGCTACTCCAGTAGTACTGTCAATCTACATGCAAAAACAGGTCAAATTACATACCTCCAAATTTAGTTTTGGAAGATGTATGATTAATAGCCGTAAAGTGTTCTCCCTGAAGAATTCTTGGGTCAGTTGTACACATGCTTCAGTTACAGGCTCTGATTCACCATTGCCGTAAAGGATAGACTTCATATCCCTGATATTTTTGCTTAGCTCTGTCATCTGCATAAACTCATCCTTAGGCACAGTTCATTCTAAAGGATATAATACATTGTCATTTACAATCTGTTTTTCTTCTTCCAATAGACGGCCACAGGCCTATACATGTATCCAAAGGTTCAGACATAGCATATAATTATGAGCATGAAGCTGTTCGTACAATGTGCAGGGTGGTGGTTGGCTGGTGGCAACTTAGACAGAATTTAGGTGTTCAGGGTATCCATGTATTACATATGTTTGCTTACAGATGTTCATACCCACTAGTAACTCTGCAATGAATTATGAACTTTTGATGACAAGTTGACGGCTGATAACCTATGAGATGCTTATATTTGTGCCAAGTATTATCATAACCATGTAGATCAGTTCTGCTGAAACACCGAAAACATATTTCTAGGAGTTCCACGAGATACTCCCCCTATATTTGCTACAATTTGATCACGAATGACATAAAGGAAACTACGGCACTGTGGCTGCCAGCACTATTTCCACCGCGAGATTAGTGTTATGCGCCACAAGCTAAGTGAAGTTCAGCCCACATTCACGCGCAATCAGGGTCGAACCAGCGGGCAAATGGGGAATCGAGGCCACGAAATCCCTAGACATAGGAGCAGACCCGATCTCACCTTCTCCTCGCGCTTGGCATCGCCGCTCCTGGAGTCCGAGTGGAGGTCGAGGTAGACGAGGCACTCGCGCGTCTGCCGCACGATGTCCACGGGCGTCCGCGGCTTGGACTTGAAGAGGCCCTTCATCTTGGCCCCGTCGTCCGCTGCCGCCGCAGCCGCGGTCAGGCGCGGCGGGGAGGGCAAGGGCGAGGCCTTGGGCCGCCTCCGCCCCGCCGACCCGAACGAGAAGCAGCCGCGCAGGAACGCCACGGGGTCGCCGCGCGAGAGGGCCCTCGGAGGGCCCTGCTCTCCTCCACGCGGGGCCGGGAGTTCGATCGGAGCGTGGCGAGCGAGGGAGGGAGAGCGCAGACGCGAGGGTACGAGGGCTCGAGCTCGTGCCCGTGACGCGCTGGGTGGGGACGAGGGGTGATCCGGTGATGGGCAGACAGAGGGCGGTGGGGCACGAGACCGAGATCCCTATCGACCGGTGGTAGGACGAGGCCGGTCGCGTTTCGCGACACTTCCTATCCTGCCTGTGCCTGTCAACGTCTCGCTGTCTCGGTCTCAGCTCTGCGTTCCTTTTCTACCGCCGCCTTCTTCGCACACCATCTTTGGATTCAGGGACTGTTTGGTAGAGCTCATACTCCTCTAAAAATGGCTCCATCTTTAGCTCCTCTATAGAAACAGCTTCTCCATAGGAGTCGCAGCTTTTTTACACAACTTTTGGTAAAGCAGCTCCTCCTCTTTCAATCATTTGGTCGAACACCTTGTGTGTGTATTTCAGTCCCTGGCCACGCTCCTGCTACAATTCCTCTATATAGAGGCCCGTACAAGCTGCCATCTTCTGCACAGTCAGGGTGGAGCCACCCGTGACCATGCTCCCATTCGCCACGTCGCCGCAATCGCCGAGGGCTCGAGGCACAACCCGCCGCCGCCGTCGAGATCTTCACGTAGCACCGCTGCATTCACACGCACGCGAGCAGCGCTAGTTTTTCTGGCTCTCAACCCTCAAAACAACTCTTGCTCCACCTTCGGAGCTGTTTTCCATATCGTGTTTGGGAAAGCTCCACAAAAGAGCCAGAGCCGGAGCCACTTAAGAACCCTCCCAAACGGGTACTCGGTGGCGAAGACGAGGATCCTTCCATGAATGGATCAACGCAAATCCACGTCTCCACGACCGTCCATAAATATGATTTGGTATTTATGTTGAATCTTGATCAATTAATAGCGTGTTTGTTTTGAGTAATGATCATCTTTTCGCTCATTATTATTTTTTGATTTATGAAATAAAATAAGTTATCATTTTATTTTTTATAGACTAATAATTAGTAATAATATGATAAATAAGTTTATTTCACTAAATTTATGAAATGGACTCATGATTCACCAGCTCATCTAGAATGAATTGATTCTTCAAACCAAACACCCTCTAACTAAACAGATTAGTGTAACTAGAGTAGCATTTCTCAACGTGAAAGTCTGGAGCATCAATTTAATCACTTCATGGTTGGTCCATTTCTTGCTCACATAGCTATAGATCTTGTGATCATCGTCTTAAGTCGGTTGTACATTTAAGAGCCTGTTTAGATCATAGGGACTAATTTTTAGTCTTATCACATCAAATGTTTGAATACTAGTTAGAAGTATTACATATAATTTAATTGGAAAACTAATTACATAGATAAGCACTAAATAGTAAGGCAAGTTTATTAAACCTAATTAATCCATAATTCTCTACTGTTATGCTACAGTAAACATTTTGTAGTCATAGATTGATTAGGCTTAATAAATGTATATTATCGTTTAGTCTTCATCTATATAATTATTTTTTATAATTAAACTATATTTAATACTTGTAATTGCCTTTTAATCGGTCAACATGACACAGACTAATTGTTCTAACAAGTAGAGCATAATCGAATAATATAGAATTTCAGGAGATCACCACTTTAAAACCTAAAGATCTAAAATAATTCCACACATTTTCCTACACGGGGTTCTAGAAATTCATCCAAAATCAATTTGCTGAAGCTACTGGCTTCCAGGTCATTTAGGATAAATACATCTATCGGCTAGACATTTGAAATGCTAAATACACTTTTCGCATGACTAAATTGACCACACGTCGGATACAAACAACCAATTCAATCACACGACTTACATCTCGAACCTAAACTTAACTTACACCATTAAACAAATACATTTAACACAATTAATGTTGACTAAACTTATCAACCAATTGCTTAAAACACCAAACATGTCCTACGCATTAGTAATTGTACCATACATCATTTAAGTCTAGCAGCACTGAAAGTCGCCTAGAGGGGGTGAATAGGCGAAACCTGTAATTTATAAACTTAAACACACTAAGGCTGGGGTTAGCGTTATAATTAAATTCGAGGTGAAAGATTGTTTCTCTTGCCACAAGTTGCTCAAATGATGTGGATGACGCTTGGAAGCAAACTCAAATCAATATTGGCAAAAAAACTTAAGAGAGAGGAAAGAGGACAAACAAATCAAATGAAAATCAACACAAGTGGACACGGTGATTTGTTTTACCGAGGTTCGGTTCCAAAGAACCTAATCCCCGTTGAGGATGCCACAAAGGCCGGGTCTATTTCAACCCTTTCCCTCTCTCTCAAACGGTCACTTAGACCGAGTGAGCCTTCTCTTAATAACACGGATCACTAAGACCCCACAAGGACCACCACACACTTGGTGTCTCTTGCTTGGCTTTATAAAGTACTCAAGAATTAGAATGAGAAAGGAAGAAGGTAATCCAAGCAACAAGAGCGCAAATGAACACAAAAACTCTCTCTCTCAAGTCACTAAGTGGTGGAGTTGATTTTGGGACTTGGAGAGGATTTTGATCTATTGAATGTGTCTTGGAGTGAAGTATTTTGCTCTTGTATTGAATGTTGAATTCAGAACACTTGGATGGCTTTGAATGAGGTGGTTGGAGGTATTTATAGCCCCCAACCACTTTCTAGTCGTTGGTAAAGTCTGCTAGCGATGGGTGCACCGGACAGTCCGGTGGCAAACTGGATAGTCACTGTTCACTGTCCGGTGCGTGCCACGTCAGCGCGCCTGTTAGGGTTTGGTGTTGTTGACCATTGGAGCGTTTTGTCTTTTTGCTGCACCAGACAGTCCGGTGCCACACCGGACAGTCTGGTGACCTCTGACTTCTGTCGCGGCACTGTTCATCACTGTTCCTCTACGTAGTCGACTGTTGGCGCGCAGAGAGCCGTTGCTCCGCTGGCTCACCGGATAGCCCGGTAGCACACCAGACAGTCCGGTGAATTATAGTGGAGCGCGCCTAGAAGAAACCCGAGAGTGGCGGTTCGCTGACTGCTTGGCCTGGTGCACCGGACAGTGTCCGGTGCGCCACTTGGCAGCACACTCTCAGTCTTGCTCCAATTTTTTATTGAGTCCCTAACTGAATTTCTTTCTTAGTTGTGTTGAATCTTATGCACCTGTGATAAATGATATCTAGACAAACTAGTTAGTTCACATGGTTTGTGTTGGACGTCAACCTCCAAAATCGATTATAGAAAATGATTAGGTCCATTTCTCTTTCAATCTCCCCCTTTTTGGTGATTGATGCCAACACTAACCAAAGCAAATATGAAGAGTGGAAATGTAACTAGTTTGCAATTTGAGATAGATGTGCATAGGTTACTTAGAATGAAACTGAAAGGGAAATGTGCCCTTGGGCCATTTCTAAGTATTTTGGTGATTGAGTGCCAACACAAGTGCTTTTATGGTAATCTATGCAAAGGGATGGACAAAGTGCAAATCAAGTCTAAAGGTATGTATCTAGACTTAGTACATTGTTTTAAAGAACTAATGTATTGTGTCTAAGTGCTGAAAACAGGAGAAATCACTTTGGAATAGAGATGGCTTTGTTCAGCCAAAGTCTCCGTAGTCTGGGTGCACCGGACAATGTCCGGTGCGCCAGGCTGGCGACTGTCAACTGGCTGCTCTCGGGAAGCGATTAACGGCGTACGGCTATAAATCATCGGACTGTCTGGTGAGGCACCGGACTGTCCGGTGATCCATTCACAGGCGAAGTCGTCGCTCTCGGGAAGCGATTAACAGCGTACGGCTATAAATCACTGGACTGTCCGGTGGTGCACCGGACTGTCCGGTGAGCCAACGGTCGGCCGGGCCAACAGTCGGCCGCGTAATCTGCGCGCGACGCGTGGTCGAGCCAACGATCATAAGGGGGCACCGGACTGTCCGGTGTGCACCTGACAGTGTCCGGTGCGCCAACGGCTCTGGATCTTCAACGGTCGGCTGCGCCACAGAAGGAAAGAAATCCGCACCGGACAGTGTCCGGTGGTGCATCGGACTGTCCGGTGCGCCAGGCGACTAAAGGCAAGAATTGCCTTCCTAGAATGCTCTCAACGGCTCCTAGCTGCCTTAGGGCTATAAAAGGGACCCCTAGGCGCATGGAGGAATACACCAAGCATTCTCTAAGCATTCCTAAGCACCAAGACTTCAATTCCGCGCATTCGATTCTTTGTGATAGCAACTAGAGCTCCGTTTGAGTAGAGAACTCTTTGAGTTGTGTTGAGAGCTCGTGTTGTGACTTGTGTGCGCGTGTTGCTCTGATTTTGTGTCTTGTGTGCGTTGCTCATCCCATCCTTACTTCTGTGCTTCTTTGTGAACATCTTTGTAAGGGCGAGAGGCTCCAAGTTGTGGAGATTCCTCGCAACCGGGATATAGTAAAGTGAAAGCAAAACACCGTGGTATTCAAGTGGGTCTTTGGACCGCTTGAGAGGGGTTGAGTGCAACCCTCGTCCGTTGGGACGCCACAACGTGGAGTAGGCAAGTATTGGACTTGGCCGAACCACGGGATAAACCACTGTGCCATCTCTGTGTTGATCTCTTTGTGGTTATTGCGTTTTGCTAAGACTCCTCTCTAGCCACTTGGCCTTTTTTTGTGCTAACTCCTAATCAAGTTTTTGTGGCACTAAGTTTCAAGTTTTACAGGATCACCTATTCACCCCCCTCTAGGTGCTCTCAATTGGTATCAGAGCAGTTCTCTTCACTTGAGAGACTAATCGCCCGAAGAGATGGATCCTAAGGGCAAGGGGATGGTGGTCAATGATAAGGAGAAGAAGTCCTTCATCAATGATCCAAAGGATGACAAGCCTACTGACTCGGGGTCGGGCCACAAAAGAAAAGACGGGAAGAAGAAGAAAACGAGGCGCATCAAGGAGATCATCTACTACGACGACAGCGACGAGTCCTCTTCTTCCCAAAAGGACAACGACGTCAACGACTACGAGAAAAAGAAAACGGTCAATTCGAACTTTTCTTTTGATTACTATCGTATTCCGCAAATTACCAATGCTCATTTACTCTCCATTCCACTTGGTAAACCTCCTCACTTTGATGGAGAGGACTACAGATTTTAGAGTCACAATATGCGTAGTCACTTGTTCTCTCTCCATCCAAGCATATAGGAGATAGTAGAGAGAGGAATAAAATTTGATAGTACTGATAGTCCCATGTTCATTAATGAGCAAATTCACAAAAATGCACAAGCTACTACTGTTC
This sequence comes from Zea luxurians, assembly GCA_029449295.1. Classification (NCBI taxonomy): domain Eukaryota; kingdom Viridiplantae; phylum Streptophyta; class Magnoliopsida; order Poales; family Poaceae; genus Zea; species Zea luxurians. The sequence continues at coordinate 10,183,344 of JAOPSE010000088.1, read as the reverse complement.
TTATAGCTTCATTGTGCAGGGACGAATACCATAAGGTGAGCGGCTTGGATAACGCCAAGTAGATTTGGGACACCCTCAAGATCTCACATGAGGGGAACGACATCACCATGCTCACCAAGATGGAGTTGGTGGAGGGCGAACTTGGGAGATTCGCAATGATCAGGGGCGAGGAGCCAACCCAAACGTACAATCGGCTCAAGACCCTCGTCAACAAAATAAGGAGCTATGGAAGCACACGATAGACGGACCACGACGTCGTCCGCCTAATGCTAAGGTCTTTTACTGTCCTCGATCCACATCTTATGAACAATATTCGTGAGAATCCTAGGTACACCAAGATGTTGCCCGAGGAGATACTTGGAAAGTTCGTAAGCGGGTGGATGATGATCAATGAGGCTAGATACGTTGATGATGCGTTGAATGGCCCAATCCAAGAGCCTCAAACCATTGCTCTCAAAGCAACGAGGAGCAAGGAGGCGCTACCTAGCAAGGTGGCGCAAGTTGAGGCAGCCGGGCTTAATGATGAAGAAATGGCCCTCATCATCAAGTGTTTCAAGATGGCGCTAAAAGGTCGCAAGGGGCATCCCAACAAGAACAAGACAAAGGGGAAGTGCTCATGCTTCAAATGTGGTAAGATTGGTCATTTTATCGCTAATTGTCCCGATAATGATAGTGACCAGGAACAAGGGAACAAGAGGGAAAAGAAGAAGACTTACAAGAAGGCTAAGGGCGAGGCACACCTTGGCAAGGAGTGGGACTCGGATTGTTCGTCGTCCGACTCCGACAATGAAGGACTCGCCGCCACCGGCTTCAACAAATCGTTCCTCTTCCCCAACGAGCATCACACCTGCCTCATGGCAAGGGAAAAGAAGGTAAGCACTCGTGATACTAGTACTTACGCTTCCTCAAGTGATGAAGAATCTAGCGATGATGAAATAGACTATTCATGTTTATTCAAGGGCCTAGATAGAACTAAGGTTGATAAGATTAATGAATTAATTGATGCCTTGAATGATAAGAATAGGTTATTAGAAAAGCAAGAGGATCTTTTGTATGAAGAACATGATAAGTTTGTAGAGGCACAAAAATCCCTTGCTTTAGAAATTAAAAGGAATGAAATGCTCTCTTGTGAATTGTCTACATGCCATGACTCTATTTCTAGCTTAAAGAGCATAAATGATGATTTAAATGCTAAGTTAGAAGTAGCTAATAAATCAACATCTTGTGTAGAACATGTTGCAATTTGCAATAGGTGTAAAGATTTTAATGTTGATGCTTGTAGTGAACACCTAGTTTCAATTTCTAAATTGAATGATGAAGTGGCTAGTCTTAATGCCCAACTTAAGACTAGCAAGAGTGAATTTGACAAAATAAAATTTGCAAGGGATGCCTACACGATTGGTAGAAACCCCTCAATTAAGGATGGCCTTGGCTTCAAGAGGGAAGTTAAGAACTTAACAAGCCATAAGGCTTCCATCTCCGCCAAGGAGAAAGGGAAGGCCCCTATGGCTAGTAGTACTCAAAAGAACCATGCTTTCATGTATCATGATAGGAGACATTCTAGGAATGCTTATAGAAGTTATGATGCTTTTGATTCTCATGCCATGTTTGCTTCTAGTTCTTCTATTATGCTTGATAGAAATTTGGCTAGGAAAAATGCTATGCCTAGAAGGAATGTTGTTCATGTTCCTAGAAAAGTAAACAATGAACCTTCTACAATTTTTCATACTTGCAATGCTTCCTTTGCTATTTGTAGAAAGGATAAGAAGGTGATTGCTAGGAAGTTAGGGGCAAGATGCAAGGGAGATAAAACTTGCATTTGGGTCCCTAAGACCATTGTGACTAACCTTATAGGACCCAACAAGAGTTGGGTACCTACAACCCAAGCCTAAATTTGCCTTGCAGGTTTATGCATCCGGGGGTTCAAGCTGGATTATCGACAGCGGATGCACAAACCACATGACGGGGGAGAAGAAGATGTTCACCTCCTACGTCAAGAACAAAGATTCCCAAGACTCAATCATATTCGGTGACGGGAATTAAGGCAAGGTGAAAGGGTTAGGAAAAATAGCTATTTCATCCGAGCACTCCATTTCCAATGTGTTTTTAGTTGAGTCGCTTGGATATAACTTGTTGTCTGTGAGTCAGCTTTGTAACATGGGATATAACTGCTTATTCACAAATGTAGATGTGTCTGTCTTTAGAAGAAGTGATGGTTCATTAGCTTTTAAGGGTGTATTAGACGGCAAACTCTATTTAGTTGATTTTGCAAAAGAGGAGGCCGGTCTAGATGCATGCTTAATTGCTAAGACTAGCATGGGCTGGTTGTGGCATCGCCGTTTAGCTCATGTGGGGATGAAGAACCTTCACAAGCTTCTAAAGGGAGAACACGTGATAGGTCTAACTAATGTAACTTTCGAAAAAGATAGACCTTGTGCAGCTTGTCAAGCAGGTAAATAGGTGGGAAGCTTTCATCATACCAAAAATGTGATGACCACATCAAGACCTTTGGAGTTGCTTCATATGGACCTCTTCAGACCCGTCGCCTATCTAAGCATAGGAGGAAGTAAGTATGGTCTTGTTATAGTTGATGATTTTTCCCGCTTCACTTGGGTATTCTTTTTGCAGGATAAATCTGAAACCCAAGGGACCCTCAAGCGCTTCCTAAGAAGAGCTCAAAATGAGTTTGAGCTCAAGGTGAAGAAGATAAGGAGCGACAACGTGTCCGAGTTCAAGAACCTTCAAGTGGAGGAGTACCTTGAGGAGGAAGGGATCAAGCACGAGTTCTCCGCTCCCTACACACCACAGCAAAATGGTGTGGTAGAGAGGAAGAACAGGACGCTCATAGACATGGCGAGGACGATGCTTGGAGAGTTCAAGACCCCCGAGCGGTTTTGGTTGGAAGCCGTGAACACGGCTTGCCACGCCATCAACCGGGTCTACCTTCACCGCCTCCTCAAGAAGACTTCGTATGAGCTTCTAACCGGTAACAAACCAAATGTGTCTTACTTTCGTGTATTTGGGAGCAAATGCTATATTCTAGTGAAGAAAGGTAGAAATTCTAAGTTTGCTCCCAAAGCTGTAGAAGGGTTTTTGTTAGGTTATGACTCAAATACAAATGCGTATAGAGTCTTCAACAAATCATCGGGTTTGGTTAAAGTCTCTAGCGACGTTGTATTTGATGAGACTAATGGCTCTCCAAGAGAGCAAGTTGTTGATCTTGATGATGTAGATGAAGAAGACGTTCCAACGGCCGCAATACGCACCATGGTGATTGGAGATGTGCGGCCATAGGAACAAAAGGAGCAAGATCAATCCTCTTCCTCAACAATGGTGCATCCCCCAACTCAAGACGATGAACAGTTTCATCAAGAAGAGGCGTGTGATCAAGGGGGAGCACAAGATGATCATGTGATGGAGGAAGAAGCACAACAGGCACCTCCAACCCAAGTTCGAGCGACGATTCAAAGGAATCATCCCGTCGACCAAATTTTGCGTGACATTAGCAAGGGAGTAACCACTCGTTCTAGATTAGTTAATTTTTGTGAGCATTACTCCTTTGTCTCTTCTATTGAGCCTTTCAGGGTAGAAGAGGCCTTACTAGATCCGGACTGGGTTTTGGCCATGCAAGAAGAGCTCAACAATTTCAAGAGAAATGAAGTTTGGACACTGGTGCCTCGTCCCAAGCAAAATGTTGTGGGAACCAAGTGGGTGTTCCACAACAAACAAGACGAGCACGGGGTGGTGACAAGGAACAAGGCTCGACTTGTGGCAAAAGGTTATGCCCAAGTCGCAGGTTTGGACTTTGAGGAGACTTTTGCTCCTGTGGCTAGGCTAGAGTCCATTCGTATTTTGCTAGCATATGCCGCTCACCATTCTTTCAGGTTGTTCCAAATAGATGTGAAGAGCGCTTTCCTCAATGGGCCAATCAAGGAGGAGGTGTACGTGGAGCAACCCCCTGGCTTCAAGGATGAACGGTACCCCGACCACGTATGTAAGCTCTCTAAGGCGCTCTATGGACTTAAGCAAGCCCCAAGAGCATGGTATGAATGCCTTAGAGACTTTTAAATTGCTAATGCTTTCAAGGATGGGAAAGCCGATCCAACTTTATTCACTAAGACTTGTGATGGTGACTTATTTGTGTGCCAAATTTATGTCGATGACATAATATTTGGTTCTACTAACCAAAAGTCTTGTGAAGAGTTTAGCAGGGTGATGACTCAAAAGTTTGAGATGTCGATGATGGGCGAGTTGAACTACTTCCTTGGGTTCCAAGTGAAGCAACTCAAGGACGGCACCTTCATCTCCCAAACGAAGTACACGCAAGACTTGCTAAAGCGGTTTGGGATGAAGGACGCCAAGCCCGCAAAGACTCTGATGGGAACTGACGGACACGTTGACCTCAACAAAGGAGGTAAGTCCGTTGATCAAAAAGCATACCGGTCCATGATAGGTTCTTTGCTTTATTTATGCGCTAGTAGACCGGATATTATGCTTAGTGTATGCATGTGTGCTAGATTTCAATCCGATCCAAGGGAGGGTCACTTAGTGGCCGTGAAGCGAATTCTTAGATATTTAGTCGCTACGCCTTGCTTCGGGATCTAGTATCCAAAGGGGTCTACCTTTGACTTAATTAGATATTCAGACTCCGATTATGCTAGATGTAAGATCGATAGGAAGAGTACATCAGGGACGTGCCAATTCTTAGGAAGGTCCCTGGTGTCGTGGAGCTCTAAGAAACAAACCTCCGTTGCCCTATCCACCGCTAAGGCCGAGTATGTTGCCGTAGGACAGTGTTGCACGCAACTACTTTGGATGAGGCAAACCCTTCGGGACTTTGGCTACAATCTGAGCAAAGTCACACTCCTATGTGATAATGAGAGTGCTATCCGCATAGCGGACAATCCTGTTGAGCACAGCCGCACAAAGCACATTGACATCCAGCATCACTTTTTGAGAGACCACCAGCAAAAGGGAGATATCGAAGTGTTTTATATTAGCACCGAGAACTAGCTAGCCGATATCTTTACCAAGCCTTTAGCTGAGAAGACCTTTTGCAGGCTGCGTAGTGAGCTAAATGTCTTAGATTCGCGGAACTTGGATTGATTTATAGCATACATGTGTTTATGCCTTTGATCATATTCCTTATGCATTTTGTTGTTTACTTATGGTGCTTAAGTTGTACAAACACTCCCCGGACCTCACAAGTCCTTTTGCAAGTGATGCACGTATTTAGGGGGAGATGTGCTACAACTTGACCCTTTGAGACTAACCGTGTGCTTGAGTTGCTTGATTTAGTCTCAAAGGTGGATTGAAAGGGAAAGGTGGACTTGGACCATGCAAGACTTCCACTGCACCCGATGAGAGGGTAACCTACTCTAAGTCCATCTCAATATCCTTATTTGCCTTGGTACTCTTATTTGAAGATTTTGGTGAGGCAATGAGGTTTAAGGGCCGAGATTGATCCCGTTTTGGTGCTTGATGCCAAAGGGGGGGGGGGGAAATAAGGCCAAAGCAATAAATGGATCAGCTACCACTTGAGAATTTTGAAAATAGTAGAATAAAGTTTTTGGTTTGTCAAAACTCTCCTGTTGTCTCTTTTGTCAAAAGTTGGCCTCTTGTGGGGAGAATAGTTGATTATGGGAAAAGGGGGAGTTTTTGAAATCTTTGATCAATTTCTCTTGGAACAACTCTCTTTATGTCTCAACAAGTGTGTTTGAGTTAGAGATAGGAAATTGAGGTTGATTTGCAAAAACAAATCCAAGTGGTGGCAAAGAATGATCCAAATATGCCAAATTTGAATCAAAACAAATTTGTGTTCTCATTTGCATTGATGTTGCACTTCTTTAGTTGTTTTTTTGTTGTGTTGGCATAAATCACCAAAAGGGGGAGATTGAAAGGGAAATGTGCCCTTGGGCCATTTCTAAGTATTTTGGTGATTGAGTGCCAACACAAGTGCTTTTGTGGTAATCTATGCAAAGGGATGGACAAAGTGCAAATCAAGTCTAAAGGTCAGCACAAAGCTGCAAAGGCCTGATGGGTGCGATTAAGTCAAGGATCGGTCCATTCAAGGGACATGATCGTGCCTCGCCCGAGCCTAGCCTCGGGCAAGGGAAGCCGACCCCGGAGAACCTACGTCTCGCCCGAGGACCCCCCTCCAGCAACGGGCACACTATCGGCTCGCCCGAGGCCCAGTCTTCACCAAGAAGCAACCTTGGCCACGTCGCCACGACCGACCGACCAAATCGCAGGTGCATTCAATGCAAAGGTGGCCTGACACCTTTATCCTGACGCACAACCTCCAGTCGACAGAGCTGAAGTGACCGCAGTCACTTCGCCGCTCTACTGACCGGTCTGACAAGAGGACAGCGCCGCCTGCGCCGCTCTGACTGCTGAGCCACCCGACAGAGTGAGGTTGACAACAGCCAAGGCCGGCCTCGGGCGTCATAAGAAACTCTGCCTCGCCCGACCCCAGGGCTCGGACTCGGGCTCAGCCCCGGAAGACGGCGAACTCCGCTCCGCCCGACCCAGGGCTCGGACTCGGGCTCAGCCCCGGAAGACGGCGAACTCCGCTCCGCCCGACCCAGGGCTCGGACTCGGGCTCAGCCCCGGAAGACGGTGAACTCCGCTCCGCCCGACCCAGGGCTCGGACTCGGGCTCAGCCCTGGAAGACGACGAACTCCGCTCTGCCCGACCCAGGGCTTGGACATGGGCTCAACCCCAGAAGACGGCGAACTCCGCCTCGCCCGACCCCAGGGCTCGGACATGGGCTCAGCCCCAGGAGATGATGAACTCCGCTTCGCCTGACCCCAAGGCTCGGACTCAGCTCTGGCCTCAGCCGACGGTCTCCGCCTCGCCCGACCCAGGGGCTCGGACTCGACCACGGCCACGGGAGACAGACTCGACCTCAACCTCGGAGGAGCCTCCACATCGCCCAACCTAGGGCGCGGACCGACCACGTCGACAGGAGGCGCCATCATTACCCTACCCCGAGCTGACTCAGGCTACGGGGAACAAGACCGACGTCCCATCTGGCTCGCTCCGCCAGATAGGCAATGATGGCGCCCCGCACGCTCTGTGACGACGGCGACTCTCGGCCCCCTTACGGAAGCAAGAGGACGTCGGCAAGGACTCGACAGCCCCAACAGCTGCCCTCTCGCCAGGCTCTAGCACTCCTTCGACGGCCACGACACTACACGAACCGGGTGCCAAAACCCCTCCGGCTGCCACGATGGCATGTACTTAGGGCACTAGCTCTCCTCCGCTAGACACGTAGCACTCTACTACACCCCCCATTGTACACCTGGATCCTCTCCTTACGCCTATAAAAGGAAGGACCAGGGCCCTCTTATAGAGGGTTGGCCCGCGCGGAGAAGGACGGGACGGCGCTCGCTCAAGGCCGCTTGCTCCCACTCCCGCGTGGACTCTTGTATCCCCCTACTGCAAGCGCACCCGACTCAGGCGCGGGGCTAACACGAAGGCCGCGGGATCCACTCTCTCACGTCTGCCTCCCTCCGGCTGCTTCCTTTCCCCCCTTTGTGTTCCGCCTTGCGTCGACCCATCTGGGCTGGGGCACGCGGCGACAATTCACTCGTCGGTCCAGGGACCCCCCGGGTTTCGAAACACCGACAGTTGGCGCGCCAGGTAGGGGCCTGCTGCGTGTTGACGAACAGCTTCCCGTCAAGCTCCAGATGGGAAGTCTCCAGCAACCTTTCCAGCCCGGGACGGTGCTCCGTTTTAGGAATCTTGAGTTCATGTCCCTCGACGGTAGCTACGACATGATACTCCTTCCCCCGCCGTGCGACAGCGACAATGGCGGTCGACAACCCGCTCGCCGGCGGGGAAATCGACGACGCCTTCCCCACGTGGTGGAAGGACGACATTCAGGCTTGTCCCATCCCCTCCCCCGTCGATGGAGGAGGAGGCGGGGCAACCAAGGCCAAGCAGGAAGCGGCACCTCGTTGGCTGTCGAGCGAGTCGATGGCGCCGGCGCCCCAACGGAGGGCGCGTCGGGCATCGATCTCGCGTCTGAGACGAAGACGAGCGCCGCCTCCCCGCAACACGCTAATCTCAAGCAAACGCACGACGCCAGCACGCTCGCGAAGGACTTGCTGGGCATCACCCTCGTACCCGAGACAACGGTGCAGTCAGTCCCAGACGCGACCTCGTCACCGACCGTCGACTGAAAGGTACCGACCGATTCCCATCTCGTGTCTTTTGGATTCGGCCTCGACCCACCAAGCGACTCTGCTTCGGTGAGCACTCTCTTAGAGGCGAGTCCAAATCCTCTGGGGTATCGTGTGCGGTTACCCTGGGACCGACTGACGGCCGGCTCGACCTACGAGCCCTCGGGGTCCGAGGAAGATGGCGAGCCCGACATCTGTTGGGATTTCTCCGGACTTGGAAACCCCAGTGCCGTGCGGGACTTCATGACCGCATGTGACTACTGCCTTTTCGACTGTTCCGACGGCAGCCGTAGCCTCGACAATGAGGACCGCGGCCCAAGTCGTGAATGTTTCCACGTTGATCTAGGGGGTCCCGGCGAAGGCAACCATCTTGGTATGCCGGGAAATGGTGATCCCCCTAGGCCCTCGCCTCGCGTCGACATCCCTCGGGAGCTAGCTGTGGTCCCCTTCCCGGTGGGGGGTCCTGACCCACAGCTCGAGCATATCCGCGAGAGGCAGGCCAGGCTCAACGAGGGAGCAGGAACGCTTGTGCCGATCCGCCGGGACATCGGGCAGGAATGGGCGGTCCAACCCCCGGCTGGAGAAGCGCGTCATCTCCCCCAGGACATCCAGCACCGCATCGCCGACAACGTCAGGGTGAGGCCGCCGCTGGATTCCAGCGGAGTCGGCCGGAACCTGGCTGCAGCGGCAATACTCCTCCGCGCGATGCCGGAGCCATCAACCACCGAGGGGCAGCGTATTCAGGGAGAGCTCAAGAATCTCCTTGAGGACGCCGCGGTCCGACGGGCCGAAAGCTCTGCCTCCCGAAGGCAGGGGTTCCCCTCGGAACATCGCGCCGCGACTTCCCGATTTATGTGGGAAGCCTCGGTCCACTACGGGCGCACGCGCAACACAGCGCCTGCGGCCCCGGGTCCCCTCGGCAACGAGCGCCATCATCACGGCCGTCGGGCCCACCTCGACGACAGGGCGCGCCGAGGCTACCACTCCAGGCGTGGGGGACACTACGACAGCGGGGAGGATCGGAGTCCTTCGCCCGAACCACCCGGTCCGCAGGCTTTCAGCCGTGCCATACGACGGGCACCGTTCCCGACCCGGTTCCGAACCCCGACTACTATCACAAAGTACTCGGGGGAGACGAGACTGGAACTGTGGCTCGCGGACTATCGGCTGGCCTGCCAACTGGGTGGAACGGACGATGACAACCTCATCATCCGCAACCTCCCTCTGTTCCTCTCCGACACCGCTCGAGCCTGGCTAGAGCACCTGCCCCCGGGGCAGATCTCCAACTGGGACGACCTGGTCCAAGCCTTCGCCGGCAATTTCCAGGGCACGTACGTGCGCCCTGGAAACTCCTGGGATCTCCGAAGCTGCCGCCAGCAGCCGCGAGAGTCTCTCCGGGACTACATCCGGCGATTCTCAAAGCAGCGCACGGAGCTGCCCAACGTCACCGATTCAGATGTCATCGGCGCGTTCCTCGCCGGCACCACCTGCCGCGACCTAGTGAGCAAGCTGGGTCGCAAGACCCCCACCAGGGCGAGCGAGCTGATGGACATCACCACCAAGTTTGCCTCTGGCCAGGAGGCGGTTGAGGCCATTTTTCGGAAGGACAAGCAGCCCCAGGGCCGCCCACCGGAAGATGCTCCCGAGGCGTCAACTCAGCGCAGCGCCAAGAAGAAGGGCAAGAAGAAGTCGCAAGCGAAACGCGACGCCGCCGACGCGGACCATGTCGCCGCCGCCGAGCACAAGAACCCTCGGAAACCTCCCGGAGGTGCCAACCTCTTAGACAAGATGCTCAAGGAGCCGTGCCCCTATCATCAGGGGCCCGTCAAGCACACCCTTGAGGAGTGTGCCATGCTACGACGACACTTCCACAAGGCCGGGCCACCTGTGGAGGGTGGCAAGGCCCTCGACGACGCAAAGGAGGAAGATCACAAGGCAGGAGGGTTCCCCGAGGTCCGCGACAGCTTCATGATCTATGGCGGGCAAGTGGTGAACGCCTCGGCTCGGCACCGCAAGCAAGAGCGTCGGGAGGTCTGCTCGGTAAAGGTGGCGGCGCCAGTCTACCTAGACTGGTCCGACAAGCCCATCACCTTCAACCAGGCCGACCATCCAGACTACGTGCCGAGCCCGGGGAGATACCCACTCGTTGTCGACCCCATCATCGGCGACATCAGGCTCACCAAGGTCCTCATGGACGGAGGCAGCAGCCTCAACATCATCTACGCCGAGACCCTCGGGCTTCTGCGGATCGATCTGTCCTCGGTCCGGACGGGCGCTGCGCCTTTCCACGGGATTGTCCCCGGGAAGCGCGTTCAACCCCTCGGACAACTCGACCTACCCGTCTGCTTCGGGACGCCCTCCAACTTTCGAAAGGAGACCCTCATGTTCGAAGTGGTCGGGTTTCGAGGAACCTACCACGCAGTGCTGGGGAGGCCATGCTACGCCAAGTTCATGGCCGTCCCCAACTACACCTACCTCAAGCTTAAGATGCCGGGCCCCAACGGGGTCATCACCGTCGGGCCCACGTACCGACACGCATACGAATGCGATGTGGAGTGCGTGGAGTACGCCGAGGCCCTCATCGCTGACCTGGAGAGCCTCCTAGGGAGGCACCCGACGTAAAGCGCCACGCTGGCAACTTCGAACCAGCGGAGACGGTCAAGTCCGTCCCTCTCGACCCCAAATAGGAAGCAGTGCTCGTCGACTTTCTCCGCGCAAACGCCAACGTTTTCGCGTGGAGTCCCTCGGACATGCCCGGCATACCGAGGGAAGTCGCCGAGCACTCACTGGATATCCGAGCTGGGGCCCGACCCGTGAAGCAACCCCTGCGCCGATTCGACGAAGAAAAGCGCAGAGCCATAGGCGAGGAGATCCACAAGCTACTGGCGGCAGGGTTCATCAAAGAGGTATTCCATCCCGAATGGCTTGCCAACCCTGTGCTTGTGAGAAAGAAAGGGGGGAAATGGCGGATGTGTGTAGACTACACTGGTCTAAACAAAGCATGTCCAAAGGTTCCCTACCCTCTGCCTCGCATCGATCAGATCGTGGATTCCACTGCTGGGTGTGAAACCCTGTCTTTCCTCGATGCCTACTCAGGGTATCACCAGATCAGGATGAAGGAGTCCGACCAGCTCGCGACTTCATTCATCACACCCTTCGGCATGTACTGCTATGTTACAATGCCGTTTGGTTTGAGGAATGCGGGGGCAACGTACCAGCGATGCATGAACCATGTGTTTGGCGAACACATCGGCCGAACGGTTGAGGCCTACGTCGATGACATCGTAGTCAAGACGAGGAAAGCCTCCGACCTCCTTTCCGACCTTGAAGTGACATTCCGATGTCTCAAGGCGAAAGGCGTGAAGCTTAATCCCGAAAAGTGTGTCTTCGGGGTCCCCCGAGGCATGCTCTTGGGGTTCATCGTCTCTGAGCGGGGCATCGAAGCCAACCCGGAGAATATTGCAGCCATCACCAGCATGGGGCCAATCAAGGACTTGAAAGGCGTACAGAGGGTCATGGGATGTCTCGCGGCTCTAAGCCGCTTCATCTCCCGCCTCGGCGAAAGAGGTCTGCCTCTGTACCACCTCTTAAGGAAAGCTGAGTGCTTCACTTGGACTCCCGAGGCCGAGGAAGCCCTCGGGAACCTGAAGGCGCTCCTCACGAACGCGCCCATATTGGTGCCCCCCGCTGCCGGAGAAGCCCTCTTGATCTACGTCGCCGCAACCACCCAGGTGGTTAGCGCCGCGATCGTGGTTGAGAGACGAGAAGAAGGGCATGCATTGCCCGTCCAGAGGCCAGTCTACTTCATCAGTGAGGTACTGTCCGAGACCAAGATCCGCTACCCACAAATCCAGAAGCTGCTGTACACGGTGATCCTAACACGGCGGAAGTTGCGACACTACTTCGAGTCTCATCCGGTGACTATGGTGTCATCCTTCCCCCTGGGAGAGATCATCCAGTCCCGTGAGGCCTCGGGTAGGATTGCGAAGTGGGCAGTGGAGATCATGGGCGAGACGATCTCGTTCGCCCCTCGGAAGGCCATCAAGTCCCAGGTCTTGGCGGACTTTGTGGCTGAATGGGCCGACACCCAGCTCCCGACGGCTCTGATCCAACCGGAGCTCTGAACCATGTTTTTTGATGGGTCGCTGATGAAGACGGGGGCCGGCATGGGCCTCCTCTTCGTCTCGCCCTTCGGGAAGCACCTACGCTACGTGCTACGCCTCCACTTCCCGGCGTCCAACAACATGGCAGAGTACGAGGCTCTGGTAAACGGGTTGCGAATCGCCATCGAGCTAGGGGTTCGACGCCTCGATGCTCGCGGTGACTCGCAGCTCGTCATCGACCAAGTCATGAAGAACTCCCACTGCCGCGACCCGAAGATGGAAGCCTACTGCGATGAGGTTCGGCGCCTGGAAGACAAGTTCTACGGGCTCGAGTTCAACCACATCGCCCGACGCTACAATGAGACTGCGGACGAGCTGGCTAAAATAGCCTCGGGACAAACAACAGTTCCCCCGGACGTATTCTCCCGAGACTTGCATCAACCCTCCATCAAGACCGAGGACACGCCCGAGCTCGAGGCACCTTCGGCTCCGCCCGAGGCACCTTCGGCTCAGCCCGAGGCACCCTCGGCTCAGTCCGAGGTACCCTCGGCCCAGCCCGAGGTACCCTCGGCCCCCGAGGGTGAGGCACTGCGCGTCGAGGGGAAACCGAGCGAGGTCACGCCTAATCAAAGCTGGCAGACCCCGTACCTGCAATATCTCCACCGAGGGGAGCTGCCCCTCGACCAAGCCGAAGCTCGGCTGTTGGCGCGGCGCGCCAAGTCTTTCGTCTTGCTGGGAGACGGGAAGGAGCTCTACCACCGCAGCCCCTCAGGCATCCTCCAGCGATGCATTTCCATCGCCGAAGGCCAGCAGCTCTTGCAAGAGATACACTCGGGGGCTTGCGGCCATCACACAGCACCTCGAACCCTCGTTGGAAACGCCTTCCGACAGGGATTCTACTTGCCGACGGCGGTGGCCGACGCTACTAGAATTGTCCGCACCTGCGAAGGGTGTCAGTTCTACGCGAGGCAAACCCACCTGCCCACTCAGGCTCTGCAGACCATACCCATCACCTGGTCGTTTGCTGTGTGGGGTCTGGACCTCGTTGGCCCCTTGCAGAAGGCACCCGGGGGCTACACGCACCTGTTGGTCGCCATCGACAAATTCTCCAAGTGGATCGAGGTCCGACCCCTAAACAGCATCAGGTCCGAACAGGCGGTGGCGTTCTTCACCAACATCATCCATCGCTTTGGGGTCCCGAACTCCATCATCACCGACAACGGCACCCAGTTCACTGGCAGAAAGTTCCTGGACTTCTGCGAGGATCACCACATCCGGGTGGACTGGGCTGCCGTGGCTCACCCCATGACGAATGGGCAAGTGGAGCGGGCTAACGACATGATCCTGCAAGGACTCAAGCCTCGAATCTACAATGACCTCAACAAGTTCGGCAAGCGGTGGATGAAGGAACTCCCCTCGGTGGTCTGGAGTCTGAGGACAACGCCGAGCCGAGCTACGGGCTTCACACCGTTCTTTCTAGTCTATGGGGCCGAGGCCATCTTGCCCACAGACTTGGAATACGGTTCCCCGAGGGCGAGGGCCTACACCGACCAAAGCAACCAAGCCAACCGAGAAGACTCACTGGACCAGATGGAGGAGGCTCGAGACATGGCCTTACTACACTCGGCGCGGTACCAGCAGTCCCTGCGATGCTACCACGCCCGATGGGTTAGGTCCCGAGACCTCCAAGTGGGTGACCTGGTGCTTCGGCTGCGACAAGACGCCCGAGGGCAGCACAAACTCACGCCTCCCTGGGAAGGGCCGTTCGTCATCGCCAAGGTCCTGAAGCCCGGAACGTACAAGCTGGCCAACAGCCAAGGCGAGGTCTACAGCAACGCTTGGAACATCCAATAGCCACGTCGCTTCTACCCTTAAGATGTTTTCAAGTTACTCGTATACTTCGTTCACACACCAAGTTTGGTCGTCAAGGAAGGGTCAGCCTTGCCTCGGCAAAGCCCGACCCTCCCTCGGGGGCTAGAAGGGGGCAACCCCCTCTGCGTCAAAATTTTCCTCGAAAAAAGAAAAAAATCTTTTCTGCCAGAATGCCTTTCGTGCTCTTCGACTACTTCAAAAGTGGATCCTGAAAACGACGGAGTACACGTAAGCAGCCAAGGCTGACCGAGTCGAGGGACTCCTACGCCTCCGGGATACGGATACCTCACTCATTACCTTCTGCGATAAGTAACTCGCGCTCGGATAAGTGACTCCGCGGACCAAACAAGTCTTCATGCTCGAGAGCTCCTCTACCGAAATGATTTTTCGGGCCTTCTCGACTGCGTCGGTAACAGAACTCTATGGACGAGTAAGAGCGCGCGTAAGCGGCAATGCCGACCGAGCCGAGGGATTCCTACGCCTCCGGGATACGGATACCTCACTCATCGCCTTCCGTGAAAAGCAACTCTCGCCCGCACAGACAACTCTGTTACCGACAAATGAGTCCAGATACTCGAAACAAGAGGAAAAGGAACGCAGCTTTACAACACGGCGACGGTGTGTTTAGGCCTCGGCGGCCGCAGAAAACATAAACACACTACAAGACAACCTGATCCTGCAGGCTCGGACGTCGACAACCGAAGGGGGCAGCAGCACCCTCGACATCAACTACACCTTCGGCGGGGTCTGACCTAGCCTCGGACGGCGACGCGGTCGGAGGGCCCCCACTCTGAAGGACGACATCAGCACCACACCCGGGCCATCGCTGCCAGGGTCTTCTTCAAGAATCCAGCCCGAGCAGGCGGCTCGGCCGGCCACCCCGAGGCCTCGGCCGGCTAACCCCCAAAGACATCAGCTCGGCTTGTGGCCTCGACAACTCAACTCCGGCGTCGGCCCCGCCAGTGGACGACCCGGCCAGGCTCTGGCCAACCACACCTCCTTTTCGAAGCCAACTCTGCCTCCGTCCGTGCTGACACCGCTACCTCCGGCTTAGGCTCATCGAAGGGTGGCCGAGGGGCTCCTTTAGCTAAGCAAGAGAAGCCTCGGACAGCAAGGCCGGTCGAGCCGAGGGACTCCTACGCCTCTGGGATACGGATACCTCACTCGTCCCCTTCGCACGAGGTGACTCACGCTCAGTGAAGCGGTTCAGATAATCGACAAGGCGAGTCTTAGTGCTCGAAATGAAGAAAAAACACGGCTCCGTGCCGAAAATACATACATGTTTAGGCCTCGACAGCCGCAATGAACAAAACACCGGCACTCAAGGTGCCATTACAAACGGAGCTCCGGTTCTGTCTCCGCGGGAACGAACAACCCCCAAGATTGGGGGACCCGTGGAGCAATTGAGGGCCGACGGGTGGCTCGCCGCCGCCCGATCCGGCAACAGCGACAACGACCCCCGCCCCGTGCGACGAAGCAGCTTCAGCAACGGCTTCGGGGCGGGTGCTATGGCAGGAGGGCTCTCGTTCACCGAGGACGAGAACCAGCCATTCAAGCCGGGAGACGGAGGCCCAGGGGTGCAGGCGGAGTTGGCAATCTCGTCGGTAGAGAAGCCTTCTCCGGCTGCCACCGCCTCAACACCGTGCCAGCGGGCGCCGGACGCCTCAAAGCGCACCGGCAGGTCCTCGCCCTCGCCGGAGCCGCCCAGAACATGAGCGCCGCCCTCGCGGCACACGACGTGCTGGGCGACCCACTGACGCGGCTGTCGGCGCGAGGAAGGCCTAGACGTGGCTGGCCCGCACGTGGCGCGACCATCGTCTGGACGAAGGATGGAATGCTGCACCCTGGCTGAGCAGCGGCGGTCCGCCTACCCCGACGTGGCTGAGGGAGGCTTCCGCGGGGCTGGAAGATGCCTTTCTCCCCCAGATGCCGGGGGAAGAAAAGGGTTACCGACCCACGCGGAGGCGGCCCCCCGACTTGCCTCACCCTCCGCCCCAGCAAGGATGATGAAGATCCTTGAAGCCGAGGGCGGGGCGGAGGCCGCAGCCTGGTTTGCTCCTCCCCACCCAAAGGCTGGTGGTCACCGTCTTGGGTGACCACCGGCGAGGGGATGTAGCCAGGCTGCATGATGAAAATCCTTGAAGCCGAACGATGGCTGAAAGGTACCAACTTCCGCGAAGTTGCGTCCCTCCAACGACAAGACGGAAGGATTCCGGGCGTCCCCTGCCCGGGGGCTCGGGAGGTGGAAAGACACGATTGAAAGGGAAATGTGGCCTTGGGCCATTTCTAAGTATTTTGGTGATTTAGTGCCCAACACAGGTGCCTAATTGTAAAATGGTGGACAAAGTACAAATCAAGGATAAAGGTACGTTTCTTAGACTTAGTACATTGTTTTATGGACTAATGTATTGTGTCTAAGTGCTGGAAACAGAAAAAATCGAGTTGGAGAAGAGATGGCTCGAACAGCCAAAGTCTGCCCAGTCTGGGTGCACCGGACTGTCCGGTGGTGCACCGGACAGTGTCCGGTGCGCCAGGCTGGCTCGAGCGAAGTGGCTGCTCTCAGGAATTCATCGGCGACGTACGGCTAAAATTCACCGGACTGTCCGGTGTGCACCGGACTGTCCGGTGAGCCAACGGTCGGCCGGGCCAACGGTCGGCCGCGCAATCTGCGCGGGACACGTGGCCGAGCCAACGGCTAGAAGATGGCACCGGACTGTCCGGTGTGCACCGGACATGTCCGGTGTGCCAACGGCTCTCAGGCTGCCAATGGTCGGCTTCGCTATTTAAGGAAGGAAATCGGGCACCGGACAGTGTCCGGTGTGCACCGGACTGTCCGGTGCGCCAGTCGACAGAAGGCAAGATCAGTCTTCCAAGATTGCTCCCAACGGCTCCTAGCTGCCTTGGGGCTATAAAAGGGACCCCTAGGCGCATGGAGGAGTACACCAAGCATTCCTACAACATTCCTAAGCACCAAGACATCGATTTCGCGCATTCGTTTCATTGTGATAGCATATAGAGCTCTAGTGGAGTTGTGAACTCATTGAGTCGTGTTGCGAGCTCTTGTTGCGATTTGTGTGCGTGTTGACACTCTGATTCTTGTGTCTTGTGTGCGTTGCTAATCCCTCCCTTGCTCCGTGTTCTTTGTGAATTTCAAGTGTAAGGGCGAGAGGCTCCAAAATTTGTGGAGATTCCTCGCAAACGGGATTGAGTAAAGCAAACAAAACACCATGGTATTCAAGTGGGTCTTTGGACCGCTTGAGAGGGGTTGATTGCAACCCTCGTCCATTGGGACGCCACAACGTGGAGTAGGCAAGCGTTGGTCTTGGCCGAACCACGGGATAACCACCGTGCCATCTCTTTGATTGATCCTTGTTGGTTATTGTGTTTTGTTGAGGATTCCTCTTTAGCCACTTGGCAATTATTGTGCTAACGATTAACCAAGTTTTGTGGCTTAAGTTTTGAAGTGTTACAGGTTTACCTATTCACCCCCCCTCTAGGTGCTCTCAATTGGTATCAGAGCTGTTCTCTTCAAGAAAGGGACTAACCGCCCGAAGAGATGGATCCTAAGGGCAAGGGGGTGGTGATCAACGACAAGGAGAAGGAGTCCTTCGTCAACGAGCCCAATGATGACAGGCCCACCGACTCAGGCTCGGGCCACAAAAGAAAAGACGGGAGGAAGAAGAAGACAAGGCGCATCAAGGAAATTGTCTACTACGACAGCGACAAATCTTCCTCCTCCCAAAAGGACAACGACGACTACGACAGACGAAAGACGGTTAACTCAAACTTTTCTTTCGATTATTCGCGCACTCCGCATAGCTCAAATGCTCAATTGCTCCCCATTCCACTTGGCAAGCACCCTCACTTTGATGGAGAGGACTATGGATTTTGGAGCCACAAAATGTGTACTCACTTGTTTTCTCTCCATCCAAGCATTTGGGAGATTGTGGAAAGTGGAATGAAATTTGATAGCTCGGATAGCCCTGTGTTTATTAATGAACAGATTCATAAAAATGCACAAGCTACTACTGTGTTGCTAGCCTCTTTGTGCAGGGACGAGTATCACAAGGTGAGCGGCTTGGACAATGCCAAGCAGATCTGGGACACTCTCAAGATCTCTCATGAGGGGAACGACGTCACCTTGCTCACCAAAATGGAGTTGGTGGAGGGCGAGCTTGGAAGGTTCGCGATGATAAGGGGCGAGGAGCCAACTCAAACATACAACCGGCTCAAGACCCTTATCAACAAAATAAGGAGCTACGGAAGCACGCGATGGACAGACCACGACGTCGTCCGACTGATGCTAAGGTCCTTTACCGTTCTTGATCCTCATTTGGTGAATAATATTCGTGAGAATCCCAAGTACACCAAAATGTCGCCCGAAGAAGTCCTCGGAAAATTCGTTAGCGGGCGAATGATAATCAAGGAGGCGAGGTACGTGGACGACGCCTTGAATGGTCCGATCAACAAGCCGCAACCCCTTGCTCTCAAGGCAACAAGAAGCAAGGAGGCGCTACCTAGCAAGGTGGCACAGATTGAGGCGGCCGGACTTAATGATGAAGAGATGGCCCTCATCATCAAAAGATTCAAGACGGCGCTTAAGGGTCGCAAGGGACAACCAAGCAAGACCAAAGCCAAGGGGAAGCGCTCATGCTTCAAATGCGGTAAGCTTGGTCATTTTATTGCTAACTGTCCCGACAATGATAGTGATCAGGAACAAGGGAACAAGAGGGAGAAGAAGATGAAGTATAAGAAGGCAAAAGGCGAGGCGCATCTAGGCAAGGAGTGGGATTCGGATTGCTCCTCTTCCGACTCTGACAATGAGGGACTCGCCGCCACCGCCTTCAACAAATCTGCCCTCTTTCCAAACGAGCGTCACACATGCCTTATGGCAAGAGAGAAGAAGGTATGTACTCAAAACTCTACTTATTCTTCTTCAAGTGAGGACGAATCTAGTGATGAGGATGAAATGGATTATTCATGTTTGTTTAAGGGCCTAGATAGAACCAAGGTAGACAAAATTAATGAATTGATTGATGCCTTGAATGATAAGAATATGCTTTTAGAAAAGCAAGAGGATTTGTTGTATGAAGAACATGATAAATTTGTAGAAGCACAAAAGTCTCTTGCTCTAGAAATTAAAAGGAATGAAATGCTCTCTAGTGAATTATCTTCTTGTCATGAAACCATTGCTACTTTAAAAAGTGTTAATGATGATTTAAATGCTAAACTAGAAGTAGCTAGTAAATCTAATTCTTGTGTAGAAATTGTTGAAACTTGTAATAGGTGTAAAGATTTCGATGTTGATGCTTGTAGTGATCATTTAGTTTCAATTTCCAAACTTAATGATGAATTGGCTAGTCTTAATGCTCAACTTAAGACTAGCAAGAGTAATTTAGATAAGCTAAAATTTGCAAGGGATGCCTACACGATAGGTAGACACCCCTCAATTAAGGATGGACTTGGCTACAAGAGGGAAGTCAAGGACTTGACAAGCCATAAGGCTCCTATCTCCGCCAAGGAGAAAGGGAAGACTCCTATGGCTGGTAGTGCTAAAAAGAACCATGCTTTTATGTACCATGATAGGAGACAAACTAGAAATGCTTATAGGAGTTATAATGCTTATGATGATTTTGATTCTCATGCCATGTTTGCCTCTAGTTCTTCCTATATGTATGGTAGAGATATGTCTAGGAGAAATGTTATTCATCATGTGCCTAGAAAGAATATTGTTCATGCTCCTAGGAAGGTAATGAATGAACCTTCTACGATTTATCATGCTTTAAATGCTTCCTTTGCTATTTGTAAAAAGGATAGGAAAATAGTTGCTAGAAAATTAGGGGCAAGATGCAAGGGAGACAAAACTTGCATTTGGGTCCCTAAGGATATTTGTGCTAACCTTGTAGGACCCAACAAGAGTTGGGTACCTAAGACCCAAGCCTAAATTTGCCTTGCAGGTTTATGCATCCGGGGGTTCAAGCTGGATTATCGACAGCGGATGCACAAACCATATGACGGGGGAGAAGAAGATGTTCACCTCCTACGTCAAGAATAAGGATTCCCAAGATTCAATCATATTCGGTGATGGGAACCAAGGCAAGGTGAAAGGTTTAGGCAAGATTGCAATATCAAATGAGCATTCTATCTCTAATGTGTTTTTAGTGGAGAGTCTTGGATATAATTTACTATCTGTTAGTCAATTATGTAATATGGGATATAACTGTTTATTTACAAATGTAGATGTGTCTGTCTTTAGGAGATGTGATGGTTCACTATCTTTTAAGGGTGTGCTAGACGGCAAACTTTACTTAGTTGATTTTGCAAAAGAAGAGGCCGATCTAGATGCATGCTTAATGGCTAAGACTTGCATGGGCTGGTTATGGCATCGCCGCTTAGCACATGTGGGGATGAAGAACCTCCACAAGCTTCTAAAGGGAGAACACGTGATAGGTCTAACCAATGTTCATTTCGAAAAAGATAGACCTTGTGCAGCTTGTCAAGCAGGCAAACAAGTGGGAGGAGCACATCACAGCAAGAATGTGATGACCACGTCAAGACCTCTGGAGCTGCTGCATATGGACCTCTTCGGACCCGTCGCCTATCTGAGCATAGGAGGAAGTAAGTATGGTCTAGTTATTGTTGATGACTTTTCCCGCTTCACTTGGGTGTTCTTTTTGCAGGATAAGTCTGAAACCCAAGGGACCCTCAAGCGCTTCCTCAGGAGAGCTCAAAATGAGTTTGAGCTCAAGGTAAAGAAGATAAGGAGCGACAACGGGTCCGAATTCAAGAATCTTCAAGTGGAGGAGTTCCTTGAGGAGGAGGGGATCAAGCACGAGTTCTCCGCTCCCTACACACCTCAGCAAAATGGTGTGGTAGAGAGGAAGAACAAGACGCTCATAGATATGGCGAGGACTATGCTTGGAGAGTTCAAGACCCCCGAGGGCTTTTGGTCGGAAGCCGTGAACACGGCTTGCCACGCCATCAACAGGGTCTACCTTCACCGCCTCCTCAAGAAGACCTCATACGAGCTGCTAACTGGTAACAAACCCAATGTATCGTACTTTCGTGTATTTGGGAGTAAATGCTACATTCTAGTGAAGAAGGGTAGGAATTCCAAATTTGTTCCCAAAGCCGTAGAAGGGTTTTTATTAGGTTATGATTCAAATACAAAGGCGTATAGGGTCTTCAACAAATCATCGGGTTTGGTTGAAGTCTCTAGCGACGTTGTATTTGATGAGACTAATGGCTCTCTAAGAGAGCAAGTTGTTGATCTTGATGATGTAGATGAAGAAGACGTACCAACGGCCGCGATACGCACCATGGCGATTGGAGATTGGTGTTCCAGGAACATTTGGAGCAAGATCAACCGTCTTCCTCAACTATGGTGCATCCCCCAACCCAAGATGACGAACAGGTACCTCAAGTGGAGGCGCATGATCAAGGGGGAGCATAGGATGTTCGTGTTGAAGAGGAAGAAGCACCTCAGGCACCTCCAACCCAAGTTCGAGCGACGATTCAAAGGGATCATCCCGTCGACCAGATATTGGGTGATATTAGCAAGGGAGTAACTACTCGTTCAAGATTAGTAAATTTTTGTGAGCATTACTCTTTTGTCTCTTCTATTGAGCCTTTCAGGGTAGAAGAGGCCTTGCTAGATCTGGACTGGGTGTTGGCCATGCAGGAGGAACTCAACAATTTCAAGCGCAATGAAGTTTGGACACTGGTGCCTCGCCCCAAGCAAAATGTTGTGGGAACCAAGTGGGTGTTCCGCAACAAACAGGACGAGCACGGGGTGGTGACAAGGAACAAGGCTCGGCTTGTGGCAAAAGGTTATGCCCAAGTCGCAGGTTTGGACTTTGAGGAGACTTTTGCTCCTGTGGCTAGGCTAGAATCAATTCGTATCTTGCTAGCATATGCGGCTCACCATTCTTTCAGGTTGTACCAAATGGATGTGAAGAGCGCTTTCCTCAACGGGCCGATCAAGGAGGAGGTGTATGTAGAGCAACCCCCTGGCTTCGAGGATGAACGGTTCCCCGACCACGTGTGTAAGCTCTCTAAGGCGCTCTATGGACTTAAGCAAGCCCCAAGAGCATGGTATGAATGCCTTAGAGACTTTTTAATTGCTAATGCTTTCAAGGTCGGGAAAGCCGATCCAACTCTTTTTACTAAGACTTGCGATGGTGATCTTTTTGTATGCCAAATTTATGTCGATGACATAATATTTGGTTCTACTAATCAAAAGTCGTGTGAAGAGTTTAGCAGGGTGATGACGCAGAAATTCGAGATGTCGATGATGGGCGAGTTGAACTACTTCCTTGGGTTCCAAGTGAAGCAACTCAAGGACGACACTTTCATCTCCCAAACAAAGTACACACAAGACTTGCTAAAGCGGTTTGGGATGAAGGATGCCAAGCCCGCAAAGACGCCGATGGGAACTGACGGACACACCGACCTCAACAAAGAAGGTAAGTCCGTTGATCAAAAAGCATACCCGTCCATGATAGGTTCTTTGCTTTATTTATGTGCTAGTAGACCGGATATTATGCTTAGCGTATGCATGTGTGCTAGATTTCAATCCGATCCTAAGGAGTGTCACTTAGTGGCTGTGAAGCGAATTCTTAGATATTTAGTCGCTACGCCTTGCTTTGGGATCTGGTATCCAAAGGGGTCTAACTTTGACTTGATTGGGTACTCGGATTCCGACTATGCTGGATGTAAGGTCGATAGGAAGAGTACATCGGGGACATGCCAATTCTTAGGAAGGTCCCTGGTGTTGTGGAACTCTAAGAAACAAACCTCCGTTGCCCTATCCACCGCTGAGGCCGAGTACGTTGCCGCAGGACAGTGTTGTGCGCAACTACTTTGGATGAGGCAAACCCTCAGGGACTTTGGCTACAATCTGAGCAAAGTCCCACTCCTATGTGATAATGAGAGTGCTATCCGAATAGCGGAAAATCCTGTTGAGCACAGCCGCACAAAGCACATTGACATCCGGCATCACTTTTTGAGAGACCACCAGCAAAAGGGAGATATCGAAGTGTTTCATGTTAGCTCCGAGAACCAGCTAGCTGATATCTTTACCAAGCCTCTAGATGAGAAGACCTTTTGCAGGCTGCGTAGTGAGCTCAATATCTTAGATTCGCGGAACTTGGATTGAAATGAAGCATACATGTGTTTATGCCTTTGATCATGTTCATTCTGCATTTTGTTGCTTATTGTGGTGCTCAAGTTGTACAAACACTCCCTGGACCTCACAAGTCCTATTTGCAAGTGATGCACATATTTAGGGGGAGCTGTGCTACAACTTGACCCTTCGAGACTAACCATGTACTTGAGTTTGGTTGTTTTAGTCTCCAAGGAGAATTGAAAGGGAAACGGTGGACTTGGACCATGCAAGACTTCCACTGCACTCCGATGAAAAGAGTAACTTTTCCAAGTTCATCTTTATACTCTTATTGCCTATTTGCTCTTAGTTGAAGATTTTGGTGAGGCAATGGGGTTATAGGGCCAAGATTGATCCCGTTTTGGTGCTTGATGCCAAAGGGGGAGAAAATAAAGGCCAAAGCGATAAATGGATCAGCTACCACTTGAGAGATTTTGAAAATAGTAGAATAGAGTTTTTGGTTTGTCAAAACTCTTTTATTGTCTCTTATGTCAAAAGTTGGCCTCTTGTGGGGAGAAGTGTTGATTATGGGAAAAAGGGGGAGTTTTTGAAATCCTTGATCAAATTTCTTTGGAAAACCTCTCTTTATGTCTCTACAAGTGGTTTTGACTTAGAGATAGGAATTTGAGTTTGATTTGCAAAAACAAACCAAGTGGTGGCATAGAGTGATCCATATATGTCAAATTTGAATCAAAACAACTTTGAGTTCTTAGTTGAATTGATTTTGTACTTGTTCTACTTGCTTTATGTTGTGTTGGCATAAATCACCAAAAAGGGGGAGATTGAAAGGGAAATGTGCCCTTGGGCCATTTCTAAGTATTTTGGTGATTTAGTGCCCAACACAGGTGCCTAATTGTAAAATGGTGGACAAAGTACAAATCAAGGATAAAGGTACGTTTCTCAGACTTAGTACATTGTTTTATGGAATAATGTATTGTGTCTAAGTGCTGGAAACAGAAAAAATCGAGTTGGAGAAGAGATGGCTCGAACAGCCAAAGTCTGCCCAGTCTGGGTGCACCGGACTGTCCGGTGGTGCACCGGACAGTGTCCGGTGCGCCAGGCTGGCTCGAGCGAAGTGGCCGCTCTCGGGAATTCATCGGCGACGTACGGCTAAAATTCACCGGACTGTCCGGTGTGCACCGGACTGTCCGGTGAGCCAACAGTCGGCCGGGCCAACGGTCAGCCGCGCAATCTGCGTGGGACACGTGGCCGAGCCAACGGCTAGAAGATGGCACCGGACTGTCCGGTGTGCACCGGACATGTCCGGTGTGCCAACGGCTCTCAGGCTGCCAACGGTCGGCTTCGCTATTTAAGGAAGGAAATCAGGCACCAGACAGTGTCCGGTGTGCACCGGACTGTCCGGTGCGCCAGTTGACAGAAGGCAAGATCAGCCTTCCAAGATTGCTCCCAACGGCTCCTAGCTGCCTTGGGGCTATAAAAGGGACCCCTAGGCGCATGGAGGAGTACACCAAGCATTCCTACAACATTCCTAAGCACCAAGACATCGATTTTGCGCATTCGTTTCATTATGATAGCATATAGAGCTCTAGTGGAGTTGTGAACTCATTGAGTCGTGTTGCGAGCTCTTGTTGCGATTTGTGTGCGTGTTGACACTCTGATTCTTGTGTCTTGTGTGCATTGCTAATCCCTCCCTTGCTCCGTGTTCTTTGTGAATTTCAAGTGTAAGGGCGAGAGGCTCCAAAATTTGTGGAGATTCCTCGCAAACGGGATTGAGTAAAGCAAACAAAACACCGTGGTATTCAAGTGGGTCTTTGGACCGCTTGAGAGGGGTTGATTGCAACCCTCGTCCGTTGGGACGCCACAACGTGGAGTAGGCAAGCGTTGGTCTTGGCCGAACCACGGGATAACCACCGTGCCATCTCTATGATTGATCCTTGTTGGTTATTGTGTTTTGTTGAGGATTCCTCTTTAGCCACTTGGCAATTATTGTGCTAACGATTAACCAAGTTTTGTGGCTTAAGTTTTGAAGTGTTACAGGTTTACCTATTCACCCCCCCTCTAGGTGCTCTCAGCGATGCATGAGGGGAGCGCGAAGAATGGTTGCCCTCCAAGGGGGTCGCCCCCCTTTTAATGGCGACTCTCTCCACTTGCGTCCTCAACCGTCGCGGGTTGAGTCTTCTCCAACATGCTCCAAGATTCTCCCCCCCACGGCGCGGGGGCTGGGTCCCACACGTCATGCAAGCCGGTCCAGAGCAGAAGAAGCCAAACCGCCGCACGCGGTGCATGCAACCGCCCGGCGGTTACAAGCACTTCTCCACTTTTGCCCAGACCAAGGGGCGAAAGAGCGGGCAGCCATGCAGGCGGCATGCAACCGCGCCAAGTGGGCGCACCTCTCCGACTTCCAACGCGCCTAGCATGGAGGTCCACGCCCACGCGCCATGCAACCGGTGCGCCGGTTGCTACGTGTGAGCAACTGCACCGCCACTCACGCCACTACCGCGCCTCCTCGACTGTGGAGTCAATACCGCGACTCGAGGCAACCCTGCAGTGCCGGCCAAGCGCGACGGTCAAAGGCGGTCAAAATTGGGCCAGCAGTAATGGCGGTGACGGGCGGGCAGAAGCAGCGGTCACGTCGACAGCCAAGCTCACGTCCCATCCAGGGGCAGCAGGGGAGCCCTCTCTCACGGCGTGAAGACGGTGCGCCCGTGATCCGTTCCTCGAACGGCTCGCGCACGCGCAACGGCCGCCCCACGAACCGCTCGCCCCGTCGCATTAACTCCGCGGCGGGACAGGCGACGTCTCTGGCAGGGGAAGCAAGCGACGCTTCGCCTTCGCCATAATGACCGCGTCGAAAAAGGTACGCCACGTCATTCGATTTCGTGTCCTTTTCCTTTTCCTCTTTCTCTCTCTTACAACAGGGACCGGGAAAGAGGGATGCCCCGAAAAGGACCCTTCTCCGTGAAGGAAACAGGCTCCGAGCCTCCCTACTGATCAGAGGTTCTAAGGCTGGCCCCTCGGAGGGGTTCAACAGCCGCCTCAGAGCACGTGGGCTCCACACCCACTACTGGTCAGAGGTTCAATGGCCGGCCCCTCGAAGGGTTCAACGGCCGCCTCAGGCCACTCGGGCTCCGCGCCCACTACTGATCAGGGGTTCGTAGGCTGGCCCTCGAAGGGTTCACAGTCGCCTCAGACACAGAGTGAGGGATGACCATGGGTACGTTCAATACATAACCAACGCTCGGGCTGCGCTCCCGAGGTACCCTAGGACATTTCCGAGACCAGCGGGAGCGATCTTGTAACAGAATCCCATCAGAGGGAGGCATCGAGCCCTCGGACCCCGTCGGCAGGGGACCGGGTCCGGCAGATCACTCGCAGGTACTTTTGGGCGCGCCTCTGGGCCTCTAGCCGACCCCTATCAAATGGGGCATGGACGTCCGCTCGGATTACCCGCCAACAGCTCACCGGAGACACCATGTTCGGCGCCACCCGAGGGCAACATGGCGCTTTCCCCCCTCCTCCTTGCGGAAAGGCGACACAGGGGCGTATGTAAAAAAAGTCGAGTCTGTCCCTGACTGTCCTCTCGCCTTGTGCAGAGGCTCGGGGGCTGCTCTCGCAAACCCGGCTCCGGCCAAACCGTTGACAGCGTCAACATACCAGCCCGAGAACTTGGGACCCGACCGTGCACTCGGGCTACGGCCAACTCGCATGAGGGAACAACTAGACCAGTAGAAGTGTTGTGAAGCGCACTAAGACCTCGAAGGAGTAAAACTACTCCTCCGAGGCCTCGGGGGCTACACCCGGCGGGTGCGCTCGCGCGCACCCACCGGAACAGAATGCAACCGAAAAAGGCTGGTCCCCTTGCAAAAAAGTGCGGCAAAAGCCTCCAAGCGAGTGTTAGTACTCCCTTGGAGGCTCGGGGGCTACTGTCAGGGACCATAATTAGGGGTACCCTCAAGATCCCTAAATCTCAGCTGGTAACCCCCATCAGCACAAAGCTGCAAAGGCTTGATGGGTGCGATTAAGTCAAGGATCGGTCCATTCAAGGGACATGATCGTGCCTCGCCCGAGCCTAGCCTCGGGCAAGGGAAGCCGACCCCGGAGAACCTACGTCTCGCCCGAGGACCCCCCTCCAGCAACGGGCACACTATCGGCTCGCCCGAGGCCCAGTCTTCACCAAGAAGCAACCTTGGCCACGTCGCCACGACCGACCGACCAAATCACAGGGGCATTCAATGCAAAGGTGGCCTGGCACCTTTATCCTGATGCACGCCCTCCAGTCGACAGAGCCGAAGTGACCGCAGTCACTTCGCCGCTCTACTGACCGGTCTGACAAGAGGACAGCGCCGCCTGCGCCGCTCCGACTGCTGAGCCACCCGACAGAGTGAGGCTGACAACAGCCAAGGCCGGCCTCGGGCGTCATAAGAAACTCCGCCTCGCCCGACCCCAGGGCTCGGACTTGGGCTCAGCCCCGAAAGACGGCGAACTCCGCTCCGCCCGACCCAGGGCTCGGACTCGGGCTCAGCCCCGGAAGACGGCGAACTCCGCTCCGCCTGACCCAGGGCTCGGACTCGGGCTCAGCCCCGGAAGACGATGAACTCCGCTCTGCCCGACCCAGGGCTCGGACTCGGGCTCAGCCCCGGAAGACGGCGAACTCCGCTCCGCCCGACCCAGGGCTCGGACATGGGCTCAACCCCGGAAGACGACGAACTCCGCCTCGCCCGACCCCAGGGCTCGGACATGGGCTCAGCCCCAGGAGACGACGGACTCCGCTTCGCCGGACCCCAGGGCTCGGACTCAGCTCTGGCCTCAGCCGACAGTCTCTGCCTCGCCCGACCCAGGGGCTCGGACTCGACCACGGCCACGGGAGACAGACTCGACCTCGACCTCGGAGGAGCCTCCACATCGCCCAACCTAGGGCGCGGACCGACCACGTCGACAGGAGGCGCCATCATTACCCTACCCCGAGCTGACTCAGGCTACGGGGAACAAGACTGACGTCCCATCTGGCTTGCTCCGCCAGATAGGCAATGATGGCGCCCCGCACGCTCTGTGACGACGGCGACACTCGGCCCCCTTACGGAAGCAAGAGGACGTCAGCAAGGACTCGACAGCCCCGACAGCTGCCCTCTCGCCAGGCTCCAGCACTCCTCTGACGGCCACGACACTACACGAACTGGGTGCCAAAACCCCTCCGGCTGCCACGATGACATGTACTTAGGGCACTAGCTCTCCTCCGCTAGACACGTAGCACTCTGCTACACCCCCCATTGTACACCTGGATCCTCTCCTTACGCCTATAAAAGGAAGGACCAGGGCCCTCTTACAGAGGGTTGGCCCGCGCGGAGAAGGACGGGACGGCGCTCGCTCAAGGCCGCTCGCTCCCACTCCCGCGTGGACGCTTGTATCCCCCTACTGCAAGCGCACCCGACTCAGGCGCGGGGCTAACACGAAGGCCGCGAGATCCACTCTCTCACGTCTGCCTCCCTCTGGCTGCTTCCTTTCCCCCCTTCGCGTTCCGCCTTGCGTCGACCCATCTGGGCTGGGGCACGCGACGACAATTCACTCGTCGGTCCAGGGACCCCCCGTGTTTCAAAACACCGACAAAAGGTATGTATCTAGACTTAGTACATTGTTTTAAAGAACTAATGTATTGTGTCTAAGTGCTGGAAACAGGAGAAATCACTTTGGAATAGAGATGGCTTTGTTCAGCCAAAGTCTGCGCAGTCTGGGTGCACCGGACTGTCCGGTGGTGCACCGGACAGTGTCCGGTGCGCCAGGCTGGCGACTGTCAACTGGCTGCTCTCGGGAAGCGATTAACGGCGTACGGCTATAAATCACCGAACTGTCCGGTGAGGCACTAGACTGTCCGGTGAGCCATTCACAGGCGAAGTCGTCGCTCTCGGGAAGCGATTAACGGCGTACCGCTATAAATCACCGGACTGTCCGGTGGTGTACCGGACTGTCCGGTGCGCCAGGCGACTGAAGGCAAGAATTGCCTTCCTGGAATGCTCTCAACGGCTCCTAGCTGCCTTGGGGCTATAAAAGGGACCCCTAGGCGCATGGAGGAATATACCAAGCATTCTCTAAGCATTCCTAAGCACCAAGACTTCAATTCCGCGCATTCGATTCTTTGTGATAGCAACTAGAGCTCCGTTTGAGTAGAGAACTCTTTGAGTTGTGTTGAGAGCTCGTGTTGTGACTTGTGTGCACGTGTTGCTCTGATTTTGTGTCTTGTGTGCGTTGCTCATCCCATCCTTACTTCCGTGCTTCTTTGTGAACATCTTTGTAAGGGCGAGAGGCTCCAAGTTGTGGAGATTCCTCGCAACCGGGATATAGTAAAGTGAAAGCAAAACACCGTGGTATTCAAGTGGGTCTTTGGACCGCTTGAGAGGGGTTGAGTGCAACCCTCGTCCGTTGGGACGCCACAACATGGAGTAGGCAAGTATTGGACTTGGCCGAACCACGGGATAAACCACTGTGCCATCTCTGTGTTGATCTCTTTGTGGTTATTGTGTTTTGCTAAGACTCCTCTCTAGCCACTTGGCCTTTTTTTGTGCTAACTCCTAATCAAGTTTTTGTGGCACTAAGTTTCAAGTTTTATAGGATCACCTATTCACCCCCCCTCTAGGTGCTCTCAGAAACCAATGAAAGATTTTATGCATATGAATGGATTGCTTTTCTCTTATTTAACATTTTGGACCAGATTTGCACCACTTGTTTGTTTTTGCAAATCTTTTGGAAAAATCTTTTCAAAATCTTTTGCAAATAGTCAAAGGTATAGGAATAAGATTGCAAGAAGCATTTTTAAGATTTGAAATTTCTCCCCCTATTTCAAATGCTTTTCCTTTGACTAAATAAAAGCTCCCCATGAATGAATTCTCCTTTTAGTTTTCAAGAGGGGTTTTGAAATGATTTTCCCTTTTTGAAATGGATACCAACAACCAATTGAAATTATTTCATGCTAATGAGATACCAATTGAAAATTGACTTTAGGACACCAATTGAAAATTCATTTTGAGGCTAACTCAAATACCAATTGAAATAAACATTTGTGAAATTTTTTGAAATGGTGGTGCAGTCCTTTTGCTTTGGGCTTAATACTTTCTCCCCCTTTGGTATTAATTGCAAAAAACATAGAACTTGAGGTCCCTTTTGTATTTTCTCCCCCTTTGGGGCCTAATAATTTCTCTCAAATGGTAAAATAAATATGAGTGACGGGTCATACCAAATGAGAGTTACATGAGTAATGGTAAAGGGTAAATGATACCGTCAGAGTTTGAGTGGAAGCCTTGTCTTTGCCGAATACTCCATTTCCCTTTCAATCTAAGACTAATCATAGATATATACTCAAAAACACATTAGTCTTAGCCTTGGCACAAGGAGAATAAGAAATATGCATTTGTACCAAATGAAAGAGACATGATCAAAGGTATATACATGAGCTATGTGTGCAATGTTTCAATCAAAGTTCCGAGAATCAAGTATATTTAACCCATTCCTAAGTTTGCTAAAGGTCTTCTCATCTAGTGGCTTGGTAAAGATATCGACTAATTGGTTGTGGGTGCTCACATAAGCAATTTCGATATCCCCTTTTGTTGGTGATCTCTCAGAAAGTGATACCAGATGTCTATGTGCTTAGTGCGGCTGTGTTCAACGGGATTATCTGCCATGCAGATTGCACTCTCATTATCATATAGGAGAGGGACTTTGCTCAATTCGTAGCCATAGCCCCTAAGGGTTTGTCTCATGCAAAGTAATTGCGCACAACAATGGCCTGCGACAATGTACTCGGCTTCGACGATTGAAAGAGCTACTGAATTTTGTTTCTTTGAAGCCCAAGACACCAGGGATCTCCCCAGAAACTGAAAAGTCCCTGATGTGCTCTTTCTATCAATTTTACACCCTGTATAATCGGCATCGGAATATCCTATTAAATCAAAGGTAGATCCCTTGGGGTACCAAAGCCCAAACTTAGGAGTGTAAACTAAATATCTCATGATTCTTTTCACGGCTCTAAGGTGAACTTCCTTAGGATTTGCCTGGAACCTTGCACACATGCATACTGAAAGCATAATATCCGGTCGAGATGCACATAAGTAGAGTAAAGATCCTATCATCGACCGGTATACCTTTTGATCTACGGATTTACCTCCCGTGTCGAGGTCGAGATGCCCATTAGTTCCCATGAGTGTCTTGATGGGTTCGCCATTCTTCATTCCAAACTTCTTAAGTATGTCTTGAATGTACTAAGTTTGGCTGATGAAGGTGCCCTCTTGGAGTTGCTTGATTTGAAATCCAAGGAAATACTTCAATTCCCCCATCATAGACATCTCGAATTTTTGTATCATGATCCTACTAAACTCTTCACAAGATGACTTGTTAGTAGACCCAAATATAATATCATCAACATAAATTTGGCATATAAACATGTCTTTTGCAATAGTTTTAGTGAAGAGAGTAGGGTCGACCTTTTCGACTTTGAAGCCATTAGTGATAAGAAAGTCTCGCAGGCATTTATACCATGCTCTTGGGGCTTGCTTGAGCCCATAAAGCTCCTTTGAGAGCTTATATACATGGTTAGGATACTCACTATCTTCAAAGCTGGGAGGTTGCTCAACATAGACCTCTTCCTTGATAGGGCCATTTAGGAAGGCACTTTTCACGTCCATTTGATAGAGCTTAAAGCCATGGTAAGTAGCATAGGCAAGTAATATACGAATTGACTCAAGCCTAGCTACGGGTGCATAGGTTTCATCAAAATCTAAACCTTTAACTTGTGAATAACCTTTTGCAACAAGTCGTGCTTTGTTCCTTATCACCACACCACCCATCATAGACATCTCGAATTTCTGTATCATGATCCTACTAAACTCTTCACAAGATGACTTGTTAGTAGACCCAAATATAATATCATCAACATAAATTTGGCATATAAACAAGTCTTTTGGAATAGTTTTAGTGAAGAGAGTAGGGTCAGCCTTTCCGACTTTGAAGCCATTAGTGATAAGAAAGTCTCGCAGGCATTCATACCATGCTCTTGGGGCTTGCTTGAGCCTATAAAGCTCCTTTGAGAGCTTATATACATGGTTAGGATACTCACTATCTTCAAAGCTGGGAGGTTACTCAACATAGACCTCTTCCTTAATAGGGCCATTTAGGAAGGCACTTTTCACGTCCATTTGATAGAGCTTAAAGCCATGGTAAGTAGCATAGGCAAGTAATATACGAATTGACTCAAGCCTAGCTACGACTGCATAGGTTTCATCAAAATCTAAACCTTCAACTTGTGAATAACCTTTTGCAACAAGTCATGCTTTGTTCCTTATTGAAAGTCGCCTAGAGGGGGGTGAATAGATAGAATCTAAATTTTACAAACTTTAAACACAACTACAAGCCGGGGTTAGCGTTAGAAATATAAACGAGTCCGAAAGAGAGGGCGAAAACAAATCAACCAAAGAAATAGAGCAGATGACACGGTGATTTGTTTTACCGAGGTTCGGTTCTTGCAAACCTAGTCCCCGTTGAGGTGGTCACAAAGACCGAGTCTCTTTCAACCCTTTCCCTCTCTCAAACGGTCACCTAGACCGAGTGAGCTTCTCTTCTTAATCAAGCGGGACACTAAGTCCCCACAAGGACCACCACACAATTGGTGTCTCTTGCTTTGATTATAATGATCTTGGGAACAAGAAAGAAAGAAGAAGAAAAGCGATCCAAGCGCAAGAGCTCAAATGAACACGACAAAACTCTCTCTTCTAGTCACTATTGCTTTGAGTAGAATTGGGACTTGGAGAGATTTTGATTCACTCTAATTGTGTCTTGAATTGAATGCTATAGCTCTTGTATTGAATGTGTTGGCTGAAAACTTGGATGCCTTGAAGTGTGGTGGTTGGGGGGTATTTATAGCCCAAACCACCAAAGTGGTCGTTGGGAATGGCTGCTGTCGAATGGCGCACCGGACAGTCCGGTGCGCCACCGGACACTGTCCATTGCGCCAGCCACGTCACCCAACCGTTAGGGTTCGACCGTTGTAGCTCTAACATGTGGGGCCACAGAACAGTCCGGTGGTGCACCGGACAGCACTGTTCACTGTCCGGTGCGCCTTCCGGCGCTTGCTCTAACTTCTGTGCGTGCAGTTGCACTGTTCACGTTCACTGTTCACTTTTACAGATGACCGTTGGTGCATATAGCCGTTGCTCCGCTGGCACACCGGACAGTCCGGTGTTACACCAGACAGTCCAGTGAATTATAGCGGAGTGGCTCCCCAAATTCCCGAAGCTAGCAAGTTCGAGTTGATCCACCCTGGTGCACCAGACACTGCCCGGTGGCGCACCGGACAATCCGGTGCGCCAGACCGGGGCAGCCTTCGGTTGTCTTTTGCTCTATTTTATTTGAACCCTTTCTTGGACTTTTTATTGGTTTGTGTTGAACCTTTGGCACCTGTAGAACTCATAATCTAGAGCAAACTAGTTAGTCCAATAATTTGTGTTGGGCAATTCAACCACCAAAATCATTTAGGAAAAGGTTTGACCCTATTTCCCTTTCAATCTCCCCCCTTTTGGTGATTGATGCCAACACAAACCAAAGCAAATATAAAAGTGCAGAATTGAACTAGTTTGCATAAAGAAGTGCAAAGGTTGCTTGGAATTAAACCAATAATTATTTCTACTAGATATGCATGGATGTTTTCTTCTTATTTAAAATTTTGGACCATATTTGCACCATGAGTTTTGTTTTTGCAAATTCTTTTGGAAATTATTTACAAAATCCTTTTGCAAATAGTCAAAGGTATAAGAGTAAGATTGAAAGAAGCATTTTCAAGATTTGAAATTTTCTCCCCCTGTTTCAAATTCTTTTTCTTTGACTTGAACAAAACTCCCCCTCAACGAAATTCTCCTCTTAGTGTTCAAGAGGGTTTTTCAAAATTTTTTAAGATACTTTCTCCCCCTTTTGAAAACTCATTAAGATACAATTTGAAAACTTCATTTTTAAAATTCGGTGGTGGTACGGTCCTTTTGCTTTGGGCTCATACTTTCTCCCCCTTTGGCATGAATCGCCAAAAACGGATACTTGTGAGTGAAATACAAGCCCTTTTACTTTCTCCCCAATGGCAAACAAATAGATATGAGTGAAGATCATACCAAAGTGGAGAATTATGCGGAATACCGGCAAAGAGTAGATAATACCGATGGAGTTGAGTGGAAGCGTCGTCTTTGCCGAATACTCCATTTCCCTTTCAATTCTATGACGAAGCATGAAAATATACTTGAAAACACATTAGTCATAGACATAAAAGAGATATGATCAAAGGTATATAAATGAGCTATGTGTGCAAAGAATCAATCAAAATTCCTAGAATCAAGAATATTTAGCTCATTCCTAAGTTTGGTAAAGGTTTTCTCATCTAAAGGCTTGGTAAAGATATCGGCCAATTGTTCTTTGGTGTTAATATAGGCTATCTCGATATCCCCTCTTTGTTGGTGATCTCTCAAAAAGTGATACCGAATGGCTATGTGCTTAGTGCGGCTGTGTTCAACGGGATTATTCGCCATGCGGATTGCACTCTCATTATCACATAGGAGAGGACTTTGCTAAATTTGTAGCCATAGTCCCTAAGGGTTTGCCTCATCCAAAGCAATTGCGTGCAACAATTGCCCGCGGCAGTGTACTCGGCTTCAACGGTAGAAAGAGCTACTGAGTTTTGTTTCTTGGAAGCCCAAGACACCAGGGATCTCCCCAGAAACTGATAAGTCCCTGATGTGCTTTTCCTATCAATTTTACACCCTGCCCAATTAGCATCGGAATAACCTAATAAATCAAAAAAGGATCCCTTGGGGTACCAAAGGCCAAACTTAGGTGTATGAACTAAATATCTCAAGATTCGTTTCAGGACCCTAAGGTGAACTTCCTTAGGATCGGCTTGGAACCTTGCACACATGCATACAGAAAGCATAATATCTGGTCGAGATGCACATAAATAGAGTAAGGATCCTATCATCGACCGGTATACCTTTTGATCTACGGATTTACCTCCCGTGTCGAGGTCGAGATGCCCATTGGTTCCCATGGGTGTCTTGATGGGTTTGGCATCCTTCATTCCAAACTTGGTGAGTATGTCTTGAATGTACTTTGTTTGGCTAATGAAGGTGCCCTCTTGGAGTTGCTTGACTTGAAATCCTAGAAAATACTTCAACTCCCCCATCATAGACATCTCGAATTTTTGTACCATGATCCTACTAAACTCTTCACAAATAGATTTGTTAGTAGACCCAAATATAATATCATCAACATAAATTTGGCATACAAACAAATCATTTGCAATTGTTTTAGTAAAGAGAGTAGGATCGGCTTTTTTGACTTTGAAGCCATTAGTGATAAGAAAATCTCTTAGGCATTCATACCATGCTCTTGGGGCTTGCTTGAGCCCATAAAGCGCCTTAGAGAGTTTGTAAACATGATTAGGATACTCACTATCTTCAAAGCCTGGAGGTTGCTCAACATAGACCTCTTCCTTGATTGGTCCATTGAGGAAGGCACTCTTCACATCCATTTGATAAAGCTTAAAGCCATGGTAAGTAGTGTCGGTGTTTTGGGTCCGACCGCACACCCGGGGTTGCCCCTCAAGGTGTTTTAGGAGTAGGACGGTGTCGACAACTGTAGCAAGATGGTTCGTGCAGAAAGCACGAGAGACAGTGGACGAGGTTTACAGGTTCGGGCCGCTTAGAGATGCGTAACACCCTACGTCCTGGTGAGTATGCTTGGTGAATGTGGTTACAAGAGAGCTCTCCGAATTGAGAATACAGAGAGTTGATGTGGATGGCTAAGTAAAGTGTCGATCGATCTGAAGGGGTGCCCCCTAGGCCTTATATACTCGACCGTGGGGCAGTACACGTGGATAAGATAGCAACAAGTAGCTAAAAGATAGTGAACCTCTTGAGATTACCCTACGTAACCCTCGCCGACTTATCCCCGCGCGGCTTCGTTGAATGGAGGCTCTAGCGCGGGAAAGTCGGATCTTTGTTGCGGTCATTTGCTCGATGCTGTGGGCCGTCCGGGCTTGTACCAATCCGGCCCCATGTCGTTATGCTTTGCTGGTTGTTTCTCCCCAGGCCCACGAAAGAAATGACCTTACGATTTATTGGGCCCTTGGGCCTTTCGTGAGGTCCTTTACTCCTTTAGTGGACCCAGGGGATATCTATCCCCCACAAGCCCCCGATCTTTGGGTTAATTTAGAGGTAATCAACCCGAAGATCCCAGGTCCAGCTTACAGGTAATTTGAAGAAAGACGGCTTCCTATTGTCTTCTCCTGCTCTGATCACTCGCTGACCAAAACCTGGTTTCGTGCCTGTGCCTTAGAGGTCAGCATTCCAATTTGTAGGATTCTGAACTTCATTGGGTGCACCGGAGGTGCACCCAATGGGTGTAGCCCCCGAGCTTCGAGTAGATTTTGGAAAATAATCTACTCGAAGGTCTTCAGTAGAGATCATTTCCATTTGTGTTCACTCATTTTGGTTGAGGGTTAGCTTTTTTAATCTTGTCCCACGCTTTAGAAATCGGCACTATCTTGGCTTGGAATGATAATCCATGGGATGCACCAGAGGTGCACCCAATGGGTGTAGCCCCCGACCTTCAAGTGGATTTTTGAGGATAATTCACTCGAAGGTCTTCTTTTTATGTCCTTTTGCTGAAGATTATCCTTTCTGCTTGTAAAAAAGTTGGCATGATGTCATCCACGCTATGTCATCAATATTATGCTTCAGAGGTCAGCATGTATTTTGTCTTTTGCAGCCAAGTTCGCAATCCATCCGTATCTTGCTAGGTAGTGTAATTTATTTGCTCTGTGACTGATTGGACGTTCGATGGACGTTCTCTGTCTAGTCTTCAAGTCGTGTCTGTCGACCATATTTTGCACTCTACTAGCTATATTTGGCTTCCCTCTAACTCTTGTTGATATCTCATTTTTGTCCTGAGGCATTCACTGCATGCCCTGCACAGATGTGACCATTTTGAAAAATATACTGATAATTCCTGGGCGTCCCCCCCAATGGGTGTGGGCAAGGGACGGCTTGGTACGCTGAGTGTTTTAGCCGGCTGCTTCTGAGTAGTAATGTGATGGGACGGCGAGTGTAATCATATCCTTTGCGCTGTTGACTGGAGTCCCAATGGGTGTAGTGTTGCATGAAAAGGCGTCAGCCGCCTGACGTGTCTCCAGACGGGTGGAAGTGCCTATTGACTGCTTTGCGACTGTTCAGTGACCGCGGTTGGAGGTGAGCGGTTGCTTTTCCCTTCTATAAATAACGCCGTTGCCCCTCTGGTTTTTTCACATCTCTTCGCTGTTCTTTACTGCTTCCTTCTTTTCTCTCCCGTCTGCTTCCACCATGGGCAAGAGCAACAAGCGCAAGCGCGAACCGACTCCTCCATCGGAGGATTTCGGTGACTCGGAATACTCGGAGGAGGAGTTCTCCTCCGAGTCCGAGGGAACTCCGGCTCCTATCTCTCCCCCGGCGTCGTCCGATGACTCGGACGACTCCCAGGGGATAGCCGCGGAAGTCTGGTCATACATCCGGGCCGTCGAGCGCTCCGGGCTCGAGGGCTCGGACGAGTCGGAGTACTCCTCGGATGAGGAGGACTCTGATGGCGGCGGCGAGGATGAGGACGACGACGACAACGGCGACGACGATGACGGTGGCGACGGCGACGGCAGCGGCAGCGGCGATGGCGGCAGGGACGGTGACGGCGGCGGTAGCAGGGGCAGCACCAAGGGCGGCAGCAGCAAGGGCAGCACCAAGGGCGGCGGCGGCAGCAGGGGCAGGGCCAGTGGCTAGACGCCACTGGTCTTCTTAGATATTAGTATAGTATAGTATAGTTAGAATAATGTAGTGGTAATGTAGAGTAGTATAGCGTAGTGTAGCAGTAGTAATGTAAGGTAGTAATAGTAGGGGAGTATCAACTCGCGAAGAGTTGATTTGTAAGTTTATTAACTTCCCTTTGAATGAAATGACGTTTGGCTTCTCTTTTGATGACTTCTCCGTTTACTTGTCAGTGTAATTCCTTTGAAAGAGTAAGCGAAATACTCGAGCATTGAACTGATGTTTTCTGAAATGGTTGCCGAGTAACTTTGTAAGTGGTGTCAGCGCTTGTAGAAGTAACTGCCGAGTAACTGAAGATTGTGTCTGCGTTTTTAGAAGCAACGCCGAGTGACTGAATGTGATATCAACGTTTTTAGAAGTAACGCCGAGTGACTGGAGGTCGGCTTCGGTATTTTTAGAAGTAATGCCGAGCGACTGAATACGAAATCAGCGTTTTAGAGGCAACGCCAAGTGACTGGAGGTCGACGTCGGCATTTTAGAAGTAATGCCGAGCAACTGAATACGAAATTAGCGTTTTAGAGGCAACGCCGAGTGACTGGAGGTCGACGTCGGCATTTTAGAAGTAATGCCGAGCAACTGAATACGAAATTAGCGTTTTAGAGGCAACGCCGAGTGACTGGAGGCCGCCCGAGCCACTTTGAGGATGGTGGCCGAGTGATGAGGTGGCGCATTGGTGTTCTGGGGATAACTGCCGGGTGACCACGTGGCACGCTGGCTTTGGAAATAACCGCCGGGTGATGACTGGGCACTTTTTGAAACGGTATCTGGCTCGAGAATATCCCATAAGAGCTGCGCTTTTAGCCGCCTTTGCTTTCCGTGCCCTAGTTCTTGCATTCCCGCTTCTGAATCCTCTCCGCCACTCGCCTCTATTCTGCTCGCTGGTAGAATCGAGATGGCGCCCAAGAGGAAGACCGCGAGCTCGTCCGCTATGGTGATTCCTCCAATCGATCCCAACAGCCAGTTGCCCTTTGCAGGTAACCATATGTCCATCATTTCCGAAGCTGAACTCCTCCACCTCGTGTCCATCGGGGTTCTTCCTCCACGAGAACTCTGTTCTTGGCGAATTTGCCACGGGACTACTGTCCCGACAGAGGATACCCACGAGTCTGTAGTTTACGCCCCTTTTCTTCTCCGCGGCCTTGGCCTTCCCATCTCTCCCTTTTTCCGCGGTCTCCTTGATTTCTACCACATTAACCTGACCCATCTGAACCCTAACTCAATTCTGCAAATCTCCATCTTCGTTCACTTATGCGAAGCCTTCCTTGGCGTGCTGCCGCATTTCGGCTTATGGAAATACCTGTATCATTGTCGCCCTGGGATGGCCGGGGGACAACATCAGTTGGTCGGAGGTGCCAGTTTGGAGATGCGCCGCGGACGGAAGACTGAGTATCTTGAGATTCCCCTTAAAGACAGTATTAAGGGATGGCGTCTAGAGTGGTTCATAATTGATAATTATGGAAATTCTCTCCCCTCCCGGTCGGGAAGACAGCCAGACGTTCGCACCCCAAGCTGGACCGAGTCTCCCACAGATGAGGAGGTAGCTGAAGCGGGTGTGTTGCTAGCTGAAGTTGGGCTGCTGAAAGAGAGAGGTCTAACTGCTGAAGCTATGGTCGCTGACTTCGTTTTCAAGAACATTCAGCCACTGAAAGATAGGGTCTACCCAGCTTATCTGTATCGAGGGCTGGCCGACTCAACTCGGGTTACCAACAGGAGAATCCCTTCTGCAGACTTGGTGAGCCGACTGGAAATGATTCTCAGGGGCAAGGTGTCCAATGTTGGTGCTCCGGTGGCGTACTCGGCCTGGAACTTGCCTCCTGCCAAAGCCTTCACCCTTTTCGTGTCAAATCCACCTGTGACTGATGGCAATTTGGGCCTTAGAATGCGACCCTCTGCTGAAGAAGTTAGTGCTTTGGTTGCTTCGCTTGGGGAGATTCCTGATGACGAACGACAAGTCCATTTTGAGGTGCCCCTGAACCCTAGTGATGCAGATATAAATGCCATGCTTGATCTGCTAGCTGAGGATTCTTCCGACGCTGCTCCTGCTGGTACATTGGCAGTGGTGCCTCTCCCAGAAGTTGATACAACTTTGGACGTTCAGAAACCTGTCAGTACTCGCTCGAGGCGCCCTAGCCGAACCAATCAGCCTGAGCCTTCTGCTGATGAGCAAAAGAAGAAAAGAAGACGCCTCCGGCGAGTATCCAGTTTTGATGAGGACGCTGGTACCTCAGTTCCTGCTGCTGAAGAAGTGCCTGCAACTGGACTTACTGACGCTGACCCCAATGGGTGTACCCAAACTGCTACTGATCCCAATGCGGGTGCTCCACCTGTTGCTGATCCCAATGGGGGTGCTCCACCTGTTGCTGATCCCAATGGGGGTGCTGCTTGTGTTGTCGGTGTGGATGATGAGGGGGAAGAGAATGAGGTTCCTTTAACTCGAAAGAACAGTCGGCAGTTCATCACCAGTGGTGAGAGTAGTGGAGTTCCCTCTCCTGCTTTGTCTGCCCTCATTGGTCTACAAGAACTGTCTCTGGCCAACTTTGATCAAACTCTTGAGGATATGGTTCCAGAGGACTTGTTATCGGAGCCAGTGGATGATGGT
This sequence comes from Zea luxurians, assembly GCA_029449295.1. Taxonomy (NCBI): domain Eukaryota; kingdom Viridiplantae; phylum Streptophyta; class Magnoliopsida; order Poales; family Poaceae; genus Zea; species Zea luxurians. The sequence continues at coordinate 10,142,593 of JAOPSE010000088.1, read as the reverse complement.
GCAATGGAGGCTTGTGCTGACGTGCCCGATGCTGGGTTGAGGTCATGTAACGCCCCGAATTTTGCAGTTGAATTTTTTCTTTTCTTCACTCGCCAAATTCGGGCGTTACCTTTTCTTTTTCTTTTTTCCCCTCGCTAGACCTTGACCTTTTCCAAAGCTAGCGGGATTCGGTTTGGAATTCCCGTGTAAAGAAAAACCCTAAATTGCTTTATGTTGTTTGATGCACCATGCCGAACTATGCATTCTTTGATTGCTTGAAAGTGCAAATGCGTTCATCTAGGAAGATCGGATTTCGAAAATGAGAGAAACCTTTTCTTTCTTTTTCTTTTTCTTTCTCTCTCCCCTCCCTTTTCTCTCTCCCGCGCCGTGGGCTGCCCTGGCCGGCCCAGCCGCCCCCGCGCCCCTCTTGGGCCCTGGTCAGCCCAGCCGCCCCCCTCCCTTTTTCCCCAACTCCCTCTCTCTCCCTCCCCTTCCTCCCATTCCCTCCCCACCCTAGCCGCCGCCACCCTCTACCCCTAGCTCGGCCGCCCCTGCCACCGGCCCAACCGCCGCCCCTCGCCGTCGCTCGCCCGTCCCCGGTGAGCCTCCCCTCCCCCCTCCCCCCTCCTCCCTCCTCTCCCCTCTCCCCTCCCCCCTCCTCTCTCCTTGGCCGGCCCAGCCGCCCTGGCCGCGCCGCCCCTGGCCGCGCCGCCCCCGGCCGCGCCCCAGCCGCGCCCTGGCCGCTGGCCGCGCCCTGGCCGCCCGCCTGGCCGCGCCCCCGCCCCTGCGCGCCCGCCGGCCCAGCCGCCGGTTCAACCGCCCCGGCTCAGCCGCCCCCCCCCCCCCCCCCCCCCCCCGCGCTCGGCCGCCCCTGCTCGGCCGGCCCAGCCGCCGGTTCAACCGCCCCCAGGGCCGGTTCAACCGCCCCCCCCTTTATTTATTTATTTATTTTTTATATTATTTTATTTATTTTGTTTTACTTTCTGTTATCATAGCTATTTTATTTTAGGTAGGCTAATCATTGTTCATGTTATTGAAATAGGAAGCTTAATTTAGAATTTCGTTGCGCTAGTTGATTCATGTAATTAATTGTTTATCTCGTTCAATGTTGATCAACTAAAAATGACTAGGTTTCCATTAGTGCATATAACAGAATTCTTTTGTTAAGAACCAATTGTAACTAATCATTAGTGCATAAGCTTTAACCCCCTGCGAGACCTTTCCCTGTTTCTTTCTAACCATAACAAATGCGATATCGAATGTCATACTTGATGCATATTCACTTTATTTGTTCCCTTGTATGGTGTACTGTTCTTTTGAATTAAATATGTGGATGTATGTATGTTTGCGCTCGCATAGAGAACGATCCGGTCGAAGAGCCCGAGGAATTCGCAGGAGAAGCCCCTGAGCAGCAGTCGGTTGGTGGAGGCAAGTGTCCTTTGACCTACCCCTGTCCTATTCATTCTTTAATTCACCTCCCGCATTACACATTTATACTTAAGGATTGACTAGCTTTTGTTATTCATGTCCTTGTTTACCTATTTGGGTCGGATTATTACTGCTTAGTCTGATGCTATTGCTCAACTCTAATCAATGAACATGATGTGGTTATCTATGATACGCTGTTTTCCCTTCTTATTTATGATTATATTTGTGATCTTCAAGGGGACTCGAGCGGTTTCTCGAGTGCCTCTCCGTAAGGACCTGTTCAATGGATGACCGCCCGGGAAAACAGTGCAACCATGAGGGTGGAATGGGACGCCCTTAGCTGAATAATTAGAGGAACCGGGGTGTAGTTCGCTTAGCCGTTGTGCCGTCAATGGGGCTCGGTGTATGCGGCTCGCTCTGCCAAGGTTGATTTGTCCCTTGGGGAGGAGTGCGGTACATTTAGGAAACCTAACGGGTGGCTACAGCCCCGGGGAATCTTTGTAAAGGCTACGTAGTGAGACCCTGCCTATTCACCTTGGTAGTGTTTAAGGGTTTGATCGGCCCGAGGCAAGAGGGAATCACGGCTTGTGGGTAAAGTGCGCAACCTCTGCAGAGTGTTATGAAACTGATATATCAGCCGTGCTCGCGGTTATGAGCGGCCAAGGGAGCTCCAGAGATTAGTGATACTTGATCAGAGACATTTTGGTACAGGTGGCAATGAGATTGATGATTCTGATTATGAGTATGGTGCTGGTAAGTGGTATTCTTTCCGTTTGGAAAGGATACATTGGGCTAATAACTTGGGTTAATGTTAAAACCTGGCTTTCTACTAGTAAGTAATAACCTGACCAACTAAAAGCAACTGCTTGACTTATCCCCACATAAAGCTAGTCCACTACAGCCAAACGGGATGCTTGCTGAGTATGTTGATGTGTACTCACCCTTGCTCTACACACCAATCCCCCCCCCCAGGTTGTCAGCATTGCAACCACTGCTCAGGAGAAGATGAAGCTGTGGAAGGAGACTTCCAGGAGTTCCAGGACTACGACGAGTTCTAGGTGTGGGTTAGCGGCAACCCCCAGTCGGCTGCCTGTGAAGGCCGCGTTATCTACTTTTCTTTTCCGCACTTTGATTTATTGTAAGAACTATATGGACGTCTCAGACGTATGATGTAATCGACTATTATTTCCCCTTTTAATACTATTTGAGCACTGTGTGATGATGTCCATGTTATGTAACTGCTGTGTACGTGAATAACTGATCCTGGCACGTACATGGTTCGCATTCGGTTTGCCTTCTAAAACCGGGTGTGACATAAGTGGTATCAAAGCCGTGCTGACTGTAGGACCGCTAACCTAGAGTAGAATGGTCGTTTTAAGGACTATAGACCTCTGTCTCTGCCTTGACTTTGGTATCCCTTCAAAAGTTGGTCCTACTGACCAAACCTATGTTCTACTATATATTATACCTTGCTGAAAATTTTGTTTTATTCTGATCCTTCATTCATTTATGATTCATTATTTGCTGGTCATATTAATTCTGTTCTCACCCTTTTGCTTGCAATGTCTTTTGTAGATGGCTCGTCTTAGACACACTGCACGAAAGTCTGTCATCCCCTTCTTACCCTCCCGCCTTGCTAAGCGTCCGCTTCGCCGTCCCGTGGCCGGACAGTCCAGCCACTTGGAGAGACTGCACCACCGCCTGCATGAGGAGCAGGAACGTCGACGACAGGAGCAGCGGGGCTCTTCCTTCTCGCTCCAGCAGGAGATAGAGTCTGTGAGGAGCTGCTCCCCTGTGCTTCCCCTGGAGGCGCCCCCTGCACCACCACTGGGCGCCCCAGCTTCTGGAATAGCTGCTGGAGGAGACCCAGACGACGGAGATGGCGACGACAGCTTGAGCCACGACATCGACTTCTCTACTGACCATGAGCCGGAAGGATGGGTTGCTCGACCCATCACTCGCGACGCTGCTCGCGGGTGTCACTTCCACGATGCGCTCGACACCCTGCTACGTCAGGCACTTGACCGGCGTACTTGGTCCATCGAGTATCGCTGTGTGGTCTACCAGCATAGTCGCGGGGTCTACCCGGACCGCTGGGAGGCGACCTGCTTGGTGCGCCGTCCGGAGAACAGTCTCCAGGGCGCGGAGGCTTGCTCAGAGCACTATTCTATCTCTGAGCGGGACTCAGTTGAGGCAGCCATGCAGGATGCTGCACGGCGTGCGCTTTCGCACTACTGCTCGGTTCTCGGTGGGGTAGCTGACGGCCTCGACGTGAAGTATTACCCCCGCCGTCCATCTGGCAGCACAGGAGGCGTGATTGTTTCACCTGCTGGTGAGGACAATCCTAGGTTGAGCAGCACAGTCAACCTAGCCGCCGTGCTAAACACGGAGCTGGACCATGCATTAGACGAGCTGAGTAGGGCTCGTGCTGAGATCGCCCTGCTGCGGGCTGAGCGCGCGGAACATCGTCACTTGGATGATGGTTCCCCCGCTCCCGTCGGGACTCAGCACCCGTATCGCTCACCTCGGCGTGGACTCCAGTCTTATGGCAATCCCGACTGCAAGACCAAGATAAATCTAGAACCATAGATCGTTAGAGTTGGATCTTGTAATTAATACGAAATATATATATACATAGAAGCTTCAGTCTTAGCGTTAATCTCGGTCTTAGTTAGTCTTAGTTAGACAGGGTAGTTTGCTATATCCTGTGCATTTATGTTTGTCATGATGAACTATGTTTGGTTTGGATCTTTGTAATGATTGTCACCAGAGTGTGGGTATCCCCTGCATTTTGGTTTACATATTATGTTAATGGAGTTAGTTATATAGTTGGGAAAACCTTTATTCTACTTTCCTCTTTATCTGAGAAGCTGTGTGGTCTGTGTTGAAGATCAGTGAAGATGCTCATCTGTTCAGTGCTGTTGGAGAATTCTATACTCTTTTCTTATGCTGCAAGATTTGCCAGATCAGTTCTGATGTGTGGTTGCGTTCTGCAGATGTCAGAGAACAGGCGCAGAGGAGGAAGGCGTGCTCAGCAGGAGCAAGCCGCTCCGCAGGATGAGGTGCCCCAGCAGCAGCACCTGCCACCCCCGCCCCCGATGTCGATCGAGCAGATGTTTCTGATGCAGACTCAGGCAGTTCAGGCCATTGGTCAGACTCTGGCCACCATTCAGCAGCAGCAGCAGCAGCAACAGCAGCAGGCTCCACCCCAGCCTCAGATGCCTCAGATGCCTAGAGACAAGCGTGCTGAATTCATGAGAGGTCATCCCCCAACGTTCGCTCACTCTTCTGACCCCATGGATGCTGAAGATTGGCTGCGCACTGTGGAGCGGGAGTTGCATACCGCTCAGTGTGATGACAGGGAGAAAGTCTTGTATGGTCCCCGTCTGTTGAGAGGAGCAGCCCAATCATGGTGGGAGTCTTACCTCGCCACCCATGCCAACCCCGATGCCATCACCTGGGAAGAGTTCAGAGGTAGCTTTCGTCAGTACCATGTGCCTGCCGGTCTGATGACAGTGAAGAAGGAGGAGTTCCTGGCCCTTAAGCAAGGGTCATCATCTGTCAGTGAGTATCGAGACAGGTTTCTGCAGTTGTCTCGCTATGCTCCTGAGGATGTCAACACCGACGCCAAGCGACAGTACCGTTTCTTGAGAGGCTTGGTCGACCCTCTTCAGTACCAACTGATGAATCATACCTTCCCGACATTCCAGCACCTGATTGACAGAGCAATCATGACAGAAAGGAAGCGTAAGGAGATGGAGGATCGTAAGCGCAAGATCAGTGGACCCCAGCCTGGAAGCAGCAGTCGTCCTCGTTTTTCAGGCAATCAACCTCAGCAGTTCAGGCAGAACCAGCGTCCACCTCAGCAGCATCAGCAGCGTCAGCAGTATCAGCAGTTCCAAAGGCAGTATCCTCAGCATCAGTACCAGAACCGTCAGAGCAATCAATCAGGAGGTCAGTTTCAGAGGCAGAATCAGCAGACACCTCGTCTTCCTGCCCCAGCAAACCAGCAGAACAATCAGGCAGCACCAGCTCAGGTTGGAAACAGAGCATGTTTCCACTGTGGAGAGCAAGGCCATTGGGTGATGCAATGTCCGAAGAGGGCAGCCCAGCAGCAGTCAGGCCCCAATGCCCCAGCAAAGCAGAATGTGTCTCAGTCTGGAGCAGGCAACCGCTCTCAGCAGCGCTATAATCATGGAAGACTGAACCACTTGGAGGCTGAAGCAGTTCAGGAGACCCCCGGCATGACAGTAGGTATGTTCCCAGTCGACTCCCATATTGCAGAAGTGTTATTTGATACTGGAGCAACGCATTCTTTCATTACTGCATCATGGGTAGAAGCACATAATCTTCCAATTACTGCCATGTCAACCCCCATTCAAATTGACTCAGCTGGTGGTAGAATTCGAGCTGATAGCATTTGTTTGAATATAAGTGTGGAAATAAGGGGGATAGCGTTTCCCGCTAACCTTATAGTAATGGGTACTCAGGGAATAGATGTCATCCTAGGGATGAATTGGCTAGATAAGTATCAGGCAGTTATCAGTTGTGATAAAAGGACAATCAAGTTGGTGTCCCCACTAGGAGAGGAAGTGGTGACCGAGTTAGTCCCGCCTAAGCCGAAGAAAGGAAGTTGTTATCAGATGGCTGTCGATAGCAGTGAAGCAGACCCAATTGAGAGTATCAAGGTTGTGTCTGAATTCCCAGATGTGTTTCCAAAGGATTTACCGGGTATGCCACCAGAGCGGAAAGTTGAGTTTGCCATAGAGCTTCTTCCTGGAACTGCCCCCATCTTTAAGAGAGCTTACAGAATATCCGGACCAGAGTTGGTTGAGCTTAAGAAGCAGATTGATGAGCTGTCAGAGAAAGGTTACATCCGGCCAAGCACCTCGCCATGGGCCGCCCCTGTCTTGTTTGTGGAGAAGAAAGATGGCACAAAGAGGATGTGTATCGATTATCGAGCTTTAAATGAAGTCACGATCAAGAACAAGTATCCCTTGCCCAGAATAGAAGATCTGTTTGACCAGTTGAGAGGAGCCAGTGTGTTCTCCAAGATCGATCTGAGGTCAGGTTATCATCAGCTCAGGATCCGACCTTCGGACATTCCGAAGACGGCATTCATTACCAAGTATGGTTTGTATGAGTTCACAGTGATGTCTTTTGGTTTGACCAATGCACCAGCATTCTTTATGAACTTGATGAACAGTGTATTCATGGATTATCTCGATAAGTTCGTGGTGGTATTCATTGATGACATTCTGATTTATTCTCAAAGCAAAGAAGAACATGCAGATCATTTGAGGATGGTATTGCAGAGATTGCGAGAGCACCAGTTGTATGCAAAGTTGAGCAAGTGTGAGTTCTGGATCAGTGAAGTCCTGTTCCTGGGTCACATAATCAACAAAGAAGGATTGGCTGTGGATCCGAAGAAAGTGGCAGATATTCTGAACTGGAAAGCGCCAACGGATGCTCGAGGAATCAAGAGCTTCATTGGAATGGCCGGATATTATCGGCGATTCATCGAAGGGTTTTCGAAGATTGCGAAACCAATGACAGAGTTGCTAGGCAACAAGGTTGAGTTCAAGTGGACCCAGAAATGCCAAGAAGCCTTTGAAGCGCTGAAAGAGAAGTTGACAACAGCGCCTGTCTTAGTCTTGCCTGATGTGCACAAGCCCTTCTCTGTGTACTGTGATGCTTGTTACACAGGTTTGGGATGCGTGTTGATGCAAGAGGGAAGAGTTGTGGCTTACTCGTCCCGACAGCTAAAGGTTCATGAGAAGAATTACCCAATCCATGATCTAGAGTTGGCAGCAGTGGTTCACGCACTGAAGACATGGAGGCACTATCTGTATGGACAGAAATGCGATGTTTACACAGACCACAAGAGTCTGAAGTACATATTCACTCAGTCAGAATTGAATATGAGGCAGCGAAGATGGTTAGAGTTGATCAAAGACTATGAGTTGGAGATCCATTACCATCCAGGCAAAGCGAACGTAGTGGCAGATGCTTTGAGCAGAAAGAGTCAAGTCAATCTGATGGTCGCTTGTCCGATGCCTTATGAGTTGGCCAAGGAGTTCGACAGGTTGAGTCTCGGATTTCTGAACAATTCGCGAGGAGTCACAGTTGAATTGGAACCTACCTTGGAGCGAGAAATCAAAGAAGCGCAGAAGGATGATGAAAAGATCAGTGAGATTCGGCGACTGATTCTAGATGGCAGAGGCAAAGATTTTCGAGAAGATGCAGAAGGCGTGGTATGGTTCAAAGACCGCTTGTGTGTTCCCAATGTCCAGTCTATTCGGGAGTTGATTCTCAAGGAAGCTCATGAGACAGCCTATTCGATTCACCCTGGCAGTGAGAAGATGTATCAGGATCTGAAGAAGAAATTCTGGTGGTACGGAATGAAAAGGGAAATTGCAGAGCATGTGGCTATGTGCGATAGTTGTCGAAGAATTAAGGCAGAACACCAGAGACCAGCTGGATTGTTGCAACCGTTGCAGATCCCTCAGTGGAAATGGGATGAAATCGGTATGGATTTCATAGTCGGATTGCCTCGCACTCGAGCCGGCTATGATTCCATTTGGGTAGTAGTGGACCGTTTAACCAAGTCAGCCCACTTCATACCTGTCAGGACCAACTACAGCAGTGCAGTATTGGCAGAGTTGTATATGTCTCGGATCGTTTGTCTTCATGGTGTGCCAAAGAAGATAGTGTCAGACAGAGGAACGCAGTTCACCTCTCATTTCTGGCAGCAGTTTCATGAAGCCTTGAGCACACATCTGAATTTCAGTTCAGCTTATCATCCGCAGACAGATGGCCAGACCGAAAGAACCAATCAAATTCTTGAAGACATGTTGAGAGCCTGTGCGTTGCAAGATCAGTCCGGATGGGATAAGAGATTGCCTTATGCAGAGTTTTCCTATAACAACAGTTATCAGGCCAGTTTGAAGATGTCACCATTTCAAGCGCTCTATGGAAGGAGTTGTAGAACTCCGTTGCAATGGGATCAGCCTGGAGAGAAGCAAGTGTTTGGGCCAGACATTCTGCTTGAAGCCGAAGAGAACATCAAGATGGTCCGAGAGAATCTGAAGATAGCGCAATCAAGGCAGCGAAGCTATGCAGACACAAGGAGAAGAGAGCTGAGTTTCGAAGTCGGAGACTTTGTCTATCTGAAAGTGTCATCGATCAGAGGAGTCAGAAGGTTCGGAATCAAAGGCAAGCTAGCACCCCGCTACATTGGTCCGTACCAGATCCTCTCAAAGCGTGGAGAAGTGGCCTATCAGCTCAGTCTGCCAGAGAATTTGTCAGCTGTGCATGATGTCTTTCATGTGTCTCAGTTGAAGAAGTGCTTGCGTGTGCCAGAAGAGCAGTTGCCAGTGGAAGGTCTGGAAGTCCAGGAGGACTTGACCTACGTTGAGAAGCCAGCGCAGATCCTTGAGGTTGCAGATAGAGTCACCCGAAAGAAGACCATCAGAATGTGCAAAGTCAGATGGCATCACCACTCTGAGGAAGAAGCAACCTGGGAGCGTGAAGATGATCTGATGGCCAAGTACCCAGAGCTCTTTGCTAGCCAACCCTGAATCTCGAGGGCGAGATTCTTTTAAGGGGGATAGGTTTGTAACGCCCCGAATTTTGCAGTTGAATTTTTTCTTTTCTTCACTCGCCAAATTCGGGCGTTACCTTTTCTTTTTCTTTTTTCCCCTCGCTAGACCTTGACCTTTTCCAAAGCTAGCGGGATTCGGTTTGGAATTCCCGTGTAAAGAAAAACCCTAAATTGCTTTATGTTGTTTGATGCACCATGCCGAACTATGCATTCTTTGATTGCTTGAAAGTGCAAATGCGTTCATCTAGGAAGATCGGATTTCGAAAATGAGAGAAACCTTTTCTTTCTTTTTCTTTTTCTTTCTCTCTCCCCTCCCTTTTCTCTCTCCCGCGCCGTGGGCTGTCCCTGGCCGGCCCAGCCGCCCCCGCGCCCCTCTTGGGCCCTGGTCGGCCCAGCCGCCCCCCCTCCCTTTTTCCCCAACTCCCTCTCTCTCCCTCCCCTTCCTCCCATTCCCTCCCCACCCTAGCCGCCGCCACCCTCTACCCCTAGCTCGGCCGCCCTGCCGCCGGCCCAACCGCCGCCCCTCGCCGTCGCTCGCCCGTCCCCGGTGAGCCTCCCCTCCCCCCTCCTCCCTCCTCTCCCCTCTCCCCTCTCCCCTCCCCCCTCCTCTCTCCTTGGCCGGCCCAGCCGCCCTGGCCGCGCCGCCCCTGGCCGCGCCGCCCCCGGCCGCGCCCCAGCCGGCCCAGCCGCGCCCCAGCCGGCCCCAGCCGCGCCCTGGCCGCGCCCTGGCCGCTGGTCGCGCCCTGGCCGCCCGCCTGGCCGCGCCCCCGCCGGCCCAGCCGCCGGTTCAACCGCCCCCCGGGCCGGTTCAACCGCCCCGGCTCAGCCGCCCCCCCCCCCCCCCCCCCCCCCCCCCCCCCCGCGCTCGGCCGCCCCTGCTCGGCCGGCCCAGCCGCCGGTTCAACCGCCCCCCCTTTTTTTATTTATTTTTTTATATTATTTTATTTATTTTGTTTTACTTTCTGTTATCATAGCTATTTTATTTTAGGTAGGCTAATCATTGTTCATGTTATTGAAATAGGAAGCTTAATTTAGAATTTTGTTGCGCTAGTTGATTCATGTAATTAATTGTTTATCTCGTTCAATGTTGATCAACTAAAAATGACTAGGTTTCCATTAGTGCATATAACAGAATTCTTTTGTTAAGAACCAATTGTAACTAATCATTAGTGCATAAGCTTTAACCCCCTGCGAGACCTTTCCCCGTTTCTTTCTAACCATAACAAATGCGATATCGAATGTCATACTTGATGCATATTCACTTTATTTGTTCCCTTGTATGGTGTACTGTTCTTTTGAATTAAATATGTGGATGTATGTATGTTTGCGCTCGCATAGAGAACGATCCGGTCGAAGAGCCCGAGGAATTCGCAGGAGAAGCCCCTGAGCAGCAGTCGGTTGGTGGAGGCAAGTGTCCTTTGACCTACCCCTGTCCTATTCATTCTTTAATTCACCTCCCGCATTACACATTTATACTTAAGGATTGACTAGCTTTTGTTATTCATGTCCTTGTTTACCTATTTGGGTCGGATTATTACTGCTTAGTCTGATGCTATTGCTCAACTCTAATCAATGAACATGATGTGGTTATCTATGATACGCTGTTTTCCCTTCTTATTTATGATTATATTTGTGATCTTCAAGGGGACTCGAGCGGTTTCTCGAGTGCCTCTCCGTAAGGACCTGTTCAATGGATGACCGCCCGGGAAAACAGTGCAACCATGAGGGTGGAATGGGACGCCCTTAGCTGAATAATTAGAGGAACCGGGGTGTAGTTCGCTTAGCCGTTGTGCCGTCAATGGGGCTCGGTGTATGCGGCTCGCTCTGCCAAGGTTGATTTGTCCCTTAGGGAGGAGTGCGGTATATTTAGGAAACCTAACGGGTGGCTACAGCCCCGGGGAATCTTTGTAAAGGCTACGTAGTGAGACCCTGCCTATTCACCTTGGTAGTGTTTAAGGGTTTGATCGGCCCGAGGCAAGAGGGAATCACGGCTTGTGGGTAAAGTGCGCAACCTCTGCAGAGTGTTATGAAACTGATATATCAGCCGTGCTCGCGGTTATGAGCGGCCAAGGGAGCTCCAGAGATTAGTGATACTTGATCAGAGACATTTTGGTACAGGTGGCAATGAGATTGATGATTCTGATTATGAGTATGGTGCTGGTAAGTGGTATTCTTTCCGTTTGGAAAGGATACATTGGGCTAATAACTTGGGTTAATGTTAAAACCTGGCTTTCTACTAGTAAGTAATAACCTGACCAACTAAAAGCAACTGCTTGACTTATCCCCACATAAAGCTAGTCCACTACAGCCAAACGGGATGCTTGCTGAGTATGTTGATGTGTACTCACCCTTGCTCTACACACCAATCCCCCCCCCCAGGTTGTCAGCATTGCAACCACTGCTCAGGAGAAGATGAAGCTGTGGAAGGAGACTTCCAGGAGTTCCAGGACTACGACGAGTTCTAGGTGTGGGTTAGCGGCAACCCCCAGTCGGCTGCCTGTGAAGGCCGCGTTATCTACGTTTCTTTTCCGCACTTTGATTTATTGTAAGAACTATATGGACGTCTCAGACGTATGATGTAATCGACTATTATTTCCCCTTTTAATACTATTTGAGCACTGTATGATGATGTCCATGTTATGTAACTGCTGTGTACGTGAATAACTGATCCTGGCACGTACATGGTTCGCATTCGGTTTGCCTTCTAAAACCGGGTGTGACAGGTCATCCCGTGCCTCGTCGACCTTAGAGCGCGATCTTGAGGGCCGGGAGACTGACTTGAATCGTCCTGGTCCTATGGAGGTAGATGAGGGCCCATCAACCTTAGAAGTGGTTACTACAGAGAGCTTGGACCTCAAGAGTGGTGCTGTCACATGTCCAGCCCCCGAGGGTGTCGCCGGGGATGACTTAGCTCAGGTGGAGAGTGTAAGCCACTGCCCAGCCCCCGAGGGTGCTGCCGGGGATGATCCGGCTCAAATGGGCGGTGCTAACTATGACCCAGCCCCCGAGGATGCCCGAGCAGGGTCTCCTTCCTGTACCTCCATGGACGTTCACGCGGGATCTCCTCCACACTCTGGCTGTATGGTGGTAGCCCAGAGTTTGGATCAGGGAGTCGCTTTAGAGGGCAGCGTCCCTGCTGACCGAGTGTTGGGCTCTATTGAAGGTACTGAATTGATCTCTGCTGATTCGTTGCAAACTGCTCCGGGTGGTGGCTTTACATCTGCTTATCAACTGATTTCTCCTGATTTGGGAATCCCTTCGTTCTTCTCCAACCTCCAGGTACTGTGATGTATTTTAACTTGACTTTTACATTGCCTAAACTGCTGTCGTCACACTCGTCTGTTTTCCTCATCAGGCTTTGGTGGATGGGATGGCTAGCCAGCTGAGGCTTCAGGGTGTTTCCACCCCAGAGGTAGCTTCATCTCTTGCATGTTGGAATCCGGTGTCACTTCAACGTCGCGTCTCTGAATTGGAGGCAACCAACGCTGGTTAGTGTTTTTTTGTTTCTCTCTGCCTTCGCTGTGGACTGCCTTACCTTCTGACCGCATTTTGTTTGATTATCTCACGTTAGGAGTGACTCGGCAGATTTCAATTCTTGAGGAAAAACACTCCCGAGATCTGGCTGAATTGGCTCAGCGGTGTACTGATTTTGAGGAGAAGTACTCTCAAGGTCAAATTGAACTGGATCAAGTTTCTGCTGCCTTAGATGACGCCAATGCCCTGAATTCTTCCCTTCATGCTCAGCTTGATTCTGAAAAGGTAATATACAAAACTGTGCCTTGCCTTGCTGTGCTCCTATTACTTGCTTGGTTTTTGAAGGAACTGACTTTTGCTCGCAGGAAGAAAAGCGTATCCTTGCTGCTTCTCGTGACAATCTTGACAGGTTGTATCGTGATTCTAGCAATTCGCTGACTATCTTGGAGAGAAGTCATCGCTTCACCATGGAAGAATTAGACCTCCAACGTCGCAAGCTGCAGGAATCCATGGATGAGGTAACCCGGCTCAAGCAGTTGATATCAGCAAAGGATGCTACTATCAAAGAACTCCGAGCTTCCAAAAAATCCGTTGCCCAGGAGTTAGAGACTGCTCGACTGGCTGCTAAAGCCGCTGAAGAAACTTCTGTTACTCTCAAGGCCCAGCGCGACAAAGCCCTGGACAAGGCTATTCGGGCGGGACGAATCTTGATGAGGAGACCTGGCGTGGTTGTTCCTGAAGACATAAGGGCTGACGTGAATGCTACCCCTGATTCCTCGAGTCGCCCTTCTTCGTCGGTCGCTCCTGAGAAAGACATTGTAAAATAGAGAAACATTTCGCGTGCTCCGAGCGCGCGGTTAGCATGATCGAGTATTTTGTTAGAGGACATCAGTTTATCATTCGAAATGACATAATTACTCTCTCATTGTATCAGAATTTATTAGTTCGTGAGTTGGCAGTAATGACGCATGGTGATTATGAAATTTGTTTGCGGGATATAGAAGTCATCCCCTGAATTACATAGGCGCGAGCATGTTGCACCGGTCTTAAGTTGTTGCCAACTTAAGTCGATTGATCCGTTAGTAGGGCATAGTGGTCGCCCTGAGTTAAGTAAGCGTTAGCGTGTTGCACCGCCTTAAGTCGTCGCCGACTTAAGTCGATTGCTCCGTTAGCAGGGCATAGTGGTCACCCTGATTTAAGTAAGCGTGAGCATGTTGCACCGCCTTAAGTCGCTGCCGACTTAAGTCGATTGCTCCGTTAGCAGGGCATAGTGGTCACCCTGAGTTAAGTAAGCGTGAGCATGTTGCACCGCCTTAAGTCGCTGCCGACTTAAGTCGATTGCTCCGTTAGCAGGGCATAGTGGTCACCCTGAGTTAAGTAAGCGTGAGCATGTTGCACCGCCTTAAGTCGCTGCCGACTTAAGTCGATTGCTCCGTTAGCAGGGCATAGTGGTCACCCTGAGTTAAGTAAGCGTGAGCATGTTGCACCGCCTTAAGTCGCTGCCGACTTAAGTCGATTGCTCCGTTAGCAGGGCATAGTGGTCACCCTGAGTTAAGTAAGCGTGAGCATGTTGCACCGCCTTAAGTCGCTGCCGACTTAAGTTGATTGCTCCGTTAGCAGGGCATAGTGGTCACCCTGAGTTAAATAAGAGTGCAAGTCAATCGTAAATGAACTGAGTATCCTTGAAACCACTTTTTTACTGATGACATATTTCCACTTTACAGAGTACATCATCATCTCAGCAGTTTTGAGATACAGCTAGGGATAAAACTTTCTGAGGTGTTCTATGTTCCAGGAGTTCCCAACTTCTGTGCCATCCATCTGAGTGAGGCGATACGATCCGGGCCGAGTGACTTCTGCTACCACGAAGGGTCCTTCCCATAAGGGTGATAACTTGTGTCGTCCCTCCCCCGTTAGAATTCGGTGGAGGACGAGATCTCCTACTGAGAAGGATCGTTGTCGCACATCCTTGTCGTGATAGCGCCTTAGAGTCTACTGGTACCTTGCTGATTGGATTACTGCATTTAGCCGTTCCTCCTCAAGTACATCTATGTCCTCCAGCCTGGTGACCTCAGCTTCTGCTATGCTTTCAAAGATCAGCCTTGGCGCCCCAAACTTTAGATCAGCAGGTAGCACTGCCTCCGACCCATAGACCATGAAGAAAGGAGTGTTTCCATGCAGAGCTCGGCTAGGTTGGGTTCTTAGGCTCCAAACGACATAGGGTAATTCCCTTATCCACTTTCCTGCGAATTTTTCATTCTTATCGAAGACCTTTTTCCTGAGTGCATCCAATATCATCCCGTTGGCTCGCTCAACTTGCCCGTTGGCTCTTGGGTGGGCTACAGATGCGTACTTGATCTGAATGCTCTTTTGCTCGCAGAAGTCAAAGAATTCTGAACTCGTGAAGTTGGATCCTAAATCAGTTATGATGCTGTTTGGTATCCCGAATCTGAAAATTATGTCTTGTATGAATTCCACGGCCTTAGCAGAGGTTAAAGAGGCAATGGGCTTGAACTCTATCCATTTAGTGAATTTGTCAATTGCTACCAATACATGAGTGTATCCCCCTTGAGCTTTTTTGAAAGGTCCAATCATATCCAGTCCCCAGCATGCGAAAGGCCAAGTTACTGGTATGGTCTGTAGTTGCTGTGCTGGCATGTGTTGTTGCCTTGACAAGTATTGGCAGGCTTCGCACCTCTGAACTAACTCGGCTGCATCGTTCTTTGCTGTTGGCCAATAGAATCCTGACCTGAAGACCTTCCCGACTAGTGTTCTGGAGGCTGCATGTATTCCACATTGCCCAGCATGGACTTCCTCCAGAAGTTGCTTCCCAGTGGACGGGAGAATGCACCTCATGAAGACGCCTGATGCACCCCTTCTGTATAATGTCTCTCCAATAAGTGTATAGTGAGCCGACTGTCTTGCAATGCGCTCTGCCGAATTTCTGTCATTTGGTTCTTCTTCATTCTTTATATACTTAATGATCGGCCTTCTCCAGTCATCAGGGTCTGACTCGGGTTGATCTATGATGTTGCACTCTTCTATTTGATCCATTGAGATACTTGGCTGTAGAATTTCTTGCACGAAAACTCCGGGTGGGACCTGAGTTCGACTAGATCCTAGCTTGGATAGTACGTCGGCTGCTGTGTTCCGATCTCTTTCTACATGATGAAATTCCAGACCCTCGAATTTATCTTCCAGCTTTCGGACGGCAGGCAGTATTTTCCCATTGAATCGCTTGAGCAATCCCACTCCTTGTTTATCTGACTGATGACTACCAGAGAGTCTCCGTATACCATTAATCTTTTGACGCCCAATGATATGGCAATGTTCAATCCATGGATCAAAGCTTCATACTCGGCTGCATTGTTGGAGGCTGGGAATAGCAACTGGAGGGCGTACTTGAGGTGTTCGCCTCCAGGCGCAGTGAAGAGAATCCCTGCTCCTGCTCCCTGCAGCTTCAGTGAGCCATCAAAATACATTCGCCATACTTCTGTAGTCTCCGGGTTGTCTGGTACTTGTTGTTCAGTCCACTCTGATACGAAATCAACCAGTGCTTGAGTTTTGATGGCAGTGCGAGGTCGGAACTCGATGTCATGAGATCCCAGCTCACAGGCCCACTTGGCTATTCGACCGATGGCTTCCTTGTTGTGAAGAATATCCCCTATTGGAAAACTTGTAACTACTATGACTTTGTGGTCGTCAAAGTAGTGACACAGCTTGCGGGCAGTTAGAAGTACTGCGTATAATAGCTTCTGAACTTGAGGGTACTTTTTCTTCGAGGGGCCTAGGACTTCACTAATGAAGTAGACAGGATGTTGTACTGGATAGGCATGTCCTTCTTCTATTCGCTCGACTACCAACGCGGTGCTTACCACGTGAGTCGTGCAAGAGATATACAGTAGCAAATCTTCAGCTGGTTGAGTTGACGTAGCTCGCCGGGGTGGTTTCAGTACTGGTGGTGTTGTCAAGAATTTTTTCAGAGCATCTAGAGCTTCTTGTGCTTCTGAAGTCCATTGAAATTTATCCACCTTCTTGAGTAACTTGTAAAATGGCAAACCTTTTTCTCCTAGCCTGGATATAAATCTGCTTAGAGCTGCCATACATCCAGTAAGTCGCTGAACCTTCTTCTGCGATCGAGGTGCTTCCATCTTCATGATAGCTTCAATCTTATCTGGATTAGCCTCAATTCCCCGGTGGCTGACGATAAACCCGAGCAACTTTCCGGCTGGTACCCCGAAAACACATTTCTCGGGATTAAGCTTCCATCTATACCGCCTTAGACTGCTGAAAACCAGTTGCAAGTCTTCGATGAAGTTGTTTGAGTCCTGAGTTTTGATTACCACATCATCCACGTAGGCTTCCACACGCTTGCCCCAGTGATCGGCTAAGCATGTTTGAATGGCTCTCTGGTAAGTTGCTCCAGCGTTTTTGAGGCCAAACGGCATGGAGGTATAACAGAAAGCACCAAACGGAGTAATGAATGCCGTTTTTTCTTCATCTTCCTTTGCCAGACTAATCTGATGGTATCCAGAATAGCAATCCAGGAAAGACAGCATAGAACATCCAGCGGTGGAGTCCACCACCTGATCTATTCTCGGGAGCCCGAAAGGATCCTTCGGACAGTGTTTGTTGAGATCAGTATAATCAACACACATGCGCCAATCCACTTTATTCTTTTTGAGTACAAGAACAGGGTTGGCTAACCACTCGGGATGTAACACTTCTCTAATGAATCCAGCCGCGACCAGGCGAGCTAACTCAGTGCGAATGGCCTCTCTCTTGTCGGGCGTGAAACGACGTAATTTTTGCCGAATCGGCCTTGCCTGGGGATAAACCTTCAGTTTGTGCTCGGCCAGTTCTCTTGGGACTCCCGGCATATCCGCAGGTTGCCATGCGAATACATCTCGGTTATCTTGCAGAAACCGGACGAGCGCGCTTTCCTATTTGTCATCCAGGCTGGAGCTGATGATAGCCGTCTTGCGCTCATCAGCGAACCCCAGGTTGATTCTCTTGGTTTCTTCAGTCGGCCGCATAGAGGTCGCAGTCTGAGCTTCGCTTGCCGGTACTACGAGGTCCTCCTCAGGCTTAGAGTTCGCCAGTGTGGAGGGAGCCGTCGATGGCTTGGCGGTGAGGGCTGCTTGAATAGCCACTTGGAAACACTCTGCGGCGCCTTGGAAGTCAGCGCGCACGGTTATGATCCCTTGCGGTCCTGGCATCTTCAGTATCATGTATGTGTAATGCGGAATGGCCATGAACTTGGCCAATCCAGGCCTCCCGATGATGGCGTTGTACCCGCAGTCGAAGTTCGCCACTTCAAACCTCAGGAACTCGGTTCTGTAGTTCTCCGGAGTTCCGAAGGTGACTGGCATGTAGATGTGGCCCAGCGGGTATTCCCCTTCCATCGGCACGATGCCGAAGAAAGGAGTGTCCGACTCGTGGAGCTCTTTGAGGTGAACTCCCAAGCCTTGGAGTGTCCGGGGGAAGGTGACGTTGATGCTGCTCCCCCCGTCCACTAACACCTTCTTCACCCGGCTATCTCGGATCACCGGATCGACGAGAAGCGGGTATTTGCCCGGATGGTCGAAGTTGAGCCATTGATCTGCCCGAGTGAAGGTGATCGGGTGCTCCGACCACCGGTATGGGGCGGGAGGGCCGGTGGTCGCCACCAGTATCTGGCGATCGTTGAGCTTTTGCTGTCTTCTGTTCTCCTGCGATCCGTGTCCGCCGAAGATGACGTTGACCTCCCTGTCAACGTGTGGGAAAGCTATTCCTCCTCCCTCCTCCTGCCGATGGGGTTGTCGCGGTTCATCTGGTCCTCCCCTCGGTGGAGGAGGAGGTAGAGGTTGGAAGGGTCGGCCGTGTCCAACGGAATGCTTGAAGTCTCGGCAATTACGAAGAGTGTGGTGCATGTCCTTGTGGTACGGGCACTGGGCGTCGAGGATGTCGTCCAACGTGCGTTCGCCTCCCCGAGGTCCTCCTCGGGCGCGAGAGGCAGGTGGTCCGGCGGCGTGCACTTCTTCGCGAGGCCTCTTCTCCCATCGTTTGTCGGGTTGCTGGTTCATGTCGCGTCGTGGTGCTGCCGGTGGGGGCTTTGCTCCTCCGATGAGGTCCTGGGCTCGCTTGTCGGCGGTGATGTAGAGGTCGGCTTCCCGGAACAGCTCCTCGGAGGTAGTCGGTGCCCTCTGTAGTATGGCTCGGACGAAAACCGAGTCATTGGATCCTCTGTAGAAGTCCTCGATCACGGCCGCCTCCGTGACCTCGGGGATACGATTTCTCATGGTCTGAAACCTTTTGAGGTACGACCGGAGAGTCTCGTCCCCCCGGCGCTTGATGGATTTGAGGTCCCACGGTTGCGCCAGCTTGTCGGAGAGAGACTGGAAGTTGGCGGTGAAGCGTCGACTGAAGTCGCCCCAGACGTCGATGCAGTGTCGGGGTAGATGTCGTAGCCATTGCAGCGCGTCTTGCCCAAGGACAATGGGTAAGTACGCGGTCATCACGTCTTCGGACGCCCCAGCAGCTCGAGCAGCGGTGGTATAGATGGCTAGCCAACCCCATGGATCCTGCTTAGGTTCATATTTGTCAACATTGGATACCTTGAAGTTGGGAGGCCATTGGATGGCCCTAAGGCGCGGAGTAAGAGCGGACACTCCGCACGTATCCTCCTGTCGTCGGGGACGATGTCTGTCCCGGGGAGGGGAGTTGTGATTGTAGTTCCTCGACCGTCCCCAGGTGGTTCCACTAGTTGAGGCCATTGCCGACTCAGTTCTGGTGGCTTGGCTCTGAGTCGGGATGCCATGATCCCTGTCATACTCCTCCCGACGACGAATCTCGTTCTCATGCCGCCGCTCGCGCGAAGCATTGATGGAGCTTCGCGCGTCTCGGCGACTGTTGATGGCGTGTCGTAGATCGTTCGGCGGGTGAGCGAGCGGTAGAAGATGATTGGCCGCCTGGGTGAGCAGTCGTCGGTAGCCCTCGGCGTCAGGAGTCCGAGGAAGTCCCTCCGCTATCCGAGCCAGTACCCCTCTGACTTCGCTCGGCGTGTTCATAGCTCGGGCGAAGTCGGGGTTCAGGTTGCGCCCGAAGAATGGATTCTCCCGGCGCTGCCTCGCATCTTGCTCAGCTTGCTCCTGAGCTCGTCGGCGATCACGTCATCGGGAGTTCCTTCGTTCTCTGAAGACGCGTTCTTCCGGAGTTTCTCCTACCTCCGAGACCTTGTCTCGCGAGACAGGCTGTTCCGGATTCCGCTCTCCGGCCGCATGATGTCGTCGAACGTTCCTGCGCCGGTTCCTCCGTCGTTGGGACTCTCATTGAGGCGGTTCTTCCCCGGGTGCAGTCGGCTCGTCGTCGGAGACGATAGGCGACTCCGCTCTCCCGATGAAGAGGACGTCGGGGTAGAATGGTGCTGCTATCGTGGTGACCTTCTTCCCGTTCCCCTTTGAGGCATGAGGAACGGAAAGAGCAACTTGCTTCTCCCCGGTTACCTTCTTTCTTGCGATCTGTGTCCACTCTTTCATCGGAGAGGTAGGCAGTGGAGTTCTCTGGGTCAACGAGCCCTCGGCCCCCGGCTTTCCGGAGACGATCCTTATCCAGAGAGTTGGAGGTTGAGCTTCTCCGGTATTTTCAGAGTTTGTTGGGGGAGACTTCTTTTCCGGAGGATCCGCGATACGGTGCAGAATTCCTTCTTCATCCACTACAAATGAGATTGTTCCGAAGCAGAACACGGATCCGGGACGCAGGGTGATCTTGTTGTAGAAGATGACGGCCATTAAGCTAGCTTGGATTGTCGACACACCCCCTACCTGGCGCGCCAGCTGTCAGTGTTTTGGGTCCGACCGCACACCCGGGGTTGCCCCTCAAGGTGTTTTAGGAGTAGGACGGTGTCGACAACTGTAGCAAGATGGTTCGTGCAGATCGCACGAGAGACAGTGGACGAGGTTTACAGGTTCGGGCCGCTTAGAGATGCGTAACACCCTACGTCCTGGTGAGTATGCTTGGTGAATGTGGTTACAAGAGAGCTCTCCGAATTGAGAATACAGAGAGTTGATGTGGATGGCTAAGTAAAGTGTCGATCGATCTGAAGGGGTGCCCCCTAGGCCTTATATACTCGACCGTGGGGCAGTACACGTGGATAAGATAGCAACAAGTAGCTAAAAGATAGTGAACCTCTTGAGATTATCCCTACGTAACCCTCGCCGACTTATCCCCGCGCGGCTTCGTTGAATGGAGGCTCTAGCGCGGGAAAGTCGGATCTTTGTTGCGGTCATTTGCTCGATGCTGTGGGCCGTCCGGGCTTGTACCAATCCGGCCCCATGTCGTTATGCTTTGCTGGTTGTTTCTCCCCAGGCCCACGAAAGAAATGACCTTACGATTTATTGGGCCCTTGGGCCTTTCGTGAGGTCCTTTACTCCTTTAGTGGACCCAGGGGATATCTATCCCCCACAAGTAGCATAGGCAAGTAATATACGAATTGACTCAAGCCTAGCTATGGGTGCATAGGTTTCACCAAAATCCAAACCTTCGACTTGTGAATAACCCTTGGCCACAAGTCGTGCCTTGTTCCTTATAACCACACCATGCTCATCTTGCTTGTTGCGGAAGACCCACTTGGTTCCTACAACATTTTGATTAGGACGTGGAACTAAATGCCATACCTCATTCCTCGTGAAGTTGTTGAGCTCCTCTTGCATCGCCAGCACCCAATCCGAATCTTTAAGTGCATCCTCTACCCTATGTGGCTCAATAGAGGAAACAAAAGAGTAATGTTCACAAAAATGAGAGACTCGAGATTGAGTGGTTACCCCCTTATGAATATCACCGAGGATTGTGTTCACGGGGTGATCTCTTTGAATCGCCTGATGGACTCTTGGGTGTGGCGGTCTTGGATCTTGTTCATCTTCCTTGTCTTGATCATTGGCATCTCCCCCTTGATCATTGCCCTCCTCTTGAGGTGGCTCATCCTCTTGATCTTCATTTTCATCCTCTTGAGCTTGATCCTCATCTTGGGTTGGTGGAGATGCTTGTGTGGAAGATGAAGGTTGATCTTGTGCTTGTGGAGGCTCTTTGGATTCCTTGGGACACACATCCCCAATGGACATGTTCCTTAGCGCGACGCACGGAGCCTCTTCATCATCTAGCTCATCAAGATCAACTTACTCTACTTGAGAGCCATTAGTCTCATCAAACACAATGTCACAAGAAACTTCAACTAGTCCAGTGGACTTGTTAAAGACTCTATATGCCCTTGTGTTTGAATCATAACCAAGTAAAAAGCCTTCTACAGCCTTAGGAGCAAATTTAGATTTTATACCTCTTTTAACAAGAATAAAGCATTTGCTACCAAAGACTCTAAAATATGAAACATTGGGCTTTTTACTGGTGAGGAGTTCATAAGATGTCTTCTTGAGGATTCGGTGAAGATATAACCGGTTGATGGCGTAGCAAGCGGTGTTGACCGCCTCGGCCCAAAACCGATCCGAAGTCTTGTACTCATCAAGCATGGTCCTCGCCATGTCAAGTAGAGTTCTATTCTTCCTCTCCACTACACCATTTTGTTGTGGTGTGTAGGAAGAAGAGAACTCATGCTTGATGCCCTCCTCCTCAAGGAAGCCTTCAATTTGAGAGTTCTTGAACTCCGTTCCGTTGTTGCTTCTTATTTTCTTGATCCTCAAGCCGAACTCATTTTGAGCCCGCCTTAAGAATCCTTTCAAAGTCTCTTGGGTTTGAGATTTATCCTGCAAAAAGAATACCCAAGTGAAGCGAGAATAATCATCCACAATAACTAGACAGTACTTACTCCCGCCGATGCTTATGTAAGCTATCGGGCCGAATAGATCCATGTGGAGTAGCTCCAGCGACCGGTCAGTCGTCATGATGTTCTTGTGTGGATGATGGGCACCAACTTGCTTCCCTGCTTGACATGCGCTACAAATCCTGTCTTTCTCAAAATGAACAGTTGTTATTCCCAAAATGTGTTCTCCCTTTAGAAGCTTATGAAGATTCTTCATCCCAACGTGGGCTAGTCGGCGATGCTAGAGCCAACCCATGTTAGTCTTAGCAATTAAGCAAGTGTCGAGTTTAGCTCTATTGAAATCAACTAAGTATAGCTGATCCTCTAACACTCCCTTAAAAGCTATTGAAGCATCACTTCTTCTAAAGACAGTAACACCTACATCCATAAAAAGACAGTTGTAACCCATTTTACATAATTGAGAAACTGAAAGCAAGTTATAATCTAAAGAATCTACAAGAAAACATTGGAAATAGAATGGTCAGGTGATATAGCAATTTTACCCAATCCTTTGACCAAACCTTGATTTCCATCCCCGAATGTGATAGCTCTTTGGGGATCTTGGTTTTTCTCATAGGAGGAGAACATCCTTTTCTCCCCAGTCATGTGGTTTGTGCACCCGCTATCAATGATCCAACTTGAGCCCCTGGATGCATAAACCTACAAAACAAATTTAGGCCTTGTTCTTAGGTACCCAAACGGTCTTGGGTCCTTTGACATTAGAAACAAGCACCTTGGGTACCCAAACACAAGTCTTTGACCCCTTGTGTTTGCCCCCAACATATTTGGCAACTACTTTGTTTGATTTGTTAGTAAGCACATATGAAGCATCAAAGGTCTTGAATGAAATGTTATGATCATTTGATGCAATAGGAGATTTCTTTTTAGGCATTTTAACATGAGTAGAACGCCTAGAGCTAGAAGCCTCATTCTTATAAATAAAAGCATGGTGAGAAACAGAATGAGTCTTCTTTGCATGAATTCTCCTAATCTTATCCTCAGAATAACCAGCAGGATATAAAATATAGCCCTCGTTATCCTGATGCATGGGAGCCTTGCCCTTAATAAAATTAGACAATCTTTTAGGAGGGGCATTAAGCTTGACATTGTCTCCCTGTTGGAAGCCAATGCCATCCTTAATGTCAGGGCGTCTCCCACTATAAAGCATGCTACGAGCAAATTTAAATTTCTCATTCTCTAGTTCATGCTCGGCAATTTTAGCATCTAGTTTAGCTATATGATCATTTTGTTGTTTAATCATAGCAAGGTGATCATGAATAGCATCAACATTAATATCTCTACATCTAGTGCAAATAGAAACATGATCAACCGTAGATGTAGAGGGTTTGCAATCATTTAATTCAACAATCTTAGCATGTAAAATAGCATTCTCATCTCTAAGATTGGTAATAGCTTCATTGCAAACATTTAAATCTTTAGCCTTAGCAATTAATTTTTCATTCTCAATCTTAAGGCTAGCAAGAGATTCATTCAACATGTCAATCTTAGCAATTAAACTAGCATTATCATTTCTAAGATTAACAATTGAATCATCACAAACATTTGATTTCTCAACCTTAGCAATTAATTTGGCATTTTCATTTCTAAGGCTAGAAATAGTGTCATGGCAAGTGCTAAGCTCACTAGTCAATTTTTCATTTTTCTCTACCTCCTGAGCATAAGCATTTTTAACCTTAACATGCTTTTTGTTTTCCTTAATAAGGAAGTCCTCTTGGCTATCCAAGAGTTCATCCTTCTCATGAATAGCACTAATCAATTCATTCAATTTTTCTTTTTGTTGCATGTTAAGATTGGCAAAAAGAGTAAGCAAGTTATCCTCATCATCACTAGAATTATCCTCATCACTAGAAGTGGCATACTTAGTGGAGGATCTAGATTTTACCTTCTTCTTCTTGCCGTCCTTTGCCATGAGGCACTTGTGGCCGATGTTGGGGAAGAGAAGCCCTTGTTGATGGCGATGTTGGCGGCGTCCTCGTCATCGGAGGAGTCGGTGGAGCTCTCGTCGGAGTCCCACTCCCGGCAAACATGGGCATCGCCGCCCTTCTTCTTGTAATATCTCTTCTTCTCCTTCTTCTTCCCCCTCTTATCGTTATCCCTGTCACTATCACTAGACAAAGGACATTTAGCGATAAAATGACCGGGCTTACCATATTTGTAGCAAACCTTCTTGGAGCGGGGCTTGTAATCCTTCCCCCTCCTTTGCTTGAGGATTTGGCGGAAGCTCTTGATGATGAGCGCCATTTCCTCGTTGTCGAGCTTGGAGGCGTCGATGGGGATCCTACTTGGTGTAGAATCCTTCTTTTCTTCTTCCGTTGCCTTGAATGCAACGGGTTGCACCTCAGGTGTTGAGGTGGCGCCTTGCTCGACGATTTTCTTGGAGCCTTTGATCATCAATTCAAAGCTCACAAATTTTCCTATCACTTCCTCGGGAGATATTAGTTTGTATCTAGGATCACCACGAATTAATTGTACTTGAGTAGGATTAAGAAAAACTAGTGATCTTAGAATAACCTTGACCATTTCATGGTCATCCCATTTGGTGCTCCCGAGGTTGCGCACTTGATTTACCAAGGTCTTTAGCTGGTTGTAAATGGCTTGCGGGTCTTCTCCTTGGTTGAGCATAAAACGACCAAGCTCCCCCTCGCTCGTTTCCCTCTTGGTGATCTTGGTCACCTCGTCTCCTTCGTGCGCGGTCTTGAGCACGTCCCAAATTTCCTTGGCGCTCTTCAACCCTTGCACCTTATTATACTCCTCTCGACTTAGAGAGGCAAGGAGTATAGTAGTGGCTTGGGAGTTGAAGTGCTGGATTTGGGCAACCTCGTCTGAATCATAATCTTCATCCCCTACGGATGGTACCTGTACTCCAAACTCAACAACATCCCAAATGCTAGTGCGGAGTGAGGTTAGATGGTGCCTCATTTTGTCACTCCACATATTATAATCTTCACCATCAAAAACGGGTGGTTTGCCTAATGGGACGGAAAGTAAAGGAGTACGTTTGGAAATGCGAGGATAGCGTAGAGGGATCTTACTAAACTTCTTGCGCTCATGGTGCTGAGAAGTGACGGACGGCGCGTCGGAGCCGGAGGTGGATGGCGATGAAGAATCAGTCTCGTAGTAGACCACCTTCTTCATCTTCTTTTTCTTGTTGCCACTCTGATGCAACTTGTGAGGAGGTGATTCCTCCTTCTTGTTGCGGGACTCTCCCGATGGAGCCTTCCTGTGGCTTGTGGCGGGCTTCTCGCCGGTCACCATCTCCTTCTTGGCGTGATCTCCCAACATCACTTCGAGCGGTTAGGCTCTAATGAAGTACCGGGCTCTGATACCAATTGAAAGTCGCCTAGAGGGGGGTGAATAGATGGAATCTGAATTTTACAAACTTTAAGCACAACTAAAAGCCGGGGTTAGCGTTAGAAATATAAACGAGTCTGAAAAAGAGGGCGAAAACAAATCACCAAAGAAATAGAGCAGATGACACGGTGATTTGTTTTACTGAGGTTCAGTTCTTGCAAACATACTCCCCGTTGAGGTGGTCACAAAGACCGGGTCTCTTTCAACCCTTTCCCTCTCTCAAACGGTCACCTAGACCAAGTGAGCTTCTCTTCTTAATCAAGCGGGACACTAAGTCCCCACAAGGACCACCACACAATTGGTGTCTCTTGCTTTGATTACAATGACCTTGGGAACAAGAAAGAAGGAAGAAGAAAAGCGATCCAAGCGCAAGAGCTCAAATGAACACGACAAAACTCTCTCTTCTAGTCACTATTGCTTTGAGTGGAATTGGGACTTGGAGAGATTTTGATTCACTCTAATTGTGTCTTGAATTGAATGCTATAGCTCTTGTATTGAATGTGTTGGCTGAAAACTTGGATGCCTTGAAGTGTGGTGGTTGGGGGGTATTTATAGCCCCAACCACCAAAGTGGCCGTTGGGGATGGCTGCTGTCGAATGGCGCACCGGACAGTCTGGTGCGCCACCGGACACTGTCCAATGCGCCAGCCATGTCACCCAACCGTTAGGGTTCGACCGTTGGAGCTCTAACATATGGGGCCACCGGACAGTTCGGTGGTGCACCGGACAACCACTGTTCACTGTCTGGTGCGCCTTCTGGCGCCTGCTCTGACTTCTGCACGCGCAGTTGCACTGTTCACGTTCACTGTTCACTTTTGCAGACGACCATTGGTGCAGATAGTCGTTGCTCCGCTGGCACATCGGACAGTCTGGTGTTACACCGGACAGTCCGGTGAATTATAGCGGAGTGGCTACTCAAATTCCCGAAGCCAGCAAGTTCAAGTTGATCCACCCTGGTGCACCGGACACTGTCCGGTGGTGCACTGGACACTGTCCGGTGGCGCACTGGACAGTCCGGTGAGCCAGACCAGGGTAGCCTTCGGTTGTCTTTTGCTCTTTTTTATTTGAACCCTTTCTTGGACTTTTTATTGGTTTGTGTTGATCCTTTGGCACCTGTAGAACTCATAATCTAGAGCAAACTAGTTAGTCCAATAATTTGTGTTGGGCAATTCAACCACCAAAATCATTTAGGAAAAGGTTTGACCCTATTTCCCTTTCACTTATCACCACACCATGCTCATCTTGCTATACCCGTTTGGTACCTACAACATTTTGGTTAGGACGTGGAACTAAATGCCATACCTCATTCCTTATGAAGTTGTTGAGCTCCTCTAGCATTGCCACCACCCAATCTGGATCCCTTAGTGCATCCTCTATCCTGTATGGCTCAATAGAGGACACAAAAGAGTAACGTTCACAAAAATGTGCAACTCGAGATCTAGTGGTTACCCCCTTGTGAATGTCACCAAGTATGGAGTTGACGGGGTGATCTCTTTGAATTGCTTAGTGGAATCTTGGGTGTGGCGGCCTTTGATCCCTAATTTCTTGATCATCTTCCTTGTCTCCATTATCATCTCCCCCTTGATCAATGTCCTACTCTTGAGGTGACTCATCGTCTTGATCTTCATCCTCTTCTTCTTGAGCCTGATCCTCATCTTGAGTCGGTGGAGATGCTTGCATGGAAGATGATGGTTGATCTTGTGCTTGTGAAGGTTCTTCGGATTCTTTTGGACACACATCCCCAATGGACATGTTCCTCAGTGCGACACACGGAGCCTCTTCATCATCTAATTCATCAAGATCAACTTGCTCCACTTGGGAGCCATTAGTCTCATCAAACACAATGTCACAAGAAACTTCAACTAATCTAGTGGACTTGTTGAAGACTCTATATACCCTTGTGTTTGAGTCATAACCAAGTAAAAAACCTTCTACTGCTTTAGGAGCAAATTTAGAACTTCTACCTCTCTTAATAAGAATAAAGCATTTGCTCTCAAAGACTCTAAAATAAGAAACATTGGGCTTTTTACTAGTAAGGAGTTCATACGATGTTTTCTTGAGGATTCGGTGGAGATATAACCGGATGTTGGAGTAGCAGGCGATGTGAAAGTGCATTCATCCCTTTCGTGAGTTTTGGTGATTTGGATAACAACACATTTAAAAGACTAACAAGTTTGCTAAGTGTTGAACAGGAAATTCAGTATGATGAACATACTTGAATAGTGTATAATGACAGTGAACAAAGGTTCAACACAAGGTTAAATAACCAGTGAGACAATGCAAATGGATACAATATGATCTCTATATTGGTTTGAATATATGGACAAGACCTAAGAAATCACTACATACATATGATCAGAATAGAGGATGAAGTGATTAAGAGGATTGGTCAAACCAAAGTGAATAAGATATGAGGAATCGTGAATTGGCTTGACCATATTACTATCAGTCCATATATCCTTCTATGAGAATCAAACTAGAGCTTGATTGGTCCTAAAAATTATATCTAAAATACATTCAAGCAAGGTTCACAATATTGAAGAAATGATTCTCTCAATGGATGCTTAATATGATGTGACTCAAGAATGGCTTGATAGGGTGAAGATAGCAAGGAAAGGGCTTCGAGGAACAAAGCGAAGGTGAAGGCCAAGCGACGGCTTGTGGACCGAGGTACCATGGCTAAGGTGAAGAAGGGAGTACTTGCACTAAGTCGATGAACTAATCAGCTACGAAGAGTTATAACATGTTGATGCATCAGTACGGTGACTTGAAGCCATGATTTGAACTCACATATGGTGATATGGTACAAGTCACAGGGTTTGATTTATGTTTGCTTCAAAAGGTGAGACAAAGATTTTTGTGATCCTTATGAAGCAACGCCATGGAGAAATCACACATGAGACGCCAATGACTCAAGGAGTTTACTTAATTAATTTTATTTAATTTGAGTATAGGAATCGTCGTACTATAAAGGGGGATCCAAAAAGAAGGTTGGTGTTTGCCAAAGCTCAAACCTCTATATTCAAAAACTATTTTTGAAAAACAAAAATCTCTTTAACATTCTATGGTAGACCATGGTTAGGTTTGAGAAACCTAGAGTGTTCTTGTTGAAAAGCAGCTGAACTTCTTCAACTGCAGCTGAGCTGAACTTCAGCTGAGTTGAGCTTCTTCAGCTGCAGCTGAGCTGAACTTCGGCTGAGTTGAGCTTCTTCAGCTGCAGCTGAGCTTTTCAGCTGAGCTGAACTTCAGCTGAGTTGAGCTTCTTCAGCTGCAACTGAGCTGAACTTCAGCTGTGTTGAACTTTCTCAACTCCAGCTGAACTTCAACTTCAACTGGGGTCCAGGCAGGTTCAACTGGGGTCCAGGGCAAGTTCAACCGGGGTCCAGAGAGGTTCAACCGGGGTCCAAGAAAAGTTCAGCCGGCTTTTTTTCCCGGACCTCGCTAGTCAATACCGGTTGAACTGGTCCTAGGGGAGGTTCAACCGGTGTCAGGGTCACCTGACCGGTCTGACCTCCTGACTGGCAGACTGACTGCCAGTCTAACCCCCAGGCGGTTGAACCGGCCCTAGGGGCGGTTCAACCTGTGTCAGGACCTGTTTTTGCAGTCTGACCTACAGTCTGCCAGTTTGACTGGTAGACTGACTGTCAGCCTGCCCTAGGCGGTTGAACCGGTCCTAGGGGCGGTTCAACCGGTCCTCCATAGCCAAAATCAGTCCAACGGCTAGTTTTGAAGCCCCACCTATATATACTCACTCCTACCTCTCTCCCCACACAAGAGCACGACCCAAACTCCATTTCTATCTTGAAGAACACCTCCCACTCTCTCTCACACATCTCTTGCCTCTCCCATTTCAAATCTTTGGAGAGAAATCTTTGAGTGAGTTTGAGAGCTGCGGTTTTTGTGCTTCATCTCCAAATCTCTCTTGCTCTTCTTCGTTCGATCTTTGGTACTACATCAAGTTCTTTGTGGATTCATTACTCTTGGAGCTTCTAGCTCCTAGACGACTAGGTGTCTCTTGTGAGTCTCCAAATCTTGTGGAAGACCACAAGAAAGTTTGTATTACCCGCTCGTTTGAGCAAAGATTAGTGTGTGGGCTTGACCTTTGTGGTCGGCAAAGGGAGGATTAGGGTTGAAAGAGACCCGACTCTTTGTGGGCGCCTCAACAAGGAAGTAGGGCACCTCGGTGGTGTGACTGAACCTCGGGATAAATCTTGTGTCTCTTGTGTTCTTGTTCATTGTGCTTATTCGTGTTCTTCGTTCTCTCACCCTTCCATGGAAGATTTGTTCATATCTTTTTGGTGTGTGGATTTTGAGAAGTGCCCTTCTCAGATCTACTACTTTGAACCCTATGGATCATTTAGAACATCTCATTTCCAAAGTTAACTGGGTGAATTTCAAGATCAATTCAGTTTTACCCAGTTTGCTTCTAGTTTTTGTAGAAAAAGTTTTAACTTGCCTATTCACCCCCCTCTAGGCAACTTTCAATTGGTATCAGAACCTAATCCTTGTTCTAACGCTTAACCGTGTGCGGAAAAGATCATGTCGGGGGACTAAGAAACGAAAGTGCTTCTAAGCTTGAAAAAGTTGAGGTTGCCTCGACTTTATCTTTTGGTGCAGATGTTGATCCTAGGGCAATAGATCTTGCTATGAGAATCGCCAAAAGGATGTTCCTCAAAATGAAGGAAGATGAGGCGAAGAACAAGATTGAAGAAGAAGAAAATGATCGATGGAGACCAAACGATGAATCCACCTCTTCACAAGGTTCGTCTTTCAAATCCACTTCTCATATGTGCTTTGTCGCTAATGGGAGTGACAGTGAAAGTGAAAGTGAGGATGAGGAGCATGAAAGTGATAGTGAAGATGAGGATGATCTCCAACAATTCTTCGCTCAACTAAGCAAGAAAAATCGGATGAGCCTGCTCAAACTCATGGAAAGAGCGAAAGAACAAAAAGAAATGCTTCATAAGCAAGAAGACTTCCTCATCAGAAAAATCGAAGACTTAGAGAAGTTGACCAAAGAGCATGAGAAGCTAAAGTGCTCTCATAATGATTTGGTCCAAAGGTATGAACACATTTCAATTGAGCAAATTAAAGCTGTTAATCATTCATCATATATTGCTCAATTAGAAAATAAAAATGCTATGCTCAAGAACACAATAGAAAAGCTAAATATTGAAAATCTAGCTTTGCAAGAAAAACATGATATGCTTGTGTGCTCTCATAATAAATTTATGGATTCACATATCATGTTAGAAATGGCTCATGAGGCTGTGTTAACTAATTTTAAATCATATCAACCTCACATATGCACATGTACTCAAATAGAAACTTTATTATCATGTGCTAACAAATGTTGCTCTCAAGAAAGCCAATCTTCCATTGAGCAAGAATTTTCAGGAACAAGTAATGTTTCCTATGCAAAAGAAAACAATGAGCTCAAGGAAGAAAATGAGAGGCTAAAAGGGATCTTGACTCAATTGAAGGGAAAGTGTCATGCTCAACCTTCTCAAGATAACCGTGATAATATGGTGAAAAAGCTTGAGAAGGGGACAGCCGTAGCATGCACAAAACCCCTTCAAAAGAATATCAAGCTTTCCAAGAAGCGCATGAGCAAAATTCAAGGTGAGAAAATTAATGCTCATACTATTTGCTCTAACGATGTACCTATGTGCTTCAACAAAGAAAGATCAAAGAGAAGCGATAGAAGGTGCTATGGATGCAAGGAGAAGGGCCATGAAATTGATTCATGCCCCCACATGAAGAACCAAAACCTTGCACGATCAAGAAAGATGACCATCAAAAAGGATGAAAGCAAAGGGCAAATGCATTGCAAGGACAAGCACCGCATTTGTTACAATTGCCGTGAAAAGGGTCATCTATTCAAGGTTTGTCCAAAGGGTAAAAATCCTAAGCCTAACTTGGTAATACATTCAAATATGCTTAGGAGACCCAAATTTGACTCTTGTGCTAGAAAGGTGATGAGTTCACCACATTCTAGGACCAAGGCTATTTGGGTGCCTAAGTCCTTATTGGCTAACCTTGATGGACCCATCATGAGATGGGTACCAAAATATACTTAATAAGTTTTTGCGGGTACCTAGAGATGATATGAAGCTTTGGGGTGCTTAAGCAGTTTAACTCAATCCTTATCTCAAGCTATCAATCTTACATTGACTATTCTTTTAAGATTGGCCCAAAGATGAATTGAGTTGTTATATCACTAACTTCATATTCATCTCTAGCAAGAACTTGTGTTGTAGGGAATAAGGATTAACCTTTATGGGAATCAAGCAAAAGACCTACAACCAAGTGATATCCAAAGGATGGTAACAATTAAATCTTAAGTGCACATTATTTTTAATTAGTATATTCCTTTGTGTCTTTTGTAGCCACATAGTAAAAATGAAGCACTTGAGAATGAACTTAAAACATTTTACCTTGTCTTCAAAAAGTTCCAATCATATGGTAGATTGCAAGTTTATATTTTTATATTGTGACAATCTACATGATTTAAATTAGTTGTATGTATCTTGTGGCATATTTCCAATTTATTATCGTATTATTGCCATGACCTAGACATAAAGAGGATTATTCCATGTTCTTAAATGAATAGAGTGCTAAGTAAGAAATTCAAATTCTTAAAGCACTTACCAAAAGGGGAATTCTCTATATGACTAGACTAGTGAGACTAATGTTTCTATCTAAGTGTTTGTGTAGTCTCACAACATGAGAATGTGTTTCTCACATGGAATGTGCCATTCAACATTCAAAGAAAATAAATCCAATACTATGTGATGTATTCCTTCTTGTTTAAATTGGTTTTGAGTCTTCTAAATTAATCACTCACCATGCTATGAATTAAACTTGCCATGTAAACTTAATTAAATAATCATGCTTTGTTCACCTTGTTTAATTTTGGTGTTATGCATGATGCTTGTAAGGGAAATTTAGTTCATATCATGAGGTTTCCTTATTTTAGTAACCTTCTTGTCATTCATATACTAAAGGTTTCTAAATAGGAAACTATTGTTTGTGTTTTTAATGCAATCTCTTTTAAGCCATTTCATGGAAATTCATAAGTAGAGATTGTGCTCTTTCATTTGGTAAAATCACAAGCATTAAAGGTTAATCTTCACCTAAAAGAAAGATTAGGAATGCTCAAGGCAAAGGTATGGAACTAGTTGTTTTATTTGGTGTGTGACCAATAATAGTTCCTTTCAAGTGGCATTCTTTCAGCTGGTAATAATCTATTTTATGGAAAGAAATGTCAATATGAAGGTTAAATTCCTTTTGGCTTAAATTTGTAAATTGGTGCATATTATTAATTCACTCCTCCATGTGCATTAACTTAAAAGGAATTTAAATTTATGCCTTTATGCCTCATAAATGATGATTTGTTTAACATTCATATATAGATATCATTATTCATTAAATACTTCCTTGTACTACTAATATCTCTTCTCAAAGTGTTTTATCGTTTAGTTTTAAAAGGGAAAGAGATAACAAAGAAGGAAGTCTCCACAAATGATGAAAAGAAGAATACCAAGGTGACACCACCACAGATAGTAAGATCTATCAAATTGGTATAACAAATGGTACGTTCTATATGGTGGTAAGTATTCTTAGGCATAAGTTAATTCATTGCAAATTTGTCATGCCTTGACCATGATATGTAATGTACTCCCCATGAGACTCTTCACTGAATTGAAAGTGCATGTGGCAAGTCATTCAAATACTTAATGCACATATCTAGTGGGAGAACATTATATATCTTGTGTCGTAGAGAATAAGTTTACCTTGAGTAAGCTATGCTAAGACAATCCAAAATGGTAAATTTGTATCTCATTCATATGGATTGTAATCTTTGTTTTCTAAATAGCTACTCTTGATGCAGTTTAAAATTCCCTTATCGTTAAATCTAAAAGTGCATAAGAATCTTTTTGGTGATATTCATGACATACATATGCACTAACATGGATATGATTTTTAAACTGTAAAAGGTACAATTAGTGATCCATACTCTAAATTTTGGAAACCCATATTTTGATATCTTAGAAATCTACTTCAATCGGTGTCCATATGCTTCACATTGAATTGGATCACTAAGTTGTAAATTCCATGCATAACTTGTCTTCATGATATGAATGTTTGTGCGACTAACCTTTATATGCTAGGTGCACCCAAGGTCAAGCTAGGTTCATCATCAAGAAGGCAACACAACGATGTATCAAGAAAAGGAGAAAAGGTTCTTATTCTTAACTCTAGTTTTTATCTATGTGATTAAATATTGAATTGAAACCATGTAAGATGGTTGTCATGTATATGTGGGTACTCAAGGCTTTTTCTACTAATCTCAAAGGACCCAATTCAAATTGGGTACCAAGATATGAAGCTTAAACTTGTTTTGCAGGATCACTGCTTCAATGGATCAAGTTGGGTGCTCGATAATGAATGTATAAATCATATTTGGAGATAGTAGCAAGGGTGGTAACAACTGAATCTCAAGTGCATATTATTTTCAAATCTTATCTCTTTTGTGACTTGTGTAGCCACTAAGGGAAAAGAAGCACTTGAGGATATACATCAGTTGTTGACTATGAAATAAAGGTCCAATTGGAAGATGAATGAATATTATTATATGGTCAACAATCCAAAATTATGTGACGTATTCTCTATCTAGTTAATCTGGATTTGATTCTTCTATATTAGACACTTACCGTAATATGGATTAAGTCAGCCCTTTAGACTTCATTGAACACCATGCATATTATCCATGTCATTCAAAATATTGTAACACCCGGATTTTAGGGGTCCAAAACCCGGGGTTAACATAAACACCAGGTATGCTGGGACCAAGTCTCATACATATGATGTATAGTGGCACAGGATCGAATGTCACAACTTTATATAAAACAAGAGTTCTATACAAAATAAATAATTACATTATAAGGAGACAACGGTCCAGCAACCCAAAGTTGACTGGGAGACGACGACCTAGACCTCTCACGAACTCTTCACAGCATCCTCCATGAGCATCATCCTGCAGTACCTGATCTTGACCTGTGGTGTATGTGAGACAGCAAGAGTGAGCTCACATACGTTCATCGCTCAACAAGTTGTGGGGAATAATGTGCATGAACTCGCCAAAGGTGGGAGCTCACGTGAAGTGTAAGGCTTACCAAAGAAGATGGTTAGAGCTGAGCATTGCTTTTAAAGTTGGTCAAAATTTTATTAGCAGTTACTAAGTATAAGTGAATACCAACCTAGTTAAATAGTAGAACAAAAGTAACCACATCACCTGCAATGCAATGCATATGACAAATTGAATTTAGTTCCATAAGTTAATCATGTGAGGGTCCGAGCTGCTCATGACCGTGAGCACGGCTAGTATACCAGTTTTACACTCTGCAGAGGTTGCGCATCTTTACCCACAAGTCGTGTATCCCATGTCGCCAGGGTTTGCAAGGCCCTTAGACACTTCCGAGGTGAATGGCTAGGGATCCACTACGAGGCCTTTACAAAGTTCCACTAGCTTCCGAAAACCCGCTACAGTTTATAGGAAGATCCAGTGCAGGAATCCCTTGCAGGACCGCCATCGCAGCAAAATCCTCCCGAGGGCCTCCCTACACTGACCTCTCCCCTACTGCCCTTGCCCCTTTCGGGTAAGGTAGTCTTCCACTAGCTTTCCTAATTAATCAGCCAAGGGCGTCCCATACCACCCTTGTGGTAGCACTGTTTTCCCGGGTGGTCGCTCCATGTTCCAATTAACATAATGATCTTATCATGAACAATAAATAACAACTGATAACAAAAGTGTAATCATGAATAAAGTGTATCTTCATACCCAAAACCACATAAAGCACTAGCAAGTACTACCCAAAAAGGTTTAGTGGTAAACAAGGTATAAAGATAATCAAACTAGGTAACCTGTTGGGTCCCATCAAATTAACCTATGCAGATCATTATGATTAATTAGAACATGGCTGGGTAAAAAGAAGTGATCAAGGGCACAACTTGCCTGGGCCTTGAGATTCCAGGTACCAGGATGATCCTTCAGATGACTCGTGACCTCACTGCTAGTCGTAGTAATACAAACAAACAGTGTAGGCAAAATTTAACATCACACCAAACAAGTAAACAAAATACATAATAATAATCTACACATTAAAATAAGATTCTAGGAACAGGAATCATTAATTTTGGAGTTATAGATTTTAAGTTATGAATTTTCAAAGGTTTTAAGGTGATTATAATATGATTAATTGATAAATAAATTTTCTGACAGAGTTCATGTCAAAACAGTGGTTCTAAATGGTAGAGAATATTATTACAAAATTTTAGGAATTGGAATGACTCAATTTGAAGCTAAAATGAATTAAATATGAATTATACAAGTTTTAAGATTTGTTTTTGTATTAAAAACGAATTTCTAAATTTATTTCTCTGTTTTTAATTTCCTCTGGACTAGGCCTCATTTACTGAAAAGTGCAGGGGTCTCTGTGCAAATAAACCTAAGAATCAAACTACACCCGCGGTGGACGGCGGGTTGATTCCTCGGTTTCTCGGGGTTTCTTTAGAAAAAATGCCACGCGAAGGGGTATCGCTTGATCTCGGCCGTCCGATCAACACCGGACGCACCAGATTAGATCACGAGGGTTTGAATCGGTACGCGCCACCGGACGTCGGATCAAAAATCGACGTCCACGATTTTATGAAGGCGCGACTAATCTCAGCCGCACACTCACGGATCAACGGCCGTGACGAGCCCTGGCCGAAGCGGTACACGTCCCCTAATCAGAGCCGTCCGAAGGGAATCCAACGGCTGAAATCCTTTTCCCCAACTCCGGCCAGACAGCGGCGGTGCCCTGGGTTTTCCAGCGGCGGAGCCATTGCCGGAGCAAGGCCAACAACCGTTCTGGTGTGCAAAACTCAAAGGGGATATGTGCTATACAAAAGTGAGGCAATACGAACGATCATGGGGAACATTTCACCTTTAATCCAGGTACAGAAACTCCAGGCGACGACGGGGCGCGGCTTCACGGTGGAGGGATGATACCGGTGAGCAATTCACGCCGTGGTACGGGTCTTTCCCCCCAATCGCCGATGCGGACGCCTTCCCCAGACGCAGGCCTTCCCCCATGGACACACCCCAAGGACGAAAACCCGCCGTTGAGCGAATCCACCAGCGGCGCAAAAGAAGAACCCACGGCGAGCGCTTGGAGTCACACGAGGTCACCGGTAACGGGATAGCGGTCCTGTCCCGCGGTTATATAGGGCCGAATCGCTCGGTTGTTGGTGCGTGAGGCGCCCGAAGATCCCGCGCAGGAGGTTGAGCTCAAGCCAACGGAGTCCGCCGCAGCGTGGAGAAGACGCGCGTGATTTAGTTGGGGCGAACGGACTGCACAAGGGACCCACGTGTAAGTCTCACGGGGAGAAGAGAGAGCGAGGCATGCGCGGGCGATGGGAACGGCTGACCGCGTGGGCCCGGGATGTCAGTGGAAGAAGGCGCGTTAAAAGGGGTCGCTGATGAGGGTGGCCCGCCGGTCAGTGAGAGTTGGCGCGCGCGCGCGCGGTGTGTTAGCGGCTGACAAATGGGCCCGGATTGTCGGCGCCAGGGATCAGAGTGAGTGGGCCGCGCGGGTGAGGGAATGCTTAGGTGGGCCGAATACGAGGTAGCAGGCCCAGTTAGGTTTAGAATTCCTTTTCTTTTTTTGTTTTCTATTTTCTTTTCTCCATTTTCAAATCCAATTTGAATTCAAGTTTAAATTCAAACTTTGTGAATAACTTGTCCTCAGTTTGAAAGGTATAATTTAATAATATAAGTGTGAAGGATGTTTATTTTGATTTTTATTTTATTTTATGTAGTATTTTTCTTAGTTCTTCCCTTCTCTTATTTCAAACCCTAATTTCCAATTCAAACCAAACCAAGTTTTAAATTCTAGATTTCAAATTTATGCATAAGTTAAACTTTCACATGATGCACAATTACTACATAGTGGTTTCTTCATTTATTTTATTATGAGTATTTACCTTTAAAAAGGGTGAATTATAAAGTTTAATTATTTATCAATGGTATTTTGCTCAGATTTCTTCTATCAATCCCAAATTCAGAATTTGGGTGTTACAAATCCTACCCCCCCTTAAAAATAATCTCGTCCTCGAGATTTGTAAGAAAGAGGATATAGGAAGAGTGATTAGCTTTTAGTTTCTAATTAGTTCAAAATCAAGAGTTTCTCTTTTTTTTTATTAGTAAGTGATAGGAGAGCATGGGTAATATATGTATGTCCACTTTACTATGTAAAATAGAAGATGTCTTTAAAGTATTTATAGGTTTGGGTCAGAAAGAGTAGGGTAAGAAAAGACTCCATCCAAGATTGTGGATCTTGACCCATCTTGGTGACCACACTTGATCCTTGAAGACTTGAGTTGGTGCTCATCCTTTCTTGATGAAGTTGATCGTCTTCTTCGGTCTTGTCTTGTTGATTAGGAGTTAGTGTATATTATCGGGTTGGGAATTAGGGTTAAGATAGATATGGATGAGATAGACTACATGATGTAGATCAAAAGTTTATTTGATGTTAGGTGGGGATAAATAGATCATGCAATCCATTATGAATCTATTGGTTGAGTTAGATCTTCTGCTCATGGTTGAGTTAGTTTAATGTGCTAAGTTAACACCTGGCTAGTAAGGTCTAATCTCTTCTACCAGTATCATTAGTCTGATTAAGTAGGCCACATTAGATTAGTTTAGTAGATGGCTATGAGTTAAATGAGATTAGTCAGAATCTGGTTTGATTGTTTTGCTTCTGTATGGTTTGGATAGGGTATGTAACCTAGGTATGGCTGAACTGATCTAAGTCACCAATTTAGACTTAAGTGAATTAGGAGCATGGCCATATCTTTTGTACCAGCATTAAGTAACACACACTAGATTAGATCATATTAGATTAAGTAGGAGCTAGATTAGATTGAATATGACTAGATTAGACTAGTTTAGGTTTAGATAGGTTCAACAGGGTAGAATATGTATTATTAAGATATGTTAGGATGTTTTAAGATTAATTAGATATATTATGATAAGATAGAATCTCTTGCTAGGTTAAAATTGAGGGGTTATGCAACTATCAGATGGTTAAGGTAGTTGCATATAGCCAAGTTGATCTGTCATTCTTAATTTAGTGCAGGGTGAAAACTAAGTTAAATCCTGTTCTATGGGGGTAGAGTATAAACTATTTCATCAGTATTATCTAACATGTTTGATAAGTCACTTTAGATTTGATCAGATCCAGGTTAGATTGGTGTGACTTGTTTGACTAGATAAGATCTAATTAATTTGCATTAGATCATGGTTGTTAAACTAGGGTGGATAAGTATGCTTATTAGGATAAGACAGATCCATAAAGGTAAGATTGAATCTTCTGAGGCCAGTTAGATCTATTAGGATAAGGATAAAATCTTTTCAAGATAGGATGAGTATCTTTTAAGATGAGATGGATCTATTAAGATAAGGGAGAATCCTTTTAAGATAAGAGGAATTGGTTAGAATGAGATCTTTTAGGATAAGATAAATTTCTTAAGCTAGATAGGTTCCAATGGGGATAATCTAGGCTGTCTAGTTATTTTATAAATATATTTTAATACCTATGTGTATATGCAGATGCAATTGTGGACATTACTCCACAACTCATCACACTCAAACAAAGATCCAAATCAGACAAGTATCATAAGAACAAACATTCAAGCATATAAATATTTTCAAAAATAGTTTTGTTTTTGTTCCTAAGGATAGGTCTCCTATTCCTAAAGTCACTTTAGGCACAGGATTTCAAAGTGTGAAATCCGCATTTGTCTTTAGAAAAGAAAAGATAAGAATAATCAGAGTAAAGCGGAAATAGATGAGAATAGATTAAGAAAAGTATAGAAAAGGATCAGAGTAAGGTAAGTAAAGAATGGTTGTCCAGTTCTATCTAGGTTTCGTCCTACAGTCAACATTCCTCTGATACCACTTCTGTAACACCCGGATTTTAGGGGTCCAAAACCCGGGGTTAACATAAACACCAGGTATGCTGGGACCAAGTCTCATACATATGATGTATAGTGGCACAGGATCGAATGTCACAACTTTATATAAAACAGGAGTTCTATACAAAATAAATAATTACATTATAAGGAGACAACGGTCCAGCAACCCAAAGTTGACTGGGAGACGACGACCTAGACCTCTCACGAACTCTTCACAGCATCCTCCATGAGCATCATCCTGCAGTACCTGATCTTGACCTGTGGTGTATGTGAGACAGCAAGAGTGAGCTCACATACGTTCATCGCTCAACAAGTTGTGGGGAATAATGTGCATGAACTCGCCAAAGGTGGGAGCTCACGTGAAGTGTAAGGCTTACCAAAGAAGATGGTTAGAGCTGAGCATTGCTTTTAAAGTTGGTCAAAATTTTATTAGCAGTTACTAAGTATAAGTGAATACCAACCCAGTTAAATAGTAGAACAAAAGTAACCACATCACCTGCAATGCAATGCATATGACAAATTGAATTTAGTTCCATAAGTTAATCATGTGAGGGTCCGAGCTGCTCATGACCGTGAGCACGGCTAGTATACCAGTTTTACACTCTGCAGAGGTTGCGCATCTTTACCCACAAGTCGTGTATCCCATGTCGCCAGGGTTTGCAAGGCCCTTAGACACTTCCGAGGTGAATGGCTAGGGATCCACTACGAGGCCTTTACAAAGTTCCACTAGCTTCCGAAAACCCGCTACAGTTTATAGGAAGATCCAGTGCAGGAATCCCTTGCAAGACCGCCATCGCAGCAAAATCCTCCCGAGGGCCTCCCTACACTGACCTCTCCCCTACTGCCCTTGCCCCTTTCGGGTAAGGTAGTCTTCCACTAGCTTTCCTAATTAATCAGCCAAGGGCGTCCCATACCACCCTTGTGGTAGCACTGTTTTCCCGGGTGGTCGCTCCATGTTCCAATTAACATAATGATCTTATCATGAACAATAAATAACAACTGATAACAAAAGTGTAATCATGAATAAAGTGTATCTTCATACCCAAAACCACATAAAGCACTAGCAAGTACTACCCAAAAAGGTTTAGTGGTAAACAAGGTATAAAGATAATCAAACTAGGTAACCTGTTGGGTCCCATCAAATTAACCTATGCAGATCATTATGATTAATTAGAACATGGCTGGGTAAAAAGAAGTGATCAAGGGCACAACTTGCCTGGGCCTTGAGATTCCAGGTACCAGGATGATCCTTCAGATGACTCGTGACCTCACTGCTAGTCGTAGTAATACAAACAAACAGTGTAGGCAAAATTTAACATCACACCAAACAAGTAAACAAAATACATAATAATAATCTACACATTAAAATAAGATTCTAGGAACAGGAATCATTAATTTTGGAGTTATAGATTTTAAGTTATGAATTTTCAAAGGTTTTAAGGTGATTATAATATGATTAATTGATAAATAAATTTTCTGACAGAGTTCATGTCAAAACAGTGGTTCTAAATGGTAGAGAATATTATTACAAAATTTTAGGAATTGGAATGACTCAATTTGGAGCTAAAATGAATTAAATATGAATTATACAAGTTTTAAGATTTGTTTTTGTATTAAAAACGAATTTCTAAATTTATTTCTCTGTTTTTAATTTCCTCTGGACTAGGCCTCATTTACTGAAAAGTGCAGGGGTCTCTGTGCAAATAAACCTAAGACTCAAACTACACCCGCGGTGGACGGCGGGTTGATTCCTCGGTTTCTCGGGGTTTCTTTAGAAAAAATGCCACGCGAAGGGGTATCGCTTGATCTCGGCCGTCCGATCAACACCGGACGCACCAGATTAGATCACGAGGGTTTGAATCGGTACGCGCCACCGGACGTCGGATCAAAAATCGACGTCCACGATTTTATGAAGGCGCGACTAATCTCAGCCGCACACTCACGGATCAACGGCCGTGACGAGCCCTGGCCGAAGCGGTACACGTCCCCTAATCAGAGCCGTCCGAAGGGAATCCAACGGCTGAAATCCTTTTCCCCAACTCCGGCCAGACAGCGGCGGTGCCCTGGGTTTTCCAGCGGCGGAGCCATTGCCGGAGCAAGGCCAACAACCGTTCTGGTGTGCAAAACTCAAAGGGGATATGTGCTATACAAAAGTGAGGCAATACGAACGATCATGGGGAACATTTCACCTTTAATCCAGGTACAGAAACTCCAGGCGACGACGGGGCGCGGCTTCACGGTGGAGGGATGATACCGGTGAGCAATTCACGCCGTGGTACGGGTCTTTCCCCCCAATCGCCGATGCGGACGCCTTCCCCAGACGCAGGCCTTCCCCCATGGACACACCCCAAGGACGAAAACCCGCCGTTGAGCGAATCCACCAGCGGCGCAAAAGAAGAACCCACGGCGAGCGCTTGGAGTCACACGAGGTCACCGGTAACGGGATAGCGGTCCTGTCCCGCGGTTATATAGGGCCGAATCGCTCGGTTGTTGGTGCGTGAGGCGCCCGAAGATCCCGCGCAGGAGGTTGAGCTCAAGCCAACGGAGTCCGCCGCAGCGTGGAGAAGACGCGCGTGATTTAGTTGGGGCGAACGGACTGCACAAGGGACCCACGTGTAAGTCTCACGGGGAGAAGAGAGAGCGAGGCATGCGCGGGCGATGGGAACGGCTGACCGCGTGGGCCCGGGATGTCAGTGGAAGAAGGCGCGTTAAAAGGGGTCGCTGATGAGGGTGGCCCGCCGGTCAGTGAGAGTTGGCGCGCGCGCGCGGTGTGTTAGCGGCTGACAAATGGGCCCGGATTGTCGGCGCCAGGGATCAGAGTGAGTGGGCCGCGCGGGTGAGGGAATGCTTAGGTGGGCCGAATACGAGGTAGCAGGCCCAGTTAGGTTTAGAATTCCTTTTCTTTTTTTGTTTTCTATTTTCTTTTCTCCATTTTCAAATCCAATTTGAATTCAAGTTTAAATTCAAACTTTGTGAATAACTTGTCCTCAGTTTGAAAGGTATAATTTAATAATATAAGTGTGAAGGATGTTTATTTTGATTTTTATTTTATTTTATGTAGTATTTTTCTTAGTTCTTCCCTTCTCTTATTTCAAACCCTAATTTCCAATTCAAACCAAACCAAGTTTTAAATTCTAGATTTCAAATTTATGCATAAGTTAAACTTTCACATGATGCACAATTACTACATAGTGGTTTCTTCATTTATTTTATTATGAGTATTTACCTTTAAAAAGGGTGAATTATAAAGTTTAATTATTTATCAATGGTATTTTGCTCAGATTTCTTCTATCAATCCCAAATTCAGAATTTGGGTGTTACAAATATATTGTGCATGAGGGCTCAAAGGAAATTTAGTCCATATTATGAGGCTTCTCTATTTTAGCAACTCGCTTGCCTTCCACATATAAAGGATTGCTAAATAAGAAACTAGTGCTTGTGCTACTAATGCCATCTCTTGTGTTGAGTTTATCCATAGAAAATCTATATTAAGAGATGGTGCTTATTATTAAATTGGATAAATCACAAGCTTAAGGGATACTATTCAACTAAAGTAAGATGAAGTTGATAATAGGCCAAGGTATGAAAACTTCCTCTCCTTAAGTTGTTTTAGTATTCTATCCTTAGTGGAATGTACCATAGTATAGGTTAAATTCCTTGCAATATAAAATGTTCAATGGTGCATAAAACTTTGACATCAACTATATGTATGCACTAATTTAAAGGGATTTAATCTATCCTTTTGGGTTCTAAGAATGATGATTCATTTGCCATCCACATATAAGGATCATCATTTGTGAAACCCTCCCTTGTGTTTCTAATGCTCTCTTTTCTAAGTGTTTCAATAAGGTCCTTCCAAGTGTTTTCAAGATGGATTTAAAATCTACGGATATAAGAGTCTTGGTTGTTTCAATCATTGAGTTTCAATTGATCTCATATCAAGTATGATCGAATCAAGAAAAGATGAAAGAAGTTCAAGATCACTTGGTTGGATGAAATCGTAAAGAGAAAAGAGATCACAGTGATTCAAGAAGGGAGTTATATTTTTTTTGTCAACCAAATAATGAAGATGTAGTGACATATTTATATGATATCCTTCATTATGAGGTTTGAGGTTTATATCAGCATGCTTTACCTTTTAGGAATTCAATTGATATACTTTCAGTCCTTAAACCTTCAATTGGTATAATTTTCATCATCTATGTAAAGCATGTTATGTTAAACCAAGATATAGTGAAAACATCTCCTTTAACCTCGTATTGTTGATATGCATAAGTGTACTTTGTGTACTCTTGTATGCACAAATTGAGGGAGAGTTTAGCCTATATATTGTGAGACTAATGATTTCTTTCAAGTTCATGTTGTGTAGTCCACATCTTGGAGAACATCAAATGAGGATGAGTGGTTCCATAGAAATGAAAATGAGTTTCTCTTGAACCTATCAAGAAAATGAG
Organism: Zea luxurians; assembly: GCA_029449295.1. Taxonomy (NCBI): domain Eukaryota; kingdom Viridiplantae; phylum Streptophyta; class Magnoliopsida; order Poales; family Poaceae; genus Zea; species Zea luxurians. Next base: position 10,098,472 of record JAOPSE010000088.1, on the reverse strand, counting down.
TTTCTCTTGATCGTTTGAAGAGGACAAGTTTCTCTTTGAAATGTCAAGCCTATCAAAAGCTAAGATGGAAATTCATGATTATAATGGAGACCATGTGGCGTAGAGCAAAGGTGTGTCACTCCATGAACTATTGTATTACATTTGTGTATCTAGGCTCTTACATGCTAGTGTGTGCATGTATATGAAATATCTTAAGTCACATCATAAGGTTGCACTTGTGATGACGATTAAAGAATCTCTAGATATTTGATAAATACCTCTTGTGGTGATATCATAAGTTAGTCTTAAGTCATCTTAGTGAGGTATGAGTCAAACATGCTAACTTCTCAAGAATCTTGGCTTAAAATATTGCATATCATGTCTATTAGTATACCTTTTGATTATGAGTAATTCCTTCAATTGGTACAATTTCACATTTTCATGCTTTATTTGTACCAAGGTTCAAATTGTAGAACTTAATCCCCTGGCCTCACAAGTCCAAGTGCATAAGCTAAACAAGTATTCATCACTTGTATGCACACATTTGGGGGGAGAATAGTCTATAATTTGAATCTTTGAGACTAACTTCATTTTCAAGTCTATTATGTGTGTAGTCTCAAATTAGAAAGGAATGTTCAGGCAAAGACAATCACTTCCACTGCAAATTTTGATGGGTATCAAAGATTCTTTGCTCCAATAATTGTATCTTTTATACATTTCATAAGGGAATTAGTTTCTCTTTTATATGCTACTCCAACATCATCTAAAACTGGTAAACATGTATCATATTCTTTTGGTTTGCAAATGTCTAAAGTAGCATAACTTATAAATTCTCCTGTCTAGAACTTAATTGATTAAATAGTGCACATGTTCCTTATGTTGCATGATTATGTTCAATTGATACTCCTTTTATGCCAATGGTACTTTAAGTTGCAAATAAGTACTCTCAACAAGTATCAATTGAATTCATATATATGTGCACACTAAAACTTGAGGAGAACTTAGTGTAATATGCAATTAGTGATCTGCTTATCTAACAAATTGTATCAACTGGTGGTTTTCAATTGATATTTTTTATGCATGATCACTAGCTGTAGAATCCATACTTGTGTAGTTTTCATGTTGCCTCTTGTTGTCATAAGAAAATACTAGGTGACGTCTAGACTCCAAGTATCAAGTTTCACCTTCGATTTAGTATGACAATCTTCATTTGATATCTTGGACTTATGTCACAACTATACCAACAAGAGCGTGCAAATGAATTCAAAATCCAACACAAGTTTGGAACACCCCCTTGAAAAGGTAAAACACAAAGGTACATCACTTCATGTCACTTCTACATTACTTTTTTGTCATCTAAGGATCCTTTTCATGATAGTGTGTTCACATCTTGCTTAAATCATAATTTCTACCCTTTATATTCTTTGTATCCTTTTTGGAGATTTATGACAAAAGGGGGAGAAATTTTGCATTAAAGCTTATCTTTATTTTTGAAAAGGGGAGAACTAATTAACAAAAAGGGGGGATCATAAGAAAAACATAAGATGTAGAAAGTTGATGAGTGCATACTATGTCATGAGCATCACGTTTATTTTATGACACATTGCACCCTATGAATAGTATGATATAAGTTGTCTCCATACTTTGACCCAAATATGTGCTTTTGGCATTTGAGTACAAAATTGGTATTTTCTAAAAAGCACATATTTAGGGGGAGAAATTATATCATAGGATTCAAAATCTTATTTATCAAATCTTATGTAAGCTTTAAATGTGTTGTCATCAATCACCAAAAAGGGGGAGATTGAAAGTGCATTCATCCCTTTTGTGAGTTTTGGTGATTTGGATAACAACACATTTAAAAGACTAACAAGTTTGCTAAATGTTGAACAGGAAATTCAGTATGATGAACATACTTGAATAGTGTATAATGACAGTGAACAAAGGTTCAACACAAGGTTAAATAACCAGTGAGACAATGCAAATGGATACAATATGATCTCTATATTGGTTTGAATATATGGACAAGACCTAAGAAATCACTACATACATATGATCAGAATAGAGGATGAAGTGATTAAGAGGATTGGTCAAACCAAAGTGAATAAGATATGAGGAATCGTGAATTGGCTTGACCATATTACTATCAGTCCATATATCCTTCTATGAGAATCAAACTAGAGCTTGATTGGTCTTAACAATTATATCTAAAATACATTCAAGCAAGGTTCACAATATTGAAGAAATGATTCTCTCAATGGATGCTCAATATGATGTGACTCAAGAATGGCTTGATAGGGTGAAGATAGCAAGGAAAGGGCTTCGAGGAACAAAGCGAAGGTGAAGGCCAAGCGATGGCTTGTGGACCGAGGTACCATGGCTAAGGTGAAGAAGGGAGTACTTGCACTAAGTCGATGAACTAATCAGCTATGAAGAGTTATAACATGTTGATGCATCAGTACGATGACTTGAAGCCATGATTTGAACTCACATATGGTGATATGGTACAAGTCACAGGGTTTGATTTATGTTTGCTTCAAAAGGTGAGACAAAGATGTTTGTGATCCTTATGAAGCAACGCCATGGAGAAATCACACATGAGACACCAATGACTCAAGGAGTTTACTTAATTAATTTTATTTAATTTGAGTATAGGAATCGTCGTACTATAAAGGGGGATCCAAAAAGAAGGTTGGTGTTTGCCAAAGCTCAAACCTCTATATTCAAAAGCTATTTTTGAAAAACAAAAATCTCTTTAACATTCTATGGTAGACCATGGTTAGGTTTGAGAAACCTAGAGTGTTCTTGTTGAAAAGCAGCTGAACTTCTTCAACTGCAGCTGAGCTTTTCAGCTGAGTTGAACTTTAGCTGAGTTGACCTTCTTTAGCTGCTGCTGAGCTGAACTTCAGCTGAGTTGAGCTTCTTCAGCTGTAGCTGAGCTGAACTTCAGCTGAGTTGAGCTACTTCAGCTGCAGCTGAGCTTTTCAGCTGAGCTGAACTTCTTCAGCTGCAGCTGAGCTGAACTTCAGCTGTGTTGAACTTTCTCAACTCCAGCTGAACTTCAACTTCAACTGGGGTCCAGGCTGGTTCAACCGGGGTCCAGGGCAAGTTCAACCGGGGTCCAGAGAGGTTCAACCGGTGTCCAAGAAAAGTTCAGCCAGGGTTTTTTTTTCCCGGACCTCACTGGTCAATACCGGTTGAACCGGTCCTAGGGGAGGTTCAACCGGTGTCAGGGTCACCTGACCGGTCTGACCTCCTGACTGGCAGACTGACTGCCAGTCTAACCCCCAGGCGGTTGAACCGGCCCTAGGACCTGTTTTTGCAGTATGACCTGCAGTCTGCCAGTTTGACTGGCAGACTGACTGTCAGCCTGCCCTAGGCGGTTGAACCGGTCCTAGGGGCGGTTCAACCGGTCCTCCACAGCCAAAATCAGTCCAACGGCTAGTTTTGAAGCCCCACCTATATATACTCACTCCTACCTCTCTGCCCACACAAGAGCATGACCCAAACTCCATTTCTATCTTGAAGAACACCTCCCACTCTCTCTCACACATCTCTTGCCTCTCCCATTTCAAATCATTGGAGAGAAATCTTTGAGTGAGTTTGAGAGCTGCGGTTTTTGTGCTTCATCTCCAAATCTCTCTTGCTCTTCTTCATTCAAGCTTTGGTACTACATTGAGTTCTTTGTGGATTCATTACTCTTGGAGCTTCTAGCTCCTAGACGACTAGGTGTCTCTTGTGAGTCTCCAAATCTTATGGAAGACCACAAGAAAGTTTGTATTACCCGCTCGTTTGAGCAAAGATTAGTGTGTGGGCTTGACCTTTGTGGTCGGCAAAGGGAGGATTAGGGTTGAAAGAGACCCGGCTCTTTGTGGGCGCCTCAATGAGGAAGTAGGGCACCTTGGTGGTGTGACCGAACCTCGGGATAAATCTTGTGTCTCTTGTGTTCTTGTTCATTGTGCTTATTCGTGTTCTTCGTTCTCTCACCCTTCCGTGGAAGATTTGTTCATATCTTTTTGGTGTGTGGATTTTACGAAGTGCCCTTCTCAGATCTACTACTTTGAACCTGTGGATCATTTAGAACATCTCATTTCCAAAGTTAACTGGGTGAATTTCAAGATCAATTCAGTTTTACCCAGTTTGCTTCTAGTTTTTGTAGAAAAAGTTTTAACTTGCCTATTCACCACCCCCCCTCTAGGCAACTTTCACGATGTTAATCGCCTCCGCCCAAAACCGGTCTGGTGTCTTGTACTCATCAAGCATGGTCCTTGCCATGTCCAGTAGAGTTTAATTTTTCCTCTTGTCGGGTACCGTAATTAGGGGTACCCCCAACACTCCTAAACACGGCTGGTGAACACCTTCAGAGCAAACCATAAAGACTGACAGTTCGGGTCAAAGTCAAAGCTTCATCTACCAAGGAACGCGATCTCGCCTCGTCCGAGCCCGGTCTCGGGCGGGAACAGTGGTCCCGGACGAATTCACGTCTCGCTCGAGGGTCTCCTCAGGCAGTGAGCGCACCCTCGGCTTAGCCAAAGGCAAGCCTTGTTGTGCAAGCGACCTTGGCCAAATCGCCTTACCAGCCGATCGTATTGCATGCACATTTAATGCTGGGATCGCCTGACACCTTATCCTGACACGCGCGCATCAGTCGGCAAGGTTGAAGTGACCGCAGTCACTTCGCCCTTTTACTGACCGACCTGACAGGAAAACAGCGCCGCCCGCCCCGCTCCGGCTGCTGTGCCAACCACCCGAGAGAAACCGACAACAGCCAAGTTCAGCCTCGGGCGCAACAGGAAGCTCCGCCTCGCCCAACCTCAGGCCTCGGCCTCGGGAGGAGATCTCCGCCTCGCCCGACCCTAGGGCTCGGCCTTAGCCTCGGCCTCGGGAAAAGTCATGTCATCGCCCGACCCTGGGCCTCGGCCCCAGCCTCAGCCTCAGAGGAGCCACCGCCTCGCCCGACCTCAGGCTCAGATCGGCCGCGCCACAAGGGATACATCATTACCCTATTCCTAGCTAGCTTAGGCTACGAAGGAACAAGACTAGCGTCCCATCTAGCTTACCCCGGTAACAGGCCATGATGGTTTCCCGCGTGCGTCCATGACGTCGGTGGTTCTCAAGCCCCCTACGGAAGCAAGGAGACATCAGCAGGATCCATGCAGCGCCAACAACTGTGCTTCTACAAGGCTCATGCACTTCTCCAATGGACACGTTAACACGTACATAGCAACCAGGCACTTCCCCGCTGGCCACGTAGCACATAGCTACACCCCCATTGTATAGCTGGACCATCTCCTTATGTTTATAAAAGGGGATGTCCAGGAAAGGGGAAAGAAGGAGAAAAGGGGGCAAAAAGGGACGGGAGAAGACGAGCAGGGCCAGTCTCTCTCTCTCTCTCTCTCTCTCTCTCTCGCTCTCTCGCAACGCTTGTAACCCCTACTACGAGCACCCTGGTGCAGGATAATACAAGGCTCATTTCCCCTCTTGTGTTCCATCTCGCACCAACCCATCTGGGCAGGGACACGCAGCGACAAATTTACTAGTCGGTCCAGGGACCCCCCGGGTCCAAAACGCCGACAGTTGGCGCGCCAGGTAGGGGCCTGCTGCGTGTTAACGAACACTTTCCCGTTGAGTTCCAGATGGGTAGACTTTAGCAACCTCTTCAGCCCGGGACGGTGCTCCGCTTCGGGAGTCTCGAGTTCATGTCTCTCAACGGCAGCTACGACATGGTGCCACTCCCTCCGTAGCATGACGACAACGATGGTCGATGGCTCGCCCGGCGGAGGCAAACTCGACGACGGCGTCCCCCGTGGAGAAAGAGGAACACCCAGGTTTGCCCTGCCACCTTCCTCGCCGCAGGAGGAGACGGGGTAACCGTGGCCATGCAGGAGGTGGCACCTCGTCGGCTATCGGACCAGAGCGAGTCGACGATGTCGGCACTCCTCCGGGGGACATGTCAGGTGTTGTCCTCGCGCCTGAGACAACGACGAGCGTCGCTTCCCCGCAACATGCCAGCCCCAAGCGGACTGATGACGCCAGCACCCTCGCAAAGGACCTGCTGGGCATTAGCCTCGTACCTACAATAGCGGTGCAGTCTGTCCCCGACGCGACTTCACCACCGTCCATCGACCAAAATGTGTCGTCCGTTTTCCATCCTGTTCCCTTTAGATTCAGTTTCGATGCACTAAGCGACCCCGCTTCGGTGAGCGCTTTCGCAAGGGCGTATCCAGATCTTCTGGGGTACCATATGTGGTCAGCCTGGGACCGACTGATAGCCGTCTCAACCTCCGGACCGGCGGGTTCCGAGGAAGAGGACGACCCCAACTTCGGTTGGGATTTCTCTGGCCTCAGTAATCCCAGCGCCATGCGGGACCTCATGTCCGCATGTGACCACTGCCTCTCCGGTTGCTCTGACGATGGCCATGGCCTTGACGACGAGGGTTATGGCCCAAGTCGCGAATGTTTCCACGTCGATCAGGGAGATCACGACGAAGGCAACCACCTCGGCATGCTAGAGGTTAGCGATCCCCCTAGGCCCGCATCTCACGTTGACATCCCGCGGGAGCTAGCTGTGGTCCCAGTCCCTGCGGGGGGTCAGGACACACAACTCGAGCAAATCCGCGAGATGCAGGCCAAGGTCGACGAGGAAGCAGGGTGACTTGTGCAGCTCTGACAGAACATCGAGCAGGAGTGGGCAGGCCGAACACTCGCCGGAGGAACCCATCATCGGGCCCGGGACGTCCAGCGCCGTATCGTCGACAACGCCAGGGCAGCGCTGCCCCTGGCCATCTGCGGGTCCGGCTAGGACCTAGCTGCAGCGGCGATGCTACTTCGAACCATGCCGGAGCCATCCACCACCGAGGGACGGCGTATCTAGGGCGAACTCAAGGATCTCCTGGAAGGTGCCGCAGTTCGATGAGCCGAGAGCTATGCCTCTCGAAAGCGAGCTAACCCCTCGGAGCATCACGTGGCATCCTCCCGACGCATGCGGGAGGCCTTGGTCCATCCCGAGCGCACGCGGGACGAGACACCTGCATCCCGGGATCGCCTCGGCAACGAGCAACACCGTCGCGACCGTCGAGCCTGCCTCGAGGAGAAGGTGCGCCGAGGATACCACCCCAGGCGCGGGGGACGCTACGACAGCGAGGAGGATCGGAGTCCCTCGCCCGAGCCACCAGGTCTGTGAGTCTTCAGCCGGGCCATACGACGAGCGTCGTTCCCCGCCCGTTTTCGAGCCCCGACTACCATCACCAAGTACTCGGGGGAGACGAGGCCGGAGTTGTGGCTTGCGGATTACCGGCTGGCATGCCAGTTGGGAGGGGCAGACGACGACAACCTCATCATCCGCAATCTTCCCCTTTTCCTCTCTGACGCTGCCCGGGCCTGGCTGGAGCATCTGCCTCCTGTGCAGATCTCCGACTGGGATGACCTAGTCAAAGCCTTCGCTGGAAACTTCCAAGGTATGTACGCGCGCCCTAGAAACTCATGGGATCTCCGAAGCTGCTGCCAGCAGCCAAGGGAATCCCTCCAAGAGTACATCCGGTGGTTTTCGAAGCAGCGCACCGAGCTGCCCAACATTACTGACTCGGATGTCATCGAGGCTTTCCTCACCGGCACCACTTGCCGAGACCTGGTGAGCAAACTGGGGCACAAGACTCCCACCAAGGCAAGCGAGAAGATGGACGTCGCCACCAAGTTCGCCTCAGGTCAGGAGGCGGTCGAAGCCATCTTCTGGAAAGAGAAGCAGCCTCAGGGAGAGCCGAAGGAAGACACCCCCGAGGCGTCTGCCCAGCGTGGCGCGAAGAAGAAGACCAAGAAGAAGGCGCAAGCAAAGCGCGACGCCGCTGACACGAATCTCGTCGCTGCTGCCGAGCGCAGGAACCCTCGGAAGCCTCCCGGAGGGGCCAACATGTTCGACAAGATGCTCAAGGAGCCGTGTCCCTATCCCCAGGGTCCTGTCAAGCACACCCTTGAAGAATGTGTCATGCTTCGGCGCTACTTCCATAAGGCCAGGCCCCCAGCGGAAGATGGCAAGGGCCAAGGCAACAACAAGAAGGAGGGCGACAAGGAAGAGGAGTTCCCGGAGGTCCACAACTGCTTCATGATCTACGGCGAGCAGGTGGCGAACGCCTCAGCTCGGCACCGCAAGTAGGAGCGCCAGGAGGTCTGCTCGGTGAAGGTGGTAGCGCCAGTTTACCTAGACTGGTCCGACAAGCCTATCACCTTCGACCGAGGCGACCACCCCGACTTCGTGCCAAGCCTAGGGAGGTACCCGCTCGTTGTCAATCCGATCATCGGCAACTTTAGGCTCTCCAAGGTCCTCATGGACGGAGGCAACAGCCTCAACATCATCTACGCCGAGACCCTTGAACTCTTAGGGGTTGATCGGTCCGAGGTCCAGGCCGGTGCGGCACCCTTCCACGGGATCGCACCCGGAAAGCGTATCCTGCCCCTCGGGCTGATTGACCAACCCGTCTGCTTTGGAACTCCCTCCAACTTCCAAAAGGAAACCCTCACCTTCGAGGTAGTTGGGTTCTGAGGGACCTACCACGCGGTGTTGGGAAGACCGTGCTACGCCAAGTTCATGGCCGTCCCCAACTACACCTACCTCAAGCTCAAGATGCCAGGCCCCAACAAGATCATCACCATCGGATCCACGTACCGCCACGCGTATGAATGCGACGTGGAATGCGTGGAGTATGCTGAGGCCCTCACCGAGTCCGAGGCTCTCATCACCGACCTGGAACACCTCTCCAAGGAGGCGCCCGATACGAAGCGCCACATCGGCAACTTCGAACCAGCTGAGGCGGTTAAGTCCGTCCCTCTCGACCCCAGCAACGACGCTAGCAAGAAAGTCCGGATCGGCTCCGAGCTCGACCCCAAATAGGAAGCAGTGCTCATTGACTTTCTCCGCGCAAACGCCGAGGTTTTTGCGTGGAGTCCCTTGGACATGCCAGGCATACCAAGGGATGTCACCGAGCACTCACTGGACATCAGAGCTGGAGCCCGACCCGTGAAACAGTCCTTGCGTTGTTTTGATGAAGAAAAGTGCAGGGCTATAGGCTAGGAGGTCCACAAGCTACTGGCTGCAGGGTTCATCAAAGAGGTATTCCATCCCGAATGGTTAGCTAACCCTGTGCTTGTAAAGAAAAGGGGTGGGAAATGGAGGATGTGCATAGACTACACTGGTTTGAACAAAGCATGTCCGAAAGTTCCCTACCCTCTGCCCTGCATCGATCAAATTGTGGACTCCACTGATGGGTGCGAAACCCTGTCTTTCCTCGATGCCTACTCAGGCTATCACCAAATCAAGATGAAAGAGTCCGACCAGCTCGCGACTTCTTTTATCACACCTTTTGGCATATATTGTTATACTACAATGCCATTTGGCTTGAGGAATGCAGGTGCCACCTACCAGAGGTGCATGAACCATGTGTTCGGAGAGCACATCGGCAGAACGGTCGAGGCTTACGTCGATGACATCGTTGTCAAGACAAAGAAAGCCTCCGACCTCCTCTCTGACCTTGAGGTAACATTCAGTTGCCTGAAAGCGAAGAGCGTGAAGCACAATCCCGAGAAGTGTGTCTTCGGAGTCCCCCGAGGCATGCTCTTAGGGTTCATCGTCTCCGAGCGAGGCATCGAAGCCAACCCGGAGAAAATCGCGGCCATCACCAACATGGGGCCCATCAAAGATTTGAAAGGAGTACAGAGGGTCATAGGATGCCTTGCGGCTCTGAGCCACTTCATCTCACGCCTTGGCGAAAAAGGATTGCCCCTGTACCGCCTCTTAAGGAAGGCCGAGCGCTTCACTTGGACCCCCGAGGCCGAGGAAGCCCTTGGAAACTTAAAGGCACTCCTTACCAATGCGCCCATCTTGGTGTCCCCCGCTGCAGGAGAAGCCCTCTTGATCTACGTAGCGGCAACCACTCAGGTGGTCAGCGCCGCAATCGTAGTCGAGAGACAGGAAGAAGGGCATGCACTGCTCATCCAGAGGCCAGTCTACTTCACCAGCGAAGTGCTATCCGAGACCAAAGTCCGCTACCCGCAGATTTAGAAGCTGCTCTACACAGTGATTCTGACACGGCGAAAGTTGCGACATTACTTCGAGTCCCATCCAGTGACTGTGGTGTCATCCTTCCCCCTGGGAGAGATCATCCAGTCCCGAGAGGCCTCGAGTAGGATAGCAAAATGGGCAGTGGAACTCATGGGCGAAACACTTTCATTTGCCCCTCGGAAGGCCATAAAATCCCAAGTCTTGGCCGACTTTCTGGCTGAATGGACTGACACCCAGTTACCGACGGCCCCAATACAACTCGAACTTTGGACCATGTACTTCGACGGGTCACTGATGAAAACCGGAGCGGGCGCGGGCTTGCTCTTCATCTCACCCCTCGGAGAACATGTTCGTTACGTACTGCGCCTCCATTTCCCGGCGTCAAACAACGTGGCCGAGTACGAAGCCTTGGTTAATGGCCTGTGCATCGCCGTCGAGCTAGGGGTTCGGTGCCTCGACGCTCGTGGCGACTCGCAGCTCGTCATTGACCAGGTCATGAAGAACTCCCACTGCCATGATCGAAAAATGGAGGCCTACTGCGACAAAGTTTGGTGCTTGGAAGATAAGTTCTACGGGCTGGAACTCAACCACGTTGCTCGACGGTACAACGAAACCGCAGATGAGCTTGAGAAAATAGCCTCAGGGCGGACGACAGTTCCCCCGAACGTCTTCTCTAAGGATATATATCAGCCATCCGTCCAAATCGACGACGCGCCCGAGCCCGAGGAAGCCTCGGCCCAGCCCGAGGTACCCGCGACCGCCGAGGGTGAGGCCCTGCGTGTCGAGGAGGAGCGGAATGGGGTCACACCGGTCCCGAACTGGCAGACCCCGTACTTGGAATATCTCCTCCGAGGAGAGCTTCCCCTCGACAAGGCTGAAGCTCAGCGACTGGCTTGGCGCGCCAAGTCGTTCGTTTTACTGGGTGATGAAAAGGAGTTGTACCACCGCAGCCCCTCGTGCATTCTCCAACGATGCATATCCATTGCCCAAGGACAAGAGCTGTTACAAGAAATACACTCGGGGGCTTGTGGCCACCATGCAGCACCTCGAGCCCTCGTGGGAAACGCTTTCCGACAAGGTTTCTACTGGCCAACCGCCGTGGCCGACGCTACTAGGATTGTACGCTCCTGCCGGGGGTGTCAGTTTTACGCGAGACAGACGCACCTGCCCGCTCAGGCCCTACAGACAATACCTATCACCTGGTCGTTTGCCGTTTGGGGTCTGGACCTCGTCGGTCCCTTGCAGAAGGCACCCGGAGGCTTCAAGCACCTGTTGGTCGCCATCGACAAATTCCCCAAGTGGATCGAGGTCCGACCCTTAACCAGCATCAGGTCCGAGTAGGCGGTGGCGTTCTCACAACTATCATCCATCGCTTTGGAGTCCCAAATTCCATCATCATCGACAATGGCACGCAGTTCACCAGGAAAAAGTTCCTGGACTTCTGCGAGGACCACCACATCTGTGTGGATTGGGCCACCGTAGCTCACCCGATGACAAACGGGCAGGTGGAGCGCGCCAACGGTATGATTTTGCAGGGACTAAAACCGAGGATCTACAACGACCTCAACAAGTTTGGCAAGCGGTGGATGAAAGAGCTACCCAAGGTGGTTTGGAGTCTGAGGACGACACCGAGCCAGGCCACGGGATTCTCGCCGTTTTTCCTAGTCTATGGGGCCGAGGCTGTCCTACCCACGGACTTAGAATACAGTTCCCCGAGGACAAAGGCATATGACGACAGAGGCAACCTGACCAGCCGAGAAGATTCCTTGGACCAGCTAGAAGAAGCTCGGGACATGGCCTTACTACACTCGGCACGGTATCAGCAGTCTCTGCGACGCTACCACGCCCGAAGGGTTTGGCCCCGAGGCTACCAAGTGGGAGACTTGGTACTTCGGCTATGACAAGACGCCCGAGGACGCCACAAGCTTACTCCTCCCTGGGAAGGGCCGTTCATCATCACCAAAGTTCTGAAGCCTGGGACATACAAGCTAGCAAACGATCAAGGCGAGGTCTACGACAACGCTTCGGACATCGAACAGCTACGTCGCTTCTACCCTTAAAATGTTTCGAGTCGTTTGTGTTCCTCGCTTTCTTTACATACACAAATAAAGTCTAACCGTCAAGGAAGGATCAGCCTTGCCTCGGCAAAGCCCGACCCTCCCTCGGGGGCTAGAAGGGGGAACCCCCTCTGCGTCAAAATTTTCTTCGGAAAAGTTTTCTACCAAAATGACTTTCGTGCCTTCAACTATATCGATAACAAGATCCTACAAGCGAGTGAGAGAGCACGTAAACAGCAAGGCCGACCGAGCCGAGGGACTCCTACGCCTCCGGGATACGGATACCTCACTCATCACCTTCCGCGAAAAGTAACTCTCGCTTGGATAAAACAATTCTGCTACCGACAAACAAGTCCTAATGCTCGAAACAAGAGGAAAGAAAACGCAGCTTTATAATCCAAACGCTAAATATGTTTAGGCCTCAGTGGCCTCAGAAAACATACACATACTTCAGACAAACTATTCCTGCAAGAATCAGACATCGGTAGGGGGAGGAGCGGCGCCCTCGGCATCATTTCCACCCTCGGTGGAATCTGGCCTGGCCTCAGACAACGACTCGAGCGGGAGGATCTCCACCTCGAAGGAGGACGCCAGCGCCACGCTTGGGCCCACGACGGCCGCGTCAAGCCTCTGGACCTCGGCTAGGGCAGCCTCATCTTCGTCGGGTAAGCAGTACCCCTCGCTGACCCGCTCCAGATCCACGTCGTAGTGGGAAGCGAGCATGGCGAAGGCCCGCCTAACGCCGTGGTGCAGCGCATCGCGGAGTCTGCCGCACACATGGCCGCCCAAGGCCCGCAGGTAACTCTGGGGGGAGCTACCTGAGGGAACGTCGCCGAGGTCGAAGGCTCGTCAAAAGGCTGAGATAGCCTCGGACATGGCCACACGGTCGGCCTCCTTCTGCTCAGCTGCCTAGGCAAGCGCCTTGCAATTCCTGACGGACTCGCTAAGAGCCGCCTCGAACCCTGCAGACAGCCGAACAAAATTCTTCAGACACGAGGTGAAGAATGAAGCTAAATCAAGGCTACAAAGTAGGCGACACATACCTTCGGCCCGAGCGGACACCTCGGCCAGCCGCCCCGTGGCCTCCGCCAGCTGACCCCTAAGGGCCTCAGCCCGGCTCACAGCCTCGACAGCTTGGCTCCAAGATTGGTCCAGCTCGACGATGACCTGGCCGAGCTCCAGCCACCGCCACTGCATCTCCTCGGCCTGGGAAGCCACCTGCTCCTGGGCCGACGAACCCTCAGTCCGTGCTGACGCCGCCTCTGCCCTCGCCTCCGCTGCCTCCGACTTTAGCTCATCACAGAGCAACCGAAGGTCCGCCACCTTGGTGCTCTGTTGGGCGAGGCGCTCATTGGCCTCGGCAAGCACGACCCTCTGGGACCACAGCAAATCCCAGACGTCTCTCTCACGGCGGAGGAACAGCGACTTGGCGGTGCTCACGTCCGCAAGTTCCTGAGGAAGGAAAACAGGGAATTACAACGAGTGCCCTGGTCACGCAAGGTCTATGCCTAAATCCTTACCTAGAAGACCCTGGGAACATCCGTGGAAAGGGTCTCCATGGCCGACCGAAGCGACCTCATCGCCGCCTCGATATACTCACGGAAATTATCCCGAGTCCTCTCCTCCAGCTCATCGTCAAGGGAGAGGAGGGGCTCCGAGTCCGAGGTGGCGTGGCTCTAGAACAGGAGCGGCCGCCCACACCACTCATCGAGGTTAAGCCACTCGAAGATAAGGCCACTGCTCCCTAGGACGGGCCACGGTTCTGCGCGCCCCTCAACCAAGGTGTCGGGTCCCCCAACAGCCAATGCTTCGGGTACCGCCGCAATCGACGTGCTGGGCCTCTCCTCGGCTAAGGAAGCAGGCCTCCGATCATCGACCTCGGCAACAACGGCCACCTTCTCCTCATGAACGAGAACGGGGAGGTCGGGGACGACCACGAGCGGCGGCGCCTCAGCCATCCCGACGTCAGCGGCGATGGACAGCTCCGTGGATGAATCAGCAACGGCCCCTGCGGGAGTCGATGCTGGCACCGGCAACAAGTCAGCCGGGCTCGAGGCCGCGGCCGCGTCAGCGGCCTCCCCCGGCATGATGGCCGCCCCGACAGAGGGGTCAGCCTGGGAGGCCTACCCCATGGCAAATCGTGCTGCCTGGGCCCCCCGCTCGAGGGCGCCTTGTGCGGAGGCCAGCCAACCAGCATGGCGTGCCGCGTCACCGGCTACGGAGGCCAGCCCTGTCTTAAGGGCCTTCCTGGGGGCCAAACCAGCCGAGCCCTGCCTCCGCTTGCTGAAAGAAGGAGAGAGAGAGCAAGATCAAGACACACAGGGAAAAAACCAAAACAGAGGTATTCTCAGATACTTACCCACTCTAGACCAAGGCCAGTCGTGCCTGCGGGGAGGCCCCTCGGGCCCTAGTCCCCTCACGCGCTGCCGAGGGTTGCCCCGCCGCTAGCTTCGGCGCCGCTTCTGCCTCGGACGCCCGAGGCGCCAAAGGGGCGGCCTGCCCAGGCGCCATCACGGCCAGGGGACCAACCTCCTGTACAGCCAACACGGGCACTTGCTCTTGGAGGACAGGCAGATCGGCCTGACTCCTTGGAGTCGCCCCAGTTCCCTCGGCCAAGGGGTCAAGTACCCCCTCGGCCTGCCTCCGCTCCTCGGACTGGGACCTCGGTGTCCCGGCCCTAGGCACTGATGGCGCCAACCCACTAGGAGGCTGGCTCGGCGACCCCTGGCCCAGCCTCGGGTCCGGGCTGAGGTCAAGTCGGGCTGCCATGTCATCGTCCTCGTCATCATTGTCATCATCGTCGTCGTCGTCATCAGGCGTCTCCGGCGACGGCTCCCTCGGGAGCCCGTCCCTCGCCTGTCTCCGACGAAGCTTCTCCAAGGCATCCTTGGCCCGCATCCGCTCGCGAGCCCGGGCCTTTTTCGCGTCCTTCTTCTCCTTTTCCTTCTCCACGACGATCCTCCACGCGGCTCGGCCCACCGTGTCCTCCAGGACCGGTGGCCGGACGGGTTTATAAATCCTCAACCCCTGGGGATAAACAAAAATCCCTATAGTAAGGATCAAAGGCGTGAAGAACTCGGTGCAAAATAGAAGACGGATCGGACACCTACCAGGGACACATACCCATGGTCGGGGCGCATCGTGGGCTGGGTAAGAGCGCCAGCGTCCTGCTTCCCTACCGTACCTGCTACCCGCTTGAGGAGGTCGTCGGTGGAGAGGGAGGCCGAGGACATCCGCGAGCCCTCCAAATCGACTCCCGGCTTCATCTCTACAAGCCGTAATGGCCGCTCTGCCAAAGGGAGCACCCTCCGACGATGGATAGCGGCGATGACCCCCGCAGCGGTAAGGCCCCCATCTGGTAACTTCTGCAAGGCCTGCAGGATAGGCTGGAGCTTCTCCTGTTTCTCGCGCGTGGCCGCCCAGCGCCAGTTAACGCCGACGGCTGTAACCACTCGTTGAGAAAACGGCGGAAGCCTCCCGTCGTCGTTACGGAGATAAAACCACCGGTTCTGCCACCCCTTGTTCGAAGATGCAAGGGAGGCAGGGATGTACTGTTGCGCGTGCCTCGGCCTCAGCTGGAGGGTGCAGCCACCGGCCCGCACCGCCATACGGACCTTCTTTGCCTCCGTCGTCGCGGCAAAGAACTCCGCGGAGAAGAGATGGAGCCACAGATCCCAGTGAGGGTCAATCCCCAAAAAACCCTCGCAAACCGCCGCGAAGATGGCCGCTTGCGCAATAGAGTTGGGGTTGAAGTTGTGTAGCTCCACCCCATAGTAGTGCAGGAGCGCCCGCATGAAGTGGCTTGCTGGCATGCAAAACCCCCGCTCATGGAAGGGGATAAAGCTGACCACGTACCCCGGCGGAGGAGTCGGGCCGACCCCACTCCCAGGGGCCATCCACTCCGGCTGCGGCTCGCCGAAGAGGGGACGCAGCAAACCATCGGCGACAAGGGCCTCCAGGTCCCCAACAGAAACGGTAGAGAAAGGCCACGGGTCGCGCAGCAGAACAACGGTCACCTTGTCAGCCATCGCCGAACGGAAGCGGTGGCGGCAGAGGGGACGAGGTGCGCGGTTTTCTTTTCTCTGGCTATTCTCTTAGGTTGCGGAAACCGAAGCAGAAGGCAAGCACAAACGGCAGGGTAAAGAACCACCGCCGGCCCCTCTTCCGGGTATATAAAGGCCCGGGCAAGGTCCATTCAAAACTTCGCCCGAACCCACCGCGAAATTCAAACCCGAAGGTGAAACGGTCTTTCTGTTCCTCGAACGACTCGCGCACGCGCAAAAGACGCCCCGCGAATCGCCCGTCCTGTCGCATTAACTCCTTGGCAGAGCAAGCGACACCTTTGGCATGCGAAGCGGGCGACCTTTCACCTCCGTCATGATGACCGCGTCAAAAAAGGTGCACCACGTTATTTAAATTCATATCCTTTTCCGTTTCCCCCCTATCTCTCTTGCCACAGGGACCGGGAAAGGGGATATTTCGAAAAGGATCCTTCTCCACGAAGGAAACGGGCCCTCGAGCCCTCGTACTGATCAGGGGTTTGAAGGCTGTGCCCTGTGGGGTCCAGCAGCCGCCCAGAGCACACGGGCCTCCGAGCCCTCCTACTGATCAGGGGTTCGAAGGTTGCGCCCTGCGGGGTCCAGCAGCTGCCCCAAAGCACTCGGGCCCCCGAACCCTCCTACTGATCAGGGGTTCAAAGGCTGCGGCCGCGGGGTCCAGCAGCCGCCCCAGAGCACACGGGCTCCTGAGCCCTCCTACTGATCAGGGGTTCGAAGGCTGCGCCCTACGGGGTCCAGCAGCCACCCTAGAGCACATGGGCCCCCGAGCCCTCCTACTAATCAGGGGTTCGAAGGCTGCGCCCTGCGGGGTCCAGCAGCCGCCCTAGAGCACACGGGCCCCCGAGCCCTCCTATTGATCAGGGGTTCGAAGGCTACGCCCTGCGGGGTCCAGCAGCCGCCCCAGAGCACTCGGG
Organism: Zea luxurians; assembly: GCA_029449295.1. NCBI lineage: Eukaryota > Viridiplantae > Streptophyta > Magnoliopsida > Poales > Poaceae > Zea > Zea luxurians. The sequence continues at coordinate 10,081,413 of JAOPSE010000088.1, read as the reverse complement.
CTCCGCGCCCATTACTAATCAGGGGTTCACAGGCTGGCCCCTCGGAAGGGTTCGACAGCCGCCCAAGAGCACGCAAAGTGAGGGATGACCTTGGGTACTGTAACACCCGGTTTTAAAGAACAAAGCCGGGTGCATCTCATACATGCGCCAAGAAGACAACATATATAACGACAGAGTGTATAGAGATAAATGTCATTAACATCAGAGTATTTATTACATAGCGGAAGACTTATTACAAAATAAAATAATAAAGATAAAACGGACTAAGGATCGTAGGCGCCAATGTCGACTGAGAAACGCCACCTAGATCAAGTCAAACTCCTCGCCTTGAGGCTCCTCCTGAAACACCTGATCTTCTCCTGTGGGGGGTGTGAGACAGCAAGGGTGAGCTCACACAAGATCATAGCTCAACAAGTTGTGGGGAACCAGTGGACACAAACTCACAAAGGTGTGAGTTCATGTGATGTGTAAGGCTTAATCAAAGATAGGGGTTAAAAGCTGAGCATTGCTTTTAAGTAGTTGGTCAAACTTTTATTAGCAATTACTAAGTGTAAGTAAATACCAAACCATAAGTAAAGTAATAGAACAAAATTAATAACAAACCCATGCATATGCGAATGACAAAATTGAATTTAAGTTCCATAATTTAAACATCAGAGAGTCCTGAGCCGCTCATGACCGTGAGCTCGGCTAGTATACCAGTTTTACACTCTGCAGAGGTTGTACCCTTTACCCACAAGTCATGTTACCCATCTGCCAAGGGGTCGCGAATCCCATACACCTCTACCTAGGAAGCGCGGCAGGGCAACACTACGAGGCCTTTACAAAGTTCCACTAGCTTCCGAAAACCCGCTACAGTTTATAGGAAGATCCAGTAAAGGGTTCCTGGTTGACTGCCATCGCAGCAAAATCAACCAGGGACCTCCCCGCACTGACCTCTCCCCTACTGCCCTTGCCCCTTTCGGGTAAGGTAGTCTTCCACTAGCTTTCCTAATTAGTCAGCCAAGGGCGTCCCATTCCACCCTTGTGGTGGCACGTGGTTCTCAAGTTAAGCTCTATGTTCCAATTAACATTAATGATATCATCATGAACATAAACAGAATAACAACAATAATTGGAACATAGAGGTAATAAATGATTATCCCAAAACCATATAAAGCAATAGCAAACTACCCAAGTGATTCAGGGGTAAACAAGGTAATGAGATAAACAATCTAGGGTGACCTATTGGGTCCCATCAAAATTAACCTATGCATGGATAAGTGATATTAAAGAACATTATTGGGTAAAAAGTGGTCAAGGGCACAACTTGCCTTCAATGAGCTCCTGCTCAGCTACTTCAACCTGCTACTCACCAGGATCCTCGGTCACGGGCTCTTCTACTCGCCACAATACAACAAGCACAGTGCATATAGAGAAATTAACATTACACCAAACATATAAATAAAATACACAGAAATATTCTACACTTTAAAATAAAATCCTAGGAACAGGAATCATAATTTTCTGAATTACAGATTTTAAGTTATGCATTTTCAAAGGTTTTATGTGCTTTAGATAGGATTAAGTGATAAATAAATTTCTTACTGTTTTCATGACATAACAGAGGCTCTAGGTGATAGAGAATAAAATTACAAAATTTTAGGAACTGGAATGGATGAATTTGGAGTTAGTATGAATTTTCTATGAATTATTGAAGTTCTAGCAATTATTTTCCTATTAAAAATCCATTTTCTAAATCCTTTATTCGATTTAATTAGGCTCTGGACTGGGCGTCAATTCCTGGAAAACCCAGGGGCTAATCTACTAAAATTCCAGAGACACAGAGCACAGGATCTGTGGACGGCGGGTTGATTTCATTGTTTCTCGGGGTCTCTTTAACAAAATGCACCCGCGAAGGGGTATGGAGTGCCCAGGGCCGTCCGATTAGCCATCGGCCGCCAGGATCACACAGACGATGTGGTCATGCGCGATTACATCGGATCCGCATAGCCAGGGATCGACGGTCAGCGCAAAATCACATGAAACGGTGCACAAGATCTGATCAAGACCGTCCGTGAGCCGATCTACGGTTAAGATCTCACAGCGCGAATGGATACGTGGTCGTCTAATCTGAGCCGTCCCCGATCGAATCGACGGTCGCGACATCGTCACCTCCCTCCGCCAAGAACTGAGCACGGCGGCGCAACCCACCGTGCGGTGGCAGGACCGCCGGAGCAGGGAACCCGATCTCCCAGCCCGCCATCTTCAAATTCACTCGCTCCCCGCCTAATTAATGACCCTATGATCTTGTTTCCCCCATCAATTTCTGCCCTCATCGAGCACAGGGCTCGGCCCACGGCGCGCTATTATCCTACGGTGGCGCCACCGCAACAGCGACCCCAATCTCGCTTCTAAGAACGAAATCCGCTACCCTTGTCGATTCTACCTATTGCACAGATGCATACGACGGTTTGGGTGAGGTGCTTACCTACGGTGTCGCGTTGTAGCGCTAAATCACGAGGTGAGCAGCTCCGCTACGAAGAGACACCGGCGGCGATTTCTGAGGTCCTGCGGCGTTTGCCCCGCGCAGCAATGTGACGAGGATGTGCGGCGCGGCCGAGTTGTAGTCTCAGGTGCCGGAGACCGCTGCGGAGCTACTCCCTGGTGAGGTACTGCCCGCACACGGCAATGGTTCTCCCGTGGCGGAGTTCAGGGCTTCCCCAGGTGCTAAGACGATTTTGGATTTAGGTGATGGTTCAGGGGACCGGGGCGGACGAAGTCGCGCACATATACTCCGAGGCTGGCGATTTTCCACCTCCGAGGATCTCGGCAGACTCCAACAGCAATCCGTTGGGCATGCGGCGGTCACGGGAGGGGGGTTGACAGGTCGATCCCACCTAATAATGGGTGCAGTCCAAGCGAAGGAAGCGGAGCACGACGCAAGAATCTCGGGCGACAGGAACAACTCCCGCCGAGGAAAGAACAGCCACTGCGAGCTCCCAGGTGCCACCCGCGGCGAGATTTTGGCTTCGTTCTGTTGGTGGGGATGAAACTGCCCATGGGGCCCACCTGTAAGTGGGTATACAGGCAACCAGAGTGCGCCACAAAAAGGGCCCACAGGTCAGCGACGTTCTGGGGTCTGGGCTGTGCAGGCTCAGAAGAAGAATGGGCCGAAAACAGTTATCCCAGCCCAACTAGGGTTTTACTCCTTTTCTTTTTTTATATTTCCTATTTTCTTTTGAATCTCAAGTTTGAATTTGATTCTTGTTATGAGGTTCCACTTTGAATCAATTATACAAGTTCAAATATTACTGTAGAATTAATATATCTTATTATATATATTTTTATACCCTTCCTAGTCACATAGTATTTCCTTTCTTCTTTCCAGACTCTAGAATTTCTTTTAGGATTTAATTTCCCATTTGGATATTTAACATTTTTCACATTATTATATGTTGTCACAAAATGCACACAGAATAAAATCGAGCATGATGCATAATTTAATTGTATTTATATTCTTATTAGTCATTTACTTCAAATCGAAGTGTTCACATGTGATGATAAATGGGAAAAATTCACATATAAAGGAAAGGAAATTCTCCTTTTATTTCTTTTACAAAATGGGTGTTACAAATCCTACCCCCCTTAAAAATAATCTCGTCCTCGAGATTTAAGATGAACGAGGGAAAAGATGGGGAAAATCGATGCGAAGCTCTTCTTCTCTTTCCCAAGTTGCTTCATCTTCACCGTGGTGACCCCATTGCACTTTGCACATCTTTATCACCTTATTTCTCGTAACTCGAGTTAATGTATCCAAAATCTTGATCGGGTACTCCGTGTAAGTCAAATCACCTTGAACACTGAGCTCTTCCATTGGTAACTGTTCCTCAGGGACACGGAGACACTTCTTCAGTTGAGATACATGGAACACATTATGCACATCTGATAGACTAACAGGTAACTCGAGTTGGTATGCCATCTCCCCACTCTACGAAAGATCAGGAATGGTCCAATGTAGCGAGGGGATAATTTGCCCTTGACTTTAAATCTCCTCATTCCACGTAGTGGTGACACCTTGAAGTACACATGATTTCTTTCCCCAAATTCCATTGGTCTTCTTCCATTACCAGCGTAGCTCTTTTGCCTGGTTTGAGCCACTCTCAAATTCTCTCGAATTATACGAACTGGTTCTTCTGCCTCTTGAATAAGTTTGGGTCCAAAGAATTGTCTTCCTCTAGTCTGGTCCAAAAATAGAGGAGTCCTGCTTTTCCTGCCATATAAATCCTCGAACGAAGACATCTTCAGACTGGCCTGGCAACTATTATTATATGAGAACTCAGCATAAGGTAGACTCTTGTCCCAACTACTACCATGCTGAAGGGTACAAGCTCCCAACACGTCTTATAACACTTGATTAGTCCTTTCAGTTTGTACACTAGTCTGAGGATGGTAAGTCAACTAAAATTCAACTTTGTATCCATATTCTCATGAAAACTTTTCCAAAATTTGGAGGTAAACTGTGATCCTCTATCCAAAATGATCCACTTCGGTACACCGTGTAGAGACTCAATCCGAGACATGTATAACTTAGCCAATTGGGATCCCTTATAAGTAGTCTTGACCGGAATGTAATGAGCCACTTTGGTCAGTCTATCCACAATAACCCATCTAGCATCATATCCTTTCGAGGTGCGAGGCAATCCAGTAATGAAGTCCATACCAATCTCTTCTCACTTCCACTCGGGTATCCTTAATGGGTATAATAGTCCAGCTGGCCTCTCGTGTTCAACCTTAACTCTTTGACATACATCGCACATAGCCACATGTGCAGCCACATCTCTCTCCAGTCCATATCACCAGCACTTCTGCTTTAAATCCTGATACATCTTGGTACTACCAGGATGAATAAAATAATCCAAGTCATGGCTTCCTTCGATATAGTCTCACGAAGGCTTTCAATCTCGGGGACACATATCTTGTCCTTGAACCATATGGCGCCTTGCTCATCTTCCGTGAATTCCGAAACTCGATCTTCGGTAATCAGATCCTTAATCTCTTGTGTCTTAGTATCATCAATTTGTCCTTTGCGGATTTCTTGCTCCAAAGTAGACTTTGCATTATTAGTAACTCCTTTAGTGTGAGTAACTATCCCCAGGTTAAGTCTCCTGAAATCCTCAACAATCTCATCGAGTAGCTGGGCAACGACAGCTAAATGAACATGCTCCTTTCGACTCAAGGCATCTGTAACCAAATTTGCCTTGCCCGGGTGATAGTGAATTTCCAAATCATAATCCTTAATAAGCTCCAACCAACGGCGTTGCCTCAGGTTGAGATCCTTTTGAGTGAATATATATACTTCAAACTCTTATGATCCGTATATACTTGGCACTTAGTTCCCACTTAAATTCTCTTTCCTTCTCCAGAAGTGAGGTCCTGCAAGTCCCAAGAAACTCCGAGTCTCAGTGACTGTAGTGGGCACTCTCCACTCCATTATCTCCTTCACTTTAGCAGGATCCACTGATATCCCTCCATTGGAAATGATATGTCCAAGAAATGGCACCTCGCCAATCCAAAACTCGCATTTGCGGTACTTAGCGTAGAGTTGATTATCTCGTAACTTCTGTAGCACCAACCTTAGATGTTCTTCATGGTCACTCTCATTCTTAGAATAGATAAGAATATCGTCGATGAACACCACGACGAATCTGTCCAAATACTCCAAGAACATCTTATTCATCAAATCCATAAAATAAGCTGGTGCATTAATTAATCCAAACGACATAACGATGATCTCATATAATCCATATCGAGTCGAGAAAGCCGTCTTAGGAATATCTGATGGTCCAGTCTTCATCTGATGGTATCCCGATCGGAGGTCGATCTTCGAGAGTACCCTGGTTCCTCTCATCCGATTAAATAAATCCTCAATGCGGGGCAATGGAAACTTGTTCCTCACAGTGACATCATTAAGGCCCTTTAGGTGTAATTACTCTCTTGGGTTTTCTCATATTGTCCAACACATTTGCACAAATCCAAAATCTCAGCATAACACATAATTTTATTAGCAACACCTGGGGACCAATAGACCTTTTTATTCCTCCTAAAATGGTATCATACCTAATACTAACTAAAGGAACATGTAGATCCTACAAATAGTAGTAATTTACATATATGTTTATGTAGCTTGGTGGAGCTGGTGGTGGTGGAGATGGTGGTTGCTCTTGTCGTTGTCTCTCCAACCGTGATTGCCTTATTTCTTGCTGTATCTCCAGACGGGCCTGACGTATTTCCTCGCGTTCTTGTCTTATTTGGCTTTGCATTTCGGTCATCATGTCTGTCAATTGCTGTATTACCAGCCTTTGGGTTGCGATCACTTGCTCGGTTTCAACAGGTGGAGGATTTGGAGGATTCATTTCTGTTTGCTGTTGCGTGATAATCTTTCCTTTCCTGGTATTGACCATCTGAGTTAGAAAGAACAGTAGCCAAGGCAGTAATTACAATCATGTTACTTTGGGGGACTTATTAGCTAAGTAGATTAGTGTGTCACCTACTAAAGCTAATGCAATACCTTATAGTGGTACATGCTAAAATGTCCATATATAATATCTCAATCAATCAAAGAAGCAAATCAGGCATTGATCATCAGAACAATCAACCAACATTTTTAATAGAGAAAATAGTTTTAATTTTGTCTTAGGTCTCCTATCTCTTAAAAAGATCATAGTGGTAGGATTCCAAGGTTTGAAATCCATCTTGTCTTAGAGTAGAAAAGGTAAGAATGATCAGAGTAGAACAGTAGAAGGTGAGACAGGATTAAGATAAGTGTAGAAAGAATCAGAGTAGGGTGAGTGTAGAATGAACCAGAATGAGATAAGTAGGTAAGGGTTTGTCCATTTCTATCTAGGTTTCGTCCTACAGTCAACATTTCCTCTGATACCACTTCTGTAACACCCGGTTTTAAAGAACAAAGCCGGGTGCATCTCATACATGCGCCAAGAAGACAACATATATAACGACAGAGTGTATAGAGATAAATGTCATTAACATCAGAGTATTTATTACATAGCGGAAGACTTATTACAAAATAAAATAATAAAGATAAAACGGACTAAGGATCGTAGGCGCCAATGTCGACTGAGAAACGCCACCTAGATCAAGTCAAACTCCTCGCCTTGAGGCTCCTCCTGAAACACCTGATCTTCTCCTGTGGGGGGGTGTGAGACAGCAAGGGTGAGCTCACACAAGATCATAGCTCAACAAGTTGTGGGGAACCAGTGGACACAAACTCACAAAGGTGTGAGTTCATGTGATGTGTAAGGCTTAATCAAAGATAGGGGTTAAAAGCTGAGCATTGCTTTTAAGTAGTTGGTCAAACTTTTATTAGCAATTACTAAGTGTAAGTAAATACCAAACCATAAGTAAAGTAATAGAACAAAATTAATAACAAACCCATGCATATGCGAATGACAAAATTGAATTTAAGTTCCATAATTTAAACATCAGAGAGTCCTGAGCCGCTCATGACCGTGAGCTCGGCTAGTATACCAGTTTTACACTCTGCAGAGGTTGTACCCTTTACCCACAAGTCATGTTACCCATCTGCCAAGGGGTCGCGAATCCCATACACCTCTACCTAGGAAGCGCGGCAGGGCAACACTACGAGGCCTTTACAAAGTTCCACTAGCTTCCGAAAACCCGCTACAGTTTATAGGAAGATCCAGTAAAGGGTTCCTGGTTGACTGCCATCGCAGCAAAATCAACCAGGGACCTCCCCGCACTGACCTCTCCCCTACTGCCCTTGCCCCTTTCGGGTAAGGTAGTCTTCCACTAGCTTTCCTAATTAGTCAGCCAAGGGCGTCCCATTCCACCCTTGTGGTGGCACGTGGTTCTCAAGTTAAGCTCTATGTTCCAATTAACATTAATGATATCATCATGAACATAAACAGAATAACAACAATAATTGGAACATAGAGGTAATAAATGATTATCCCAAAACCATATAAAGCAATAGCAAACTACCCAAGTGATTCAGGGGTAAACAAGGTAATGAGATAAACAATCTAGGGTGACCTATTGGGTCCCATCAAAATTAACCTATGCATGGATAAGTGATATTAAAGAACATTATTGGGTAAAAAGTGGTCAAGGGCACAACTTGCCTTCAATGAGCTCCTGCTCAGCTACTTCAACCTGCTACTCACCAGGATCCTCGGTCACGGGCTCTTCTACTCGCCACAATACAACAAGCACAGTGCATATAGAGAAATTAACATTACACCAAACATATAAATAAAATACACAGAAATATTCTACACTTTAAAATAAAATCCTAGGAACAGGAATCATAATTTTCTGAATTACAGATTTTAAGTTATGCATTTTCAAAGGTTTTATGTGCTTTAGATAGGATTAAGTGATAAATAAATTTCTTACTGTTTTCATGACATAACAGAGGCTCTAGGTGATAGAGAATAAAATTACAAAATTTTAGGAACTGGAATGGATGAATTTGGAGTTAGTATGAATTTTCTATGAATTATTGAAGTTCTAGCAATTATTTTCCTATTAAAAATCCATTTTCTAAATCCTTTATTCGATTTAATTAGGCTCTGGACTGGGCGTCAATTCCTGGAAAACCCAGGGGCTAATCTACTAAAATTCCAGAGACACAGAGCACAGGATCTGTGGACGGCGGGTTGATTTCATTGTTTCTCGGGGTCTCTTTAACAAAATGCACCCGCGAAGGGGTATGGAGTGCCCAGGGCCGTCCGATTAGCCATCGGCCGCCAGGATCACACAGACGATGTGGTCATGCGCGATTACATCGGATCCGCATAGCCAGGGATCGACGGTCAGCGCAAAATCACATGAAACGGTGCACAAGATCTGATCAAGACCGTCCGTGAGCCGATCTACGGTTAAGATCTCACAGCGCGAATGGATACGTGGTCGTCTAATCTGAGCCGTCCCCGATCGAATCGACGGTCGCGACATCGTCACCTCCCTCCGCCAAGAACTGAGCACGGCGGCGCAACCCACCGTGCGGTGGCAGGACCGCCGGAGCAGGGAACCCGATCTCCCAGCCCGCCATCTTCAAATTCACTCGCTCCCCGCCTAATTAATGACCCTATGATCTTGTTTCCCCCATCAATTTCTGCCCTCATCGAGCACAGGGCTCGGCCCACGGCGCGCTATTATCCTACGGTGGCGCCACCGCAACAGCGACCCCAATCTCGCTTCTAAGAACGAAATCCGCTACCCTTGTCGATTCTACCTATTGCACAGATGCATACGACGGTTTGGGTGAGGTGCTTACCTACGGTGTCGCGTTGTAGCGCTAAATCACGAGGTGAGCAGCTCCGCTACGAAGAGACACCGGCGGCGATTTCTGAGGTCCTGCGGCGTTTGCCCCGCGCAGCAATGTGACGAGGATGTGCGGCGCGGCCGAGTTGTAGTCTCAGGTGCCGAAGACCGCTGCGGAGCTACTCCCCGGTGAGGTACTGCCCGCACACGGCAATGGTTCTCCCGTGGCGGAGTTCAGGGCTTCCCCAGGTGCTAAGACGATTTTGAATTTAGGTGATGGTTCAGGGGACCGGGGCGGACGAAGTCGCGCACATATACTCCGAGGCTGGCGATTTTCCACCTCCGAGGATCTCGGCAGACTCCAACAGCAATCCGTTGGGCATGCGGCGGTCACGGGAGGGGGGTTGACAGGTCGATCCCACCTAATAATGGGTGCAGTCCAAGCGAAGGAAGCGGAGCACGGCGCAAGAATCTCGGGCGACAGGAACAACTCCCGCCGAGGAAAGAACAGCCACTGCGAGCTCCCAGGTGCCACCCGCGGCGAGATTTTGGCTTCGTTCTGTTGGTGGGGATGAAACTGCCCATGGGGCCCACCTGTAAGTGGGTATACAGGCAACCAGAGTGCGCCACAAAAAGGGCCCACAGGTCAGCGACGTTCTGGGGTCTGGGCTGTGCAGGCTCAGAAGAAGAATGGGCCGAAAACAGTTATCCCAGCCCAACTAGGGTTTTACTCCTTTTCTTTTTTTATATTTCCTATTTTCTTTTGAATCTCAAGTTTGAATTTGATTCTTGTTATGAGGTTCCACTTTGAATCAATTATACAAGTTCAAATATTACTGTAGAATTAATATATCTTATTATATATATTTTTATACCCTTCCTAGTCACATAGTATTTCCTTTCTTCTTTCCAGACTCTAGAATTTCTTTTAGGATTTAATTTCCCATTTGGATATTTAACATTTTTCACATTATTATATGTTGTCACAAAATGCACACAGAATAAAATCGAGCATGATGCATAATTTAATTGTATTTATATTCTTATTAGTCATTTACTTCAAATCGAAGTGTTCACATGTGATGATAAATGGGAAAAATTCACATATAAAGGAAAGGAAATTCTCCTTTTATTTCTTTTACAAAATGGGTGTTACAGGTACGTCCGTTACATGGCCGAGGCTTGGGCTACGCTCTCGAGGTACCCTAGGACATTTCTGAGACCAGTGGGAACGATTTGTAATGGAATCCCACCGGAGGGAGGCAACGAGCCCTCGGACCCTATCAAAATGGGTCTGAGTCTAGCAAATCCCCTGCAGGTACTTTTGGAGCGCGCCTCCGGACCACTAGCTGACCCTTAACGAACAGGGCACGGGCGTCCACTCGGATCACTCGTTAGCAACTCACTGGAAACACCATGATCGGTGCCCTCCGAGGGTAACCTGGCGCTTTCCCCCCTTCCTCCTTGCGAAAAGGCGACGAAGGGGCGTATAATAAAAGTCGAGACAGTTCTTGATCGTCCTCTCGCTCCGTGCAGAGGCTCGGAGGCTACCCTCGCACCTGGCTGCGGCCAAAACTGTTGACAGCGTCAACAAACCGGCTCAAAAACTCGAAGCCTGACCATGCACCCTGGCTGTGGCCAGGCCGCATGAGGGAACAACCAGGCCAACCGAGGCATCACCGCAAGAATTAAGACCTCAGAGGAGTCAAACCACTCCTCCGAGGCCTCGGGGGCTACATCCGGCGGGTGCGCTCGCGCCCACCCACCGAAACGAGACATAACCGAGAAAGGTTGGTCCCCTCGCAAAAATCCGGCAGAACCTCCAAGCGAGTGCCTACACTCACTTCGAGGCTCGGGGGCTACTGTCGGGTACCGTAATTAGGGGTACCCCCAACACTCCTAAACACGGCTGGTGAACACCTTCAGAGCAAACCATAAAGACTGACAGTTTGGGTCAAAGTCAAAGCTTCGTCTATCAAGGGACGCGATCTCGCCTCGTCCGAGCCCGGCCTCGGGCGGGAACAGTGGTCCCGGACGAATTCACGTCTCGCCCGAGAGTCTCCTCAGGCAGTGAGCGCACCCTCGGCTCAGCCAAAGGCAAGCCTTGTCGTGCAAGCGACCTTGGCCAAATCGCCTTACCAGCCGACCGTATTGCATGCAGATTTAATGCTGGGATCACCCGACACCTTATCCTGACACGCGCGCATCAGTCGGCAAGGTCGAAGTGAACGCAGACACTTCACCCTTTCACTGACCGACCTGACAGGAAAACAGCGCCGCCCGCCCCGCTCCGGTTGGTGTGCCAACCACCCGGGAGAAACCGACAACAGCCAAGTTCAGCCTCGGGCGCAACAGGAAGCTCCGCCTCGCCCGACCTCAGGCCTCGGCCTCGGGAGGAGATCTCCGCCTCGCCCAACCCCAAGGCTCGGCCTCAGCCTCGGCCTCGGGAAGATTCACATCCTCGCCCGACCCTGGGCCTCAGCCCTAGCCTCGGTCTCGGAGGAGCCACCGCCTCGCCCGACCTCAGGCTCAGATCGGCCGCGCCACAAGGGATACATCATTACCCTATTCCTAGCTAGCTCAGGCTACGAAGGAACAAGACTGGCGTCCCATCTAGCTTACCCCGGTAACAGGCCATGATGGTTCCCCGCGTGCGTCCATGACGTCGGTGGTTCTCAAGCCCCCTACGGAAGCAAGGAGACGTCAGCAGGATCCATGCAGCGCCAACAACTGTGCTTCTACAGGGCTCATGCACTTCTCCAACGGACACATTAACACGTACATAGCGACCAGGCACTTCCCCACTGGCCACGTAGCACATAGCTACACACCCATTGTACAGCTGGACCATCTCCTTATGTTTATAAAAGGGGATGTCCAGGAAAGGGGAAAGAAGGAGGAGAAAAGGGGGCAAAAAAGGGACGGGAGAAGACGAGTAGGGCCAGTCTCTCTCTCTCTCTCTCTCTTGCTCTCTCGCACGCTTGTAAGCCCTACTACGAGCACCCTGGTGCAGGATAATACAAGGCTCATTTCCCCTCTTGTGTTCCATCTCGCACCAACCCATCTCGGTAGGGACACGCAACGACAAATTTACTAGTCGGTCCAGGGACCCCCCGAGTCCGAAACGCCGACACCTCTCCACTACACCATTTTGTTGAGGTGTGTAGGGAGAAGAGAACTCATGCTTGGTGTCCTCCTCCTCAAGAAACCCTTCGATTTGTGAGTTCTTGAACTCTGTCCCATTGTCACTTCTAATCTTTTTGATTCTCAATCCAAACTCATTTTGAGCCCGTCTCAAGAATCTCTTTAAGGTCTCTTGGGTTTGAGATTTTTCCTGCAGAAAGAATATCCAAGTGAAGCGAAAACAGTCATCCACAATAACTAGACAGTACTTACTCTCGCCGATGCTTATATAAGCGATCGGGCTGAATAGGTCCATGTGGAGTAGCTCAAGCGGCCTGTCAGTCGTCATGATGTTCTTGTGTGCATGATGGACTCCAACTTGCTTCCCTGCTTGACATGCGCTACAAATCCTGTATTTCTTAAAATGAACATTTGTTAGTCCTAAAATGTGTTCTGCCTTTAGAAGTTTGTGAAGATTCTTCATCCCAACATGGGCAAGTCGGCGATGCCAGAGCCAACCCATATTAGTCTTAGCAATTAAGCAAGTATCTAGTTCAGCTTTGTTATCATTAAAATCAACTAAATATAGCTGACCATCTAACACTCCCTTAAATGCTATTGAATCATCACTTCTTCTAAAGACAGTAACACCTACATCAGTGAATAGACAGTTGTAGCCCATTTTGCATAATTGAGAAACAGAAAGCAAATTGTAGTCTAAAGAATCTATAAGAAAAACATTAGAAATGGAATGGTTAGGAGATATGGCAATTTTACCCAAACCTTGATTTCCATCCCTCGAATGTAATAGCTCTTTGGGGATCTTCATTTTTCTCATATGAGGAGAATACCATTTTCTCCCTTGTCATGTGGTTTGTGCACCTGCTATCGATTATCCAACTTGATCCACCAGATGCATAAACCTACAAAACAAATTTAGGCCTTGTTCTTAGGTACCCAAATGGTCTTGGGTCCTTTCACATTAGAAACAAGCACCTTGGGTACCCAAACACAAGTCTTAGGACTCTTGTATTTGCCCTAACATATTTGGTTGAAAGTCACCTAGAGGGGGGGTGAATAGGCGTAATCTGAAATTTATGACTTAAAACAACAAACTACAAGTCAGGGTTAGCGTTAGAATTAAATCCGAGTCTGGGAGAGAGGGGAAAAATAAATCAACCAAGAAATAAAGCGAATGACACGATGATTTGTTTTACCGAAGTTTGGTTCTAAAGAACCTAGTCCCCATTGAGGTGGTCACAAAGACCAGGTCTCTTTCAACCCTTTCCCTCTCTCAAACGGTCACTTAGACCGAGTGAGCTTTCTCCTTAATTCCACGGGTCACTTAGACCCCACAAGGATCACCACACACTTGGTGTCTCTTGCCTTGCTTACAAGTCACTTTGAAACAAGAAAGAGGAAGGAAGAAAGCGATCTAAGAAACAAGAGCTCAAAGAACACGAATGTCGGCGTTTCGGACCCGGGGGGGTCCTCCGAACCGACTAGTGAATTTGTCGTCGCTGCGTGTCCCAGTCCAGATGGGTTGGCGTGAGAAGGAACACAAATGGGGGACTTGTATTATCTTGCACCGGGGGTGCCGCTCATAGTAGGGGTTACAAGGGTCGCGAGAGGGAAGAAGAGAGCCGGTCCGTCAGCCCACCGTCCCCTCTGCACGAGAACCCTCCTCCTTTTCTGCGGGAAGGCCCTGGACCTCCCTTTTATAGATGCAAGGAGAGGGTCCAGATGTACAATGGGGGTGTAGCAATGTGCTAACGTGTCTGGCAGAGAAATGCCTAAGCCCTATGTACATGCCAACGTGGCTGTCGGGGGAGAGCTTGAGCCCTGTATACGTGATAGCGTGGCCGTCAGAGAAGCGCCTGAGCCCTATAGGAGCACAGCTGGCAGTGTGGCAAGGATCCTGCTGACGTCTCCTTGCTGCCGTAAGGAGCTGAGAGCCACCGGCGTCATGGTTGCACATGGGGCACCATCATTACCCGTCGTCGGGGTAAGCCAGATGGGACACCGGTCTTGTTCCTTGTAGCCTGAGCTGGCTAGGGATAGGGTAATGATGTATCCCCTGTTGGCGTGGTCGGTCTAAGCCCAAGGTCAGGCGAGGCGGAGACTTCTCTTGAGGCCGAGGCCGGGGTCGAGCGAGGACGCGATTCCCCCCGAGACCGAGGTCGAGGCCGAGTCCGGAGGTCGGGCAAGGCGAAGACTTCCTTCTGAGGCCAGAGCCTGAGGTTGGGCGAGGCGGAGCTTCCTGTTGCGCCCGAGGCCGAACTCGGTGGTTGATCGTGACTTGTTGTCAGCTTCGCCTGGGTGGTTGGCAAAGTAGTTGGAGCAGGGCGAGCGGCGCTGTTTTCCTGTCAGATCGGACAGTAAAAAGGGGGGCGAAGTGACTGCAGTCACTTTGGCCCTGCCGACTGAGGCGCGTGTGTTAGGATACGGTGTCAAACGATCCTCGCATTGAATGCGCCTGCGATGTGGTCGGTTGGTGAGGCGGTTTGGCCAAGGCTGCTTCACAACGAAGCCTACCCGAGCCGGGCTTCGGGAGAGCCGAGAGGGTGCCCGCTGCCTGAGGAGGCCCTCGGGCGAGGCGTGAACTCGTTTGGGACTACTGCTCCGGCCTGAGGCTGGGCTCGGGCGAGGTCGCGTCCCTTAGGTAGACGAAGCCTTGACTTGAACCACGCCCGTCAGTTGGTCTGAGGGTGTTTACCAGCCGTGATTAGGAGTGTTCGGGGTACCCCTAATTACGATACCCGATAGTAGCCCCCGAGCCTCGAAGGGAGTGTTGGTACTCGCTTGGAGGCTTTTGCCGCATTTTTGGTGAGGGGACCGGCCTTTCTCGGTTTTGCTTTGTTCTGGTGGGTGCACGCGAGCGCACCCGCCGGGTGTAGCCCCCGAGGCCTTGGAGGAGTGGTTTGACTCCTCTGAGGTCTTAATGCTTTTCGTGGTGCCTCGGCCGGTCTGATCGTTCCCTCATGCGGCCTGGCCGTAGCCCGAGTGCATGGTCAGGTTCCGAGTTATCAAGCTAGTTTGTTGACGCTATCAACAGTTTGGCCGTAGCCGGGTGCGAGAGCAGCCCTCGAGCCTCTGCATGGAGCGAGAGGATGATCAAGGACTTTCCCGGCTTTTATCATACGCCCTTGCATCGCCTTTCCGCAAGGAGGAGGGGGGGAAAGCGCCATGTTGCCCTTGGAGGATGTCGAACATGGTGTTTCCAGTGAGCTGCTAACGGGTGATCCGAGTGGACGCCCGTGCCCCGTTCGTTAGGGGTCAGCTGGTGGCCCAGAGGCGCGCTCCAAAAGTACCTGCGGGTGATTCGCCGGACCCGGACCCCTTCGATAGGGTCCAAGGGCTCGATGCCTCCCTCCGGTGGGATTCCTTACAAATCATTCCCGCCGGTCTTGGAAATGTCCTAGGGTACCTCGGGAGTGTAGCCCGAGCCTCGACCATGTATTGGACGTACCCAGAGTCATCCCTCACTCTGCGTGCTCTGGGGCGGCTGTCGAACCCTTACGAGGGGCCAGCCTTCGAACCCCTAATCAGTAATGGGCGCGGAGCCCGGGTGCTCTGGGGCAGTTGTCGAAATGGGCTTGGGGCCCGCTTCCTTCGCCGAGAAGGATCCTTTCCACAACATCCCCTTTCCCGGTCCCTGTAGGAAGAGAGAGAGAGAGAGAGAGGAGGGGAAGGATATGAATTTAAATAAGGAGGCGCACCTTTTTGACGCGATCGTCTTGGCGGAGGTGAAACGACGCCCGCCTTGCCTACCAGAGGCGTCGCTTGCTCTGCCGGGGAGTTAATGTGACGGGACGGGCGATTCGCGTGGCGCCCGTTGCGCGTGCGAGCCGTTCAAGGAACGGGACACGGGTGCGTCGTCTTCACGCCGTGGGAGAGTGTCGCTGCTGGTGTAGTGGTCGCCGGCGAGCCACCTGGAGTTTGTTGTCCCGCAGGCCCTCTGGTGTGGAGGTTGTTCATACCCGCGGGAGTGGAACCGAAGTCCCGTTTGTAAGGGGATATACTGGGTTTTTGCCGGAGCAAAATGTAACTGCTTCAAGGACTTAGACATTTGTCGTAGGCCGGGAGAACCGCCGAGGGTCCTGCCGACGTCTAAGTCTATAGAGCATAGTTACCCCAAGCATATGTATTTGTTCTTTGTGGCTGTCGAGGCCTGAACATTTGGGTATTCGAGTATAAAGCTGTGTTTCTTCCTCACTTCGAGCACTGGGACTTGTTTATTGGCTAGCCGAACCACTTAACCGAGCGTGAGTTGCCTTTCGCGGAAGGTGACGAGTGAGGTATCCGTATCCTAGAGGCATAGGAGTCCCTCGGCTCAGTCGGCCTTGCCACTCTAGGCCTCTCTTGCTCAGTTTTTAGAACCCTCGGCTGCTCTGCGATGAGCCGGAGCCAGAGGCAGCGGTGTTGGCGCGGACAGAGGCGGAGTCGGCTCGAAAAGAGGCTTCGTCGGCCTGGGAGCTGGCGGTTTCCCAGGCCGAGGAAGATGTGGCAGCAGCGGCTGGAGCTTGGCCAAGACATCCACGGGCGCGGTGTTGGCGTCCTCCCTTGGGTGGAGGTTCTTTCGCCTGGGTCACCGTCCGAGGCCGGGCCAGGTTCCGCCGAGGGTGGAAACAACGCCGAGGGTGCTGCTGCTCCCCCTGCCGATGCCTGAACCTGCAGGAACAGTTTGTCTGTAGCATGCACATGTTTTTCGCGGCCGCCGAGGCCTAAACACTTTATCGTCGTGTTAAAAAGCTGCGTTTTCTTTCCTCTTGTTTCCAGCATCACGACTTGTCTGTCAGTAGCAGAATCATTTATCCAAGCAAGAGTTACTTCTCGCGGAAGGTGATGAGTGAGGTATCCGTATCCCAGAGGTGTAGGAGTTCCTCGGCTCGGTCGGCCTTGCCGCTTACGTGTACTCTCGTCGTTTTCAGGATCCCGCTATCGATACAGAAGTCAAAAGCACGAAGGTCGTTTTGGTAGAAAATTTTTTCTGAGGAAAATTTTGACGCAGAGGGGGTTCCCCCCTTCTAGCCCCCGAGGGAGGGTCGACCTTTGCTGAGGCAAGGCCGACCCTTCCTTGACGGTTAGACTTTGTGTATGTAAACGAGGTACATGAACGACTTAAAACATCTTAAGGGTAGAAGCGACGTAGCTGTTGGATGTTCCAAGCGTTGCTGTAGACCTCGCCTTGGTCGTTGGCCAGCTTGTATGTTCTGGGCTTTAAAATCTTGGCGATGATGAATGGCCCTTCCCAGGGAGGAGTGAGCTTGTGGCGCCCTCAGGCGTCCTGTTGCAGACGAAGCACCAAGTCTCCCACTTGGAAGCCTCGGGGCCAAATGCTTCGGGCGTGGTAGCGTCGCAGCGACTGCTGGTACCGTGCAGAATGTAGTAAGGCAACGTCCCGAGCCTCTTCGAGCTGGTCCAGCGAGTCCTCTCGGCTGGTCTGGTTGCTTCGGTCGTCGTACGCCCTGGCCCTTGGGTAGCCGTATTCTAAGTCCGTGGGGAGGACGGCCTCGGCCCCATAGACTAGAAAGAACGGCGTGAAGCCCGTGGCACGGCTCGGCGTCGTCCTCAGACTCCAGACTATCGAGGGTAGCTCTTTCATCCACTGCTTGCCGAACTTGTTGAGGTTGTTGTAGATCCTCGGTTTGAGTCCCTGCAAAATCATACCGTTGGCATGCTCCACCTGCCCATTCGTCATGGGGTGAGCTATGGCGGCCCAGTCCACACGGATGTGGTGGTCGTCGCAGAAGTCCGGGAACTTTTTTCCGGTGAACTGCGTGCCATTTTCGGTGATGGAGTTCGGGACCCCAAAGCGATGGATGATGTTGGTGAAGAATGCCACCGCCTGCTCGGACCTGATGCTGGTCAAGGGTCGGACCTCGATCCACTTGGAGAATTTGTCGATGGCGACCAACAGGTGCGAGAAGCCCCCGGGTGCCTTCTGCAAGGGACCGACAAGGTCCAGACCCCATACTGCAAACGACTAGGTGATGGGTATCGTCTGTAGGGCCTGAGCGAACAGGTGCATTTGCCTCGCGTAGAATTGGCATCCTTGGCAGGAGCGCACAATCCTAGTGGCGTCGGCCACCATGGTTGGCCAGTAGAAACCTTGTCGGAAGGC
Source organism: Zea luxurians (assembly GCA_029449295.1). Taxonomy (NCBI): domain Eukaryota; kingdom Viridiplantae; phylum Streptophyta; class Magnoliopsida; order Poales; family Poaceae; genus Zea; species Zea luxurians. Next base: position 10,062,881 of record JAOPSE010000088.1, on the reverse strand, counting down.
GTTTCCCACGAGGGCTCGAGGTGCTGCATGGTGGCCGCAAGCCCCCGAGTGTATTTCTTGCAACAGCTCTTGTCCTTGGGCGATGGATATGCATCATTGGAGGAAGCCCGAGGGGCTGCGGTGATAGAGCTCCTTTTCATCACCCAGCAAGACGAACGACTTGGCGCGCCGAGCCAGTCGCTGAGCTTTGGCCTTGTCGAGGGGTAGCTCTCCTCAGAGGAGATATTCCAGGTACGGGGTCTGCCAGTTCGGATCTAGCGTGACCCCATTCTGTTCCCCCTCAACGGGCAAGGCCTCCTCCTCGATGGCCGAGGGTACCTCAGGCTCGGCCGAGGCCTCCTCGGGCTCAGCCGAGGGTACCTCGGGCTGGGCCGAGGCTTTCTCAGGCTCGGGCGTGTCGTCGATCTTGACGGATGGTTGATGTAGGTCTCTGGAGAAGACGTCTGGGGGAACCGTCGTCCGCCCCGAGGCTATCTTTGCCAGCTCATCCGCAGTCTCGTTGTACTGTCGAGCGATGTGGTTGAGCTCTAGCCCGTAGAACTTGTCTTCCAGGCGTCGGACTTCATCGCAGTAGGCCTCCATCCTCCGGTCGCGGCAGTGGGAGTTCTTCATGACTTGGTCGATGACAAGCTGTGGAGTCGCCACGAGCGTCGAGGCGCCGGACCCCTAGCTCGACGGCGATGCGCAGCCCGTTAACCAGAGCCTCATACTCGGCCACATTATTTGATGCCGGAAAGTGAAGGCGGATCACGTAGTGGAGATGCTTTCCGAGGGGTGAAACGAAGAGCAAGCCAGTGCCTGCTCCTGTCTTCATGAGTGACCCATCGAAGTACATGGTCCAGAGCTCGGCCTGGATCAGAGCTGTTGGCAACTGAGTGTTGGTCCATTCAGCCAGGAAGTCTGCCAAGACCTAGGATTTTATGGCCTTTCGAGGGGCGAATGATAGCGTTTCGCCCATGAGCTCCACCGCCCACTTTGCTATCCTACCCGAGATCTTACGACACTGGATGATCTCCCCCAGGGGGAAGGATGACACCACAGTCACCGGATGAGACTCGAAGTAGTGTCGCAACTTTCGCCGTGTCAGAATCACTACGTAGAGCAGCTTCTGGATCTGCGGGTAGCGGACTTTGGTCTCGGAAAGCACTTCGCTGATGAAATAGACTGACCTCTGGATGAGCAATGCATGCCCATCTTCTTGTCTCTCAACTACAATCGCGGCACTGACCACCTGAGTGGTCGCGGCTACGTAGATCAAGAGGGCTTCTCCTGCAGCGGGGGGCACCAGGATGGGTGCATTTGTAAGGAGCGCCTTAAGGTTTCCGAGGGCTTCCTCGGCCTCGGGGGTCCAAGTGAAGCGCTCGGCCTTCCTTAAGAGGCGGTACAGAGGCAAGCCTTTCTCGCCAAGGCGTGAGATGAAGCGGCTCAGAGCCGCAAGGCATCCCATGACCCTCTGTACTCCTTTCAAATCTTTGATCGGCCCCATGTTGGTGATCTACGCAGGAGGCAGATGCTCCAGCCAGGCCCGGGCGGCATCGGAGAGGAACAGGGGAAGGTTGCGGATGATGAGGTTGTCATCGTCCATCCCTCCCAGCTGGCAGGCCAGCCGGTAGTCCGCGAGCCACAGCTCTGGCCTCGTCTCCCCCGAGTACTTGGTGATAGTAGTCGGGGCTCGGAACCGGTTCGAGAACAGCGCTCGTCGTATGGCCCGGCTGAAGGCTTGCGGACCGGGTGGCTCGGGCGAAGGGCTCCGATCCTCCCCACTGTCGTAGCGTCCTCCGCGCCTGGGATGGTAGCCTCGGCGCACCTTCTCGTAGAGGCGGGCTCGACGGTCGTGGCGATGTTGCGCGTTGCCGAGGCGGTCCGGGGCAGCAGGCATCCCGTCTCGTGTATGCTCAGTGTGAACCGAGGCCTCCCGCATGTGTCGGGACACGTGTCAGGAGGGTGCTGCGTGATGCTCCGAGGGGCACCCTCGCCATCGGGAGGCAGAGCTTTCGGCTTGTCGAACTGCGGCATGCTCCAGGAGGTTCTTGAGCTCGCCCTGGATACGCCGCCCCTCAGTGGTGGATGGCTCCGGCATCGTCCGGAGCAGCATCGCTGCTGCAGCCAGGTTCTGGCCGGTCTCGCTGATGGCCGGGGGCAGTGCTGCCCTGGCATTGTCAACGACACGGCGCTGGACTTCCTGGGGCCGATGACACATTCCTCCAGTGAGTGCCTGACCTGCCCGCTCCTGCTCGATGTTTTGCCGGAGCTACACAAGTCGCCCTGCTTCCTCGTCGAGCTTGGCCTGCATCTCGCGGATTTGCTCGAGCTGTGTGTACTGACCCCCCGCAGGTACTGGGACCACAGCTAGCTCCCACGGGATGTCAACGCGAGACGCAGGACCAGGGTCATTCTCCGGCATACCAAGGTGGTTGCCTTCGTCGAGATCCCCTAGATCGACGTGGAAACATTCGCGACTCGGGCCATAACCCTTGTTGACAAGGTTATGGCCATCATCAGAGCAACCAGAGAGGCAGTAGTCACATGCGGTCATGAAGTCTCGCATAGCACCGGAATCATGTAGTCCGGAGAAATCCCAACCGGAGTCGGGACCGTCCTCTTCCTCAGAACCCGGGGGCCCGTAGGTTGAGACGGTCTTCAGTCGGTCCCAGGATGACCACATATGGTATCTTGGGAGATCAGGATACGCCCTAGCGAAAGCGCTCACCGAAGCGGGGTCGCTTGGCGGATCGAAACTGAATCGAAAGGGCATAGGGTGGAAGACGGACAGTACCTCTCGGTCGATAGACGGTGGTGATGTCGCGTCGGAGTGCACCGTTATCTCAGGTACGAGGGTGACGCCCAGCAGGTCCTTCACGAGGGTGCTGGTGTTGTAAGTTCGCTTATCGTCGGCGTATGGCGGGGAAGCGACACCCGTCGTTGTCTCGGGCGCGAGGATAACGCCTGGCATGTCCCCCGCAGGGGCGCCGGTGTCGTCGGCTCGCTCTAGCGCGACAGCCGACGAGGTGCTGCCTCTTGCCTGGCCACAGTTGCCCCGCCTCCTCCTGCAGCGAGGAGGGTGGCGAGGCGAACGCAGATGCTCCTCTTCCTCCACGGGGGGAAGACGTCGTCGAGTTCGTCGCCGCCAGGCGAGATGACGACCGTCGCTGTTGTAGTGCTGTGCGGGAAGGAGTTCCATGTCGTAGCTACCGTCGAGGGACATGAATTCGAGACTCCCAAAGCGAAGCACCGTCCTGGGCTGAAGAGGTTACCGAAGACTCCCCATCTAGAACTCAACGGGAAGGTGATTGTTAACACGCAGCAGGCCCCTACCTGGCGCGCCAACTGTCGGCGTTTCAGACCCGATGGGGGGTCCTCCGAACCGACTAGTGAATTTGTCATTGCTGCGTGTCCCAGCCCAGATGGGTTGGCGTGAGAAGGAACACAAACGGGGGACTTGTATTATCTCGCACTGGGGGTGCCGCTCGTAGTAGGGGTTACAAGCGTCGCGAGAGGGAAGAAGAGAGCCGGTCCGTCAGCCCGCCGTCCCCTCTGCGCGAGAACCCTCTTCCTTTTCCGCGGGAAGGCCCTGGACCTCCCTTTTATAGATGCAAGGAGAGGGTCCAGATGTATAATGGGGGGTGTAGCAATGCGCTAACATGTCTGGCAGAGAAATGCCTAAGTCCTATGTACATGCCAACGTGGCTGTCGGGGGAGAGCTTATACGTGATAGTGTGGCCGTCGAAGAAGTGCCTGAGCCCTGTAGGAGCACAGCTGGCAGTGCGGCAAGGATCCTGCTAACGTCTCCTTGCTGCCGTAAGGAGCTGAGAGCCACTGGCGTCATGGTTGCACGCGGGGCACCATCATTACCCGTAGTCGGGGTAAGCCAGATGGGACACCGGTCTTGTTCCTTGTAGCCTGAGCTGGCTAGGGATAGGGTAATGATGTATCCCCTGTTGGCACGGTCGGTCCGAGCCCAAGGTCGGGCGAGGCGGAGACTTCTCTTAAGGCCGAGGCCGGGGTCGGGCGAGGACGCGATTCCCCCCGAGACCGAGGTCGAGGCCGAGTCCGGAGGTCGGGCGAGGCGGAGCTTCCTGTTGCGCTCGAGGCCAAACTCGGTGGTTGATCATGACTTGTTGTCAGCTTCACCTGGGTGGTTGGCACAATAGTCGAAGCGGGGCGAGCGGCGCTGTTTTCCCGACAGATCGGACAGTAAAAAGGGGGACGAAGTGACTGCGGTCACTTCGGCCCTGCCGACTAAGGCGCGTGTGTCAGGATACGGTGTCAGACGATCCTCGCATTGAATGCGCCTACGATGTGGTCGGTTGGTGAGGTGGTTTGGCCAAGGCTGCTTCACAATGAAGCCTGCCCGAGCCAGGCTTCGGCTCTCCCACTTGTGGCCGAGGGGGTGCTCGCTGCCTAAGGTGGCCCTCGGGCGAGGCGTGAACTCGTCTGGGACTACTGCTCCTGCCTGAGGCTGGGCTCGGGCAAGGTCGCGTCCCTTGGGTAGACGAAGCCTTGACTTGAACCACGTCCGTCAGTTGATCTAAGGGTGTTTACCAGTCGTGATTAGGAGTGTTGGGGGTACCCCTAATTATGGTGCCCGACAACGGACAAACTCTCTCTCAAGTCACTAGGAGATTGGAATGAACTTTGGCATTTGGAGAGGCTTTGATCTTTTGATTTGTGTCTAGAAGTGAATGCACTAGCTCTTGTATTGAATGTGAAGTGCTGGAAACTTGGATGCTTGGAGTGGTGGTGGTTGGTGGGTATTTATAGCCCTCAACCACCACATAGCCGTTGGGGTAGGTTGCTGTCGATGGGCACATCAGACACTGTCCGGTGCGCCAGCCACGTCACCCAACCGTTAGGGTTCTGGAGCTTCTGACCGTGGGAGCGCTGACTTCTTGTGGCACCGGACAGTCCGGTGCCGCACCGGACAGACACTGTTCAGTGTCCGGTGCGCCTCTTACGGGCAGCTCTGACTCTGCGCACTGTTCTTCACTGTAGCTCCAAATCTTTAGGTTTTGCAGTCGACCGTTGTGCCGAGTAGCTGTTGCTCCGCTGGTGCACCACAGTCCGGTGAATTATAGCGGAGCGTGCTATAAGAACCCGAGAGTGGTGAGTTCACTCTAGTACAGACCTGGTGCATCGGACACTGTCCGGTGGCACACTGGACAGTTCGGTGCACCAGACCAGGGCACTCTTGGTTTCTTTACTCCTTTGTTTTTGAACCCTATCTTCAATCTTCTATCGTTTTCATTTGAACCTTTATGCACCTGTAGAACATGTATTCTAGAGCAAACTAGTTAGTCCATTATTTATGTTGGGCATTCAACCACCAAAATTAATTATGGAAAAGGTTTGACCCTATTTCCCTTTCAGCAACTACTTTGCCTGATTTGTTAGTAAGCACATAAGAAGCATCAAAAGTCTTAAATGAAATATTATGTTCATTTGATTCATTAGGAATTTTCTTTTTAGGCAATTTGATATGAGTGGAATGCCTAGAACTAGAAGCCTCATTCTTATATATGAAAGCATGATGAGAAATAGTGTGAGGTTTTCTAGCATGGATTTTCCAAATCTTGTGCACATGATAGTTTGCAGGATATAAAATGTAACCCTCTCTATCCTGAACCATGGGAGCCTTACCCTTAACAAAATTAGATAATTTCTTGGGAGCATTAAGCTTGGTGTTGTTTTGGTTTCCCTGTTGGAAACCAATACCATCTTTAATGCAGGGCGTCTCCCATTATAGAGCATGCTTCTAGCAAATTTAAATTTTTTATTTTCTAGCTCATGCTCGGCAATTTTTGCATTTAATGTAGCTATGTTATCATTTTGTTGTTTAATCATGGCAAGGTGATCATCAATAGCTTCAACATCAACATCTCTACATCTAGTGTAAATGATAACATTTTCAACAGAAGATGTAGAGGGTTTGCAAACATTCAATTCATCAATCTTAGCATTTAAACTAGCATTCTCATTTCTAAGACATGAAATTGAATCATTGCACATGCTAAGCTCACTAGACAAATTTTCACATTTTTCTACTTCTAGAGCATAAGCATTTTTCAATTTAACAATTTTTTATTTTCCTTAACAAGCAAGTCCTCTTGGCATTCCAAGAGATCATCCTTCTCGTTAATGGTTTCAATTAATTCATTCAATTTTTTGTTTTGGTCCATGTTAAGGTTGGCAAAAAGAGAAATTAAATCGTCTTCATTATTGCTAGAGCTACCCTCATCATCGGATGTAGTATATTTAGGAGTGGCTCTAGAGTATACCTTCTTCTTCTTGTCATCCTTAGCCATGAGACACTTGTGGCCGATGTTGGGGAAGAGAAGTCCCTTGTTGACGGCGATGTTGGCGGCATCCTTGTCAGAGGAGAAGTCGGTGGAGCTCTCGTCGGAGTCCCATTCCTGCCCCATGTGCGCCCGCCCTTCTTGTAGTACTTCTTCTTTTCCATTTTCTTCTTCTCCTTCTTGTCTTCGTCTCTGTCACTTTCACTAGAATATGGACATTTAGCTATAAAGTGATCGGACTTACCACACCGGTAGCACACCCTTTTGGAGCGGGGCTTGTAGTCCTTCCCTCTCCTTTGCTTGAGGATTTGATGAAAGCTCTTAATGATAAGAGTCATCTCCTCATTGTCGAGCTTGGAGGCGTCGATTGGAAGCCTACTTGGTGTATACTCCTCCTTCTTTTCTTCCGTTGCTTTGAATGCAACGGGTTGCGTCTCGGGTGTAGAGGTGGTGCCTTGCTCCTGTAGGATTATGGGGAGGCTAAGCTAGCGAAATACAAAAATTTTCGACACCATAACACCAAGAACTACTGCAGTTATAGGTCATGGAATTACCACTAGACGTGCAGGGTAGCGGAAGACGTCTCGATGTAGACGAACGTGTTGAGCAGTGTCGTGCAGTCGCTAGCGTCCTTCACGACCTCGCGTGGTTCGTCCTAGTGCTCCAGATGCAGCACCTCTGAGGTATCCACATGTACAGGGAGGAAGCGCCGCGTACCGAACTGCTAGGTTCGCGACGGCGGCTATGCGAGGGCGAGAGGAGAGCAGCTGCTCGTTTGCTGGTTGCCAATTAGGGTTAACCTAACCGCGCCCCAACCCTCAATATATAGGCGTTATGGTGGGCTTCTGACTTCGAGGCCCATCAGTAACCCTAAAGCCCAGTCTAATTTTGGATCTAATCCGAATTAGGCTTCCTTCCCCTTAAGTGTGTGACCCTATAGGTTCACATACAAATAGACATGGCCCGAGTACTCTTACTTGGCCCAATAATTGACAGCGGCCTCTAGCAAAACATGTCAACTCCTATGCGCACGTAAAGATCATATTAGACAAACCATTGCAACATTATGTATATGTTGTTCCCTTTGTCTCATGATATTTGGTCTGGCTCTAAGCTGACCTCTCTTTCTCGATACTATGAATTGGAATCCTTTCAATGGTTAACTCTTAACCCTAGCACGGCCATGCATTTCTTGATCCAATCACTCGAGGGGCCCAAAGATATCTCTCTCAAGAAGAGAGGGACAAATTCCATCTTGACTGACCATGCCTCACAGCATGCTTCCTGACAAACCCAAAACTACCTTCATAACCACCCAGTTACGGAGTAGCGTTTGATAGTCCCTAAGTAGGTCAATCCACATCTTGAGAACATGCGACAATATCATGTCTAAGGACACATTATACATGTTGTAAAAAGAGAACTATATTACAATATCTCATATTGGGTTGGTCCAGCCTCATGTCATATATGTGCCCCCATTATTAGTTCGACATCTCCATGTCCATGACTTGTGAAATGTAGTCATCAACTAATATATGTGCTGGTCATCGATTCTGACTAGGGACATCATTTAGAATAACCATACAAGTAAAGAATCTCACAAACAATTCATATAATTGCTAATCAATACAAGGTGCCTTTCATGGATATTCAATTAAGCAATATATATATCATGGATACAAAGAAATATGCTCATCTCTACGGTTATCTCTAGGGCATATTTCTAATAGCTCTAAGTTGACAATGTGTTTGGAGTCTTTGATCATAAGTTCAAAGCTCACAAACTAGCCGATTACCTCCTCGGGAGACATCTGTTAATATCTAGGATCCCCACGTATTAATTGTACTTGAGTAGGATTACAAAAAACTAGGGATCTTAGAATAACCTTGACCATTTCATGGTCATCCCATTTTATGCTCCCGAGGTTGCACAATTGGTTGACCATCGTATTGAGCCGGTTGTACATGGCTTGCGGCTCTTCTCCTTTGTTGAGGACGAATCGACCGAGCTCCCCCTCGACCATCTCTCGCTTGGTGATCTTGGTCACCTCGTCCCCTTCGTGCGCGGTTTTGAGGACGTCCCAGATTTCTTTGGCATTCTTCAGCCCTTGCACCTTATTATACTCCTCTCGACACAAGGAAGCGAGGAGTATAGAAGTTGCTTGGCTGTTGAAGTGCCTAATTTGGGCGGCCTTGCCCGAGTCGTAGTCCTCGTCCCCGACTTGAGGTGCATGCACTCTAAATTCAACAATATCCCAAATACTTTCGTGGAGTGAGGTTACATGATGCGTCATTTTATCACTCCACATGCAATAATCTTCACCACCAAAATATGGTGGTTTGCCTAGGGGTACAGAAAGTAATGGAGCGTGCTTTGAAATACAGGGATAGCGTAGGGGCATCTTGCTATACTTTTTACGCTCATGGCGCTTAGAAGTAGTGGACGACTCGTTGCCGGATGTGGAGGGTGTTGAAGAGTCGGTCTCGTAGTAGACCACCTTCTTCATCTTCTTTTTTTCTTGTCACCCCTCCAATGTGACTTGATGGAGGAAGAGGATTCCTCCTTGTATTTGTCACCGGACTCTCTTGAGAGAGTCTTTCCCGAGCCCGTGGGCTTGTCGCCGGTCACAATATCCCTCTTGGCGTGATCTCCAGACATCACTTCGAGTTTGTTAGACTCTTAATGAAGCACTGGCTCTGATACCAATTAAAAGTCGCCTAGAGAGGGTGAATAGGCGAAACCTGAAATTTATAAACTTAAACACATACTGAGGCCGGGAATAAGCGTTAGAATTAAATTCGGGGTGAAAGATTGTTTCTCTTGCCACGAGTTGCTCAAATGATGCAGATGACGCTTGGGAGCAAACTCAAAACAATATTGGCAAGGCAACTTTAGAGAGAGGAAAGAGGGCAAACAAATCAAATGGAAATCAACATAAGTGGACACGGTGATTTGTTTTGCCGAGGTTCGGTTCCAAAGAACCTAATCCCCATTAAGGAGGTCACAAAGGCCGGGTCTATTTCAACCCTCTCCCTCTCTCTCAAACGGTCACTTAGACCGAGTGAGCCTTCTCTTAATCACATGGGTCACTAAGACCCCGCAAGGACCACCACACACTTGGTGTCTCTTGCTTGGCTTTACAAAGTACTCAAGAATTGGAATGAGAAAGGAAGAAGGCAATCTAAGAATCAAGAGCGCAAATGAACACAAAAACTCTCTCTCTCAAGTCACTAAGTGGTGGAGTTGATTCTCGGACTTGGAGAGGATTTTGATCTATTGAATGTGTCTTGGAGGGAAGTATTTTGCTCTTGTATTGAATGTTGAATTCAGAATGCTTGGATGGCTTTGAATGAGTTGGTTGTTGGGTATTTATAGCCTCCAACCACTTCCTAGCTGTTGGCAAAGTCTGCTCGCGATGGGTGCACCGGATAGTCCGATGGTGCACCGGACAGTCAACTATTCACTATCCGGTGCGTGCCACGTCAGCGTGCCCATTAGGGTTTGGAGTTGTTGACCGTTGGAGCGTTTTGTCTTTTTGCTGCACCGAACAGTTCAGTGCCACACCGGACAGTCCGGTGACCTCTGACTTCTGCGCTTTGACTTCTATCACGGCATTATTCATCACTGTTCCTCTGCGCAGTCGACCGTTGGCGCGCAGGAAGCCGTTGCTCCGCTGGCTCACCGAACAGTCCGGTGGCACACTGGATAGTCCGGTGAATTATAGTGGAGCGCTCATAGAAGAAACCCGAGAGTGGCTGGTGCGCTAGCTGCCTGGCCTGGTGCACACCGTGTCCGGTGCGCCACTTGGCAGCACACTCTTAGTTTTGCTCCAATTTTTTATTGAGTCCCTAACTGAATTTCTTTCTTGGTTTATGTTGAACCTTTTGCACCTGTGATTAATGATATCTAAATAAACTAGTTAGTCCACGTGGTTTGCGTTGGACGTCAACCACCAAAATCGATTATAGAAAATGATTAGGTCCATTTCCCTTTCAAGAACAATTTTCACATAATATGCACTTCAAACCTACTTCACCACACAAATGCGGTGCATCCACTACAAACTCATGAATGCAATTGTATCGCATACGTAGGATCACTTCGACGACACTAGACCTACACATCCACCAAAGCACTCCTCGACTAAACTGTATTCTCATCGACCTAAATACCTAAAGCATGTTTACATCCTCTACCATAGTGTTCCTTGAATTTCAACTAAAATCGGTTCACTGACGCTACTCTCTTTTAAACATTCAGGGCAACAATTACCATCAATTCAAGACATTTAACCGGTCACTAAAAGTAGAACATAATAACTACTAGAGCAAGGCATTGACTCCATCACATAACCAAAATCGGCACAACAACACTGATACAACATGTCGGCAAGCTGGTAGAAATACCAAACTTATCCTACACATCACCAATGCAATCACACATGACAAATATAGAACCACTACCCTCTTCGTCTACTCCACACCTCGAACCCAAACTTTATCATACAAATATAAATAACATGTGTCTATTTTATAATCAGGAACACAACTACATCAAGGAAAAAATTCTGGTATGCCATCGGTTTTTATACTCATTCCTTGTGTGCTACTGAGTGGCATATAGGTATATTTTTGTGTGTGTGACATGTGGGACCAATGGCACACAAGTAACGAGTATATTTTCAGATGGCATACAGGGAATTGGCCCATCAAGTAAATAATGGGGCATTTCAACAAACATCTAATATATCTACAACACGCTTATGTTACAAACAAGATAATTATAACAACCAATATATTTACCCAATCCATTCAACCAATAAGCGAGAACAGCATGTCAGCTCACCATAACAAAATTGACTAGGAAACTGCAGAAATGGCGGCGATCCCAAGTTCAGACATTTTGTGGAACACTTGGTGGGTGTTGCACTGAACTATGCTTCTTCTCCACACATTCTAGGGGTTTCCTTCCTCATCACACACATACATAAACCCATGATTAATTACCAAAACACTAATGTTGGATGAGCAAACAAGTCGAGCAAGAGTTGAAAGGCAATGTGCCATAGGGTCATTTCTACCTATTTTGTTGATTAAGTGTCCAACACACCACATTGAACTAACTTAGTTGATATGAGTATGAGCACATGTCCATGAAGGCAAGTCAAAAAGAGCTCAATCAGGGGGCCAAAATATGCAACTTGCAGTAAAATGGTATATTTGTGAGGTTTGCATACGTAAACATGTTGCATAGGTCCATTACAATGCTTTTAGCACTTGCTTTCGTCCTCTAACTCTTTGTGAACCAAACTTCGCATTTTGGACTTGTTTTGAGGTATATTAAAAACTAAGGCGAAACTATGGAAAAGAGGTAAGTTTCCAACACTTAGTCAACTGAATTACATGCTAACTATGTTTATCTAAGTCATAGGAAAGACCTCAACGAAAGCAGATTTTTTTGGAGAAGATAGGCTCAAACGAGCCTAACTTGGATTGGTTTGGGTTGCACCGAACCAGTCTGGTGGTGCACTAGATCGGGTCCATGCGACCCACCCAAACTACTCGGTCTTGGAAATTAAAATTATAAAATTCACCAAACCGATCTGATGTACACCAGATTGCTTCTCCAACGGCTACTTCGGTCACCCGGCACCCATCAGCTAGCTGATGTCACTAGACGGTCTGGTGCCACCCAGCTAAGGAAAGGCGCCAATCAGAATTCCGGGCTCGGGGCTACAGGACCCGGTCCAATGTGCACCGGACTAGTTTGGGGTGCCCGCATACGAGAAATTTTTGCGGGTTCCTAAGGAAGGAGGCGACAACTCCTAGGCCACTTGGTGCTATAAATAGAGCCCCTATGCACCTCCATTCTGCACCCAAGTACTCCAAGAGCTATACAACACTCCTACACGCTGCAACAACACATACTAGTTGTTTTAGTGAGATCTGAACGCCAGTTACGAGTTGTTCTTGTTGATTTGTGGTCTTGCGCTCTTGTCTTCGTGATCCTTGCGTGTGTTGCTACTCATTCCTCTTGTGTGTGTACTTTCTCTCCTTCCCTTACGCTAAGTGATACTATGATCTTTTGTAAGGCTGCAAGAGATTCTAAGTTGTGGAGATTCCATTATGGCCAGTATCTTGCTTGGCTTTGCTTCGATGCCTCTATGTGATACAAGGTAACCGAGTATTTTGCCTTGTCGGACTCCGAATATGCATTTCTCCGGGTTCAAGCGCAGTCTGGCTTCACGCAAGTTGGTGAATGTCTCTGCAAGGTTAGAAAATGGTCTTCTTTGTTCTTGCTCACAATGACTATGTCATCAACATAAGTGAAAACGTTGTGGCCCTCTAACCTTCGAGAATGCTTTTGGTAAGCCGTCAAAATGTTGAGTTGACATTTTTAGGCCTTCGGGCATTCGCACAAAGCAGTATGTGCCGAAGGGCATGATGAAACTTGTTTTGGCCTTGTCTTCCTCTTTCATGTAGATTTGATGATAGGCCGAAAAACAATCTAGAAGAGACATAACTTCACATCCTGTTGCGGAATCAACGATTTTGTCGATTCTTGGTAAAGGGAAGTTGTCCTTTGGATAGGCTTTGTTGAGATTGGTCAAGTCGATGCACATTCTCCATTTTCCATTTTTCTTTTGCACCATTACAACATTGGCGAGCTAGGTGGGATAAGCGATTGGTTCGATGAATTTTGCTTCCAGTAAGCTGTGGACTTCTTCCTTCGCCACTTCAATTTTTCATCAGACATTTTGCGCAGCTTTTGTTTCTTGGAGAACACGAAGGGATCAATGCCCAAGCTATGTTCAATGATGGGGTGGCTGACATCGACGAGGTCTAGGGTGGACAACGCGAAGACATCCTTGTTGTGGTTTAGATAAGAGAGAAGCCTTTCTTCTTCTGCTGGCAGAAGGTATTCGCTGACTAGAACTGTTTGGTTGGGGGTGACGGAGTCCAGGGGGACTGTTTTGACTCCCCCATTACTCTATAACTGTGCATTGATTTTTTGCCTTTGTTTGTGCGAGGGATGTTGGGGTCTTCACATTCTATTGTAGGACAATGCATAGTACACTGGCCGGGGACGAAGTCTCTTTCTATATTCCTGGCTACCTGTTGATCTCCATATATGGTGATTGCGCCCTGGGGCCCTAGGAATTTTATGCACAGGTATAGCCCATGTATTGCTGCCTCGAATTCATTGATGGATCCTCGCCCCATGATGGCATTATAGGGATAAACCATGTCGATTATGTCGAAGGTGACATACTCACTTCGCGCATTCGGTACAACACCGAATGACAGTGGTAGCTCGATTTTGCCAATTGGGAAGGTTCCTTTTCCTCCGAAGCCAAAGAGAGGGTTATCTGCTAGCTTGAATAGGTTGTGGCTTATGCCCATGCGATCGAAGGCATGTAAGAAAATGATGTCTGCCTGACTGCCATTATCGACGAGTACCTTATGCAAATCCCATCCTGCTACTCAACAGTTTATCACCATGGCATCGGCATGGGGTGCACTGCAGAGATCGACATCTCTTGCGTCGAAGGTGAGTGGTATATGGGACCACTTTGTTTGAATGACTGGCCCCGGTGAGGGCTACGTGATTGACCCTTCGATAGTGGTCTTTATTCTGTCGTTTGGTGTCGAACTCGGAGCTAGATCCTCCTCTAATCATGTGAATGACCCCTCAAAAGGGTTGGTCAGCGAAGTCCTCTTGTTTCGGTGCTGGTGGTGGTGGTAATGGTTGTTTTGGATGATGTGGTGGTCGTGGAGGCGGTAGAGTTAGGATCTCTTGGTGTTGCTGGTATAAGTTGTGGTTTTGCTGGTGAGTATGGTAATGTTCATTGTGGAACAGGTGCTGGTTGTATTGTTGGGGATGGTAGGTGTGGGCGACAACCCTTTGGTTGTCAGTCGATTGGTTTCTGGCCATTTAATCATTTGTGGATTTGGTTTCAGGGCAGTCCCTGGTTGGGTGTGCCGAGTCTTCGCCATGGAAAAGATAATAGAACCTTCATTGCTATGGGCCTTGGGCTCTTCCCTTGCCTCTGGTTGTGTTATTGTTGTGGCCTTGCTGCAGAGAGTATTCGTGACGTGTAACACCCGGTTTTAAAGGACAAAGCCGGGTGCATCTCATACATGCGCCAAGAAGACAACATATATAATAACAGAGTGTATAGAGATAAATGTCATAAAACATCAGAGTATTTATTACATAGCGGAAGACTTATTACAAAATAAAATAATAAAGATAAAACGAACTAAGGATCGTCGGCGCCAATGTCGACTGGGAAACGCCACCTAGATCAAGTCAAACTCCTCGCCTTGAGGCTCCTCCTGAAACACCTGATCTTCTCCTGTGGGGGGGTGTGAGACAGCAAGGGTGAGCTCACACATGATCATAGCTCAACAAGTTGTGGGGAACCAGTGGACATAAACTCACAAAGGTGTGAGTTCATGTGAAGTGTAAGGCTTAATCAATGACAGGGGTTAAAGCTGAGCATTGCTTTTAAGTAGTTGGTCAAAATTTTATTAGCGGTTACTAAGTGTAAGTAAATACCAAACCATAATAAAAGTAATAGAACAAAATTAATAACAAACCCATGCAATGCAAATGACAAAATTGAATTTAAGTTCCATAATTTAAACATCAGAGAGTCCTGAGCTGCTCATGACCGCGAGCTCGGCTAGTATACCAGTTTTACACTCTGCAGAGGTTGTACCCTTTACCCACAAGTCATGTTACCCATCTGCCAAGGGGTCGCGACTCCCCATATACCTCTTCCTAGGAAGCACGGCAGGGCAACACTACGAGGCCTTTACAAAGTTCCACTAGCTTCCGAAAACCCGCTACAGTTTATAGGAAGATCCAGTACAGGGTTCCTGGCTGACCGCCATCGCAGCAAAATCAACCAGGGACCTCCCCGCACTGACCTCTCCCCTACTGCCCTTGCCCCTTTCGGGTAAGGTAGTCTTCCACTAGCTTTCCTAATTAGTCAGCCAAGGGGTCCCATTCCTCCCTTGTGGTGGCACGTGGTTCTCAAGTTAAGCTCTATGTTCCAATTAACATTAATGATAACAACATGAACATAAACAGAATAACAACAAGAATTGGAACATAGAGGTAATAAATGATTATCCCAAAACCATATAAAGCAATAGCAAACTACCCAAGTGATTCAGGGGTAAACAAGGTAATGAGGTAAACAATCTAGGGTGACCTATTGGGTCCCATCAAAATTAACCTATGCATGAGTATGTGATATTAAATAACATTATTGGGTAAAAAGTGGTCAAGGGCACAACTTGCCTGGCACTTGAGATTCCAGGCACCAACTTGCTTTTCAGATGACACGCCTCGCGCTAGTCGTAGCAATACAAACAAACATTGCATAGACAAAATTAACATCACACCAAGCATGTAAACAAAATACACAAAGATATTCTTCATAATAAAATGAAATTCTAGGAACAGGAATCATAATTTTTGGAGTTATAGAATTTATGTTATGCATTTTCAAAGGTTTTATGTGCTTAGAGTAGATTAATCCATATGAATAATTTTAATTCAAGTTTCATGGCTAAACAGTGTTACTAGTTGGTGGACAATATTAATACAAAATTATTGCAACTGGAATGACTCAATTTGGAGCTAAAATGAATTATATATGAATTTCTCAAGTTTCTAGAATTGTTTTTGTACTAAAAACTAATTTCTATAATTATTTCTCTATTTTTAATCCCTTCTGGACTGGGCCATTATTATTAGAAAGTGCAGGGGCTCGGCATAAATTTTCCCAACACTCATCCTACAGCTACATGGACGGCGGGTTGTTTCCAGTATTTGTCAGGGTCTCTTTAGTAAATAAGCCAAACGAAGGGGGTATCGGTGAATCCAGACCGTCCGATCGAACATCAGCCGCCAGGATTAGATTTTTAATTAAAACGAACCGGTACCCAACCTTAGCCCTTGGATCTAGATCCCATGACCAGAAACCATCGACGCTGATCACAAATCCGATCCACCGATCGCCATCCAACGGTCACGATGGTTTCGTGAGGAAAACACCACCCAGCTCTAATCTCAACCGTCCAGCACAGATCAAACGGCCCAGATACCTTCTCCTACCTCTCGACAGACAGACAACGGTGATCTCCATAGGAGATCGTTGAGCAATCCCGCTAGCCCCGACGAGCCCCGCGCATGCTGCCACAACGGAGCACGGTTCGAATTGCCTATCGTGAAAGTAACATCGCTCATCCAAAGACGGACGACCCACACATCTTCTTCCCCACTGGCCGCATGGTGGAGCCATAGCCGGCGCTCCCCCAATCTTGGCCCCCGTGTTTCAAACTCCCATTCGGAAGCAGTAATACGCAGAGGACAATAGTGCGATGTAGTGGAGAGGTTACTCACCATGGTTCTAGAAGCGCCAAAGCATCAGCCACAGCGAGCGGCAGACACCGCGGTGGCGCCCAAATCCGGCTACAAATTCCCGATCTCCCACATAGTTTGCCGCCACATCTGGAACTCCGACCGAGGCAACACCGCTGCGGATGCGCAGGCCGTCGGTGGCGATGAATGACACGCGGCGCCGAGGTCTTGTGCTCCCTGCTCTCTCTCTCTCTTTCTCTGGAACTCGGCTGTTGAGGTATGGTGAGGGAAGGGGATAAAGACCTTGGCGCATGGTTTTTATGGTCCAGGGAACGACCGCCTCAACAATTTACCCACTGGATTCCGTTAGCGACCGCGCGATTGGTGCAGTTTGTTGCGACTTGCAAACGGTCCGCCGAACGCCACGGATCTGAGCTCACGTGGAGAAGAAGCTACTGGCAACACGGGACCACACGCAAGTGTCTCACGCGCACAAGGAAGGTGGCTGATGGGTGGGCCCCACACCGGTCTCCAAGCATCCACACGCGCAGTGGAGAGCGAGTCCAGCGGCTGGGGTTTGCCGCCGCAGTGGAGTTGGGGTACATGGGCCAAGATAGATTCAGCCCAATAGGTCTTATTCATTTTCCTTTTTCTTTTACATTTTCTGTTCTGTTTTCTTTTTTTTTATTTTTGAATTCTAATTTCACATTCAAATTCTTGTGGCAAGTTTGTTCTCAGATCAAATATGAAATTTTGAATATTCGAGTATGGGATGAATCCATTGTTTATAAATTTATTATTTTTTTTGCATCGTTTAGTATTTTTTTCCTTCCTTTATACAATTTCCAATTTTCTAAGATTTGAATTAGGTTTTAATCCCTAATTCCCATTCTTAAAGTAACCCTATTAATATTATCATTATTATTAAATGCACAAACAATTAACTCCAGCATGATGCATGATATATTTTATAGGTGGTTGGCTAATTAATCATTTTAAAGATGGTTGTTCACATGTTTTAAGATATAGAGACATATCACATAAGAGGACTACTTTCTTTAATATGATTTAGAAACTTGGGTATTACAAATCCTACCCCCCTTAAAAATAATCTCGTCCTCGAGATTTAAGAAGAACTAGAGAAAAGGTGGGGAAAATCTATGCGAAGCTCTTCTTCTCTTTCCCAAGTTGCTTCATCTTCACTATGGTGACTCCATTGAACTTTGCACATCTTTATCACTTTATCTCTTGTAACTCGAGTCAATGTATCCAAAATCTTGATCGGGTACTCCGTGTAAGTCAAATCACCTTGAACACTGAGCTCTTCCATGGGTAACTGTTCCTCGGGAACACGGAGACACTTCTTAAGTTGAGACACATGGAACACATTATGCACATCCGATAGACTATCCGGTAACTCGAGTTGGTATGCCATCTCCCCAACTCTTCTAAAGATCAAGAATGGTCCAATATAGCGAGGGGACAATTTGCCCCTGACTTTAAATCTCCTCATTCCACGAAGTGGTGACATCTTGAGGTACACATAATCTCCTTCTTCAAATTCCAGTGGCCCTCTTCCATTATCAGCGTAGCTCTTTTGCCTGGTTTGAGCCACCCTCAAATTTTCTTGAATTATACGGACTTGTTCTTCTGCTTCTTGAATAGGTTTAGGTCCAAAGAACTGTCTTCCCCTAGTCTGATCCAATATAGAGGAGTCCTGCACTTCCTCCCATATAAAGCTTCAAAAGGTGACATCTTCAGACTGGCCTGATAACTATTATTATATGAGAACTCAGCATATGGTAGACTCTTATCCCAACTTCCTCCATGCTGATGGGCACATGCTCTCAACATATCTTCCAATACTTGATTAGTCCTTTCAGTCAGTCCATCAGTCTGAGGTAGGCCAAACTAAAATTCAACTTCGCATCCGTATTCTGATGAAAACTTTTCCAAAATTCTGGGGGTAAACTGTGATTCTCTTATCCAAAACAATCTTCTTTGATACTCCATGTAAAGACACAATCCGAGTCATGGGCTTCCTTTAAAATAGTCTCACGAAGGCTTTCAATCTCGGGGACACATATCTTGTCCTTGAACCATATTGTGCCTTGCTCATCTTCCGTGAATTCCGGAACTCGATCTTCGGTAATCAGATCCTTAATCTCTTGTGTCTTAGCATCACCAATTTATCCTTTGCGGATCTCTTGCTCCAAAGTAGTTTCCACATCAATAATAACTCCTTTAGTGTGAGTAACTATCCCCAGGTTAAGTCTCCTGAAATTCTCAACAATCTCATCGAGTAGCTGGGCAACAACAGCTAAATGAACATGCTCCTTTCGACTCAAGGCATCTGTAACCAAATTCGCCTTGCCCGGGTGATAGTGAATTTCCAAATCATAATCCTTAATAAGCTCCAACCAACGGCGTTGCCTAAGGTTGAGATCCTTTTGAGTGAATATATACTTCAAACTCTTATGATCCGTATATACTTGGCACTTCTCGTCCCACTTGAATTCTCTTTCCTTCACCAAAAGCGAAGTCATAGGTTTGGCAATCTTAGAAAATCCTTCAATAAATCTCCAATAATGTCCTGCAAGTCCCAAGAAACTTCGGTCCTCCGTAACCGTAGTGGGTATGCTCCACACCACTATCTCCTTGACTTTAGCAGGATCCACTGATATCCCTCCATTAGAAATGATATGTCCAAGAAATGACACCTCGCCAATCCAAAACTCGCACTTGCTGTACTTAGCATAGAGTTGATTATCTCGTAACTTCTGTAGCACCAACCTTAGATGTTCTTCATGGTCACTCTCATTCTTAGAATAGATAAGAATATCGTCGATGAACACCACGACGAATCTGTCCAAATACTCCAAAAACATCTTATTCATCAAAATCCATAAGATAAGCTGGTGCATTAGTTAATCCAAACGACATAACGATGAACTCATATAATCCATATCGAGTCGAGAAAGCCGTCTTAGGAATATCTGATGGTCTAATCTTCATCTGATGGTACCCCAATCGGAGGTCAATCTTCGAGAATACCCTGGCTCCTCTCATCCGATTAAATAAATCCTTAATGCGGGGTAACAGAAACTTGTTCTTCACAGTGACATCCTTAAGGAACCTTTAATCCACGCACATCCCTTGCAATCCATCTTTCTTCTTTACAAACAAAACTGGTACTCTCCAAGGTGAGGAACTCGGTCGTAAGCAACTAGCCTCTTGTAATTCCGTTCACTGATTCTTCAGTCCCTTTAGGTGTAATTACTCTCATGGGTTTTCTCATATTGTCCAACACATATGCCCAAACCAAAATCTCAGCATGACGCATAATTTTATTAGCAACTCATGGGGACAGATAGACCTTTTTATTCCTCCTAAAATGGTATCATACCGAATACTAACTAAAGGAACATGTAGATCTTACAAATAGTAGTAATTTATATATATGTTTATGTAGCTTGGTGGAGCTGGTGGTGGTGGAGATGGTGGTTGCTCTTGTTGTTGTCTCTCCAACCGTGATTGCCTTATTTCTTGCTGTATCTCCAGACGGGCTTGACGTATTTCCTCGCGTTCTTGTCTTATCTGGCTTTGCATTTCGGTCATCATGTCTGTCAATTGCTGTATTACCAGCCTTTGGGTTGCGATCACTTGCTCGGTTTCAACAGGTGGAGGGTTTGGAGGATTCATTTCTGTTCGTTGTTGCCTAATAACCTTCCCTTCCTAGTATTGACCATGAGAGTTAGATACATAAGGTAAGAAAGAGCAGTAGACAAGGCAGTAATTACAATCATGTTACTTTGGGGGACTTATTAGCTAAGTAGATTAGTGTGTCACCTACTAAAGCTAATACAGTACCTTATAGTGGTACATGCTAAAATGCCCAACTATAATGTTGCAATCAATCAAAGAAGCAAATCAAGCATTTATCATCAGAACAATCAACCAACATTTTTTTTAATAGAGAAAATAGTTTTGGTTTGGTCTTAGGCCTCCTATCTCTTAAAAATATCATAGGGGTAGGGATTCCAAGGTGTGAAATCCATCTTGTTTCAGAGTAGAAAGGATAAGATTAATCAAAGTAGAAAAGCAGAAGGTGAGACAAGACCAAGATGAGACGAGTATAGAATGAATCAGAATAAGGTAAGTAGGTAAGGGTTTTGTCCATTTCTATCTAGGTTTCGTCCTACAGTCAACATTTGCTCTGATACCACTTCTGTAACACCCGGTTTTAAAGGACAAAGCCGGGTGCATCTCATACATGCGCCAAGAAGACAACATATATAATAACAGAGTGTATAGAGATAAATGTCATAAAACATCAGAGTATTTATTACATAGCGGAAGACTTATTACAAAATAAAATAATAAAGATAAAACGAACTAAGGATCGTCGGCGCCAATGTCGACTGGGAAACGCCACCTAGATCAAGTCAAACTCCTCGCCTTGAGGCTCCTCCTGAAACACCTGATCTTCTCCTGTGGGGGGGTGTGAGACAGCAAGGGTGAGCTCACACATGATCATAGCTCAACAAGTTGTGGGGAACCAGTGGACATAAACTCACAAAGGTGTGAGTTCATGTGAAGTGTAAGGCTTAATCAATGACAGGGGTTAAAGCTGAGCATTGCTTTTAAGTAGTTGGTCAAAATTTTATTAGCGGTTACTAAGTGTAAGTAAATACCAAACCATAATAAAAGTAATAGAACAAAATTAATAACAAACCCATGCAATGCAAATGACAAAATTGAATTTAAGTTCCATAATTTAAACATCAGAGAGTCCTGAGCTGCTCATGACCGCGAGCTCGGCTAGTATACCAGTTTTACACTCTGCAGAGGTTGTACCCTTTACCCACAAGTCATGTTACCCATCTGCCAAGGGGTCGCGACTCCCCATATACCTCTTCCTAGGAAGCACGGCAGGGCAACACTACGAGGCCTTTACAAAGTTCCACTAGCTTCCGAAAACCCGCTACAGTTTATAGGAAGATCCAGTACAGGGTTCCTGGCTGACCGCCATCGCAGCAAAATCAACCAGGGACCTCCCCGCACTGACCTCTCCCCTACTGCCCTTGCCCCTTTCGGGTAAGGTAGTCTTCCACTAGCTTTCCTAATTAGTCAGCCAAGGGGTCCCATTCCTCCCTTGTGGTGGCACGTGGTTCTCAAGTTAAGCTCTATGTTCCAATTAACATTAATGATAACAACATGAACATAAACAGAATAACAACAAGAATTGGAACATAGAGGTAATAAATGATTATCCCAAAACCATATAAAGCAATAGCAAACTACCCAAGTGATTCAGGGGTAAACAAGGTAATGAGGTAAACAATCTAGGGTGACCTATTGGGTCCCATCAAAATTAACCTATGCATGAGTATGTGATATTAAATAACATTATTGGGTAAAAAGTGGTCAAGGGCACAACTTGCCTGGCACTTGAGATTCCAGGCACCAACTTGCTTTTCAGATGACACGCCTCGCGCTAGTCGTAGCAATACAAACAAACATTGCATAGACAAAATTAACATCACACCAAGCATGTAAACAAAATACACAAAGATATTCTTCATAATAAAATGAAATTCTAGGAACAGGAATCATAATTTTTGGAGTTATAGAATTTATGTTATGCATTTTCAAAGGTTTTATGTGCTTAGAGTAGATTAATCCATATGAATAATTTTAATTCAAGTTTCATGGCTAAACAGTGTTACTAGTTGGTGGACAATATTAATACAAAATTATTGCAACTGGAATGACTCAATTTGGAGCTAAAATGAATTATATATGAATTTCTCAAGTTTCTAGAATTGTTTTTGTACTAAAAACTAATTTCTATAATTATTTCTCTATTTTTAATCCCTTCTGGACTGGGCCATTATTATTAGAAAGTGCAGGGGCTCGGCATAAATTTTCCCAACACTCATCCTACAGCTACATGGACGGCGGGTTGTTTCCAGTATTTGTCAGGGTCTCTTTAGTAAATAAGCCAAACGAAGGGGGTATCGGTGAATCCAGACCGTCCGATCGAACATCAGCCGCCAGGATTAGATTTTTAATTAAAACGAACCGGTACCCAACCTTAGCCCTTGGATCTAGATCCCATGACCAGAAACCATCGACGCTGATCACAAATCCGATCCACCGATCGCCATCCAACGGTCACGATGGTTTCGTGAGGAAAACACCACCCAGCTCTAATCTCAACCGTCCAGCACAGATCAAACGGCCCAGATACCTTCTCCTACCTCTCGACAGACAGACAACGGTGATCTCCATAGGAGATCGTTGAGCAATCCCGCTAGCCCCGACGAGCCCCGCGCATGCTGCCACAACGGAGCACGGTTCGAATTGCCTATCGTGAAAGTAACATCGCTCATCCAAAGACGGACGACCCACACATCTTCTTCCCCACTGGCCGCATGGTGGAGCCATAGCCGGCGCTCCCCCAATCTTGGCCCCCGTGTTTCAAACTCCCATTCGGAAGCAGTAATACGCAGAGGACAATAGTGCGATGTAGTGGAGAGGTTACTCACCATGGTTCTAGAAGCGCCAAAGCATCAGCCACAGCGAGCGGCAGACACCGCGGTGGCGCCCAAATCCGGCTACAAATTCCCGATCTCCCACATAGTTTGCCGCCACATCTGGAACTCCGACCGAGGCAACACCGCTGCGGATGCGCAGGCCGTCGGTGGCGATGAATGACACGCGGCGCCGAGGTCTTGTGCTCCCTGCTCTCTCTCTCTCTTTCTCTGGAACTCGGCTGTTGAGGTATGGTGAGGGAAGGGGATAAAGACCTTGGCGCATGGTTTTTATGGTCCAGGGAACGACCGCCTCAACAATTTACCCACTGGATTCCGTTAGCGACCGCGCGATTGGTGCAGTTTGTTGCGACTTGCAAACGGTCCGCCGAACGCCACGGATCTGAGCTCACGTGGAGAAGAAGCTACTGGCAACACGGGACCACACGCAAGTGTCTCACGCGCACAAGGAAGGTGGCTGATGGGTGGGCCCCACACCGGTCTCCAAGCATCCACACGCGCAGTGGAGAGCGAGTCCAGCGGCTGGGGTTTGCCGCCGCAGTGGAGTTGGGGTACATGGGCCAAGATAGATTCAGCCCAATAGGTCTTATTCATTTTCCTTTTTCTTTTACATTTTCTGTTCTGTTTTCTTTTTTTTTATTTTTGAATTCTAATTTCACATTCAAATTCTTGTGGCAAGTTTGTTCTCAGATCAAATATGAAATTTTGAATATTCGAGTATGGGATGAATCCATTGTTTATAAATTTATTATTTTTTTTGCATCGTTTAGTATTTTTTTCCTTCCTTTATACAATTTCCAATTTTCTAAGATTTGAATTAGGTTTTAATCCCTAATTCCCATTCTTAAAGTAACCCTATTAATATTATCATTATTATTAAATGCACAAACAATTAACTCCAGCATGATGCATGATATATTTTATAGGTGGTTGGCTAATTAATCATTTTAAAGATGGTTGTTCACATGTTTTAAGATATAGAGACATATCACATAAGAGGACTACTTTCTTTAATATGATTTAGAAACTTGGGTATTACATGACGACGAGCGGTGTCCCCAATTTATTGCTGATTAGCGATGTTGTGCACCTAGGACTGGGTACAGTTTTGCCGACTTAAGTCTGATTGTGAGGGCCTGACCCATGTTCTGCTGGACTATGGAGTGTCCTTGGGCTTTCGCTGTGACTCGATTTTCCTTTGGTGGAGCTCTTTGGATTGGGCATACTTTTTGAACAGCTAATATAGCGCTTGTAAGTTTTTGGGTCGGTCTCTTATGCGGTGGCTGTATAAAACACCGGCGCAAAGACCACTGATTGCATAGTGAATAGCTATGTGGTCATTAACCGAAGGCAGTTGCGACTTCAAGAGGAGGAATTTCTTATAGTACTCTTGAAGGGTCTCTTTCTCCTCCTACCTGCAGAGTGACAATTCCGCTAGGGCATCTGTGTCTGGCCTGTACCCTTGAAAATTTAACAAGAACTTATCGCGAAGTGTTTTCCATGAGTCGATTGATAATGG
Organism: Zea luxurians; assembly: GCA_029449295.1. Taxonomy (NCBI): domain Eukaryota; kingdom Viridiplantae; phylum Streptophyta; class Magnoliopsida; order Poales; family Poaceae; genus Zea; species Zea luxurians. The sequence goes on along the minus strand of JAOPSE010000088.1, from coordinate 10,038,131 downwards.
TGGCAATCTTGTATACCATGTGAGGGCTGGGCCTTCGAGGGCTATGATGAAGGATTTGTCCATGGTGGCGTCGTCTCCTCTAGATGATGCAACCACAACTTGGTAGTTCATAATGTACTATATTGGATCGATACTGTCGTTGTACTTGGGGTAGGTACCTGCCCTAAAATTGTTGGGCCAAGGTGAGGCGTGGAGCTGTGGAGCGAGAGGGCTTCGTTCATCAAGGTAGTTTAGTCCTTGGAAAGTAGCTGGGGCCAGGACTGGTATGTGGAGAGGGTTTTGTTGCAGCTGGTGGGGTCTTCGCCTTGCATATCTGCGATTTGTTGTTCCAGCTCTTTGGCCTTTTTTCCTCATCTAGTATCATCTGCCTGACCTTGGCCTACATGGTGATGTGCTGGCGCTTGGCTGCGAGTATTTCCTTCTGCTTCTGTAGGTGGTTGTTTTTGATGCGAAGTGCTCGCAACTTGAGTTGGTCCTCGACTAAGATGCGTAGGACTTCATCGTCTTCGATGATGTCATCAACCTCTGGGGGTGAAGCCTAGCGGAGGTGACCAAGGTAGTCCCTCAGAGTTGCATGTGTGAACGGTGCCCTCTGGGGTGGGCGAGTCCTCTTGGTAATGTCGCTTGTTGTTGACTGCCTCATCCTCGAGGGCCTCATGAGGGACATCGCCAACAAGGGCTGCTTTGCCCTTCTTCTCAGCGAGAAGGGCCGCCTTCGTTGAGTCGTCGATGGAGGTGGTGGCCTTGGATATTGCTTTCTTGGGAGCCATCACGACAATGATTTTTCGGAACACGAACGGTGGACACCAAATGTTGGAACTCACTGACACGTGGGCGAGCGAATCCAAACAGTGAGAGAACGGGAATGCTTTGATGCTTAACAACACGGTGGATTAGGGCAACCGTATTTTCTTGGTATCCCCCATCAGGGTACAGTGCGGGAGTATTTATAGGTAATCACGGGACAATCTCACCTTCGTAAATACAGTTATGCCCCTAGTTACCTACGTTATTCCTGGAATATTCCCCCCTCAAGGGTTATTACAGGTCATTACAGTGTGATTAAGTACAACGCGATGGACACATCATTAATCCTACCTGCATTGTGGCTTACAAGTGGGGTCAGGCGACCAAGGAGGCTCCACATGAGCCTGCTTTAATAACACGCACGGGTAGAGACAGTAGCCTTCGTGTTGCGGGCGTCGGGTCTTCAAAAGTCGGCAAGGTCTTCGTCGTTCCTGGCCGAACCGAGGACCAACAAAGCCTTCGTCTGTCCTGGACGGTCCTTCCGTCCTAGGGCCATCGCTTGGTTAGAGTAGACTTCGCTTTCCCTCCGTCATAATTTATCGTATTCTCGTTATAAATGAACCGCGCGAGAGGGCAGCCAACCTTCGCCCCAACAATTCTTTTGATCCATGGATTGTAATAAAACATGTGAAATATTTTAATGGGTTTATTCCATACCTAATAAGTTATGGATAGAATCTATAACTTTCATAGTTTAAAAAAATTCTTAAACCCTTGGGTTATAATTCATGATGAATTTAACTGAATAATTTTTTTAATAGGTTTAGATTATTTTGGGATATAGATTGTAACATGAATTTAATTCTAATCTATACTAATTTAGAGTTTGATTAGCGTAAACGAACAAGGCCTTACATGTCAATAATATTTTTGGTAAGGGCCAGTTTGGAAACTCATTTTCTCGAAGGATTTTTATTTTACCAAAAAAAATAGTTTATTTTCTCTTAAAAAACAAAAATTTCTTGAAAAAGTAGAGTCCATAAACTAGTTTTAGGGAAACCAAACGATTTTTCATAAGTACTGACCGATACATTGAAACGAGCAACTAATTCCCTATCTGACAAATCTAGAGCAAGAGCATGAGAAGGTGTTATTCCTCTGCGCTAGTAAGATTCAGCTGAGGCGACTGCAAATGCCGTCTCTTTGCTTCGTTACTCGGCGGCTGGAGCGCTGTGCTTCCTGTGCTCAAGCGGACAGGAGATCAGAAGAACGCCCGGCTGCCATAGAACACCTTGGGAGATGGCTTATCCTGCTTCCCGGCGGCGGCTGGCTTCTTCACCGCGCTCGAGTCGGCACCAGTGGAGTCTGCGTCGGTTGTGGCTGCTGCAGGACTACTCTTCCCGCTGCTACCATTGTCTATGTCCAAGTCCAAGGCAGGGAGCTTCATTTTAGCAAGGGAATCCGTGAATTGCTGCATGCTCTTCATGTACATGTCCATGATCTGGTTCCCGTCCACCTTCACCTCCTGCTCGATGTTGACGCTGATCACCGGCTTGTCCACGGCGGCCTCCGACGCGGTGCCGGGTGAGTTCGCCGCCGGGACCTCCTGGACGGTGCGGGACGAGGCGACCTCCGCGTCGGTGGTCTCCAACGCCGGCTTCTCCTTGCGGTCAGCCGACGAGTGGGCGTTCCCGGACGGCTCCGAGCTGAAGTTGGACTGAGGGGTGGCCGGGAACGCCGCGGCAGCGGGGGACTCCGTGGTAGACACGCTGCTGACCGGCGTGTCGCTCCGGAAGGCGCTCACCGAGTCGGCGGTGCTGTTGTCCGTCGAGAAGCTCTCCACGAGGCGCACGCCGGCGTCGTGGCCCAGGGTCGTGGCGCCGTCCCCGTGCTCCGAGGTGAGGAGGCTGTCGGAGCTCTGCGTTTCCACGGCCGCGCACGGCAACCTGGTGTACTCGGAGACCATGATCTGGTTCTCCTCCACGAGATTGAGGTCCGGGAACTCGATCTTCTCGTACTCCTTCCCGTTCCCGGCGGCGTCGTTGTCCGGCTCCTCCGGGTCGGCCAGCGCCGGCTTGGGCGTCGGCGAGATGGGCACGACCTCCGGCACGACCCCGATGTAGGAGAGCTCGAGCTGCAGGAACCCCGAGGGGGTCTGGAAGAGGTCGCTGGTGGTGAGCGGGAAGTCGCGGGCGAGCGTGCCGCCGTCGGCGGCGACGACCTCCGGGAGCGGCACGAGCGCGAACCCCAGCAGCTGGTCCTGCAGGTAGTTCCTGACGCGGCTGAGCATCCAGACCTCGCACCGGATCGCGGCGTCGACGTCCCCCGCGCGCACGCCGAGGCGCAGCGACTGGTCGAACACCGGGTTGCGGCCCCCGCCGTTGACCACCTGCGTGGACGCCGCCGGCGCGCCGTCCCCGGGCAGCGAGAGCCGCGCGTACACGTCCTGCTTGTGGTAGATGCAGATGTTCTGGATGTCCCGCGCGCTCCGCACGAGCACATCGACGTACCCGATCAGCTCCGCGCCCTTGGTCCCGTTCGCGGCCGCCGCCTGCGCAGAGACCGCTACTCCCTTCTGCTGCTGCGGCTGCGGCTGCTCCATGACAAGAACACGCCTTTGCTTTTCAACTCTGCGTCCACAGCAAAGGGGAAGCAAAGCAACAAATCAGACGAAACCACGCAAAAGTTCTTCTACGGAATTCAGCGACGGTGAGATGAGGGGGCAGCTCGAAATCCGAGGAGTAGGTGAAGTGAAACTGTCGTCAGATCCTCACTACAGTGCAGTGCGCCGGAACTGCACACTACCTCCACAAGCTTCTTGAACAGACTGTGGATGGGGGGCGAGTCCTCCTACTCCTTTCCTAACTCGATTCAACGCAACAGCGCAACTGCTGAAATACCTCGAGAACCCTCCGGGCAAATCGCTGCTATTGTCACCACTAAAGAAACGAGTTCACGATGCGTAGGGGAAGCGCGAGAACGAGCGCAAATCCCAGGAAGAAAAGGCGAGATCTGAGAGCAGGAGAAGGGAATTGAAGCAGATTCGTGATGCCCGCTTACCCTGTCCGAAGTGCCGGTGCTGGTCTCTCGAGAGAGTGACGACGAGGGAAGCAGGGCCACTGGAATCAAGCGGGAGGAGGGGGAGCGAGCGGCAGGGTGGGGGCTCGAGATATAACACGAACTCCAAAAGGAAAAGGATTAGGGCGGCAGTACTAGTAGTAGACTAGTAGTAGATTTTTTTTTCCCTTCTACTACCTGGCTTTGCCTTTTTCTACTCTTTACCTAACTAAGCTTGCTTTTATTGCCTTGTTTGGCCGAGCCGTGCGACGTGCGTTAGCGTAGTCTAGTACAGTAGCACCGTGCCGTGCATGTGCCTCGCCGTCGCCGTTGGTAGTAGAGCCGTACAGTATTCAAAGGCGCTACTGCCCCGTTTCATCCTATCCTGACCGCATACGTAGCAATCAGCCTACTGTAGTACTGTTAAGAACGCACGTAAACAAGATGGTTTCAAGAAACACACCAGCTGGATAAGAAAGGTCGTGAAAGGGGTCACACACAGCACAGGGCACTTTTGCGCGGGTTTTCACCGTGGTGTGAGAGAGACACTCCCCAAAGTCAAGGTTGTTTCGCTGTGGCCGGTGGCCGCCGCGGCTGCTGCGCCCGGCTTGGCGCCTTGTGGGCTGTGGCGGCAGCGCGCGTGAACTGGGCGGCCAATGGCGCGGCGCCACCTCCGCTGGAGGGCGCGAGGGAAGGACCCTTTTGATGGGCATGGGCACGCCGCGTTGTTTAATAATCGGGTATCGCCGCCGTATCGGGGGGCCGCGGGCAAGTGGGGGTGGGTGGGCGCGTGCCGTGGCCCGCCGGCGTCGCTGTCCGTCCGCCAGGCGCCAGCCCGCGGGGTCCGGCTCCGGCAGGAGGGGGCCCGGCCAGGCCACGCCCGCCCGCGCTCGCACGCTCGCGTCAGGTTTTTCAAAGCGGATATCATCTCGCCGCGGCCGGGCCCTTTTCCGCGTCCGTCCGCCATCATCGCGAGCGGCCGGGGCGGCTTCGCCAGCAGGTCGGCGTGCGTGCGTGCGCTGCGGCGCCGGAGCCTGCAGTGCAGTGCAGTGCAGTGCAGCCAGAGGTGGCGAGCGGAAGGAGATGAGTACGCTGATCCATTCTATCTCATGAGTAGGCCAGGAACTGAGTCTGACCCATGTGCGTCGAGATGGATGGATTCCGGGGTGCGGTGGCAAGCTTTTTCAGACCGTTTCTCCCTTTGCCTTGCGAATTGAATGGTCCCGCGACCCTCTGCCATGTGCCGGTTGCAATTTGCAAAGCATGTCCATGGGCTCATGCGCCATGGTCCCTGTCGAGAGCATGTCAAGCCGAACCCATCATTCGTTGCAGTAGCACACGATCGATATCGTCAAAATCTGGCGAGCGGTCCAATTCCTACGACGCAGGTAAAGTCAGTCCATTTGCTCGACAGCCAAAAAAAAAAAAAGGTCAGTGTGCAAGCAAAAAAAACTGTCTTTTGGAGCTAGCTGCCTGTAGCTCATGCGATCGATTCCCATCATGATGCTGTGGTCGCACATGCGTGCGCATGTAATGGATTGACCAGGCGAAAGTGAGCGAGGGGCCGAGGCCACATCAACGTGTACTTGATTGCAAGTATCTTGCTTGTGGATCCAGCAGTTGCTATAGTTCTGACCACAGGGGAAGGGAAAGACAGAGACAGATTCCCCTCAGCAATGACCTTTCCTCGGTGCAGTTTAATCCTCCATGTGCCTTCAGACAGATTCCCCTCAGCAATGTTTGCTGAACCCAAGCAGCCAAAAAGCCCAATCAAGTTTATATGTCATGTCACATAAGTAGCCACCACTTGCCACAATAGTATTATGTATTAGCACTAGCTACCGTGTCATCTCTCTCTCTTTTATAAATATAGACCAGGCTTATATATACGGTTGCCTATCAGAGTTTGCATCGAAGGTTATAAGCTGCCTGCGGACACCAGCGGCCAAAAGAGGCCGACCGTGTCATCCACGCATCCTTACTCAGGACCGTGCATATCAAATGCCGTGTCGCTTGTCATGGTCACTACCTAGATCTGCCATAATCCTAACGTTAGTGTCTGTCTTTTCGGCAAAATCACAATCTAGAAAATAGAACAAGTGATCTGCCACGCTGCAGTGCCAAATAATTGCTACAGTACATGTTTTTCTGCCACGCTTGCCTAAGCTTCAACCGTTCAAATTCTTCACCACATCTTGCCATGTCTAAGGTATTTTTGTCACACTTTTACAATTTATTAACGAGTAAGACCTACACAACATGAGAATAATTTTGCCACAATTGTGGCTACACACCAAACATATGTCTAACCCAGCCAAACTTAGCTAACGTTAGGCATGACAAACTCCGGCGAGTGAAACAACGAACAAATCAGACGACCCTTATAGGGTGTTTGGTTTGAGAAATAAGCTAATTCATCATCTTCTTGCTCCTCACTTTTTTTTATTTAGTTTGTGAAATGGAATGAGATCATCCCACTAAATTTGAGGAATGGACTTATAATGCGTCGTCTCATGTTGATGGAGTGATTCCTCAAACCAAACACTTTATTAGTTTTTCAGTTATTATGTGATGGGTTGGTCACCCTTTTTGTAAATATTTTTTTCATCTTACGCCCCGTTTGGATCATTAGAATTGAATTCCATTCTAATAATAATAATTTAGACATATATCAATTAAGCTAATTCAGTTTTATGTAAAATATATTTGTATACTATTATTAGCAAGATGTCGGAGATATTTATGTGCTACATTTTTATTATAGATGAGTGAAATGAAGTGTGTCATGTAAGTTATAGAGTAGAAACAGATTCTACTAATGCATAAAATCATTTCACATCCTCCACCCCATGAATTTGAGATATGCTTATATCTGAACTTTGGAAAGTGGTGAAATGTCAAATTCCAAACTAAATAAGTTACTTTATTGAGTGAATTTCAATTCCTCTAAAATGAAGTGATCCAAACGCCCCGTTAATTAAAAGGGTTATTCGGATTGTTAACATTATAATTCGTGAACTTCTAAAATATACCATTAGTATTAACCTATTTAGGAACTTGTCGTTATAATTTTCTTTACCTTGAATCATGCCATTTTCTATCCGACTGTTTGGTTTCCATCTCTACAGGTGCAGCTGCACGCGCGGAGTTCTAAAGCATCTCATGTTTGGTTCACGTGTATAGCCATGCAGGATCAGTTGATGCAAAATTAGTCGTCCATCCAGGCTCCGCTCAGACGCGCGCTGCGGGCATCTCCGCGCATGCAGGATACAAGCATGCCAGCCACATGCAGTCACATAATATAGAATGTAATTTAATCTTGTTTTTTATTATATTTTCTAAGTACGAACAAAACTAGACCACACATGCTATATAATATTTAAAGATTTATTTATGTAATCTTCTCTAATACATATGTCGGTACAACTAACCAAACAAAGTCTGTACCTAGTCTGTTGAGTCTGTGAAAACAACCAAACAAATATGTCTTGCATGATCTCAACCTGATGCTACTTATCCTGGCTCCATTCGGCCATCCTGGTTACACTGATACGGCAACCAATCAGACCCAATGTATTCGACGATATTGGGCCCACACAGGTGACCAAAGACCATGACAGGGAGAGGAGAGGTGACAACGAGAGAGATAAGAACAATAGCATGTCATTCTGTATCCTATCTTAGTTATTTTCACTCTGATTCAGGATCAGGTCTAGAATCTAGATAGTAAAAGCGAGGGTCAGATATAGGACATGATCGAGTATTATTCATGCGGGTAGAAAATAAGTACCACATATTATTTGGACGGATACATACGGATATCGGATACTTTTCAAATTGTTTGTGAACTAATTACATGCTTCTAAATACTAAAACAATCCATTATAATACTTCACAATACGACGAAAATGTCCAATCGCACAATAGTTCAGCACAATATATAATGATAGTTTTAAATTGAGAAAAAAATAGTTCATATGATTGGAGATCTCAAATCGCAATAGCTTTCTTCAAATCCATATCATTCAAAGCATCAATTGTGACTCTGATTCCAATCTTTTACTAGGAGAAAATTAGGTATAAAAATATCAATAATCATCAACTGTGAATATTTAGGCCCTGTTTGTTTTGGCTTTTGGCAGCTTCTGGCCACCAAAAGCTGCTGCGGACTGCCAAACGCTCAGCTTTTTAGCCAGCTTCTATAAAATTTGTTGGGACAAAACTATCCAAAATCAGCCTAAACACATAATCGGTTGAGTCGTCGTAATAGTAGGAATCTGTTACTTTCTAGATCCTGAGCCATATGAACAACTTTATCTTCCTCCACACGCAATCGTAATGATACTCAGATTCTCCCCACAGCCAGATTCTCTCCACAGCCAGATTTTCAGAAAAGCTGGTCAGAAAAAAGCTGAACCAAACAGGCCCTTAGATACATTGACACGATTGTTTATATGCGTTGCCATCAAAATTAGCATATATATTATAGGCTAAGCAACTTACTAGAGGCGCCAATACCTTGTCTTAAAAATAAACAAATAACAACGCTAATAAGCTATGGAGTATCATAGTTACTAGAGGCGCAATGTCTCCCTGGCCTCGCCGGCGCTCTCGTGGAGGTCCGGCATCCAAGAAGAAGCGGCCGGTAGAGGTACGACCGAGGCTACTGTCTACGGATGGCGGAGCAGGAACAGCTAACTTGTGGGGGCCACATGTCAACGAACGGAGGAGAGAGTTGCAGTTGCAGCACGGGTATCCAAAATTCAATATCAAAGGATGTCCTCTCATAGACCCCCTCTATTTTTTTTTGTAGGTCGGATGTGTTGAATATGTACAAAACGGCAGATTTAAGGCGAAGAAGAATTATAATTGTAATTGTTTAAACAGACGAATAGTAATGATATTATATCCCAGAAGTTTAAAAATTATGGATCGGAACAATCTAATTGAAACACGGAGCTCCTGAGATTATTTAAGAAAAAAAAAGGGACAAGTGATCTACTGCATAGGTTCAATGGCAACTCCAAAGCTGACGTCGCCACATGCTTAACTCTCGAAAGGAATAATTGAGGCTTCAAAGGCGAAGACGACAGTGCTAGTGGCAAAGCAGATGATTTGGGCCGGCCGGCCCAACACTAACATCCACTAATGTCTAATAACGATCACCCAAGTACGAAATCCGGCCGGCCTGCACTCGGACGAGTTCTTCCATGGACCCCCTCAGCAAAGTTTTGTGCTGAGATAACAATAATCAATGGACGAGGAGTTCACGTAGCTTCCACGTGAGCTATATCGCCATTACGCGCCTCTTCAGAGTTGAGACGGCGGGCACTGCTTGCCGCTGTTCCGATACTACAGCAAATCTGGCTTGGCAGGCAGTATCTCGATCGCTCGGGGTGAAGTCAGATGTGGCACAGCTAGCTCTCATCCTGTTGCAGGACACGAGGAAACGGCTGTGTATCTGTAATGCAGTACGGCCGTACGATGCTTGATCCATGCACAAGCACAACAGGGGTGCCGAGCCGACCGTCCGCTCGAGCCGTCGTGATTGAGCGTTTGACGGTAGTGGGGGAAGAATCAAGTGCCGACGGCGCTAACAACAGTGCCTGTGTGCAGGATGGTAGTACACCCGCACGGCCCCGCACCTGTCCTCGCGCCCGGCGCACATGGCCGTGCCGTTACGGGGGCGCCAACACCTCGTCACCGGACCATGCAGCCGGGGCTCCGCTCTCGGCTCCTCCTATCCTCTCTGCGGAACCGCAGAAAAGACATCGGACGGACGGAACGTCCCAGTCTGTCTCCCTGGTGGTCGATCGGTCCACGGCGCCAAGATTTCTAGAGCCGTTCCTTTCAGATCAGGATAGTTTTGTTTTTTAGCTCCTTCTTTTACAGGTTTAAAAAGTGCGCATATATAGAAGATTGAATGTTGCATATAAAAATAGACACTTTAGAGCTTAAGTCATTATTATATAGACAATAACGCGGCCCTTCCCTTCAGCATGCACACCTCCGACTTTTGACACGCCGTTCATGATTCGTCTTACAGACAGATCAACATCATCATGAAGCGAACAGTGTTGCAGGTTGCCTGCCAGACTACAGCGTCAGCTACTTGTTTATGATATAGCAGGTCGCCAACTCGGAACCTGGCGACGTTTTCTTTGAGCTTTTTCTATAGGCTGACCGCCTGATACGACGGGCACCGACGCGGTACGCTTTGCAGCGGTTTTAGCGTTCAGACGGAGCCACGGAGGTCGCTCGAGCCTCTCGCTTTTTTTTAATTCTTGCACGAATGGCTGACTATCTGAAGACTGTCTGGCCGTTGCAAGCTGTTAACACTTCAGATACACAGAGCTTTGAAATGGCTGCTTGATTCTGACGGAGCTTCTTCACGCCCTCTGGTTTCTATTCTGCAACACAGTTGGCACATTTCGTACTATTGGATTGAATATCTGCAAACCCAGTTGCTGCGAGCTGTTCACCGAATCAGCGGCAAAGACAGTTTGGCGTCTGGCCTATCGGTTCAGCTATCGTCCATCTCACCGTTCCAGTCCGGTTGGTCACGATCTCTTCTGCAAACCGGCGACGAAAGCTAGCGATCAGCCCGATCAAATCAACGTCGTCGTCGTCACCGTCACCACCGTCACATACATCCCTGGCATGCAAGGCATGAGCCACGCACCAGGAATCGGAAACCGAACAACAGGAGCAGCCATCGCGTCCGACTGGTCTCAGTCCCGAATTAATTCCTTATCCTGCTCCGTCAGACAGGCCATCTTCTGATGCTAGCTGCTGCTACGAACAAGATGATGACGGAGCGAAATTTTGATTTTCTCTCCTAAACAGCCGCCAATCAAACCTCATCTGCCAAGCAGGAACAGTGCACCGGGACACGGGGCCAGTGGCGCCTGTCTCGGCCAGCTAGCCAGGACAGCGACGACCCGAGCTTTATATGCAGCCTGTGCAGCGCAACGGGGGCGTGTGGCGCCGATCTTGTCTCACCGAGATGGCAATTATATTTATAACCAGCGGAAGATCCAGGGCAGTCTTCGAGATTTTGCGCGAGGGCTTGCGCATTTTGGGTTATTGTGCTCCGTTTCTGATAGCGATAAGAGCTGACAAGATGGATGAGATGGATCTAGAGCAGCCATTAAAAGAAGTCGCTGTTCGTGACAGCTAGCCAAAGCCAAGCCAAATGGTTGGCTGATATCAGGAACTTCCATCGGCGGCATGCATACTCATATCCCGTCAAATGTCAGTCTGTGTAACCTTGACGTGTGTTTACAAGCGCTAGCTCCATCTTTTTTGATAGTATACGTACACTAGACTTCGTATTAAAGGTATGGTTTACTAGTTACTACTTACTACCACGGGGAGGAAACACCAGCCCCATCATCCACGACAGCGCTGATAACAAAAATAAGAATCACGAAATGTTCGCAAACCATGTGCCAGGCCTGAGTAGATAAAAAGGAACAGACGAATTTGGACTCGGAACCTCAAGCAAAAAAAATCACATGGTTGGCGATCCAACATTCCCGATAACCTGAAAAGACAAAAGCAAGCATACCCTAGCACCCTGTACACAGCTACAAACCAGCACCATCTTCATTACCACCCAAATCTTCTAATAGCATAACCTGGGACCCCTGAACCCTCCTCCCTCTTAAGACTCTTAACTGACGTTACGTTAGTAACCAACCAAGCATCCTCACTCGCAAACCACATGTGTATTCACATAGACACATAGCCAAACCAACCAGAGCTAGCTGTTATTTACAGATGCGCCCCCCCTGGCGTCGCTGATCTGCTCTCAACACCTCTCACAGAGAATGGAGCAGATTTCGACCATAGCTCTTGCCTTTTTACCTAGCCAAGCTAGTAGCTGCCACTGCTCCAGCTCTGCAGGCAACCGCTTGTCGCTGCTCCCGCAGGTAGCCAAGCAAAGTCTCAGCCTGCAAATTATGCAACAAAAACTCAGAGACTCCACAACTTCTAGAATTTCAGATTCAGTGAAACTGATTACCACATCCACATGCGTTGTAACCTGTAAGCCAGACTTGTTCCAAGTTATATTCATCTTCTCTCTTTAAAGAAACTAGGGCCCCCTTTGGAACGCGGGAATTTTTCCCGTTTCCTGCGTTTTTCCTGTGAAATTGAACTGTTTTCTATAATATTCCTGCGTTTTTCCTGTGAAATTCCTGCAATCCAAAGGGGCCCTAGGAGTTTTCTTAATTTAACATGGTGCGTTGTTCCCTCCAAAGGACCAACGACCAAGCAAGTAGCAAAAGCACTGCAGTGTTGACTTGCATAGCAGAAGACAGGAACCATATCCTCCTGTATAGTCCTTGGAAGATTTTTTTTAAACAGATCCTCAACTGTACTTGAGTACTTGACAATGTAAAAAAACGAAGGAGCGCGTATCTCCACAATCTGAATGGAATCTGGAGGTCAACACCTGACCTGATATGCATGCTACCACCTAGCACGAAGGCCTTTTAACAAACGTGGATAACACCGAGCATTTGTTAGGAACAGGTAAAATCTACCTAAGCCACGAGTACATGTACAGCGAGCGCTTTCCTTCGTCTAGGTTAAGTGTACTTTTCGTTTTCAGGGTACTTTGGTGTCAATCAGACTTCAATCAAACTCAAACTCTGCATCCTGTTTAGGACAATCAGTTCTTAACTGACTGGCGAGGTGACTTCAGTCGTATCAGTAAACGCCCGAAACGACTTCAACATTGATCTACCAATCAACAATCGCCATATTACTCGAACGAAATTTAGCAAGGCAACTCATGCCCGATTAGCCAATAGAAGAATATAGCTAGACGTGAACACCTAGTAGCAGTGTAGCACCGATATTTGACGAAGAGAAAGGCGGGGTTTGTGCTGCGTACCTTGTGCTTGGCACGGGCAGAGCCAGACTGCGATAGCGCGACAAGCGGTGGGATAGCGCCCTCGCGTACAAGAAGCGCACGGTTATGCGGGGAATCGGAGCACATCTGCAGCAGCGCCACCACGGCGAACTCCTTCTCCTTGGCAGGGCCGTCCTCGATGGCCTCAACCAGGGCGGGGATCCCGCCAGCCTCCACCACGGCTTCACGGCCCTCGGCGATGCCCGCGAGGCTCCCCAGAACCACCATGGCCTTCTCGCACGTCCCGCTGCCGCGCTCGCCGATGAGGTGCACGAGCGGCACGATGGCGCCGGCGCTGACGGCGCGCTCCTTGTTCCTGCGCGCGGAGCAGAGGCGGTAGAGCGTGGTGAGCGCGTCCTTCTTGCCGCGCGTGGAGCCCGCGGAGAGCAGCGCGACGAGCGGCGGGATGGCGCCGCAGGCCCCGATGGTGGCGCGGTTCTCCTCGATGCCCGAGAGGCTGAGCAGCGCGCACGCGGCGTTCTGCTTGGCCGGCGCCGTGCCGGTGCGCAGCGCGTAGACGAGCGGCTTGATGGCGCCGGCGGCCGTGATGGCGGACCGGTTCCGCTCCTCGAGCGAGAGGTTGAGCAGCGCGGTGACCGCGCTCTCCTGCGCCACGGGGTCGGTGCTCCGCAGCAGCGGCACGAGCGCCGGGATGGCGCCCGACACGCCGATCAGCTCGCGGATGTCGGAGCGGTGCTTCGCCAGCAGGCGTATCCTGGCCGCGGCCGCGCGCCGCGCGTCCGGCCCGGCGTCGGGCCCCAGCGCCTGCACGCACGCCAGCACGAACGGCTCCACGCGCTCCAGCGGCGCCGCGTCCGCCGACAGATCCATGGACTCGAGGTCGTTCAGATCCACGGCGGCCGCGTCCGGCGCGTCGGATCTGGGCGCCGCCCCCGCCGCGGCAGCGAGGCGCTCGAGCTCGCCGGAGATGTCGGAGTTGAAGCTGGAGTAGTCGGAGAAGTCCCGCGACAGGTCGAGCAGCTCCGTGGCGGCGGCGTTGATGGCGGAAGAGGACTTGGCGACGGCCGCCGGGTGCGCGGGCCCCGCGGTGGCGGCGAGCTCGCGGAGGTGGAAGTCGATGACGGAGTCCGTGAGGTTCTCAATGTCCGAGTCGCCCGCGTCGGCGCCGCCATCGCGCGGGGACGGGGACCCCGGGGAGGAGTCCGGCTGCAGCAGAGCGGAGCGGATGGTGCGCATGGAGTGTCCCTGGCGGCGCTGCGGCCGCGCGGCCGCGCAGGGGCTCTGCCCCGGCGAAGGCGAGGGGATCTGGGAGCCAGCGAGCGAGACCATGGGGGCGGGCGAGGGTGGCGAGTGGTGACTGGTGAGGGTGATGATGGGTAGGGATGGGGAAGGTAGTTGGATGCTGTACTGGTGGTGGTGTATACGTATACGCTCGCCGCCGATGCTTCTGCTGTGTAGTCCAGGGCGGGCCGCGGGGGAGTGCGCTGTGGATCTTTGTAGCCGCTTTTGCTCTGTGGACTGTGGCGGACGGCCTCACAGGTGTCAGGCTGCCAGCGCTGCCATCCCGGCTGCTAGCACGCTAGCGGACCTCTAGTTCGATGAACCTATTCCATGACACGTGGGGTCGGTAAAGCTGTGTGCGGAGCTGTCAGTGGGTTGGGTTGCCACTGGCGCAGTGAACGATGGCTGAGAGAGCACCACGCCACCACCACGGGTTGCTTTTGCTGCAGGGCTGAGGAGTGAGGACGGACGGACGGACGGTAACGGGAGTAACGGAGGAGCAAGCAAGGAATCGCTTTCCGTTTGTTTGCCTGTTCCGTTTCTGTGCAATCCGACGATCCTGCCAGGCTGCCACAGCGTGGCTCCGGAGCCGGGACTTTGGTGGGGTCGTAGGTAGGGGGAAGGATACAACAAAACCGACGGTTGGATCGGATGGCCGTGTGCACGGTAGGGGAGATTCCGCACTCCTTTTTTTCTTGCACGAGGAAACAGAGAGCTGCGCGCCGCGGTATTTGGCAGATTTTCTTGCACGGGGAAACAGAGAGCTATGGCGTGGCGTCGCCTGACGCGATAGATGGAGGAGCGATGTGTTGAGAACTACGTCACCATTGATTACCAGATCCGCTCCCTTCACTTGTGTCAGCAGCTCCCTTCACTTGTGTCAGCAGTAGAGACATGAGAAGCTGTAGAGAATCTGTCTCCCTTCTCAGAAGCACGACAGATAGCACACGAGACACAATATATAGGGTTGGGCCTCCTGCCTCTTTCTCTTCTCTGTATTATGAGGGAGTGTACATGTTCCTTATATATAGATGTGAGGCCCCTCAGGGGCAAAGCAGGTATTTGCCCACATAACCCTAATTAGGGTTACTTAACACTCCCCCTTGGGCGAATACCGCGACCAACACATGCCTCGTTAAAACTCTAAAAAACCCAATGGGAAAAATATGGAGAAAGAGTGCATGATGATACAAATTGCATTTGCACTTTGTTGCCTCGTTAAAAACCTCATGTGAGAAACTTCAAGAAAACTCACCAAGGGTAAAAGAGTACAACAATTGTCATCGGGACAGATTTCGATCCTTTGGGATCTAGATTCTATCGAATCTTCTATAAGGGATAACTTTATAAATGTGCTCCCCCTGATCCTTGCAAAACCATATCAATAAGGCAAAACATCTTCTTCTAAAAGTATATGCACATAAAGATTTAGCAAACAGATTGCATATCCTTGCAAGGACTATTTCAGGGACTTTACCTCTACTCACTTCTAGGATATACGAGGTAAGTGCACGTATCAATATAAATAAGCCACTTTGACTGATGGCGTTCGATCGACTAGATCTATATATTTGATAGAAAGTTCCATAAAGGTTCACATATTGATCATCAAGCTCACGCCTTCAAGGCATAGAATATGACATTTATTGTCTCACGTTTGTGATCAATATAAGCATTCGCTCCCCCTGACGATGACATCTGTCAAAGTCGTTATCCCTCATAACTCAAGCATATTCTTCAAGATATATGTCTCATTATTCATTTGGAATAACGATAATGGATGAGGTTGGGGTGCTATCATTTTCTATCTTACACCACAATTTATACATAGTTGTGCAAAGCAAATAACATGTCCTTCAACAGGACTTAGGGGATAATATAGTTGCAATAGTACATATTCTAAATATGACACATCGCTCCAGGCGTTCATCCATTGCAACATCTATGATGATGTAACAAAAGTCCATTAAAGATCGTAATCCATCAGGGATTTTTCATCGATCAGATACATCTTTATAGTCTGTCATTCTGGCATAATGGGGATATTTTGCCAGTAACACCTAAACCTTATAGGTTTCTGCCATCGGGGCTTTAGATGATACCGTAATTCCACATCTAGTGGAAATTACCATGAGTAAAACTTGTGAAAATGCACATGTGCATATTCGGTGAACTTCAAGTCCTTTGGTACCTCAACTTATTCCTTTTCGGGTCTATATGGGTCTTTATCCCTTTATAGGGATTATCAAACTTTGGTGTTTAACACAGACTTTATTTCTTGTGGAAAGGTTCCATTAAGGAACTATAATCTCATCTAGGAGATATTCTCTCTACACAGGAGAGTGTTCATTCGTCAGAAATGTATTATTCGGTACGAGATTTATATGTTGCATATTTATAAATCAAATATATGAATCCTCATAGGATCTCATGACGGATCTTCGGAATCCTATTAACTGCATGATTTAATTCATTCCATTTGCCAGATATATTACATAGCGGAACAGTGTTTATTCAACACATACGTGGGATGAGTCTCTCACAAGACCACTTGAACCATCGCATTCACCACACATTATTTCAATAGTGCCCATAAAAATGTCCGAACTTCAAGCTCGTGACTTTCATTTTGCGATTATTGGTTCAGCCTCGATTGCATTTATCAATGATCCGATAAGAGAGCTTAAAGCACTCATGCCTAGGACTTTGTTTTGGATCCATTTGCAATCTAGAGGGGCAAGATAGCTGTCGACATATTTGTCTCCCACATTTAATAATGATCTCCATCATTTCCCAAAACGAAAGATTCATTGTTCCGTATCCCAGCACAATGATATTGCGTGCATTGCTAGGAATTTCATCATCAAGATGAACCTCATCGTGTGGCAAATGGATCATATTCGTAGGTGTCCCCGAGAATAGATCAAATGCCAATAAGTCAAATATGGATATGATATTAATCCCGGGTATATCCACGTCTACATCAGGTAGAAGCATTCAGACCAATATGGTTACTCCTCAACGATTTCTGGTAAACTCCATATACACAGGAGTACACACCGAACGACAGGTTCAGTTTGGCTTTTGTGCGTTTAATAGAATATTGAGGCATTATATTATATGGGCATTCCTCCTCCTAATGTCGAGATGTTCTAAAAGCATACAGATAATATCCCCAACCACAATCATCCAGTTGTGGCCATTGTATGCTATTGTGGTGATTTATTTGGGAAGTCTTACGCACATTACAGATAGGGGTTTATGCAGTGAGCTTTGGACTTATATTAATGTAGTGGCATGAATACTACATATTTGTCCTTCAATATGAAGGGTTAGTCTCAACATCCAGTGATACACGCAACAACAAGTTGCTTTGTGGTTACAATTCTGCAAACTTATTTTTATTATTACCAAATGTATAGTCAATCATTAAGTTTTAGACTGATATACGCAACACTATCTTATGCATAAGGGTCCCTCAGAGGCTCATGCACACCATTCGTCATTTGGAGCTAGTAGTTGACTTCAGATCAACAACTAAAATGACCATCAGGGTCTAGCGCTCACAAGGACATTCACTGGTTGCATTGTGCTTTTAAGCACATAGGAAAACATGTGCATAGATAATGTTAGTAAAGTGCATGGCATCAGGCCAATGCTGCCAAGCAAAGATTTTTATATGCAGAGATGTATAGTCCAGCTCGTTTTATCACTGCCTATGGTTTACCCAATTACTCATACCACTCTGAAATTGGGTATCGATTAATACAACATTTTTAGGTATAATAATTTTGAGAGAGAACTTATAACAATAGTCAATTATTTATGGTGTTACCAGTAGGGCAAATATTTCTCCTCATATTATATACCAACTTGTTCAATAAAGCATTATTTCGATATCTTCATTGTTCAGTAAAAAGAGAAGCTTTAGAATAGAACAGACAAGGCCATGAATTCATTTTTATCTGGGAAAATCACCATATAACTAGCTTTTGATGAAGCAAATGATGATAACTGCTTGGCAAGAACGAAACAAGACTGGTATCCACCTAGGATCCATCTTCAACAACAGATAGTACTGCTCTCATACGAAGGAGTCATCAGGACTAGGGAGAATACAACAGGTCTCCATAAGATCTTTATATTTTTATCACAAATTACCATCACTGACAGTATTGTGGTCGAGAATTGTGGCTCTTCCAACGCCAAAAACCAAGGACAAATTAATGCCTAATGTAGCTTCAAGCTCTGTGGTGATGTGGGATTCCATGGCTATATTTGTACTTTTCTTACTTCTGGTAGATCAGATATAGATTATGGTAAGCATGCCAAGGGGTGGAATACAATGTAGTTCTGCTACATAAACCCTAGATATATGTCTATTCAGAATCGACCTTTACCATTTGGTTTATAGTATATACCATACTAGTCAAAGGACTATCTTAAGTTAATTCAGTGGCTATAAGTATTTAAATTCTGAGAGATGTATGAACACAAGCATAGAGGTCCTAGATAGGCCGAGTAAATTGGTTCGACGAGAACACACAATGTTTTTTCACACCAACGTTGTGAAAAAATTCTCAGAATTACCTTTCGATGTACTCGCAACTTCGTGTTGCTAAGGTACTAGCCATTTATCTCAAAGTTCGCTTCATGCCGTTCAACGACAAATAGCAATGTGCCAATATCTGGTTGAGCAATGTATGACTGAGATTCTAGCATTTATTCATCTGACAAGGTCTTATTGCTTACTAATAAAATCCCAATTTGTGATGTTTTCTGTGCCAAAAAGACTTTCATGCATTAATATTGAATTTCTTCAGGTTACTTCGGGTAAAACTTTATGCACGGGGAGAGAGCAGAGATTTAACTTATCTGTGTTTCATTGTATTTCGATTTAATTTCCCAGATTTAATATAGTTGTTATGGCCACTTGACGATATATATAAATATACAATGCCACACAACACAATCAAACAAAATATAAAGTGAAAACAAAATTGTTTAGGAAGGTTGCACATAATGTGACTTCAGGACCCTGAACAACCCACCACAATCCACGCGAGTACAAGCTCTAGCGTATCTGGCGTCAACGCGTGTGCGGCCATCAGGGCTACGACAGTATAGCAAGCCTTCGTAATAAGCGCAACAGGCACAATTATGGCTCGGTAATTGGGGTACACGATAAATCCACGCAACGTGCGCAATAGGCGCAATTGTGGCTTAATGATCACATCAGACAGACAGTGCCTACAGGGCATGCGAAAAATACGCGACTCAGTGATGGCGGGTCAACTCAACGGGAGCTGTCTGAATAAACGAGAGTGCTACATAGCAATCACATGACACAGCTAGGTTCGTACGACACAAATACTGCGTTGTGTTGCCAGAGCGCAGCCAATACTCAGCCAATATCATAACTCAATCGATTAATAATGTATCCTGATCAGCGTATCTGAGTATCCACTATACAATTAAATCGCTTGTGTGTGAGTCCGAAAGCTCAACACAACACAAATATTTAGATCGATTTGAGTATACACGATTGATAGTCGCCTAGAGGGGGGGGGGTGAATAGGGCGAAACTGAAATTTACAAAAATAATCACAACTACAAGCCGGGGTTAGCGTTAGAAATATAAACGAGTCTGCGAGAGAGGGCGCAAAACAAATCACAAGCGAATAAGAGTGTGACACGCGGATTTGTTTTACCGAGGTTCGGTTCTCGCAAACCTACTCCCCGTTGAGGAGGCCACAAAGGCCGGGTCTCTTTCAACCCTTCCCTCTCTCAAACGATCCCACGGATCGAGTGAGCTTTCTCTTCTTCTCAATCAACCGGGAACAAAACTTCCCCGCAAGGGCCACCACACAATTGGTGCCTCTTGCCTTGGTTACAATTGAGTGATGATCACAAGAACAAGTGAGAAAGAAAGAAAGCGATCCAAGCGCAAGAGCTCAAAAGAACACGGCAAATCTCTGTCGCTAGTCACTAAAGGCTTGAGTGGAATTGGAGAGGATTTGATCTCTTTGTATGTGTCTAGAATTGAATGCCTAGCTCTTGTAAGTGGTTGAGAGTTGGAAAACTTGGATGCAATGAATGGTGGGGTGGTTGGGGTATTTATAGCCCCAACCACCAAACATGACCGTTGGCTGGAGGCTTCTGTTCGATGGCACACCGGACAGTCCGGTGCACACCGGACAGTCCGGTGCCCCTGCCACGTCATCACTGCCGTTGGATTCTGACCGTTGGAGCTTCTGTCTTCTGGGCCCTCCTGGGTGTCCGGTGCACACCGGACATGTACTGTTTGATGTCCGGTGCACCGGTATGGGCACGCCTGACGTCTGCGCGCGCTGCGCGCGCATTAAATGCACCGCAGGGAGCCGTTGGCGCCGAAAAGAGCCGTTGCCCCGCTGGTACACCGGACAGTCCGGTGCACACCGGACAGTCCGGTGAATTTTAGCGGAGCGGCTGCCGCGCAAACCCGAGGCTGGCGAGTTCCGGAGACCGCGCTTCCTTGGAGCACCGGACATGTCCGGTGCACACCGGACAGTCCGGTGAATTATAGCGCGCCGGCTTCCGAGAATTCTCGAGAGCGAAGAGTTGGAGTTGGAGTCCTCTGGGCGCACCGGACACTGTCCGGTGCACACCGGACAGTCCGGTGCCTTCAGCCAGAGGTGCCTTCGGTTGCCTCGTTGCTCCTTTGTTGAATCCAAAACTTGGTCTTTATATTGGCTAAGTGTGAACCTTTTGCACCTGTATAACTTGAGTACTAGAGCAAACTAGTTAGTCCAATATTTGTGTTGGGCAATTCAACCACCAAAATTATTTAGGAACTAGGGGTAAGCCTAATTCCCTTTCAATCTCCCCCTTTTTGGTGATTGATGCCAACACAAACCAAAGCAAATATAGAAGTGCATAATTGAACTAGTTTGCATAATGTAAGTGCAAAGGTTGCTTGGAATTGAGCCAATATATACTTATATGATGCGCATGGATTGTTTTCTTTGTTTTTGACATATTGGACCACATTTGCACCAAGAGTTTTGTTTTTGCAAATTCTTTTGTAAATTCTTTTCAAAGTCATTTTGCAAGATAGACAAAGGTAAATGAATAAGATTTTGCAAAGCATTTTTAAGTTTTGAAAGTTTCTTCCTTTGTTCCAAAATGCTTTCCCTTTGACTAAACAAAACTCCCCCTAAATGAGATTCTCCTCTTAGGGTTCAAGAGGGTTTTGATTTAACATTTTGAAAAACTACTTCCTCCCCCTTTAGAACATAATAAGATACCAATTTTGAAATTGACCAATTTGAAAATCTCCAAAATTTTAAAATTTTAAGTGGTGGTGCGGTGGTGCGGTCCTTTTGCTTTGGGCTCACATTTTCTCCCCCTTTGGCATGAATCGCCAAAAACGGAATCATTAGAGCCCAATGAAGTATTTTCTCCCCCTTTGGTCATGAAATGAATGAGTGAAGATTATACCAAAGTTGGAGATATGATGCGGAACGACGGCGAAGGATAAGTAGTAGAGTGGAGTGGAAGCCTTGTCTTCGCCGAAGACTCCAATTCCCTTTCAATATATCTATGACTTGGTTTGGAATATACTTGAAAACACATTAGTCATAGCACATATAAAAGAGACATGATCAAAGGTATATTAATGAGCTATGTGTGCAAGATTATCAAAAGAAATTCCTGGAATCAAGAATATTGAGCTCATGCCTAAGTCTGGTAAAAGATTGTTCATCAAGTGGCTTGGTAGAGATATCGGCTAATTGATCTTTAGTGTTAATGTATGAAATCTCGATATCCCCCTTTTGTTGGTGATCCCGAAGAAAATGATACCGAATGGCTATGTGCTTAGTGCGGCTGTGCTCGACGGGATTGTCGGCCATTTTGATTGCACTCTCATTGTCACATAGCAAAGGGACTTTGGTTAATTTGTAACCGTAGTCCCGCAGGGTTTGCCTCATCCAAAGTAATTGCGCGCAACAATGGCCTGCGGCAATATACTCGGCCTCGGCAGTAGAAAGAGCGACCGAATTTTGCTTCTTTGAAGCCCATGACACCAAGGATCTTCCCAAGAACTGGCAAGTCCCCGATGTGCTCTTCCTGTTAATCTTACACCCCGCCCAATCGGCATCCGAATAACCAATCAAATCAAAAGTGGATCCCCGAGGGTACCAAAGCCCAAACTTAGGAGTATAAGCCAAATATCTCAAGATTCGTTTTAACGGCCGTAAGGTGTGATTCCTTAGGGTCGGCTTGGAATCTTGCACACATGCAAACGGAAAGCATAATGTCCGGTCGAGATGCACATAAATAAAGCAATGAACCAATCATCGACCGGTATACCTTTTGATCCACGGACTTACCTCCCGTGTCGAGGTCGAGATGCCCATTTGTTCCCATGGGTGTCTTGATAGGCTTGGCATCCTTCATTCCAAACTTGCTTAGAATGTCTTGAGTATATTTTGTTTGGCTAATGAAGGTGCCTTCTTGGAGTTGCTTGACTTGGAATCCTAGAAAATACTTCAACTCCCCCATCATTGACATCTCGAATTTTTGTGTCATGATCCTACTAAATTCTTCACATGTAGATTTGTTAGTAGACCCAAATATGATATCATCAACATAAATTTGGCATATAAACAAATCATTGTCAAGAGTCTTAGTGAATAAAGTAGGATCGGCCTTGCCGACTTTGAATCCATTTGCAATAAGGAAATCTCTAAGGCATTCATACCATGCTCTTGGGGCTTGCTTGAGCCCATAAAGCGCCTTAGAGAGCCTATAAACATGGTTAGGGTACTCACTGTCTTCAAAGCCGGGAGGTTGCTCAACATAGACCTCCTCCTTGATTGGTCCATTGAGGAAGGCACTCTTCACGTCCATTTGATAAAGCTTGAAGCCATGGTAAGTAGCATAGGCCAATAATATACGAATTGACTCAAGCCTAGCTACGGGTGCATAGGTTTCACCGAAATCCAAACCTTCGACTTGTGAATAACCCTTGGCCACGAGTCGAGCTTTGTTCCTTGTCACCACACCATGCTCGTCTTGCTTGTTGCGGAAGACCCACTTGGTTCCTACAACATTTTGGTTAGGACGTGGAACTAAGTGCCATACCTCATTCCTTGTGAAATTGTTGAGCTCCTCTTGCATCGCCATCACCCAATCCGAATCTTGAAGAGCTTCCTCTACCCTGTGTGGCTCAATAGAGGAAACAAAAGAGTAATGTTCACAAAAATGAGCAACACGAGATCGAGTAGTTACCCCCTTATGAATATCGCCGAGGATGGTGTCGACGGGGTGATCTCGTTGTATTGCTTGGTGGACTCTTGGGTGTGGCGGCCTTGGTTGTTCATCCTCCTTGTCTTCATCATTTGCATCTCCCCCTTGATCGTTGCCGTCATTTTGAGGTAGCTCATCTTCTTGATCTTCTTGTTCAATATCTTGAGCCTCATCCTCAACTTGAGTTGGTGGAGATGCTTGCGTTGAGGAGGATGGTTGATCTTGTGCATGTGGAGGCTCTTCGAATTCCTTAGGACATACATCCCCAATGGACATGTTCCTTAGCGCTATGCATGGAGCCTGTTCTTCACCTGTCTCATCAAGATCAACTTGCTCTACTTGAGAGCCGTTAGTCTCATCAAACACAACGTCACAAGAAACTTCAACAAGTCCTGAGGACTTATTAAAGACTCTATATGCCCTTGTGTTTGAGTCATATCCTAGTAAAAAGCCTTCTACAGTTTTAGGAGCAAATTTAGATTTTTTACCTCTCTTAATAAGAATAAAGCATTTGCTACCAAAAACTCTAAAATATGAAATGTTTGACTTTTTACCGGTTAGGAGTTCATAAGATGTCTTCTTGAGGATTCGATGAAGATATAACCGGTTGATGGCGTAGCAGGCAGTGTTGACCGCTTCGGCCCAAAACCGATCCGGTGTCTTGTATTCATCAAGCATGGTTCTTGCCATGTCCAATAGAGTTCGATTCTTCCTCTCCACTACACCATTTTGTTGTGGAGTGTAGGGAGAAGAGAACTCATGCTTGATGCCCTCCTCCTCAAGGAAGCCTTCTATTTGAGAGTTCTTGAACTCCGTTCCATTGTCGCTTCTAATTTTCTTGATCCTTAAGCCGAACTCATTTTGAGCCCGTCTCAAGAATCCCTTTAAGGTCTCTTGGGTATAAGATTTGTCCTGCAAAAAGAACACCCAAGTGAAGCGAGAATAATCATCCACAATTACAAGACAATACTTACTATCGCCGATGCTTATGTAAGCGATCGGGCCGAATAAATCCATGTGTAGGAGCTCTAGTGGCCTGTCGGTGGTCATGATGTTTTTGTGTGGATGATGGACACCAACTTGCTTCCCGGCTTGGCATGCGCTACAAATCCTGTCTTTCTCAAAATGAACATTGGTTAGTCCTAAAATGTGTTCTCCCTTTAGAAGCTTGTGAAGATTCTTCATTCCAACATGGGCTAGTCGGCGGTGCCAGAGCCAACCCAAGTTAGTCTTAGCAATCAAGCAAGTGTCGAGTTCAGCTCTATCAAAATCAACCAAGTATAGCTGACCCTCCAACACTCCCTTAAATGCTATTGAATCATCACTTCTTCTAAAGACAGTAACACCAATATCAGTAAACAGACAGTTGTAGCCCATTTTACATAATTGGGATACGGAAAGCAAATTGTAATCTAAGGAATCTACAAGAAAAACATTGGAAATAGTATGGTCAGGTGATATAGCAATTTTACCCAATCCTTTGACCAAACCTTGATTTCCATCCCCGAATGTGATAGCTCGTTGGGGATCTTGGTTTTTCTCATATGAGGAGAACATCTTTTTCTCCCCTGTCATGTGGTTTGTGCACCCGCTATCGAGTATCCAACTTGAGCCCCCGGATGCATAAACCTACAAAACAAGTTTAGTTCTTTGTTTTAGGTACCCAAATGGTTTTGGGTCCTTTGGCATTAGATACAAGAACTTTGGGTACCCAAACACAAGTCTTGGAGCCCTTGTGTTTGCCCCCAACAATTTTGGCAACTACCTTGCCGGATTTGTTAGTTGAAACATAAGATGCATCAAAAGTTTTAAATGAAATGGCATGATCATTTGATGCATTAGTAGTTTTCTTTCTAGGCAACTTGGCACGGGTTGGTTGCCTAGAACTAGATGTCTCACCCTTATACATAAAAGCATGGTTAGGGCCAGAGTGAGACTTCCTAGAATGAATTTTCCTAATCTTGCTCTCAGGATAGCCGGCAGGGTACAAAATGTAACCCTCGTTATCCTGAGGCATGGGAGCCTTGCCCTTAACAAAGTTAGATAAGTTCTTTGGAGGGGCATTAATTTTGACATTGTCTCCCTTTTGGAAGCCAATGCCGTCCTTAATGCCAGGGCGTCTCCCATTATAGAGCATGCTTCTAGCAAGTTTAAATTTTTCATTTTCTAAGTCATGCTCTCTAATCTTAGCATTAAGTTGTGCTATGTGATCATTTTGTTTTTTAATTAAGGCTAGGTGATCATGGATAGCATCAACATTAATATCTCTACATCTAGTACAAATGGAAACATGCTCAACATTAGATGTAGAGGGTTTGCAAGATTTAAGTTCAACAACCTTAGCATGCAACATATCATTTTTGGTTCTAAGGTCGGAAATAGTAGCTTTGCAAACATCAAAATCTTTAGCCTTAGCAATTAGTTTCTCATTCTCATTTCTAAGGCTAGCAAGAGAAATATTCAATTTTTCAATCCTAGCAAGCAAATCATCATTATCATTTCTAGAATTTGGAATTGAAACATTGCAAATATGAGAATCAACCTTGGCTATCAAATTAGCATTTTCATTTCTAAGGTTGTCTATAGTCTCATGGCAAGTACTTAGCTCACTAGACAATTTTTCACATTTTTCTATTGCTAGAGCATAAGCATTTTTAACCTTAACATGTTTCTTGTTTTCCTTGATTAGGAAGTCCTCTTGGGAATCCAAGAGATCATCCTTTTCATGGATAGCACTAATTAGCTCATTTAATTTTTCCTTTTGTTCCATGTTAAGGTTGGCAAAAAGAATACGCAAATTATCCTCCTCATTTTTATCATCATCCTCATCACTAGATGTTTCATATTTAGTGGAGGACCTTGATTTTACCTTCTTTTTGCCGTCCTTGGCCATGAGACACTTGTGGCCGACGTTGGGGAAGAGGAGGCCCTTGGTGACGGCGATGTTGGCGGCGTCCTCGTCGTTGGAGGAGTCGCTTGAGCTTTCGTCGGAGTCCCACTCCCGACAAACATGGGCATCGCCGCCCTTCTTCTTGTAGTACTTCTTCTTTTCTTTCCTCTTTCCCTTCTTGTCGTCGCCCCTGTCACTGTCACTAGACATAGGACATTTTGCAATAAAATGACCGGGCTTACCACACTTGTAGCAAACCTTCTTGGAACGGGATTTGTATTCCTTCCCCTTCCGTTGCTTGAGGATTTGCCGAAAGCTTTTGATGATTAGGGCCATCTCCTCGTTGTCGAGCTTGGAGGCGTCAATTGGTTGTCTACTTGGTGTAGACTCCTCCTTCTTCTCCTCCGTTGCCTTGAAGGCCACGGGTTGCGCCTCCGATGTGGAAGGCTCGTCAAGCTCGTTAATCTTCTTGGAGCCCTTAATCATGCATTCAAAGCTTACAAAATTCCCGATGACTTCCTCGGGGGTCATTAGTGGATATCTAGGATTACCACGAATTAATTGTACTTGAGTGGGGTTAAGGAAAATAAGTGCTCTTAAAATAACCTTAACCACCTCGTGGTCATCCCATTTTGCGCTCCCGAGGTTGCGCACTTGGTTCACCAAGGTTTTGAGCCGGTTGTACATGTCTTGTGGCTCCTCTCCTTGGCGAAGACGGAAGCGACCGAGCTCCCCCTCGATCGTTTCCCGCTTGGTGATCTTGGTGAGTTCATCACCCTCGTGCGCTGTCTTGAGTAGGTCCCAAATCTCTTTTGCGTTCTTCAACCCTTGCACTTTGTTGTATTCCTCCTTGCTTAGAGAGGCAAGGAGAATAGTTGCGGCTTGGGAGTTGAAGTGCTCGATTTGGGCTACTTCGTCCGTGTCATAGTCCTCATCCCCTACAGATGGTACCTGTACACCATACTCAACAACGTCCCATATACTTTTGTGGAGAGAGGTTAGATGAAATCGCATTAAATTACTCCACATAGCATAATCTTCACCATTAAAAGTTGGTGGTTTGCCTAATGGGACGGAAAGTAAAGGTGTATGTTTAGGAATGCGAGGGTAGCGTAGGGGAATCTTACTATACTTCTTACGCTCTTGGCGTTTAGAAGTGACGGATGCCGCGTCGGAGCCGGAGGTAGATGTCGATGAAGTGTCGGTCTCGTAGTAGACCACCTTCCTCATCCTCTTGTGCTTGTCCCCACTCCGATGTGGCTTGTGAGAAGAAGATTTCTCCTTCTTCTCCTTGTGGTGAGAAGAGGAAGATCTTTTCTCCTTCCGCTTGGAGGAGTTCTTCTTCTTCTCCCTTCTCTTGGTGCGGGACTCTTCCGATGAAGTGTTCCCTTGGCTTGTAGTGGGTTTGTTATCGCCGGTCTCCATCTCCCTCTTGGTGTGATCTCCCGACATCACTTCGAGCGGTTAGGCTCTAATGAAGCACCGGGCTCTGATACCAATTGATAGTCGCCTAGAGGGGGGGGGGTGAATAGGGCGAAACTGAAATTTACAAAAATAATCACAACTACAAGCCGGGGTTAGCGTTAGAAATATAAACGAGTCTGCGAGAGAGGGCGCAAAACAAATCACAAGCGAATAAGAGTGTGACACGCGGATTTGTTTTACCGAGGTTCGGTTCTCGCAAACCTACTCCCCGTTGAGGAGGCCACAAAGGCCGGGTCTCTTTCAACCCTTCCCTCTCTCAAACGATCCCACGGATCGAGTGAGCTTTCTCTTCTTCTCAATCAACCGGGAACAAAACTTCCCCGCAAGGGCCACCACACAATTGGTGCCTCTTGCCTTGGTTACAATTGAGTGATGATCACAAGAACAAGTGAGAAAGAAAGAAAGCGATCCAAGCGCAAGAGCTCAAAAGAACACGACAAATCTCTCTCGCTAGTCACTAAAGGCTTGAGTGGAATTGGAGAGGATTTGATCTCTTTGTATGTGTCTAGAATTGAATGCCTAGCTCTTGTAAGTGGTTGAGAGTTGGAAAACTTGGATGCAATGAATGGTGGGGTGGTTGGGGTATTTATAGCCCCAACCACCAAACATGACCGTTGGCTGGAGGCTTCTGTTCGATGGCACACCGGACAGTCCGGTGCACACCGGACAGTCCGGTGCCCCTGCCACGTCATCACTGCCGTTGGATTCTGACCGTTGGAGCTTCTGTCTTCTGGGCCCTCCTGGGTGTCCGGTGCACACCGGACATGTACTGTTTGATGTCCGGTGCACCGGTATGGGCACACCTGACGTCTGCGCGCGCTGCGTGCGCATTAAATGCACCGCAGGGAGCCGTTGGCGCCGAAAAGAGCCGTTGCCCTGCTGGTACACCGGACAGTCCGGTGCACACCGGACAGTCCGGTGAATTTTAGCGGAGCGGCTGCCGCGCAAACCCGAGGCTGGCGAGTTCCGGAGACCGCGCTTCCTTAGAGCACCGGACATGTCCGGTGAATTATAGCGCGCCGGCTTCCGAGAATTCCCGAGAGCGAAGAGTTGGAGTTGGAGTCCTCTGGGCGCACCGGACACTGTCCGGTGCACACCGGACAGTCCGGTGCCTTCAGCCAGAGGTGCCTTCGGTTGCCTCGTTGCTCCTTTGTTGAATCCAAAACTTGGTCTTTATATTGGCTAAGTGTGAACCTTTTGCACCTGTATAACTTGAGTACTAGAGCAAACTAGTTAGTCCAATATTTGTGTTGGGCAATTCAACCACCAAAATTATTTAGGAACTAGGGGTAAGCCTAATTCCCTTTCAACGATATATACTCCACATGCATTTTTAATAATTTTCTACTATTTATCTCCTACGAGAAATAAAAGCAGAAAAATGAACACCAAAATTAATGCATGAGCATAACACATCAGGTGTAACTATCAATTTACCATGTTCAAGCATGTATTTTTCTACTAATTATTTGCGATAGAAAAATAACTGATTAAGATAGAAAACATGTTTAATTATTTTGTTTCTCAGCCGGTCACTTACATGAAATACTCAACGCATGATTGTTTTCTTAGCCGCATGCATCTTTTCCTCGTTTGACTCATGCAGCAGGGGATGCATGGCATCATGCATATGTGCATGCAGACGTGCGCAGGTCAGCAGGTCAGCAACGGCAAGGAGAAAATCTCGCGGCTACAACTACGTGCACATCTCCTAGATTCGAAAAATGCGCGTGGAGCCAGCGACCGGATGGGCCGAGCGACACCGCCGAGCAACCGGATCTTACAGAATGCTCTGGTTCGGGCGTGGCCCCGATACAACTCCAGCATAGTTGAGGCGCGGCTGCCAGCGCGCAGTGCGGTCCCGACGCGAGCGGAGCACCACTACGGCGATGGCAGTTCGTCGCGCACGAATTACAGCCCGTGCACAACTAACTGATCAATCAGTAAACATACCATTTGTTTGCGTAGATGGAGAATTGAAGACTGTCGCGTAGGACAGTTCGGCTAGGCCGTAAGACCTGCCGGCTTGATGGAGAGTTGATGCAGATCTGATCCCGCAACGACATCGAGGTAGAGCGTGCTGATAACGTGTTGAGAACTACGTTACCACGGATCACCAGATCCGCTCCCTTGTCTCCCGTCAGCAGTAGAGGCGTGAGAAGCTGTAGAGAACCTGTCTCCCTTCCCAGAAGCACGACAGATAGCACACGAGACACAATATATAGGGTTGGGCCTCTGGCCTCTTTCTCTTCTCTGTATTATGAGAGGGTGTACATGTTCCTTATATAGAGATGTGACGCCCCTCAGGGGCAAAGCAGTTATTTGACCACATAACCCTAATTAGGGTTACTTAACACGATGGACGCTTTGCACTCCTTTTTCATGCCCACGCGTGCTCGCAAAAGGGTTTCACGTAGCGTCGGCGTTGACGTCGATCACGCGTCCAAGTAAAGTAATCAGGTGCGCCAATAAAACCCTGGGACTGGATACTGGAGAATGGAACGCAAGATGAGATTGCCATATCGTTAGTGTGCTTCATCGAAGTGGCTAATGTATAATCAAAAGTTTTGCGCTCTAATTTCTAGCCCTACATTAACATAGCAATTTAAAAATGCAATTCTTAGAGTAAATTTCTCAGTATTAAATACGTAAAGTAAAAAAAAAGAGTTAGAAGATACCTTAATGGTTTTGTGAAGTCTCGAAAAGTCAACGCTCCTCACTAATCCTTGTCACTCGCGTAAGAGTGTCACTTTCTCTTAGTCCGTGTAAGGACTAGAAGGTCTTTATGATATAGTTTTTTGTCAGCCCGGTATAAGTACAATGAATCGCTCACAACCATGTATAAGTTCTAAGTTGAGCCATCCACAAACTCTTTAGGTGATCGTTGCACTTCGATCGCCACTGAACCGTTTAGGTGATGGCAATCATCAATAGTAATAAGTACAAACTCTTGCTTGATCATGCCAAGAGTGTGCGATTTCAAGCTACTTGATTGGCATTAATGCGTCCTCCTCCATCTGTAACGCTTGTCGACCCACTGTTGGATCGGCGCGGCCGTCATTACGTTGTCTGCCACTGCAAATCAGCTCCCAGTACCTTACCTGATGTACCGACATGGATGGAGCGTAGTGAGCAAAAGCGCCGTCATTTGTTGCGTGAACGATCCAAAATCAGCCTTCGCTTTAAGCGAAATCTATTCTCGTATATACTCGATGAAATGCTTTGCTTCTAAACAAGTTTTTATTGGTACGGTATTTTGCCAGAGAGGAGGTACTTACCGGATAATCTACCTGGCAAAAGGCTATTCAAGAAGTCTCCATTCCCGGCTTGTAAATAGCCCCATAATGGGCGCCCGTTCGGCTAGTCGGGCCTGGAGTTAGCGCCCAGGTATTGTCTCCAGTAAACCAAATGAGCCCAGCCCAACCGTCCAAGGCAGCCCACGTACTCGATCTTTCAGTTTCCCAGAGCATTGTAGTCGCCTAGTTGGCAAGTTTTTGCTGGCGGCAAACTCAAACATGTCCCGGTTAATCATGTTTGACCGCCAGAATTTTGTCATGTGTTTACGTCACACCTGCGACACCGCTTGCTGCCGCAAAAATCTATGTATGGCACACAAAGCAATTTCAAATGACTGGGTCTTCCATGCACCAGACTTGGCTAAATTTAAATTCCTGGATTATCAATCGTCGAGTGATTATCATTTAGATATCATTGCAATTTTGGAGACTCTTAGAGCTGGTTTTCCCAATTCGGAATTGGGGCACTTTTGTGGTGGTTAAAACTTTTTTTTTGGCAATGAGCATCTCCTAGAGGTTAACCAGGTGAAATTTTATTAGGTATCAATCCTGATTTTTTTTATATTAGTACTTTCATGTTTTCTATTAGAAAAATTGGCACTTATGAAGCCGCACAAAAAAGCTTGCTGACAGGGTGTTTGAGTATACTAGAGCTAATAGTTATTTGGCTAAAAATTTTGCTGGTGGAATTAGCTAGCTAATTTGCTAAAAGAAGCTAATAATTAAACTATTAGCTAGGCTGTTTGAATGTCTTCAACTAATTTTAGCAGGTAACTATTAGCTCTAATACATTCAAACATGGCTCGAGTTGGTCCATTGGTGCAATTTAGATATAGTAAACATATCTTAATAAGCGGTGACGTCAACATCATTAGAAGCCCAATTGAAAAAATAATAATGATAGATACAATGATAGGTGACCTTTTCTTTTCAATGCATGTATTGGAAGTTTGGATTTGAGAGTTGGACCTCTCTAGTCCTTGTTTTACGGTGTGTTCGGTTGGGAAGTCAAATAGAATGGAGCGGTTTTATTATAGTTTCTGAGAATAGAGCTGTTCTATTCGTTTTTGACAAGTAAAACAGAGTCACTCTATTTTTTGTTTGGTTGAAGAGTGGAATATAGTGGAGCCACTCCATTCTTTATTTGGTTGGAGAGCCATATAAATGTGGAGGGGAGGAGAGCACTCGCGTCCGGGTGTTTTGCTGGAGCGGAGGCATCCAAACTATTTATAGTATATTCTCATATTGAGACTCCAGGAGCCGATAGGTTTCTCTCTAAACTAAACATCCAGAAAATAGGAATGAAACCGCTCCATTCTCCTCGATTCCTCAACCAAATATACCTTAGCTAGGTTAACTGTCTTGATACACCGACTTTTAAAAAGCCTAGATAGAGTGTTGGTAAGCATAAATTAAGAACAAAATTACCCATTAGCGCTAGTACGGACCCTAACTAGAGATATTTCAGACCATATCTCCCTACGTTTGGATTCTGAGACCTCTGCACATCGTGGTAATAAATAAACATTCAAATTTTAACTTTGTTGGTTATTACGTAAGGGTTCTATGAACAAGCGATCGAGGTTTGGGAGAATGAAACAAGAGGTGGCAATTCATTAAAAAATGGCAATTCAAGATGAGGCGCAATTGTCAGTATTTTAGAGGTTGGACCAATAATTTCAAAGGTCAAAATAAGAAAGGAAAAAAGCAATCACACGCACGACCAATTTACTAGATAAAAAGGCAGAACACAACTCTAATGGGTAGTGAACAAGATACCCTTTGTTGTCTCAAAGACATGATCTCTCATTTGTTGAGAGAAGATATATCTTGGTTTTAGTGTTCAAAGACTAAGCATCTATTAGAAGGTGATGATAACAAAAGATATTTTCAGCTTATTGCTAATGGTAAGCACGGGAAAGCACGCATTTTCTAATTGGAAGGGAACAAATACAATTTTTAAATATGGTGGTGAACTAAAAGAACACATCACCTCTTATTACTAGAATTTGTTTGGACCACTAAAGGAGAATAATTTTACTGTGTTGGAGAATAGAGTTGATCACACACCACGGGTGAAGTAGAGAATATTTTTTAATAATAGTGTTTACTAAAAAGAGGTTAAAGAAGTAATTTTTTTAGATGGAATATAACTGTGAACACCAAAAATGGTGGACGTGCCGGTCCTAAGATCCGGACGGTCCGTGCCCTCGCGATCAGATTAACTCGGATGATTATCCTTATTGTTGGAACCTGCGCTTCAAGACAGGTACACCCAACGGGAAATGGGGGAAAGAGTTTGTAATGCCAACAGGGGTGTCAAAAGCCATGATAATCTCTCCTGCGCTTTGGCACAGTACGAGGGTATTTATAGGTACTCGAGGGGCAGCCCGTCCCTGTCAAAGACATTTAGACCACTGATTACCTAGTTTATCCCCGGAATATTCCCCTGAGGGGAGGTCACAACGAGTCATTACGGCATACTTTATTACAGACACGACCCAACCTACACTGCTCACGCGGGGCCCTACCGCATGGGCCCAATTGTACATGGGCCTCTCCCTGCGCTGAAGGAGGAGGTCCTATGGTCTTCGCGGGGCCTTCGTCTTGTCTCGCCGGAGCGAAGGGGGCGAACAGGCCTCTGCATGGTCAGCGCCCTTGGTCTGTCCGGTAGGTCCTACGAATGTGGTCTTCGTCCGTGCAGCGCGAAGTAGAAATCGTCGAGCGAAGGGTGGTGTGTTCGCTTTCGCCCCAACATTTGCCCTCCGAGGGGCCAGTTCGACCAAGTCAGCTGGTGCCGAAGACCACTGTGAGATAGTGAAGACGCTGCCCTCGCTCGAAGTGATCCCACGGGGGTTTTTGAAGTGTGACCTTTGATGGACGTGTTACTGTTG
This sequence comes from Zea luxurians, assembly GCA_029449295.1. NCBI lineage: Eukaryota > Viridiplantae > Streptophyta > Magnoliopsida > Poales > Poaceae > Zea > Zea luxurians. The sequence goes on along the minus strand of JAOPSE010000088.1, from coordinate 10,004,309 downwards.
GACTGCAGGTTTCCCGAGGCGTCGTGTCGCGCCTATAAAAAGCTGACCTTGGCTGAGACCGTTACTTGCTTGCATTTGTGCTGCAGAAACCCTAGCTTTTCACAGTTACTCGCCTACCGTCCTTGCTCGTTCTGCGCCGGAAATCTGGCCCGTATCAAGCAGACTGCACGCCGCCACCGACTGTAAGTTGCAATGTCTTCTTCCCCGTCTACTGCGAGCGTATCGTCGGCCGTGCCGTCGTCCGAGGAGACCTTCAGTGACTTGGCGGTGGTTGAGTTGTAGCCCGACCACACTGTGGAGTTTGGGACCTCCAGGATTTTCTCAGGCCGCATGCTGGAGATGCAGCGGCTTGGTTTCTTTAGTAACGGTGTCAGGCGAGCCCCGGGTGCAGAGGTGGTCCCTGAGCCTGAGGGCAAGTTGATAGTTTTTGAGGCCTTTTTCGCTGCTGGTCTTCGCCTCCCGACGCATCGATTCGTGGTGGAGGTGTTGCGAAGGTTTGAGGTGTAAGTCCACCAGTTGACGCCGAACGCAGTGGTGGCGCTTGTGAAGTACGTCTGGGCAGTTTCTTCCTACGGGGGGCAACCATCTATGGAGGTCTTCGCCAAAAATTATTGCCTGCATTAGCGGAAGAGGAAGATAGGGAATAAGATAGCCCAATTTGGATCGTGCACCTTCACGCCGAGGACTGGAAAGACTTCGGCTGAGGTTGTGGAGATAGTCCCCTGCGCTAGGAACAAGTGGGGTAACTGGTGGGATTTTTGGTTCTATGTGGCTCGTGGCGATGTCGAAGGCTTGCCGAGTCTGCCTCCGGCCATCCTGTGCTCACATTGTTATGTGGCGTTCCCTTGATTCGAGGTGGCGGATGTATATGAAGATGAAGGGGCCCTTCGACATGCTGCCCGCCTAAGTAGCGGGCGTGACCTAGTGGATGAGTTCATTGCCTATGGGGTGTCGCCCTTGGCACATGGTTGGGTATTGGGTGAAGTGACCCCCCATCGGATGCCTACCTGGGGCGGCCAGATGGTGCGAAGTCCAGCCTTCGGAGTGGATCTACATGGTCGCAACGCGGCCGCGTTTGTGCGTGAAGTGGAGGCCGAGGCTGTGAAAATTGTAGGAAAATATGTGCCGAAGACGGAGACTCTAAGGAGTTGGGACATTCGCGGTTCAAATGTTAGGTTGAACCGTGTTTTTGAGTTAAACCACTTGCCATATGGTGGTTACTCGGGGGATGATTATGCTGACGTTGCTGTCTGCTGGGGGAAACAGGCGATGTCAACGGCCGACGAGGGCCCCTCATGGGACAAGACTCCGGGCGCGGCCGCCAAGAAAAGGATATTAGGTATAACAACTGAGGGGTAGAGGGCTTCCGATCGTTTTGTTGTGGATTTGTTGGAGACGTGTGTGGCTCCC